>BPUM01000830.1:0-600000 GCA_020521455.1 Prunus kanzakura
ATTGTACTACTTAACAATAAAAAGATATTGATACCTAAAGCCAAAAAAAAAAAGAAAAAAAAGTACCATTTAAATAAAAAGAAGGGTTTTTAATTGTAGTTGTCCCTAAATTTGTACTTTAGTTTCATTTTGGTCTTCCATTCAGTTTTTAATTTTGGCGTCCTTCAATTGTGTCACGCGTAACAATTTGGTCATTCCGTCAATTTTTTTGTCAAAATAAATAGGTCATTTAGAGGTTATTTGTACATGAATTGACAGTTCTACTCCTTAAATTGATGGTCATATTACTCCTCAATTGATGGTCATATTAATGGAAATACCGCTATAACACATAAAGGTGACATTTTCACAATTAAAACCCCAAAGAATTTAACATTAGGACCAAATATTCGAAGTTTCGGGCTAAAAACTAACCGTTGGTTAAAAGTCAAATTCTCAGACCCAACAAGGAAGTTCTGAACAATCCGCACGCACGGTCACGTGCGCTGCCTTATCTAAGAGCAACTCCACCCATTTGCCCTTTGCCATGGCAAGGGGGGAGCTAGGGCAGCCACTATTCACGTGAATAGTAGTTGCCCTTGCAAATAGTATTTTGTGTTTCCACCCGTTGCCATGGCTAAGGGCAATTACTATTCATTTTTTGTTTTTTTCACAAATTTTTTTACCTCAATAATTAATTCGGATAATATTTTCGGATAATATTTTGTTTTTAAAACCTAAAGAATTAACTTTGAGAATATTTTGGATAAGATTTCTTTTAATTATATTTTGTTTGGTGTATTGAATGTGTTGAAAATTTTGTGTAGAAAATGAAAATAATAGAAGGAGAAGAAATTATAAGAGGATTTTGTGTTGAAAATGAAGAAGAATGGTAGGTATTTATAGAAAAACAGTTCAGAACTTTTTGGTGAATTTTTAAATAATTATTCGAATTTTTTTCACATATTTTTTGCCCAAAAAAAGCTCAGCCGTTGGATTTGGAAAAAAAACCCATCGAAGCACCAGAACGGGCCACATGACGCATGACATCACCTCCCCCTCGGGCTGGAGCTCGGGCGAGACTTACCTTCGGGCCAGCCCAACTTCGTGGGTTCCACTCCCAGCCCGGGCTTGGGCTCCTCGCTGGAACTGGGTTTTTGTTTTCTCCCCCCCCCCCCCAGCCTCTGGCTGGGCTATCCGGTGGAATCGCTCTAAAAAGTGCAAGTCTACAATCAAAGGGGTGAAGTAATAACGAGCGCAAAAATTTTGTGACTCATAAAGCCGAGAAGTGTCCCCAAAATGTCCAAACGACGTCGTTCCAAGCCCAACCACAAGGCAGTACATTACAGACATAAATACCAGTGTCTTCACTCCATTTATATATCCCAAAAGCAAAACACAAAAAGAAAATGGCTGAAATTAGATGATCCCTATTCTCTAGGTCCAAAGAGCCCAAGCCAGAGCCACTGGGTGGGAAGCAATTTTGGCTTCTTTTGAGGTTTTGAATTTTGGGTTTTCAAATTTTGGGGCTAGGTTTGTGGGGGAGACGGCAATGGCGGAGCAGAGGAACAACAATAGGTGGAACTGGGAGGTCAGTGGCTTTGAGCCGAGGAAGTTGTCTTCTTCGTCGTCAACGGCGTCGAGCTTCGACCATGACGATTACAAGCCTGGTGCGCCTTTAGTTCGGAGGTACTCGATCTCTGCTGCCTCGGCTTTGGCTCAGTCTGAGCTCTCCAACCACTCTCTGTGACTTCTAAGCTCCAGAAACTCAAGGAGAAAGTTAAGGTAATGCGTTGTTTGATTTTGGTTTTGGTAATTAGGGTATGAGGCTGTGAGTTATGGAGTTTTGAGCTGAATCAGTGTTAAAGTCAGTGATTTGTGGTTCAAGAGTGTGTGTTGTTGGAAATGCATTTTGAATCATTTGGCTTGGAGAATGTGAACGCTTTGTGCATAATGTGAGAGATTGTATTAGTGAGACTAAGTGGTTGCATCTGTTCTGGAGCCTTTTGAAGTTATTTTACTGTTTTTATGTGAAGATTATGTTGAGTTTAGGAGGTCTGCTACAACATTTCTTTTTGGACAGCTTGCTAGAGAAGATTACTTGGAGTTGAGACAAGAAGCAAGTGAGTTGCACGAGTACTCTAATGCCAAACTTGAAAGAGTTACACGTATCTCGGTGTTCTTGCCAATAAAACCCGAAAGCTAGGTAAGAGTTTTGGTTAAGCTGTTTGATTGTGCGTTTGTCGGTTTAAAGGATTTCTGAAGTGGGTTGTGTGGGACTTCTGTCTAAATTCAAGATGAGTGATATTTTTGACAGGGTACAAGGTTTGATATTACATTGCAACAAAATAAAACTACTTTTTTCTTTTTCTTTTGTGATGTATTTGCACTTTGAGATTAGTTAGTCCAAGAAAACTTAATGCCCTTCACCAAAGCGTTACTTTTTGTAAGGTTTTTTTTATGTTCTTGGGTTATCTTAATGGATTTGAAAGTTTGTCTACATAAAAATGCCAGATCAATTTGCCCTTGAAACTGAGGCTAGAATTTCCCCGCTGATCAATGAGAAGAGAAGGTTGTTCAATGACTTATTGACAGCCAAAGGTACTCATCTTCTGTGAGTTTTCTCCTTTTGGGACTCTCTCTCTCTCTCTCTCTCTCTCTCTCTCTCTCTCTCTCTCTCTCTCTCACGCAGTCACTCACACACCCATAAAAAAAGGCATGCCACACATAAGCACTTTTAAATTTAATTTTTAAGGTTGTTGAGGTATTTAATTGATCTTACAAAAGTTCAACGGGGTTGTATTTTCTAACTAGCCTTTAATTCCAGGAAACATAAAGATATATTGTTGTGCAAGACCATTATTTGAGGATGAAGGTTCCTCAATTGTTGAATATCCTGATGACTACAACATCCGTGTAAATACTGGTGATGATGCCTTGTCCAACCCCAAGAAGGATTTCAAACTTGACAGAGTTTATGGACCTCATGTTGGACAAGGTGAGCATAACTTTCTTATTTCATTGTTTTCACCTTCTTATTGTGGTTGTGCTAGGTGAAATATTAAACATATTCTCCCATTTTAAAGTTGTCTTTGGCTAAAACATCTTTGACTTTTTTTGTTTGTCAGCTGAACTTTTCCGTGATGTTCAACCTTTGGTGCAGTCAGCATTGGATGGATATAATGTTTCTATATTTGCATATAGATATTATAGACAAACCAACTCAGGAAAGACATACACAATGGTTGCTCTCTTTTCCTCTTTTCCTCCCTCTGCATTTGTTTGTGTGTGTCTTTGCCGGAATGTGTATCTGATGTATATAAATTTGTACTTGTATGCTGACTTCTATTCCTCTAGCCAGTTCAAGGCGTTGTAACTTGATATTTTCTTTTACAAATTTGTAAAATGAATTGATTACAAATTCTACGTTGATGTATTAGGGACTTTAAAAAAGAAATGAGAAGTGATTCTTCACTATTAGATTTGAACCTTAAAGCGTGGTGGACTTTTCATTGTTTGTTACATTCCTTTTTGTAATCTGGATAATTCTTTCCACTGGTTTACGCATGCCTCGCCTTCTCTCTGGCCATCCTCTACGGTGTCCCCAGATTCGACCTCCACTTCAGATTCATATACGCGGAGAGCGAGAGAGAGAGAGAGAGAGAGAGAGAGAGACACGGGGTAAGAGAGGGGGTGGGCTGAGGGTGAAAGTGGGGTGGGGGAATTGGGATGGGGTCGGTGGGTGAGGATGAGATGGGGGGTGGGCTGGGTTTGGGTTTGTTTTCTGTGTTAGTTTTCCCAATTTTTATCATTTTATATATTTTATTTTAAAATTTTAAATTAATTTAAAAAATAAAGACTGTTTTTATTAATTTTTAAATCCACATAGTATCCACCTCAGCAAAAAATGCCACGTCAGACCAACCACGTTATCACTTAATGACTCCACTAACGGTCTAACTAACGGAGTTACTAATTTGTATATTTTACGAAAATTCGGGTATGCTCGTGAAAATTTAAAAAGTTAGATACTAATTTGAAACGACCTCTAAAGGTTAGGTACTTTAATGTAGTTAATCCTTTAAAAACAAAACAAAACAAAAAAACATAAAGGAGGTGTGTAGCAAGTATACTCAATGTTTAGACCTTTATTCGAAAGGCTTTTTTATGTACATGCCCCATGTGCTTTCAAAGTTGTGTCAGATTACCACATGTGCTTTGAAACGTCTCAAAATATCTCATACACTTTTAAAAACTAGGTGTTTGTTTTGTGTCTGTGTGAGAAAAATTGGGGTTGGTTAGTGGGAAGAAGAAGTTTGTGATGAAGAAGTGAGACTACATTTAAGCTAGAGAAGGAAGAGGTCTCTGCCTGACTCTCTTAGCAAAGCCAGGCGTCCCTGGAGTTTCGGTTAAAAGCCCCCCACGTACGGTTCCACATGGAAGCAACTACTGCCTAAAACGAATGTCTTTTTATTTTCTTTGCCAAACATGTTTTAAATGTATGTTGTTTTGTTTGATTAAAAAAATACTAAAAACTACATTTCATTCCTTAGATAAGATAAAAAATTTGAGCGCATCCTTGTCACAATTGGGGGAGGAAAGAGGGGAGGGGGCAAGGGGAGGTCAACCGCCGCAGAAGAGCCGGCTTTGGGGAGAAGATTCTAACAGGTTACTCAATAGGATTGATAAAGGCGATGAAAAACTTACCTATGTCATGGATCTATATCATGGATGTTATTGTGGCGTATTTCAAATCAATCACGCATTGTAATGCGTAATTAGCTTGAGATACTGCTACATTGACATTCCTATGTTATAGAACTTCTCATGGAAAGCAATTAAGATTCTGTATTATTTATTTAGCCAATCTGAAAGTACAAACACAATTAACATAGAAGAAAGTACAAACACGCCAAATATAAAAGAATCCATGGTCCAAATCTTAAAAGCTAATCATCGACATACATCTGCCAATTGCTGAAGTAACAGATGCAAACTCGAATTTTATTACATGCAAATTAAAACACACACAAAAACATCAACTGCAATTTTATGAACATCAACTTTGGTATTATTTGATTTTCAAAAAGAGCAAATAAGAAGCCAATCTAGATCAGTCTTGGGGTCAAAACAAGACGAACAAGTTCTTCCCACCCCCAAACTCATTCGTAAAATCTCCAATCCCAGGTAGTGTTTCTGCAAAATATATAAAAAGACAAAAGCAATATTGTAATTAACAAACAATCTATATGGCTTTACATCCATTAAGAGAGATGTGAACGAGAGCAATTTCTTGAACACAAGTGCAATATTCCAAATCATTAAGTTTAGGAAAGTCAATGAAAGGATAAAAGATACTTACATATATTTCTTACATCTTTCGTTGACGAGTAGCATCCTTGGATGATCCACACCTCCTTCTTTTATGGACTCTCTAAACTTCTCTGAAACATTATCAAATCTGTATCCTTGTAGTTTAGTAAGGTGCTCAATACCCTGTGGCAATGCTTCTAACGTCATGCAATTATCAATGTCTAAGAACTCGAGATTTGGCATCGCCCCTTCTTCTATACGTATCTTATTTAATAATGCGAGATTCCACAAGCGCAAATTCCAAAGCTTCACAAAGCCTCTGTTGAAACATAACTCTTTCCTAACAGAGGCATTATCAAGCAAGAGATAACGTAGAGAGGGCAATGCTTCAATATGAGGTAGTAAATATTCTTCAAGTCCAGACTGAGTCAGAGTCATAATTGTGAGAGAGTGGAGTGAACAAAACCAACATGGTACCTTTTCCAGTTTGCCGTACAAGTGAAGTCTATCAAGGTAGGGAGGCGGTGAAGACAATGCGTCAACTCGAAGAAATTTCTCTCCATCTGCTACTTTTAAAACCAAGAGGGAAAGGACCTTCATCTCTTGAATT
The DNA here is from genome assembly GCA_020521455.1 of Prunus kanzakura. Taxonomy (NCBI): domain Eukaryota; kingdom Viridiplantae; phylum Streptophyta; class Magnoliopsida; order Rosales; family Rosaceae; genus Prunus; species Prunus kanzakura. The sequence goes on from BPUM01000830.1 coordinate 5,903, forward strand.
GAGGCCCATAGGTCCTCCTCGTCACTTTCTTTCACATTTGCAATTGCAAGGTCCGTAAGCTGGGTCATACTTCCAATAAGTCTAATAATGTTTCCTTCTGATTCAATATGCCCCAAAAATTGCAATTTCTTCATCTTACTAATACTTGATGGTATTCTTACCCCAATATAATTTCCGGAAATGAACCTGCCCACAAGTAAATGGCGTAAGTTTAGCAACTTGGAAATCCCTCTTGGAAGTGCCATTATTTTTGTCGACATTATGTTTAAGGTCTGAAGGTTGCGGAGCTTTCCAATGGATTCCGGGAGCTCCGTAATTGGAGTTCCTCTCAAATTTAAATATTTTAAATTAAATAAGGACGTTAGATTGTCTGGCAGATAATCAAGTGGGACATCATCCAAATCTAGAACCTTCAACAATTTAAGGTCAAAAGGTAATTTATTTGAGAAAGAGAATGAGGATATGCCAGTGGCAAAGACAAGAAACGAACGAAGCCGTGATATACCTGTGCATGATCCAATTTCTCCATTAGTTGTTTGAAATGACAAACGGAGTGCCCCAGTTTCTTCTACTGTTTCACTCCCATCATGTATAGCGCAGAACTTTTCTTTTTTGGCTATAGATAGGGCAATCTCCCGCAAGAGATCATGCATCTTACATGCTGGCCAGGGTCCTCGAAACCTTGGCTGTAGCATGTTACGAAAAATGAGTTCCATAAGATAGCTATAGGCAACTTTTTCTGGAGTGAGCCCTTCGACATGTTCAACAAATCCTTCAGCGATCCACAATTGGATGAGCCTTTTATTTTGGATAACATGATCTTCAGGGAAAAGGGAATAATATAGAAAGCATGGCTTCAATCGGTATTGCAAATCATTAAAACTAAACAACAAGATGCTCTTCATAGGTTCTAGCAAAGGATTGTTTGTTAAATGCCAATTTAAGCTGTTGTAGATTGTGCTCCACTCTGTAAGTGACTTCTTAGAAGACATAAGACCACTCAAGGCTACGATCGCAAGAGGTAGGCCTTCACACTTCTCCACAAGTTCCCGAGCTAATGGCAGAATTTCTGTTGAACAAGATTTGTTAGGGTAACTTGAGAATGCTTTCATGCTGAAGAGCTCCCATGCATCACCCCTTTCCAGCGGTTGAATCTTGTGAACATGGCTTTCAACTCCAAAAGAAGAGGATGCTATGTCTTCTCTTCGAGTTGTAAGCATGACTCGACTTCCAAGTTGTTTATCTGGAAATGAAAACCTTATTTTCTCCCAAAGGTGGACATCCCACACATCATCCAATACAACTAGGTACCTTTTAGTCTCCAAGTAGTTCACCAAAATCTCCAGCAATTCGTTATAACTCATGGCATTCATGTCTGCGGGGACCTCTTCCTTCTTTGCTTTGTGGAATTCTTTGATCAATCTTCTAAGTAAGTCTTCAATCACATAAGACTGGGAAACAGTAATCCACACATAGCATTTGAAATGTCTCTTTACAATTTCATCTTTGAAAGTCCTCGCAACTAGAGTTGTCTTCCCCGATCCTCCCATCCCTACCACAGACACAACAGTTTGGCGTTGCTCTTCGTTCATCAGCCATCCCATTAACAAGTTCTTATCACCTTCAATCCCGACGAGTTCATCCTCCTTATGATAAAGAGAAGACTCCGCTTGATTCTGCACCCATCTGTGAATATCCTCAGAAGAAGTACTTTTTCCTTCTACAGCTGCACCACCACCATATCTCTGATTTCTGTCTGTAATAGCTCTAATTGCCATCACGATTTTCTGTAACTTGTTGGCTATTTTACGCTTATACCAAAGGTGCTTTGGAAAGTGAATGGTTTTGTGGATCCACCTGGCAAATCGACCGTCAATTTGCTGCTCGTACACGTGATACATGAATTCATCAATGATGTTTTCAACATCATTGGTCAAGTCTCGAACGCTTCTGATCCACACTTCCTCTACTTGTGTGTGTGCTTTGTTGCCCCCATCAGCATCCGCTAAGAAGGCTTTCATGAATTCCAGCTCCTGCTTAATCTCATCAACTTGATCACCAACACCCGCTATGGAGGCTGCTTCACTCTCGAGAATTGCTACAAATTTGTCAATTAAGAGGTCTGCTGAAACTGAAACTGATGCCATAATGACCTTATTTTGGTATATGCTAGCTTAATCAAAACAACACATCTAGAAATGATTCTGGGGAGCAATCAACCGGATGTAACACAAAATTTAAAAATCAAAATACATGAGAAGATAAGATTCCATTGTGTGGTGGTGGGTTGGGGCTCAGCTCAGATGTACTAGAAGAGAGAGATGATCACAAGTTTTTTTGGTCAATTGAATTTCATAGAAACCTCAAAAACAGAGGCAAGGAAAAACAAAGGGAAAGAAAACACCATAAAAGAAGCCAAGGTGGAAACAGGGCCACAGAGAACACACTAGGAACTCAGACACAGCAAACCTGTTTCCCACAGAAAAATCAAACAGTTGGGGGGCAAGGTAGGCCGTCAGACACCAGCACACCTACTAGAGATGATCACAAGTTATTGCTTAGAAATCTTGCTATGTTTTTATTATTGCTCTGGAAACTTAAAAAAGTAGATTCCATCTTGCTATGGGTCTATTATTGCTCTGGAAACTAAAAAAAGTAGATTCCATCTTGCTATGGGTCTATTATTGCTGAAAAAGTGGGCCTGCTTTCATCATGCTGTGATCACAAGTTCCTCATCCTAGAACCCAGCCCAATAAATTATGTATTTATTTTGAATTAATAAATATATATAACATAATATAATATAATAATTAAAAAGTTTTAATGTATAAATAACTAATTAAATAATATTAAGTTAAGTTAGATTAGTCTATTCGCATGGCCGCTGTAATTTAGTAGCTGTATGTACAGCCACGTATCCTTTTCTTGTGCAAGTTTTTTTCGTTTTCCATTGAGTGAGGAGGACATTCATCTTGATGATGAATTGTTGATGAAAACAATATGTTGTATTAGTTTCATTAATTTTTACCCCATTTTTTCAAAGAAAATTATATGATTTTATTATTTTTGTCAAATTGAATTAAAATGAATTTGAGTAGTTGAGTGAAATTTTATAATTCAATTGAATTTAATTAAGTTGAATGATAGTTTAAGGTGAAAGTGAAGTGTAATATGGATAGTTTTTATATTTTTTAAATATATAATTTGGGATTTGGGCCGGGTTTGGGATATAATCCCTCGATGAGGATGGGGACAGGAACGGGGACGAGAATTCCCCGAAGTTTCATACCCTAAACCCAAACCTCACCGAACGACCTTAATTACGTGTAAAATATAACGATCTGTCCCGAAATTTCTTTTGGATAGAGAAATTTTTGCTTACTTGGATGATTTTGCCCCTAGGTTTTCATATTTGAATTTTGAAAGGATCTTTTTGCATCTTTTTGTTGTAAACAAATAAAATGCCGGAATATAGAGCGAGAAAATGATTAATAACTCCAAAATGAGAGCCCACTTGATTAAGAATAGAAATTTTGAAATTTTACCTCATGTTATATGCGGCAAGAAAGCTTATGGTTATTTATTTCTACAATTGTCTCTAATACCCTTGTAATCATGACACGACATAGCTATAATTATCGTATGGTTTTTATATTATTTTTTCTCTTTCTGCTACCCAACACACACACTTTTGCTATCTCTCTCACACACAAACCTTACCCACGCATACATTGTACCCCTTTTAGAGCACCTCCACCCCAAAGGGGAAGGGCAAGGCAAAGGCAAGGCAAAGTTTGTCACTATTCACGTGAATAGTGGCAACCTTGCATTTTTTGGTTCCACCCCCAAAGGCAAGGGCAAGGTCAATTACTATCCACTTCAATTTATTTTCTATTTTTTTTATACTTAAACCATTAATTTTGATAAGCTTTTCGGATAAGATTTTCAGTTGCCATGTGTCACTATTTATTATAAAATTCTCACCTAAAATTTCAGATAACATTTTCGAATAAAATTTTCGAATTAAATTTTCAGATAAGATTTTTGGTTGCCACGTGTCCATATTTATTATAAAATTCACATCTCACTCATCATACAATTGAAATACTCCCGGTCCTCATAGTCCGACACAATCGAATACAAGGACGACTCAATCATTGGCAAAGGTGGTTCCACCGGATCACGATGTGGGGGAGTATTTTCCTTCAGAGAACGTAATAGTGTCATTATTTTCGACACGGAACGCACCACTGGAACAGACTGCGGGCATTGTTCACTTGAGGAGCCATGTGTAATGGTTTTCCTCTTTTTTGTTTTGCCTGGAATAATCTATTAAAAAAATGAAATTGGAAATGCAAGAAATATAAATTAAAAAAATGACATTAAATTGAATAAAATGGCAATTAATTTTTTTTGCCTCGTCGCCAAGATTTTGACCTCTTCGAACGTTTGTCCACGACCTTCCGACTTCAATGGAAGAGGCCATTTCTATTTTTGCACAAATGGAATTTTGTAGTAGAGAATTTGGTGTGGAAAGTGAAAAATATTGGAAGGAGATGAATTTGTATGAAGATTTGGTGTAGAAAGTGAATAATATTGGTAGGTATTTATAGAAAACATTTCCAAAATATTTTGATATTTTTTACAAATTTTTTATATTTTTTTTCAATTTGTTTTAGCCAAAAATTGGACAACCGTTGGATTGGATAAGATTTTTGGATCGGAGGCTCCAGGAGAAGCCACTAGGCTTGTAGCCGTTTGTTTATGTGGGCTGTTGGGTTAGTGTGATGTCACGCTGAGGTCAGCAGCCTTTGGGCAACAACCCAGTCCAATTTTGCTCATGGGCTTGCCCGAGCTGGGATGTGCACGCAGGAGATGTGTTTGGGGCCTAGGGCAGCCTTTTGCCCGGACCAGGCCCCTGCGTTGGACTTGCTCTTAATGATTTCTTTTTTTTTTTTGGCGTGCATATGTTTCCTTTCTTTTTTTATTTCAATTGTTTTGGATTTTTTATGTTTTATATATATATATATATATATATATATATATATATCTGCGTAATATTAATGGTTCTATTTTACACAATCTTTTGTATGTTACTCCAAATATGGTTTCTAGAAAGAAAAAAAAATTTCGAGTTGATTTTCCTACTTTTTTTTTGTTCACTTACACTCCCTTTTATTTTTTAAATATTTTTTAATAAATTTTGTTCTTTCTCCTTCCTATTCTACTCTTACTTTGCATTAATTTCTTTTTACTTTACTTTCATATGATTTTTTTTCTTTATATTTAATTTTCCAACTTGCATTCCATTTTCAACGGTGTTTTCAAAAGGCCTGGATACAATTAGCAGTGGAATCACTTATTATAAGTTGTAATTTATTTTGTTAAGTTTCTAATGTGGGATTTATATTCATCAACACGGCCCCTCATGTGGGATCACCACATAGTAGGCCACACGTGAAACCAAGTCCATATTAAGAGTCAAACATTCAAATCCAACACGTGAGCAACCACATATTGGGTAAGGTACTTATTAAACAAATTAACTTCAATACATGTATATATATAGGAAAATATTTGTCTCTTTGCCATGGAAGGTTAGAAAATAGTCTTTGTCCTACACAAGCAAGTCATAGGGTTGTTATTACATGAACAAAATATGAAGAAATTGATCACACCCATTAACTTTCATAACAACACCACAAGAATATACAAGAAATATGAGGAGACTAAATACTTAGTATGGTGTATGTAAGAACCGTAACAGAGCAAGCCTAAGAATCTTTTACTTTTTTTTTTTTTTTTTAAATACAAAGCAATATTAAGAGAGGGGGGAATCGAACCTACGATCTAAGATGCATTGGTAAATGCTCTTAATCACTTGAGCTACAAACTCCTTGCCATGTATAGAAATAACATATTTCTCACGTCTCACCAATATCCTAAAGCCTAAAAGTAATATTATTATTTGGTTCATGTTCTTAAATACTTCAGCTCAGAATATTCCAGATATTAACATGGTAGAATAGCGACAAACACAAATGAAGATTGTAGTGCAAGCCACAAACGCACGTGGCTAAGAATGGTGGAGATATCCCAAGTAGCCGGGACAACAGGGGAACCAGGCAACATTCTATACATACACTTGATCTCTCCCACCACGTAATCAAAACAAGCACAAATTGTGAAGCCAAGAGCTAAACCACTAGAAGGCAACATAGCCCACAGAGTCCTATATAACCAAGCCCCGTAATAATTCTCTCCATTCTAATCAAATCTCTTTGTTTCTATTTTAAAACCCTCCAATTCTAACTCTAAACTCTTGTCCTCAATACTAACTCAAATACCTTTTAACCCCTTCACACAATCATATGCATATTCGGAAAAAACATTTTAGTAACACAAAATTTAGTGAAACAGTAAATGATCTCATATGTAGCTCAAAAGGAGAAGTGGACAGTTACTGATCTCATAAGCATTTGTGTGCAGGAAGAACAAAATATGAAGAAAGATAAGGCTGAAGAAAAGATTAATATGATTCAGAGCTTTAAAAGGGATTTTGGAAAAGGCAACTTTGCTGGAAAGAAAAACAAGGAAGAAAAGGAAACTAAGGGACTAAAACCAGTAGGGATCAAGTGTTATTTTTGCAAGAAGTTTGGACATTTGAAGAGGAATTGTGACAAGTGCAAGCGTTGGTTGGATAAACAAAAGGCTAAAGGTAAGACTGATCAAGTACATGTTTGTTTTGAGTCTAATGCAATTGAGATTTCTTTAGATTCATGGTGGTTAGATAGTGGTGCATCAGTTCATGTGGCTAATTCTTTGCAGGGGTTCAAAACAAAGAGGCTGCCAAGCATGGCTGAGATGAAGGTGTTTGTGGGAAATGGAGAAAGAGTCAAGGGGGAGTACATTGGATTAGCTAAGATCGATTTGGAGTCTGGTTTTATTTTGGAGTTAGTAGATGTTGTTTATATTCCTTCTATGAAAAGGAATCTTATTTCAGTTAGTAAGCCTGTAAAATCAAACTTGCAGTTTGAGTTTGATGAGTCTGGATTCTCCATTTTCAGAAATAAAGTTATGATTGGTAATGGTTTTCTAGATGATGGCATGTTTCGTTTGAATTGCAAGAAACCAAATCCAAGCAATACTAATCTAAGCATCAATGTGATAAGCACTAAAAGAAAAGCATATAAAGAAGAATCATATAGAATTTGGCACAAGAGACTAGGACATGTCTCGAATGAAAGAATGAACCTGGTGAACAAAGAAAATCGGTTGCCACCACTTAACCACCGTGACAAAAACAACGTTTTCATTGAATGTGTTAAAGGAAAGTTGACTAATTTGAGGAAGAAAGGTGCTACAAGAAGTGAGAAACTGTTGGAAATTATACATACTGACATATGTGGTCCTTTTCCCACTCAAACACATGATGGTTTTAAGTATTTCATAACCTTCACAGATGACTTCTCAAGATATGGTTATGTGTACTTAATATCTAAAAAATCAAATGCATTAGACATGTTTAAAGTTTACAAAGTAGAAGTAGAAAACCAGCTGGATTCGAAAATAAAAGTGGTAAGGTTAGACAGAGGGGGTGAGTTTTATGGCAGATTTGATGAGAAAGGAAGAAATCATGTACCTTTTGCCAAGTTTTTACAAGAAGAAGGAATTGTGGCTCAATATACTAATCCAAGTACACCACAACAAAATGGAGTGGCAGAGAGACGAAATAGAACATTGATCGAAATGATAAGAATATACTAAAACTAAAAGGATATGCTGATGCAGATTTTGCTAGTTGTTTGGATACTCAGAAGTGTACATCAGGTGTTGTATTCTTGTTTGCAGGAGGAGCAGTGGCATGGAAAAGTGTCAAACAACAATATGTATCAACCTCAACTATGCAGGCTAAATTCTCAGTAGTTTATGAAGGTACTTCAATAACAATGTGGCTTAAGAATTTTATGTCAGTGTTGAGAATTGTGGAATCCATATAAAGACCAATCCAGCTGTTGAATGACAACAATGCTACCGTTTATTTTGCAAAGGGACATAAGAGATCGTCAAGTATGAGACATCTACAGTTAAAGTTTTTGTCGGTAAACGAGAAGACGAGGGTTATACAACTTTGGGTCACGTTGGGATAGATTCTATGATTGCAGACCCCTTGAACAAAGGTTTGCCTAATCATGTTTTTCATAGGCATGTTAAAAGCATGGGTTTGCATATCAGTTTTGATGTTTAAGTCAATGGGAGTCAGTGGGAGCCAGAGTTAGTTTTGTTTCATTTAACTAGTTTCAATCGAAGTTGTTATTATAGTTTTATTTGATAATGTTATTCAAGTTTTTTCTTAAAATCGTGTTTTTCAATTTATAAATGTTTTGGCATATGGATGAAGGAAGAATCTGCAAAATTTGCTAGCACTTGTGTTTTGCATTTTCGTATCCATGAAGGAGCCATGATAGTTTTATTAAGACCTTGGTAGTCTTGTAAGGGTGAGCTAAGAACTGTACTCATCAAACACATTCTAAAGCAGATCTCAACAATTCTTTGATCCTAATTCAGTTGGCAGCCTCATGTGTTGTTATAGGCTTGTATGTGTGGTTGTAAAAGAGACTTGAATGTTATTTATTCAATGTGCTTTGACAGTTCCATATGAGTTTATATCAATGACAGTGGCTTGATAAGAAACTGAGAAGTTTTAAAGTCCTAAATTGGCCATTAAGTGATTAATCTTTGAGTCACAATAATTATTTGACCAAGTGGGAGAATGTAAGATAGTTTACTATCTTAAACTCGCATAAAGTGGTCTTCTAATCATTATCAGATTGCAAGTCCTCTAGATTAATCAAGGACTTAAAAAACGACCTCATCCAGCAGACTTTGTATTAGTGTTTTAATTGGATTACAAGGCTAAAGGGGTTTCTAGTTTTGTTAATTAGAATTGGGATTCATTGTTCTATTGCAATAAGGATACGTCAAGGAGTTTCTTGATGGGCAAGACTCCTTGAGTGATGCGCGTATAAATAGAAGAGCTCTCTCTAAGAGCCGATACACACAACTCATCAAGATATTCACCCCATCTAGAATATTGAGCTAAGGCAATTGGTTATCTTAGAGAAGAACTCTCTCCCTCAAGCGTTCATTCCAATGGCAAAACAAGGTTAGTGTTCAAGTCTAATAGCTTATAAGGTTTACATGAATGCCATATGAAGAGAAATTATAGTCATAGGACACGTGACAATTATAGAGTGGCATTATCACTAGCTAACGTGGTGATATTGTATCACTCTATAATTTCTCCTCACGACTAATCAATCACATTTCGCAATAAAACAAGTCGGTCCAATTAATGTAATATTAATAATGAGTAATCCATATGATGTGATGTATATAAAAGTCTCCACTTCCTAACCTTCACAGATAAACGGTTGCGGACACTACAACAAATGATAAAAAGAACATATCTAGGGAGCAAAAAGTCAAATAAATATCCGAGATATTAATCCCTACCTACTACACTACACATGTGGCTAAGAATGGTGGTAGAATAGCGACAAACACAATGAAGATTGCAAGCCACAAACACACGTGGCTAAGAAAGGTGGAGATAACCAAGCCCGGTACTCTTTCTCTCCATTCTAATAAAATCACATTGTCTCTATTTTAAAACCCTCTCAGTTCTTCTAACTCTAAACTCTTGGCCTAAATACTAACCCAAACACTTTTTAACCCCTTCGCACAATCTAACACAATCATATGCATATTCGAAAAAGCATTTCAATAACACAAAATTTAGTGAAAGATTTACTGATAAATGATTGGCTTGAGTGAAGATTAAAATACATGGTTTGAGGAGAAGGTTGAACAACAATAAAGTTCCATTGTGTGGTAGGTTGGGTCTCAGATGCACCAGAGATAGAGACATTATCAATTATTGCTTAGAAAATGTTGTTAAGCATGACCAATGTGAATGAATGCCATATGACGGGAAATAGAGTGACAGGGCACGTGGCAGTTTTTGAGTGGCAAAGTTACCAGATCTGTATCACTCTAATTTCTCCTCTTGACTAGTCAATCACATTTTGCAATAAGACAAGTCAACAATGACGTGTCTTTGATGTTGTTGTATATGTAAATTTGTTCAAATTTATTTGACAACCTTCAAAAACTCATTTGACAATGGTCCAAGATGCAGTAGAAGCTATCACCCTCTTATTCTTTGACAACTATGAGCTTTGTAGACTAGGTTTTCACAATGCGCTTTCAACGTTGTCATGATGTTATCCACAACTTGAATATAAGTGTTATCAAATCCTAGTTTGTTGATATTAACAAAAAATGCAAATCCTATTCAAACCATGTAATTTTTTTGGCATGCTAGAAGGGATGTTTCCCACTTGATATTGAATCTGATTCTCAAATTGCTGTGCAAATGCTATTTTCAGATTTGGAGGAGGAACGTCCCTTTTATAATTTGGTGACTAACTGCCAGAAGATGTTTTTGTACAAAAACTGCAGTATTACTCATAAATGTAGAGAAGGAAATTGCCTTGCGAATAACTTGGCATGTTTGGGCTCAAAACTAGAATTGGGGTGTCTAATTTAGGAGGGTGTGCCTGAAGGATTTGGACATTCTCTACTGGAATATTTGAGTGGATTTGTTATACCACATTTATATACCACGTTATGTACAGAATGTCGCATGAACTTATACCCTAGTTTCAATTTGTCATCTTAAAGAAAATTTTAAGAGAAATGTCACCTCCATTTTTCAAAATCCATGATTTGTCATTTAACTTAACACCATCCAATTTTCCATCCATTTTAAGGATATTTGAGTCTTTCCATTTTCAAGAAAAAAAAAAGAGAGAGAAAAAAGAGACCTCTCCCTCCCTTTCTCCCTAACCCCAACCCCATCCGCCCCCAAAACACATCGCACAGGACACAACCACCCCACCCCCCTTCTCACCTCTCTCCTCTCTCTCTTTGAGCATGTATAAAAAAAATTTGTGGAGTTCATTGAGCATGTCTGAAATTTTCAAATATGTTATTTAAAACTACTTAAGCTTCTGACCCAAAATCCAACTCCTTTCTTGTCTTCATAGTTTCATCAACTTACGCTACTGTGTTTCTGTTGAAGGATCTAAAGTTTGCTTGGTCACCATTTGTTACGTATACTACCGAATTATTGGTTTGGTAGCTATCCTTCCACAAATTTTCAATATGCAAATGGGAAAATTCCAAAAAGAAAAAATAAGCAGAAAAAGGTGGGCTGGGGGAATTTATGAGTGGAGGGTAGGTGTTCTATGGTAGAGAGAGAGGAGGAAGGGGAAGAGGGAATGGGGAATGGATTTCAAAGTGGGCAGGGTTGGTTGGAGCCGTCAGTGGTGCACATGGGATGGGGGAAGGTGAGATTTTTTTTTCTTCAATTTTAATTGTTTAAAAGATATACAATTGTTTTAATATTGATTTTTCCATTTTTTAAAATACCCTTGAAAATAGAAAGACTAAAATACCCTTAAAAATATTGATGCTTGTACAATCAACTATTTTAACACAAGACAACAATCTTATTTATGCACTGTAAATACAAAATTCCAAACTGGAACCAATAAACTTGGTAGTCATATACGAATTAACGTCATAAAACATCACACAATACTTGAGTTTGAGTCTTAACCTCATAAATAGTTATCATGAATCACTCAAATTTTAAGGCGTAGTCCTAATAACTACTAGTGTTAAATATTTCATCATCCGACACTAAAAGCTAAAACAGAGCAAGAGTTACAGAAAAAAGCTGGAGCACCAGCCAGCCAGGGTGTGATTACCTCAGTGGTAGAGGTGTTTATTTGCAAAACCCCATGGCACCAGTTCGAATCCCCCTGTGCCTCCCACCGCCACCCTAGATTAGTTGATATAGCTCTATCTTAAAAAAATACTGAAAATAATTATATTTAATAAAAAAAATAAAAAAGGCCAGAGCACCAACATGATCAACATGCTGCACACATACATCTAGCACATACAAAAGGCTTGACAGCAACATGAGCTCCAACACCATTTCAATTTTTACAAGCCTTCCTTGTGCTTCCAACTCACAATTTTGCAGCTTGCTCAGTTTATGGTTAAAGAATCACAAAAATTGTAGTTAACCCCCAAAGAATCTCACGAAGTTGACAAAACACTATAAACAATTCACAAAAACATAAATAAATAATTAGAACCAGGATGCTTTACATAGAATCAGCTGGGTTTCTTTAGGTCCTCTTCTGTGTCAACAGACTATCTTCATCAATCAAATATCATCATTGATCTGAACTTTTGGTAAACTTCTCGTGGTCTTTTTTAACGCAAAGGATGAACAAATCTTCAAACTTTTTAGCCTTGACATACAAAATGAGAAGTAAACAAAATCAAAGCTCAACCGACTAATCTACAGCGATCACATATATAACATATCCAATTACAACATTATGTCAAGGGATACTAGTAAGTAACATTGAAACTTACCCGAAAGGACAACTCATATGATAAATTTGATTTTATGTGAAGAGCTTGTGGTTCTAGAAAACTAGGCAGTAGTAGGTTGTGCTGAATTACATAGGTGGTCTGCGAGAAATCCAAGTAAGATTCTGACTTCAAAACTAAATCCATAATGTGACAATGTGAACGTGAATAATGAATTACCTTATGCCTTTCCCCTGTGGAAGAATCAGAGGCTTCAAGGCTCTTGAGATTTCCCTTAACAACTGCTCACTTAGAATTTCAATCGATCTACGAAGAGTTAAAAACAATGTCCACAAGTGGCAGCTAACCTGTCATAAGTCAACCAAATCAGATGAGCATTATCCCAATTTGATCAAATTTGGACTGCTATCTAACTATGAAGATGAAGTACAGAGACATGCATACACATACAAGTAAAAATACAAGAAAACATCGCAGCACGGGTATTAATTTTTTATATTTTATGTAGCGCAGGTATCAAATTGAAAAATTGGTTTTGAAGATCCTACTTAATTCTTAGAAATCATCTTCTCTGTTTCTGAAGTTACACAAAAAGGAAAGAGCCGGATTTAGTAAAAGACCAGAGCCAGAGAGCAAGATATAAGCAGCTCAAATGACCAACACTCAAGGCTTGGATTGCTAGAGAGATATCAATTATTCTAGTTTGTACACTTTGCCTTTATCTCCCTCCCTCTCTCTCTAAATAACAACATACATGTACACAATTATAAGGAATAGCCAATCGAATGGAGAATCTGAAATCCTGAACACAGTATCAGTTTAAGTAATACCAAAAGGCATGGCTCATTATTGACTTTTTAGATAGAAAGCATATTGTCTATAATTGCCTCAACCACACGTACAAAAGGAGTAAAACTCATTGGGGCTGAAATATGTAGAAGGAAAAAAGAAAGAAAGTAAAACAAGAAAGCCAGACAGTATTCATGCATGTTTGAATTGTAGTGCTAGTGCATGTGTTTCCTTTCTTTTTTTATTTTAATATTTTTGGATTTTGTATGTTATATTTATTTTTGAATTTTTTTTAATTATATCTATATAATATTTACGGTTCTATTTTACACAATCTTTTGTATGTACTCCAAATATGGTTTCCTAGAGCTCTTTTTTTACTTTGCTAACCCATGAGTGACTGAACCTGGCTAGATCACATTATTTACGGACAAAGCAATTAACATGACAGCTCATGAACATATTGCAATCTTAAGCAAAAAGAGAAAATGTGTGAAGACCCGTATTTTAAACGGATAAAAGAAGATATTTATCTTTTGGATAAACTTGGACGATATTATCTTTTGGATAAACTTGGATATCCTTTTAATATTGAAGTTTATCATATCCCTATAAACACTATAAATAGGAGCATAACCTTATAGTTTCAAAACATGAGAAATTAGAAAGAAGGAGAGAGAGTGGTGATGAAACTCTTGGAGCTTGGTTTGGGTGATAATACATGAAGATAGGTAGATGGGTTGTCTTGCCAATTTATTTTAAGGGCTCTCATTGTTGAGGTGAGTTATGTAATGTGTTCTAAAAGTTCTTATTTTGTGATAAAATATGAAAACCATGAATTATCGTGGATTTGTTCTATTTACAAATATCTCTCTATTTCAAGTCAAGCATGTCTAATTTGGTACAATCTTTCACACTATATATATATATTGACTGGAATATTTGTGAAGTATATATTATTCATGGAACATGAGAACTTCAATGTTGGGGTATCCGAGGGATAGATGTACCACACGGGGACATAGGGCTGTGAGGCTAGTATGGGTCACGTGGTTGGTTACATGCTATGAAGGATAACCGAGATATGAAGGGACAATGTGATCTGATCTGGACTGTTGTATCTTTTCATGATATTTTCTAGAGTGTGTAAACGGCATTGCTTGACTGGCATATTACATAATCTACTCACTGAGCGGTGGTTTCTCTTCCCTCACCCTGTTTAATTTTTCAGATGAATTAGTGGGCAAGATAAGGACTAAATCGGTTGAGGCTAATTAGATGAGAGTGATAGAGCTTTTTTTTATTTATTGTAAAGTTGTAAGATTTTGGATTTATTTTTATAAGAGAAGTTTATTTTAAACCCATGTTTCGGCTTCTTTTTATTTTATTTTACTTTCTCACACACTGGGTGCGGGGTTTCCATCGACCCCCGGATCCGGGGAGTGACAAAATGGTACATCATCATCACCTTATATATGACGATTAAACGAAAGGAAAACTAAAAGAAGAAATCAAAGAAGAATAGGAAGAAATATACGCATCATTAATTCTTGATACTTTGGGGATCATATCAACATTGTAGTCTCTACTGAATCGCTTCCAAAGCTAAATCCGAAAATAGATAAATAAATCGATGCCGTATTTAAAGAGAAGCATGAATAGAAGAAAAGTATGTCATACTGTGTAGCAGTAGGTTAGATTTGTTAGACAATAACCTTACCACAAGGCAGCAACAATTTTATATGTTGTCCACTCAAAAACAATTTCTAAGAGAGGACCAACAAAATAAACCGTTCACATAAGCTTTACCTTGAGACCATCCACTGAGAGGAGGCCGCTGAGAATGCATTCTTTGAGGCCCTTTCCGAGCACTATGACGTCGTATTCTTCATCCATGGCTCTGAGAGGCAGAGAGATCAGAGGGAAATAGAGTGTTTGTTTTGTGTTTGTGTGAGAAAAATTGGAGTCCCTGGAGTTTCGGTTAAAACCGTTATTAGCCCCCCACGTACGATTCCATGTGGAAGCGGCTACTGCCTAAAACAAATGTCTTTTTATTTTCTTTGTCAAACATGTTTTAAATGCATATAGTTTTGTTTGATTAAAAAAAAATAAAAACTACATTTCATTCCTTAGATAAGATCAAATATTTGAGCGCATCCTTGTCACAATTGGGGGAGAAAGAGGGGAGGGGCAGGGGGAGGTCAACCGTCGCAGAAGAGCCGCCTTTGGGGAGAAGATTCTAACAGGTTACTTAATAGGATTTATAAGGGCGATGAAAAACCTACCTACGTCATGGATGTCATTGTGGCGGCATTTCAAATCAATCACGCATTGTAATGTGTTTTAGTTTCCTCACATAACAATGCGTAATTGACTTGAGATACCACTACGTTGGCATTCCTGTGTTATAGAACTTCTCATGGAAAGCAATTAAGATTCTGTATTTTTTTATTTAGCCAATCTGAAAGTTCAACATCTTACCCCAAAGAAACAAACCTACATAGAAGAAAGTACAAACACGCGGAATATAAAAGAATCCATGGTCCAAATCTTAAAAGCTTATCAACGAGATACATCTGCCAATTGCTGAAATGACAGATGCAAACTCGAATTTTATTACATGCAAATTAAAACACACAAAAAGACATTTGATTTTCAAAAAGAGCTAATAAGAAGCCAATCTAGATCAGTCTTGGGGTCAAAACAAGACGAACAAGTTCTTCCCACCCCTAAACTCATGGGTAAAATCTTCAATCCCAGGACTTGTTTTTGCAAAATATATAAAAAGACAAAAGCAATATTGTAATTAACAAACATCTATATGGCTTTACATCCATTAACAGAGATGTGAATGAGAGCAATTTCTTGAACACAAGTGCAATATTCCAAATCATTAACTTTAGGAAAGTCAATGAAAGGATAAAAGATACTTACGTATATTTCTTACATCTCTCGTCGACGAGTTGCATCCTTGCATGATCCACACCTCCTTCTTTTATGGACTCCATGTACAACTCTGAAACATTACGAAATCTGTATCGTTGTAGTTGAGTAAGGTGCTCAATACCTTGTGGCAATGTTTCTAACGTCATGCAATTATGAATGTCTAATCACCCTTGTTTAGATCTGGCAACTTCAATCCCAAGAAAGTACTTCAAATCACCCAATGATTTCATCTCAAACTCGGAAGTCAGATACTTCTGAAGATTTTGCATTTCCGCCTAATCATCTCCAATTACAATCATATCATCAACATAAATAATTAAAGCTGTCAATTTACCTTTATGATGCTTTAGAAACAAAGTATGGTCTGAGTTACTCTGCGCATACCCAAATTTCTTCATAGATGCTGCAAATCTCCCAAACCACGCTCTTGGAGACTGCTTCAATCCATATAAGGACTTCCGCAGCTTACACACAACACCCTCCTTAGAGGTTACTGGAATACCAGGAGGGAGATCCATATTGAGGTCACCATGTAGAAACGCATTTTTGACATCGAATTGCAATAAGGGCCAGTCGTGATTAGCAGCCAGGGACAATAGTACACGCACAGTATTAAGCTTTGCCACTGGAGCAAAGGTCTCTAAATAATCCACTCCATAGGTCTGAGTATAACCCTTTGCTACCAATCTAGCCTTATAACGGTCAATGGAACCATTAGCCTTATGCTTCAAAGTAAACACCCATCTGCATCCAACAGCTTTCTTCCCTCGTGGCAGAGGAACTAAATCCCATGTTTTATTCTTGTTCAAGGCATCCATTTCAACATTCATGGCATCCATCCATTTTGGGTTAGATAAAGCATCTTGCAACTTAGTTGGCACACATACACTAGATAATTGACACAAATATGATGCATATGACTTAGACAAATGATGAGTTGACACATAATGGCTAATGGGATATTTAGACTTGGCATGTATATCAGGAGAATATTGTACTTTAGGTTTTCCACGAGTGGTTCGTGGGGGTAACTGATAAGTTGACATAGATAGATCATTAGAAATTACCTCACTTGATTCACTATCACGAGTAGATAGGGGCACTGGCAGGGCACCGGGGGGGGGGGGGGGGTATTGCATCAATCTCATCCATACAAGAATCACTGTCACTATTTTCAAGTACAGGCGACTGGTCGCTTGCTTCAATGCGACCGGTCATTTCGACACCAAGAGCACATACGTCATCTCTAGATATAGGCGATCGGTCGAGTTCCAAAGGGCTATCGGTCGTTTCTTCACATGTTTCATCATCAAATATGGGTCACTGGTCGCTTGCTTCAGTGCGACCAATCGTTTCCTTCCATAGAGCTGTATCTTCAAACGCATCATTCTCCAGTTCAAGTCCAAGATTCTCCAATCCAAGACTCTCCAATTCACTCCAATTCACTCCCCTTCTCCCCCTGAATTGGAGAAGAGGAAGAGACATAATAGGCACTTCTTCATGGAAAGTCACATCCAAAGTAACATGCACCTTCTGGATAGGTGGATGATAGCACTTATAACCCTTCTGAGTAGAAGAATAACCAATAAAGACACATCGCAGAGCACAAGGATCAAGTTTACTCCGTTGATGAGAGTAGACATGAACATAGGCAACACACCCAAAAACTTTAGGGGGAAACTTGGAGACGGAGACAGGGGAAACATGGTCACCAAAAACATCATGCGGAGTCTTGAAATCAAGAACTCAGCTAGGAGTACGATTAATCAAATAGGTAGCAGACAGAACAACATGCCCCCAAAGATGATGGGGAACAGACATATCCAATATGAGTGAGTGGGCAAATTCAAGCAATTGTTGGTTCTTTCTTTCAGACACACCATTTTGTTGAGGGGTAAAAGGGGTTGTCGTTTGGTGAATAATACCGTGAGCACGGAAGAAAGACGCCAAAGTATTATTTACATATTCACCTCCGTTATCTATCCAGAATATTTTGACTCTAGCATGAAACTGAGTAGACACCATAGTACAAAACTCTGGACGGATGGAAGCAACATCATGTTTATTTTTCAACAAGAAAACCCAAGTGAGTCGAGTACAATCATCAATAAATGTGACGAACCAACGAAATCCGTTCGAAGTAACGCGAGTCGGACCCCACACATTAGAATGCATTAAATCAAAAGGCTTTGTAGCTTTACTGTCACTCAAAAGAAACACAGTGCGATGACTCTTGGCCAAAATACATGTCTCACACTTAAAACTGGACTCATCACAATAGCGGAATAAAGATGGAAACAGACGCTTAAGGTAGCCAAGAGACGGGTGTCCCAAGCGACGATGCCATAACCAAATTTGTTGTTTGTCTTTGACACTGCAACTTTGAACAGTATTAACGACACGATCACAAACTGGTGCAGAAGGCAATGTCAAATAATATAACCCTCTATCCGTTTACCATGCCCAATCATCTCGTGAGTCTTGAATTTGCAGAAAAGAGCAATGGGTAGGATAGAAAGTAACAGAAGCATTAAGTGTATCAAGTAATCGACCAACAGATAACAAGTTACAATGAATATTGGGAACTAATAACGCATGAGACAAGGACAGAGTAGGAGTGAGAGAGATTGTGCCCTCGCCAGTAATTGGAGAGGGCAAGCCATTAGCACTAGTTATGTATGGGTCACGGGTGTTACTAGACAACTCATCAAAAAATTTAGCATAATAAGTCATATGATTAGAAGCACCCGTGTCAATTATCCAAGTATTGGAGCTAGTACCTGGAATAGAGTCAGAAACACACAAATTTGCAGAAGTAGCAGCAACAACACCAACAATGGAGTTATCACCCATAATTGTAGCAGAAACTCAACAAATCACGCAGAGTATACAACAGAATACAGCAGAGACACAAATACGGCAGATGAACGAAGACAGGCACGAACACAGTAGAGGCACAAACACGGCAGAGTACACAGCGGAACACAAGACTCAAATATGGCAGATGCACGAAGAGAGGAATGGCACGAACACTACAGCACAACACACAAACCCAGGAGGGCACACACGACACAGGTAGAGAAAAAAAAATATAGGGCTAGAACACGGGTGGGCACAACACACAGGTCACCAGCAAAGTTGGCTCTGATGCCAAGTCAAACAATATGGGTAGAATATTTTCAAGTTATATTTCATTCTCCAAAATGAGGTATTTATAATACAAGGTTATAAACTCTAACAGGGTTATACTAGGAAATAAGATAAAGTCCTAATTACATAATATCTATACAAAAAGGAAATAAATAGAATCCTAATATAGTAGGAAGTAAATCTCTTAATTACACTAGGATCTCGCTAACACTTCGTTTGTCAATTCAAACAACTAATGGAGAAATTGGATCATGCACAGGTATATCACGGCTTCGTTCGTTTTTCCTCGTTCTCTTTCTCAAATAAATTACCTTTTGACCTTAAATTGTTGAAGGTTTCAGATTTGGAGGATGTCCCACTTGCTAATCAGCCAGACAATCTAACGTTATTATTCAATTTAAAATATTAAAATTTGAGTAGAACTCCAATTTAGGAGCTTCCAGAATCCATAGGACAGCACCGCAACCTTCAGACGTTGAACATCAAGAGGACAAAAATAGAGGCACTTCCAAGAGGGATTTCTAAGTTGCTAAACTTACGCCATCTAGTTATGGACCGTATCAAAGATGGTTCAAAATTTATTGGGGGTAAGAGTACCATTAAGTATGTATTAGTAAGATGAAGAAATTGCAAACTTTGGGATGTATTGAATCTGAAGGAAACATTATTAGACTTATTGGAAATATGAGCCAGCTTACAGCCCTTGCAATTTCAAATGTGAAAGAAAGAGATGAGGTGGACCTATGTGCCTCTATTCAAGACATGAAGGTCCTTTCCCAATTGTGTTTATGGGTAGCAGATGGAGAGAAATTTTTCGAGTTGACGCATTGCCTTCACCGCCTCCCTACCTACCTTGATAGACTTGAATTGAGCGGCAAACTGGAAAAGGTACCACATTGGTTTTGTTCACTCCACTCTCTTACATATTTGAATTTGTGTGGGTCCAGACTCGAAGAAGATTTACTACGTCATATTGAAGCATTGCGTTCTCTATGTTTGCTTTGCCTTGATAATTCCTCTGTCAGTAGAGGCTTTGTGAATCTTAGATATTTGGGGGTTTTTAATTTCTCATTCTTAAATTAAGATCACTATAGAAAAAGGGGTGATGTCAAATCTCGAGTTCTTAGGCATTGATGATTGCTTGAGATTAGAGACATTGCCACAGGGTATTGAGCACCTTACTAAACTAGAAGGATACGCATTTCAGAGTGTTTGAAAGCAATTTACAGAGTCCATACAAGGAGGTGTGGATCATCCAAGGATGCTACTTGTCCAAGAGAGATGTAAGAAGCCGACGTAAGTATCTTTTATGCTTCCATTGAGTTTCATAAACTTGTGTTCATGAAATTGTTCTCATTTACATCTCTGTTAAATGCTGGCTATAAAGCGATATAAATCATCCCAAGTTAAAACCTTCGTGTGCTACTAATTGGTTTCCAGAGATTGTTGGAACCTTCGGGTCAAAAGTATTTCTCAGATGCTTTGTGAGAGCAAGAACCGTTGATATTTATATGCATTAATTCAATACAGTTCTTCCCAGCATATAATCATATTAAAACCAAATTTCCTTACTCTCTATAGACTTGTGTTTAGCCTATATGCTCTACACACTGAACATAAAAGTACACATAGTCCAAATCTTAGAGACAAATCATCGACATATAGTTGCCAACTGCTCAAGTGAGATGCAAACTACACCCCAAAAAAAAAATTAAAATTTAAGTCGCAATTTATGAACAGAATCTTGGATATATTATTCGATTTAAAAGAAGGCAGATAAGAAGCCGAGATTAATCTTCATGCTTCACACGAGAGCAGGCTCTTCCTGGACATACTAGGTAGAAACTTCAATCCTTAGACTGGTTGTTTCTGAAAAATATACAAAAGAGACAAAAGCAATAAGGTAATTATCAAACAAAACTTCAATTCATAAGTATATATATGTATTGTGTGTCTCATGAATTTCAGTTGGAAGGATTTATATGGTTTTACATGCTTTAAAAGAGAGGGTGAGAATGAGAACAATATTTTCTTGTTAAGTACAGTTCAAATGATTAAATTTATGAAATTAATTCGATGCAAGGATAGAAGACTTACTTATGTTTCGTACGTAAATGTTTGTACCGTTGGATGATCCACACCTCCTTCTTGTATGGACTCTATAAGTTGGTCTGAAACATTCTCAAATCCGTATCCTTCTAGTTTAGTAAGGTATTCAAAATCCTGAGGCAATGCCACCACCACACAAGTGCATTATGCAAATCCACTTGTTTTTGTTTTTGTTTTTTTTATTTGTTTACTTTTTATCCCCAGTAAAATATTGTACTACTTAACAGTAAAAAGATATTTGTACCCCAAGCAAAAATAAAATAAAATGTACCATTTAAATTTTAAAAAAAAGGGTTTTTAATTGCAATCGTCTCTAAATTTGTACCTGAGTGTCCTTCAATTGTGTTACGCGTGACAATTTGGTCATTCCGTCAATTTAGTCGTCAAAATAGATAGGTCATTTTATGGGTTATTTGTACATTAATTGACAGTTCTACTCCTTAAATTGACGGTCATATTAATAGAAGTACCGCTATAATACCAGTGGAGCCCATCCATACAAAGTGGTACATAATGTTATACATAAAGGTTGCATTTTCTCAATTAAAACCCCAAAGAATCTTTCATTCAGACCAAATATTCGAAGACTCGGGCTAGAAACTAACAGTTGGTTAAAACTTAAATTCTCAGACCCAACAAGGAAGTTCTGAACAATCCGCACGCACGGTCACTTGCGCTGCCTTATCTAAAAACTGCAAGTCTACAATCAAAGGCAACCCCATCTGAGAGCGAGGCTTGAAGTAATAACGCGCGCAAAAATTTTGTGACTCAAAAAGCCGAGAAGTGTCCCCAAAATGTCCAAACAACATCGTTCCCAGCCCAACCACAAGGTAGTACAGTACAGACATACATATTCCCAGTGTCTTCACTCCATTTATATATCCCAAAAGCAAAACACAAAAAGAAAATGGCTGAAATTAGATGATCCCTATTCTCTAGGTCCACGGAGCCCAAGCCAGAGCCACTGAGAATCAATTTTGGCTTCTTTTGGGGTTTTGAACTTTAGGTTTTCAAATTTTGGGGTTAGGTTTGTGGGGGAGACGGCAATGGCGGAGCAGAGGAACAACAATAGGTGGAACTGGGAGGTCAGTGGCTTTGAACCGAGGAAGTTGTCTTCTTCGTCGTCGACGGCTTCGAGCTTCAACCATGACGATTACAAGCCTGGTGCGCCTTTAGTTCGGAGGTACTCGATCACTGCTGCCTCGGCTTTGGCTCAGTCTGAGCTCTCCAACCACTCTGTGACTACTAAGCTCCAGAAACTCAAGGACCAAGTTAAGGTAATGCGTTGTTTGGTTTTGGTAATTAGGGTATGAGGCTGTGATTAATGGAGTTTTGAACTGAATCAGTGTTAAAGTCAGTGGTTTGTGGTTCAAGAGTGTGAGTTGTTGGAAATGCATTTTGAAATTATGATAATTTGGCTTGGAGAATGTGAACGCTTTGTGCATAATGTGAGAGAATAAGTGGTTGCATCTGTTCTGGAGCCTTTTGAAGTTATTTCACTGTTTTTATGTGAAGATTATGTTGGGTTTAGGAGGTCTGCTACAGCATTTCTTTTTGGACAGCTTGCTAGAGAAGATTACTTGGAGTTGAGACAAGAAGCAAGTGAGTTGCACTAGTACTCTAATGCCAAACTCGAAAGAGTTACACGTTATCTTGGTGTTCTTGCCAATAAAACCCGAAAGCTAGGTAAGAGATTTGGTTATGCTGTTTGATTGTGCGTTTGTCGGTTTAAAGGATTTCTGAAGTGGCTGGTATGGGACTTCTGTTTAAATTCAAGATGAGTGATATTTTTTGACATGGGTACAAGGTTTGATATTACATTGCAACAAAATAAAACTACTTTTTTCTTTTTCTCTTGTGATGTATTTGCACTTTGAGATTAGTTAATCCAACAAAACTTAATGTCCTTCACCCCAGCGTTACTTTTTGTAAGGTTTTTGATGTTCTTGGGTTATCTTAATGGATTTGAAAGTTTGTCCACATTTAAATGCCAGATCAATTTGCCCTTGAAACTGAGGCTAGAATTTCTCCGCTGATCAATGAGAAGAGAAGGTTGTTCAATGACTTATTGACAGCCAAAGGTACTCATCTTCTGTGAGTTTTCTCCTTTTGGGACTCTCTCTCTCTCTCTCTCTCTCTCTCTCTCTCACGCAGTCACTCACACCCATAAATAAAAAGGCATGCCACACATAAGCACTTTTAAATGTAATTTTCAAGGTTGTTGAGGTATTTAATTGATCTTACAAAAGTTCAACGGGGTTGTATTTTCTAACTAGCCTTTAATTCCAGGAAACATAAAGAAATATTGTCGTGCAAGACCATTATTTGAGGATGAAGGTTCCTCAATTGTTGAATATCCTGATGACTACAACATCCGTGTAAATACTGGTGATGATGCCTTGTCCAACCCCAAGAAGGATTTCGAACTTGACAGAGTTTATGGACCTCATGTTGGACAAGGTGAGCATAACTTTCTTATTTCATTGTTTTCACCTTCCTATTGTGGTTGTGCTAGGTGAAATATTAAACATATTCTCCTATTTTAAAGTTGTCTTTGGCTAAAACATCTTTGACTTTTTTTGTTTGTCAGCTGAACTTTTCCGTGATGTTCAACCTTTGGTGCAATCAGCATTGGATGGATATAATGTTTCTATATTTGCATATGGACAAACCAACTCAGGAAAGACACACACAATGGTTGCTCTCCTTTCCTCTTTTCCTCCCTCAGCATTTGTTTGTGTGTGTCTTTGC
The DNA here is from genome assembly GCA_020521455.1 of Prunus kanzakura. Taxonomy (NCBI): domain Eukaryota; kingdom Viridiplantae; phylum Streptophyta; class Magnoliopsida; order Rosales; family Rosaceae; genus Prunus; species Prunus kanzakura. The sequence goes on from BPUM01000830.1 coordinate 30,125, forward strand.
CGGAATGTGTATCTGATGCATATAAATTTGTACTTGTATGCTGACTTCTATTCCTCTAGCCAGTTCAGGGTGTTGTAACTTGATATTTTCTTTTACAAATTTGTAAAATGAATTGATTACAAATTCTACGTTGATGTATTAGGGACTTTAAAAAAGAAATGAGAAGTGATTCTTCATTATTAGATTTGAACCTTAAAGCGTGGTGGGCTTTTCATTGTTTGTTACATTCCTTTTTGTAATTTGGATAATTCTTTCCACTGGTTACCACACAATAAACAATGGAATTCAATGTACTAGAGCATTAAATTGCCACAATGAGTGGTGTGCCTTTTACTGTTTTTGGTACAGTAAGAGATTTAGTGGTAGTTGTTTCATTTTATTTATTTATGAAAGTAGTTTCAAGTTGTGCACGAGATTCATGATATTTGGCCTTCTGTAACCTTTTTTCAGGAAGGATTTTGCCATGATTGTGGTTTATATGCTCGTTCTTTCGAGGAACTATTCGATTTGGCCAACTCTGATTCAACTTCTACGTCGAGATTTAAATTCTCCGTTACAGTTTTTGAGCTCTACAATGAACAGGTACTTTTTTATTTTTTTATTTTATAGTAAATTGTCATGATTTCTGGTTTATGTTTGTCTGAATGGCTTTTGAGCGAGGAATCCTCATGATGGTTTGATGTGGATCCCTTCCATGCTCTTGTAGATAAGGGATTTACTCCCAGAATGGGGAGATGCTCTACCAAAGATTCGCATGGGATCACCGGAGTCCTTTGTAGAACTTGTGCAGGAAAAAGTTGATAACCCACTGGACTTCTCTAAAGTATTAAAAGATGCATTTCAGAGCCGAGGAAATGATTCATCAAAGTTCAACGTTTCTCATTTGTATGTTCCAAATTTTGTAGGCTCGTTATATGGCTGTTATAGTGTAAGGTTGTACTTTTAGTAACATAGTTTAAAGTACTATGGTAAGCTTGACCTTTCTCTTAAAAAAAGTTCCGTCAGATCACTGAATGAGAAGACCATGCTTAAACTGTGAAATATTTATTTATTTTATTTTTGAATTATGATCCAGTTTTTAGGAGTGAAAAGAGTTGAAGAAAGGGAATAGTGGACAGGAAATATAACTATACCATTAAGTTGGAAAACTAGAAAAAGAAGTTCAGTATTTGCAGTCGTCCATTTTTTTTTTTATGTATGCTTGTCTATGTGTTACAACTGGTCCTGTATTAATTTATCTAAAATAGATTCTTGTTTCACTATTGTCAGGATCATCACGATACATATTTGTTATAACAATTTGATCACTGGAGAAAACACATACAGCAAGCTTTCTCTAGTTGACTTGGCTGGAAGTGAAGGTTTAATTGCTGAAGATGACAGCAGTGAGCGCGTGACAGACTTGCTGCATGTGATGAAATCACTTTCAGCGTATGTTTGGATGACTTATCTCATTTTTCTGATATTGAAAAGTTTTGGTTTCTAGCCTTTCATGTTGCCTATAATTTTAAGGATGGTTCACATTGGTCTTAAACTTTTGAACAACATACGGTTTTCATTTTGCATGATCTTGATACCATAGTATGGCATTTCAAATCTATTTTCTTAGCATGTGATCACCAATGTTGAACGGATACAAATTTGGTATACTAGAGACGATACGAATATCTCCAAAAACTAGGATACATATACAACGGTTAAAATAATATATATAGATATATATGGGGAAAGGAAATGTTTGTCAGATTGTCTGGCAAATTGTGAATCTGGACCCTTGATTAAATTGAATTTTGTCAGAATCTATGGTACAGATTCACAGTATGGAAACATAAGCATTTTTTTTGGCAAGAGAACATTAATCTACTATAGGAATAATATGTGTTATTTCTTCTCTTTAATTAGAAACGTCGAAAACCTAGCCGCCTTTCTCATTTTGTCGAACCACAAAAGAGAAGAGACTTATGTGGCCGGTTAAAATTAGCTTTTGAACAGTATACCCCAATTTTTTTTGGTAATAGGATGAGGGGCAGCGCCCCTAACAAAGAGAACTACAAACAAACTAGGCGGGGTTGGGCAACCCCTACAATATCATCCACTAGGATTGTTTCAGCCCAAGGAGGTACAGTATTAAAGAAGCATAATCCCAGATCAATATTATAACTCCAAGTGGCCAGACAGTCCGCTAAGCGATTCTTCTCCCTATAAATATGATTGACATCACAGATATTCAACATATTCATGAGGTTTCTACAGCTCGCAATTAAGCCAGCAAGAGGATGCTGCTAATCAACAGCAGGCTTATTGATTAAGTGGGCGGCGATGGCAGAGTCCATCTCAACAATCAAAGGGGAAAGCCTCTTAGCAACAGCCAGCTTCAGACCAAAGAACAATCCCCACATTTCAGCTTCCAAAATCTGACCCTTGCCCAAGTTCACAGCGAAGCCACCCTTCCAATCTCCCATAGAGTCCCGGCTGACCCCTCCCGCACCAGCAGCTCCAGACCGAGTTTTCCTAGAACCATCAACGTTCAGTTTGAAGAGGCCATTCGCAGGCAGCTCCCAAGCAATCGAAGTCAACACTTTGGGTTTTTTTCCACTCGGGACAATGGAAGAGTAAATCCAGTCATTAATTGCATGGAGAATTATTCTTTGCGGATAAGGAGGCAGCTCCTTCTTATCAGTAAAGATATAAAGGTTCCTCCATTCCAAATAGACCAGCATGTGAACAAGAACACAGAGGACCAAGGCAAGCCAGCCCCCCAAGTAGCCTTAGAGCTCAAATTCCCCATAAACCAGATTTGCAAATTAGTAGTAGATAGGATAGAGAGCCAGCCCCCCACAGTATACCCCATTTTGTATCCTCCTGACCGTGTCTTTTCCTTATCAATTTTTGTGGTAGTGGCTACAAATAAACTGAAGAGGTTATATTTCCAATAAATCTAATAATGTTTCCTTCTGATTCAATATATGCCAAAGTTTGCAATTTCTTCATCTTACTAATACTTGATGGTATTCTTACAAACACAATTAGCATAGAAGAAAGTACAAACACTCCGATCGAATATAAAAGAATCCATGATCCAAATCTTAAAAGCTAATCATCGACATGCATCTGCCCATTGCTGAAGCGAGTACTTAGGATAAAATCTTCAATCGGTAAGGACTTGTTTCTGCAAAATATATAAAAGACAAAAGCGATATTGTAATTAACAAACAATTTATATGGCTTTACATCCAAATCATTAAGTTTAGGAAAGTCAAGGAAAGGATAAAAGATACTTTTCTTCTTTTGCTATAGACAGAGCAATCTCCCGCAAAAGATCATGCATCTTACATGCTGAGACGGGTCCTCAAAACCTTCGCTATAGCATGTCTCAAAAAATGAGTTCCATAAGATAGCTATTTGCAACTTCTTCTGGCGTGAGCACTTCGACATGTTCAACAAATCCTTCAGCGATCCACAATGTGATGAGATTATTATTTACGATCACATAATCTTCAGGGAAAAGGGAACAATATAGAAAGCATTGCTTCAATCGGTATGGCAAATCATTAAAATTAAACAACAAGATGCGCATCTTCATAGGCAAAGGATTGTTTGTTAAATGCCAATTTAAGCTGTTGTAGACTATGCTCCACTCTGTAAGTGACTTCTGAGAAGACATAAGACCACTCAAGGCTACGATCGCAAGAGGTAGGCCTTCACACTTCTCCACAAGTTCCCGAGCTAATGGCAGAATTTCTGTTGAACAAGATTTGTTAGGGTAACTTGAGAATGCTTTCATGCTGAAGAGCTCCCACGCATCACCCCTTTCCAGCTGTTGAATCTTGTGAACATGGCTTTCAACTCCAAAAGAAGAGTATGCTATGTATTTTCTTCGAGTTGTAAGCATGACTCAACTTCCAAGTTGTTTATCTGGAAATGAAAACCTTATTTTGTCCCAAAGGTGGACATCCCACACATCATCCAATACAACTAGGTACCTTTTAGTCTCCAAGTAGTTCACCAAAATCTCCAGCAATTCGTTATAACTCATGGCATTCATGTCTGCAAGGACCTCCTCCTTCTTTGCTTTGTGGAATTCTTTGATCAATCTTCTAAGTAAGTCTCCAATCACATAAGACTGGGAAACAGTAATCCACACATAGCATTCGAAATGTCTCTTCACAATTTCATCTTTGAAAGTCCTTGCAACTAGAGTTGTCTTCCCTGATCCTCCCATCCCGACCACAGACACAACAGTTTGGCGTTGCTCTTCGTTCGTCAGCCATCCCATTAACAAGTTCTTATCACCTTCAATCCCGATGAGTTCATCCTCCTTATGATAGAGAGAAGACTCCGCTTGATTATGCACCCATCTGCGAATATCCTCCGAAGAAGTACTTTTTCCTTCTATAGCTGCACCACCACCATATCTCTGATTTCTCTCTGTAATAGCTCTAATTGCCATCACGATTTTCTGTAACTTATTGGCTATTTGACGCTTATACCAAAGGTTCTAGGGGAAGTGAATGGTTTTGCGAAGCCACCTTGCAAATCGACTGCCTCTATGCTGCACGTATATGTGATACATGAATTCATCAATGATGTCTTCAATGTCATTGGCCAAGTCTCGAACGCTTCCGATCCACCTTCAGTCCTTCGACCACATAAACACAAAATCTTCAATCGGTATGGACTTGTTTCTGCAAAATATATAAAAAGACAAAAGCAATATTTTAATTAACAAACAATTTATATGGCTTTACATCCAAATCATTAAGTTTGGAAATATTCCAAATCATTAAGTTTAGGAAAGTCAATGAAAGGATAAAGATACTTACGTATATTTCTTACATCTCTCGTCGACGAGTAGCACCTTTGCATGATCCACACCTCCTTCTTCAACGGACTCTCTAAACTTGTCTGAAACATTATCAAATCTATATCCTTGTAGTTTAGTAAGGTGCTCAATACCCTGTGGCAATGTTTCTAACGTCATGCAACTTTGAATGTCTAAGAACTCGAGATTTGGCTTTGCCCCTTTTTCTATAGTTATCTTATTTAATAATGCGAAATTCCGCAACCGCAAATACCGAAGCTTCACAAAGCCTCTGCTGAAACATAACTCTTCCCTAACAGAGGCATCATGAAGGGAAAGAAAATGTAAAGAGGTTAATGCTTCAATATGAGGTAGTAAATCTTCTTCAAGTCTAGACCCATACAGATACAAATATGTGAGAGCGTGGAGTGAACAAAACCAATGTGGTACCTTTTCTATTTTGCCGACCAAGCCAAGTGTAGCAAGGTAGGGAGGTGGTGAAGACAATACGTCAACTCGAAGAAATTCCTCTCCATCTGCTACAAATAAACTCAAGCAGGAAAGGACCTTCATCTCTTGAATTGAGGCACATAGGTCCTCCTCGTCTCTTTCTTTCACATTTGTAATGCCAAGGGCCGTAAGCTGGGTCATATTTCCAATAAGTCTAATGATATTTCCTTCGGATTTAATACATACCAAATACTGCAATTTCTTCATCTTACTAATACTTGATGGTATTCTTACCCCAATCATCTTTCCGGAAATGGACCTGCCCACAAGTAAATGGCGCAAGTTTAGCAACTTGGAAATCCCTCTTGGAAGTGCCTCTATTTTTGTCCCCTTGATGTCCAAGGTCTGAAGGTTGCTGAGCTGTCCAATGGATTCCGGAAGCTCCGTAATTGGAGTTCCACTCAAATTTAAATATTTTAAATTAAATAAGGATGTTAGATTGTCTGGTAGACAATCAAGTGGGACATCCTCCAAATCTAGAACCTTCAACAATTTAATGTCAAAAGGTAATTTATTTGAGAAAGAGAATGAGGATACGCTAGTGGCAACGACGAGAAATGAACGAAGCCGTGATATACCTGTGCATGATCCAATTTCTCCATTAGTTGTTTGAATTGACAAACGGAGTGCCCCAGTTTCTTCTATTGTTTCACTCCCATCATGTACAGCGCAAAACTTTTCTTTTTTCGCTATAGATAGAGCAATCTCCCGCAAAACATCATGCATCTTACATGCTAGGAAGGGTCCTCGAAGCCTTTGCTGTAGCATGTTACGAAAAATGAGTTCCATAAAATAGCTATATGCAACTTTTTCTGGCGTGAGGCCTTCGACATGTTCAACAAATCCTTCAGCAATCCACAATGTGACGAGCCTAGTAATTAAGATCACATGATCTTCAGGGAAAAGGGAACAATATAGAAAGCATTGTTTCAGTCGGTATGGCAAATCATTAAAACTAAACAACAAGATGCTCTTCATAGGTTCTAGCAAAGGATTCTTTGTTAAATGCCAATTTAAGCTGTTGTAGATTGTGCTCCACTCTGTAAGTGACTTCTTAGAAGACATAAGACCACTCAAGGCTACGATCGCAAGAGGTAGGCCTTCACACTTCTCCACAAGTTCCTGAGCTAATGGCAGAATTTCTGTTGAACAAGATTTGTTAGGGTAACTTGAGAATGCTTTCATGCTGAAGAGCTCCCATGCATCACCCCTTTCCAGCGGTTGAATCTTGTGAACATGGCTTTCAACTCCAAAAGAAGAGGATGCTATGTCTTCTCTTCGAGTTGTAAGCATGACTCGACTTCCAAGTTGTTTATCTGGAAATGAAAACCTTATTTTCTCCCAAAGGTGGACATCCCACACATCATCCAATACAACTAGGTACCTTTTAGTCTCCAAGTAGTTCACCAAAATCTCCAGCAATTCGTTATAACTCATGGCATTCATGTCTGCGGGGACCTCTTCCTTCTTTGCTTTGTGGAATTCTTTGATCAATCTTCTAAGTAAGTCTTCAATCACATAAGACTGGGAAACAGTAATCCACACATAGCATTCGAAATGTCTCTTCACAATTTCATCTTTGAAAGTCCTCGCGACTAGAGTTGTCTTCCCCGATCCTCCCATCCCGACCACAGACACAACAGTTTGGCGTTGCTCTTCGTTCATCAGCCATCCCATTAACAAGCTCTTATCACCTTCAATCCCGACGAGTTCATCCTCCTTATGATAAAGAGAAGACTCCGCTTGATTCTGCACCCGTCTACGAATATCCTCAGAAGAAGTACTTTTTCCTTCTACAGCTGCACCACCACCATATCTCTGATTTCTCTCTGTAATAGATCTAATTGCCATCACGATTTTCTATAACTTGTTGGCTATTTTACGCTTATACCAAAGGTGCTTTGGAAAGTGAATGGTTTTGTGGATCCACCTGGCAAATCGACCGCCAATTTGCTGCTCGTACACGTGATACATGAATTCATCAATGATGTTTTCAACATCATTGGCCAAGTCTCGAACGCTTCTGATCCACACTTCCTCTACTTGTGTGTGTGCTTTGTTGCCCCCATCAGCATCCGCTAAGAAGGCTTTCATGAATTCCAGCTCCCGCTTAATCTCATCAACTTGATCACCAACACCCGCAATGGAGGCTGCTTCACTCTCGAGAATTGCTACAAATTTGTCAATGAAGAGGTCTGCTGAAACTGAAACTGATGCCATAATGGCCTTATTTTGGTATATGCTAGCTTAATCAAAACAACACATCTAGAATTGATTCTGGGAAGCAATCAACCGGATGTAACACAAAATTTAAAAATCAAAATACATGAGAAGATAACATTCCATTGTGTGGTAGTGGGTTGGGGCTCAGCTCAGATGTACTAGAAGAGAGAGAGGATCAATTATTGCTCTGAAAACTAGAAAAAGTAGATTCCATCTTGCTATGGGTCTTCTCCTATTGTTGCTGAAAAAGTGGGCCTGCTTCATCATTTTGTCGATCAAACAGCGACATTTGTTTTGTTTATCTATAATTATCATAAGATTTTTATATTGTTTTTTCTCTCACACACAAACCTTACCCACGCATACATTGTACCCCACTTAATGATATTATTATTATTATTATTATTTGGACGAACACTTAATGATATTATAGTGCATGAGTTTCCTTTCTTTTTGGATTTTGTATGTTATATATATATATATATTTTTTTTTTTTTTTGGTCTACATAATATTATGACTTAATATCATAAAACGTCCCTAAGGTTTATGAAACTATCAGATTGTATCCTTTTTTTTTTTTTTTTTTCATTTGTTGTCTTCAAGATTATTATGTGAGCTCACAAATGGTCCATGCCATTAGGTTCCATAAAAAACTCCGTTACTTTGCTGACATGGTATATATATATATCACAAAACATCCCTGAGGTTCACACACCTATCGCAAATGGTATCTGTGAAATTTTTTGATTTTTTGATTTAAAAATATATATTTTATTTTAAATACATGTGACACTAAATTATTGGAGATGTGGACTCCACATATATGCCACATCAACAAAATATTGGAGTTTTTAAAAAGCAATTTAAAATTCAAAAAAAATTCAAATGAAAAAATCAAGGGTTTAAGGTTTAATATCGTTAAAATCCTTTCATAAATGGTTTAATATCGTTTAATATCTTGAAGGAGAGATCCTAAACCCCAAATACCTTGGCTGGCATTACTTGTTTACCATTGTTTACTAGGCGAATGTAATCGATTCGGGTGACTTAAAGTTATCTCAATTCATGGAGCATTCATTATCAAATGCATTTAATTGGAGAATCCCCAACAGTTGTTTAATCTCCGTACTTGTCTTATTGCGAAATGTGATATTGGCTACGGCCATGCTTATAACAACAATTGCTCCACTAAATCAATTTCAGATTTGTTCTTTTGGTTAAGCATATACCAAAATAAGGTCACTATGGCATCAGTTGCTGCAGACATCTTCATTGGCAAATTTGTAGCCATTCTTGAGAGTGAGGCAGCCTCCATAGCGGGTGTTGGTGATCAAGTTGATGAGATTAAGCAGGAGTTGGCAGTCATGAAATCCTTCTTAGAGGATGTTGATGGCGGCAACAAAGCACACGCAGAAGTAGAGAAAGTGTCGCAAGCGTTCGAGACTTGGCCAATGATGTTGAATACATCATTGATGAGTTTATGTATCACATGTACGAGCAGCAAAGCGGCGGTCCATTTGCAAGATGGATCAACAAAACCATTCACATTCTGAAGAAGCTTTGGTATAAGCGTCGAATAGCCAACAAGTTACAGGAAATCACCGTGGTGATTTGAGCCATTCCAAAGAGAAATCAGAGATATGGTGGTGATGCAGCTGTAGAAGGAAAAAGTACTTCTGAAGATATTCGCAGATGGGTGCAGAACCAAGCGGAGTCTTCTCTTTACCATAAGGATGATGAACTCGTTGGGATTGAAGGTGGTAAGAAAATTTTAATGGGATGGCTAATGAACAAAGAGCAACACCAAACTGTTGTCTCCGTGGTCGGGATGGGAGGTTCAGGCAAGACAACTCTAGTTGCAAGGGCTTTCCCCAACGACGCTGTGAAGAGCCATTTCGAGTGTTATGCTTGGATTACTGTTTCCCAATCTTACGTGATTGAAGACTTACTTAGAAGATTGATCAAAGAATTCCACAAAGCAAGGAAAGAAGAGGTCCCTGCAGACATAAATGTCATGAGTTATAAAGAATTGCTTGAGATTTTGGTGAACTACTTGGAAACTAAAAGGTACCTAGTTGTATTGGATGATGTGTGGGATATACTTCTATGGGAGAGAATAAGGTTTTCATTTCCAGATAAACAACTTGGAAGTCGAGTCATGCTTACAACTCGAATAGAAGACATAGCATCCTATTCTTTTGGAGTTGAAAGCCATGTTCACAATATCCCACCGCTGGGAAAGAGTGATGCATGGAAGCTCTTCAGCATGAAAGCATTCTCAAGTTATCATAACAAATCTTGTTCACCTGAACTTCTGCCATTAGCTCGGGAACTTGTGGAAAAGTGTGAAGGCCTACCTCTTGCAATTGTAGCCTTAAGTGGTCTTTTGTCTTCTAAGAAGTCACTTAAAGAGTGGAGCAGCGTCTACAATAGCTTGAACCAATGAAGAGCATCTTGTTGCTTAGTTTCAATGATTTTCCATACCGGTTGAAGCAATGCTTTCTATATTGTTGCCTTTTCCCAGAAGACTGTGATCATAAATATAAGGCGCATTAATTAGATTGTGGATTGCTGAAGGATTTGTTGAGCATGTCAAAGGGGTCACGCAGGAAGAAGTTGCAAAGTGTTAAGATTTGGATTATGAAGGCAGCAGAAAGGTACACAGAGAGAGAGAGAGAGAGAGACTAAGCTGAAAGAAGAATGGTATAATCCTCTATGCAATTTCAAGCCGTTGCAGAGGTCTGCTTTTTTATTCATTTCTATTCTCCTCTTACATCAGAAATCATCACCATTCCAATACATTAGCCATTGTGATTATGACACATGGCAGTAAAAGGCATGTGAGCCGTTGGTAATAAAAACTTGATCTAAGACCATACACTTGGCATACGAGCTCAAGCTTACATAACTAGCACACAGTTGAATAAAGAAAAGTAAAATATACTAAGTAAATAATTTACTAATGAGAAATTTGTAAGCAATTTACTTTTCAACACTCCCTTCTAAATTGCTAACTGATTTCACACCAAGTAGGCTTCTTAGATAGCTAAATCTGTCCTTGGGAAGAGCTTTGGTAAAGATGTCAGCTATTTGCTCTTCACCTTTGCAATAGACCAGATCAATCTTGCCTTCTGGAATTGCATCTCTAATAAAATGAAACTTCCTATCAATATGCTTGCTTCTTTGGTGAAATACAGGATTTTTAGACATGGCTATTGCTGAAGTGTTGTCACAGAATAAGGTAGTTGCAGTAGCTTGTTCTTCTCCAAAGTCCTCAAGCACAAATCTAAGCCAAATAGCCTGAGATGTTGCTTCAGCTGCACTTACATACTCTGCTTCTGCAGTTGAAAGGGCCACACTATGCTGCTTAACCGAAGCCCATGAGAATGCACCACTTCCAAATGAAAAAAGCATATCCTGAGGTGCTTTTCATGTCTTCCTCAGATCCACTCCAGTCACTGTCACAATATCCAATCAACAGAGCAGATTTTCCAGTCACGTATTCAATCCCAAGGTCAATTGTGCCTTGTATATATCTTAGAACCCTTTTAGTAGCTCCATAGTGTTTCTTAGAAGGCTTGTGCATTAATCTTGCAAGTAAGCTAGCAGAGAACATAATGTCTTGCCTAGTTGCAGTTAGATATAAGAGACTGCCAACAATTTTCCTATATAAACTCTCATCTGCAGGTTCATTTCCATCCTCTCTTTTCAATTTATCAGTGGCTACTAAAGGAGTGCTCACTGGTTTGCAATCTTTGAGCCCAAATCTATCCAAGAGAGTGAGAGCATACTTTTTCTGATGTATAAAGATGCTCCCTTTAGTTTGAGTTACCCCCATTCCAAGAAAGTGACGAAGTAAACCCAAGTCTGACATCTCATACTTACACATCATCTCAGTTTTGAACTCTTCCATCATTTATGCACTACTTCCTGTGTAGACTATGTCATCTACATAGATTGATACAATCAAGGTACCAACTCTTTCTTTGTTCCTCACATATAGAGTTGCTTCACTTGAGCTTCTATGAAAACCACAGTGAATGAGATATGTATCAATCTCACTATACCAGGCCCTTGGTGCTTGTTTTAGACCATAAAGAGCCTTTCTTAACCTGTACACTTTGTCTTTAGCCTCTTTAACCACAAAACCATCCGGTTGATCCACATATACTTCCTCTTCAAGAACACCATTCAAAAATGCTGATTTAACATCTAGTTGCCATATAGTTTCCATCCTTTTTGTGCAGCTAGTGCAATGAGGGTTCTAATAGTATCCAACCTTGCCACAGGAGCAAAGGTTTCATTGTAGTCAATTCCTAGTTTTTGTGTGTAACCTTTGGCTACAAGTCTGGCTTTGTGTTTTTGTATGGAACCATCAAGGTTCAACTTGGTTTTGTAGACCCACTTTACTCCCACAATTGGTTTGTTGCTTGGCCTATCAACTAATTCCCAAGTTGAATTCTTCTTTATCATCAACATTTCTTCTGCCACAGCCTTTTTCCAGGCTTCATCTTTGACTGCTTCATTAAAATCTTCAGGTTCAATGATGCTCATCTTGCATTGAGCATACACATCACTCAAACTCTTCCATTTCCTTGGAGTGTGATCATAAGTTTCAAAGTTTGAAACTGGAGAATCATGCAAAATTAGTTCTTGAGCAACCATTGTGATTATGACACATGGCAGTACAAGGCATGTGAGCCGTTGGTAATAAAAACCTGATCTAAGAGCATACACTTGGCATATGAGCTCAAGCTTACATAACTAGCACACAGTTGAATAAAGAAAAGTAAAATATACTAAATAAATCGTTTACTAATGAGAAATTAGTAAGCAATTTACTTTTTAACATGTCGAAGGGGTCACGCCGGAAGAAGTTGCAAAGAGCTATATTATGGAACTCGTTTTCCGAAACATGCTACCGGAAATGTATTGAGATTACCACCCAGCATGTAAGATGCATGATCTTTTGCGGGAGATTGCTCTATCTATAGCAAAAAAGAAAAGTTTTATGCTGTACATGATGGGAGTGAAACAGTAGAAGAAACTAGGGCACTTCGTTTGTCAATTCAAACAACTAATGGAGAAATTGGATCTTGCACAGGTATATCATGGCTTCGTTCGTTTCTCGTCTTTGCCATTGGCGTATCCTCATTCTCTTTCTTAAATAAATTACCTTTTGACCTTAAATTGTTTTAGGTTCTAGATTTGGAGGATGTCCCACTTGATAATCTGCCAGACAATCTAACGTCATTATTCAATTTAAAATATTTAAATTTGAGTGGAACTCCAATTAAGGAGCTTCCAGAATCCATAGGACAGCTCCGCAACCTTCAGACGTTGAACATCAAGAGGACAAAAATAGAGGCACTTCCAAGAGGGATTTCCAAGTTGCTAAACTTATGCTATCTAGTTATGGACCGTATCAAAGATGGTTCAAAATTTATTGGGGTAAGAATACCATTAAGTACTAGTAAGATGAAGAAATTGCAAACTTTGGGATACATTGAATCTGAAGGAAACATTATTAGACATATAGGAAATATGAGCCAGCTTACGGCCCTTGCAATTTCAAATGTGAAAGAAAGAGATGAGGAGGACCTATGTGCCTCTATTCAAGACACGAAGGCCCTTTCCCAATTGTGTTTATGGGTAGCAGATGGAGAGAAATTTCTTCGAGTTGACGCATTGCCTTCACCTCCTCCCTACCTTGATAGACTTGAATTGAGTGGCAAACTGGAAAAGGTACCACATTGGTTTTGTTCACTCCACTCTCTTACATATTTGAATCTGTGTGGGTCCAGACTTGAAGAAGATTTACTACGTCATATTGAAGCATTGCGTTCTCTACGTTTGCTTTGCCTTGATAATTCCTCTGTTAGGAAAGAGTTGTGTTTCAGTAGAGGCTTTGTGAATCTTAGATATTTGGGGGGTTTTAATTTCTCATTCTGAAATAAGATCACTATAGAAAAAGGGGTGACGTCAAATCTCGAGTTCTTAGACATTGATGAGTGCTTGAGATTAGAGACATTGCCACAGGGTATTGAGCACCTTACTAAACTAGAAGGATACGCATTTCAGAGTGTTTCAAAGCAATTTACAGAGTCCATACAAGAAGGAGGTGTGGATCATCCAAGGATGCTACTTGTCCAAGAGAGATGTAAGAAGCCGACGTAAGTATCTTTTATGCTTCCATTGAGTTTCATAAACCTGTGTTCACGAAATTGTTCTCATTCACATCTCTGTTAATGGCTGGCTGTAAAGCCATATAAATCATCCCAAGTTAGAACCTTCGTGTTCTACTAATTGGTTTCCAGAGATTGTTGGAACCTTCGGGTCAAAAGTATTTCTCAGATGATTTGTGAGAGCAGGAAGCTTTGATATTTATATGCATTAATTCAATACAGTTCTTCCCAGCATATAATCATATTAAAACCAAATTTCCTTACTCTCTATAGACGTGTGGTTAGCCTATATGCTTTACACACTGAACATAAAAGTACACATGGTCCAAATCTTATAGACAAATCATCGACATACAGTTGCCAACTGCTGAAGTGAAAGATGCAAACTACATCCAAAAAAAAAATAATAATTTAAAAGAGGCGGACTAGAAGCCGAGATCAATCTTCACGTTTCACACGATAGCAGGCTCTTCCTGGGACATACTAGGTAGAAACTTCAATCCTTAGACTGGTTGTTTCTGAAAAATATACAAAAGAGACAAAAGCAACAAGGTAATTATCAAACAAAACTTCAATTCATATGTATATATATGTATTGTGTGTCTCATGAATTTCAGTTGGAAGGATTTATATGGTTTTACATGCGTTAACAGAGAGGGGGAGAATGATAACAATATTTTCTTGTTAAGTACATTTCAAATGATTAAATTTATGAAATTAATTCGATGCAAGGATAGAAGACTTCAGACATAAATGTTGTACCTTTGGATGATCCACACCTCCTTCTTGTATGGACTCTATAAGTTGGTCTGAAACATTCTCAAATCTGTATCCTTCTAGTTTAGTAAGGTATTCAAAACCCTAAGGCAATGCCACCACCAAACAAGTGCATTATGCAAATCCACTTGTTTTTGTTTTTTTTTATTTGTTTACTTTTTATCCCCAGTAAAATATTGTACTATTTAACAGTAAAAAGATATTTTTACCCCAAGCAAAAATAAAATAAAATGTACCATTTAAATAAAAAAAAGATTTTTAATTGCAATCGTCCTTAAATTTGTACCCGAGTGTCCTTCAATTGTGTTACGCGTGACAATTTGGTCATTCCGTCAATTTTGTCGTCAAAATAGATAAGTCATTTTATGGATTATTTGTACACTAATTGACAATTCTACTCTTTAAATGGACGATGATATTAAGTACCACTATAATACCAGTGGAGCCCATCCATACAAAGTGGTACATAATGTTATACATAAAGGTTGCATTTTCTCACTTAAGACCCCAGAGAATCATTTCGTCCAAAAAAAAAAAACCCCAGCGAATCGGGCTAGAAACTAACAGTTGGTTAAAAGTCAAATTCTCAGACCCAACAAGGAAGTTCTGAACAATCCGCACGCACGGTCACGTGCGCTGCCTTATCTAAAAACTGCAAGTCTACAATCAAAGGCAACCCCCCATCTGAGCGCAAAAATTTTGTGACTCAAAAAGCCGAGAAGTGTCCCCAAAATGTCCAAACGACGTCGTTCCCAGCCCAACCACAAAGGTAGTACAATACAGACATGCATATTCCCGGTGTCTTCAACAAGAAAATGGCTGAAATTAGATGATCCCTATTCTCTAGGTCCACAGAGCCCAAGCCAGAGCCACTGAGAAGCAATTTTGGGTTTTCAAATTTTGGGGCTAGGTTTGTAGGGGAGACGGCAATGGCGGAGCAGAGGAACAACAATAGGTGGAACTAGGAGGTCAGTGGCCTTGAACCGAGGAAGTTGTCTTCTTCGTCGTCGACGGCGTCGAGCTTCGACCATGACGATTACAAGCCTGGTGCGCCTTTAGTTCGGAGGTACTCGATCTCTGCTGCCTCGGCTTTGTCTCAGTCTGAGCTCTCCAACCACTCTGTGACTTCTAAGCTCCAGAAACTCAAGGACCAAGTTAAGGTAATGCGTTGTTTGGTTTTGATTTTGGTAATTAAGGTATGAGGCTGTGAGTTATGGAGTTTTGAGCTGAATCAGTGTTAAAGTCAGTGGTTTGTGGTTCAAGAGTGTGTGTTGTTGGAAATGCATTTTGAATCATTTGGCTTGGAGAATGTGAACGCTTTGTGCATAATGTGAGAGATTGTATTAGTGAGAATAAGTGGTTGCATCTGTTCTGGAGCCTTTTGAAGTTATTTTACTGTTTTTATGTGAAGATTATGTTGGGTTTAGGAGGTCTGCTACAACATTTCTTTTTGGACAGCTTGCTAGAGAAGATTACTTGGAGTTGAGACAAGAAGCAAGTGAGTTGCACGAGTACTCTAATGCCAAACTTGAAAGAGTTACACGTTATCTCGGTGTTCTTGCCAATAAAACCCGAAAGCTAGGTAAGAGTTTTGGTTAAGCTGTTTGATTGTGCGTTTGTCGGTTTAAAGGATTTCTGAAGTGGGTGGTATGGGACTTCTGTCTAAATTCAAGATGAGTGATATTTTTTGACAGGGTACAAGGTTTAATATTACATTGCAACAAAATAAAACTACTTTTTTCTTTTTCTTTTGTGATGTATTTGCACTTTGAGATTAGTTAGTCCAAGAAAACTTAATGCCCTTCACCAAAGCGTTACTTTTTGTAAGGTTTTTTTTATGTTCTTGGGTTATCTTAATGGATTTGAAAGTTTGTCTACATAAAAATGCCAGATCAATTTGCCCTTGAAACTGAGGCTAGAATTTCCCCGCTGATCAATGAGAAGAGAAGGTTGTTCAATGACTTATTGACAGCCAAAGGTACTCATCTTCTGTGAGTTTTCTCCTTTTGGGACTCTCTCTCTCTCTCTCTCTCCCTCTCTCTCTCTCTCTCTCTCTCTCTCACGCAGTCACTCACACACCCATAAAAAAAGGCATGCCACACATAAGCACTTTTAAATTTAATTTTTAAGGTTGTTGAGGTATTTAATTGATCTTACAAAAGTTCAACGGGGTTGTATTTTCTAACTAGCCTTTAATTCCAGGAAACATAAAGATATATTGTCGTGCAAGACCATTATTTGAGGATGAAGGTTCCTCAATTGTTGAATATCCTGATGACTACAACATCCGTGTAAATACTGGTGATGATGCCTTGTCCAACCCCAAGAAGGATTTCAAACTTGACAGAGTTTATGGACCTCATGTTGGACAAGGTGAGCATAACTTTCTTATTTCATTGTTTTCACCTTCCTATTGTGGTTGTGCTAGGTGAAATATTAAACATATTCTCCCATTTTAAAGTTGTCTTTGGCTAAAACATCTTTGACTTTTTTTGTTTGTCAGCTGAACTTTTCCGTGATGTTCAACCTTTGGTGCAGTCAGCATTGGATGGATATAATGTTTCTATATTTGCATATGGACAAACCAACTCAGGAAAGACACACACAATGGTTGCTCTCTTTTCCTCTTTTCCTCCCTCTGCATTTGTTTGTGTGTGTCTTTGCCGGAATGTGTATCTGATGTATATAAATTTGTACTTGTATGCTGACTTCTATTCCTCTAGCCAGTTCAAGGCGTTGTAACTTGATATTTTCTTTTACAAATTTGTAAAATGAATTGATTACAAATTCTACGTTGATGTATTAGGGACTTTAAAAAAGAAATGAGAAGTGATTCTTCATTGTTTGTTACATTCCTTTTTGTAATCTGGATAATTCTTTCCACTGGTTTACCACAAAATAAACAATGGAATTCAATGTACTGGAGCATTAAATTGCTACAGTGAGTGGTGTGCCTTTTACTGTTTTTGGTACAGTAAGAGATTTAGTGGTAGTTGTTTCATTTTATTTATTTATGAAAGTAGTTTCAAGTTGTGCACGAGTTTCATGATATTTGGCCTTCTGTAACCTTTTTTCAGGAAGGATCTAGCCATGATTGTGGTTTATATGCTCGTTCTTTTGAGGAACTATTCGATTTGGCCAACTCTGATTCAACTTCTACGTCGAGATTTAAATTCTTTGTTACAGTCTTTGAGCTCTACAATGAACAGGTACTTTTTTTTTATTTATAGTAAATTGTCATGATTTCTGGTTTATGTTTGTTTGAATGGCTTTTGAGCAAGGAATCCTCATGATGGTTTGATGTGGATCCCTTCCATGCTCTTGTAGATAAGGGATTTACTCCCAGAATGAGGAGATGCTCTACCAATGATTCGCATGGGATCACCGGAGTCCTTTGTAGAACTTGTGCAGGAAAAAGTTGATAACCCACTGGACTTCTCTAAAGTATTAAAAGATGCATTTCAGAGCCGAGGAAATGATTCATCAAAGTTCAACGTTTCTCATTTGTATGTTCCAAATTTTGTAGGCTCGTTATATGGCTGTTATAGTGTAAGGTTGTACTTTTAGTAACATAGTTTAAAGTACTATGTTAAGCTTGACCTTTCTCTTAAAAAAAGTCCCGTCAGAACACTGAATGAGAAGACCATGCTTAAACTGTGAAATATTTATTTATTTTATTTTTGAATTATGATCCAGTTTTTAGGAGTGAAAAGAGTTGAAGAAAGGGAATAGTGGATAGGAAATATAACTATACCATTAAGTTGGAAAACTAGAAAAAGAAGTTCAGTATTTGCAGTCATCCATTTTTATTTTATGTATGCTTGTCTATGTGTTACAACTGGTCCTGTATTAATTTATCTAAAATAGATTCTTGTTTCACTATTGTCAGGAGAAAACACATACAGCAAGCTTTCTCTAGTTGACTTGGCTGGAAGTGAAGGTTTAATTGCTGAAGATGACAGCAGTGAGCATGTGATGAAGTCACTTTCAGCGTATGTTTGGATGACTTATCTCATTTTTCAGCGTATGTAATGCCAAGGAACGTAAGCTGGGTTATATTTCCAATAAATCTAATAATGTTTCCTTCTGATTCAATATATGCTAAAGCTTGCAATTTCTTCATCTTACTAATACTTGATGGTATTCTTACAAATACAATTAACATAGAAGAAAGTATAAACACGCCGAATATAAAAGAATCCATGATCCAAATCTTAAAAGCTAATGATCGACATACATCTGCCCATTGCTGAAGTGACAGATGCAATTTTATGAACATCAACTTGGGTATTATTTGATTTTCAAAAAGAGAAAATAAGAAGCCAATCTAGATCAGTCTTGAGGTCAAAACAAGACGAACAAGTTCTTCCCACCCCCAAACTCATGGGTAAAATCTTCAATCCCAGAACTTGTTTCTGCAAAATATATAAAAAGACAAAAGCAATATTGTAATTAACAAACAATTTATATGGCTTTGCATCCATTAACAGAGATGTGAATGAGAACAATTTCTTGAACACAAGTGCAATATTCCAAATCATTACGTTTAGGAAAGTCAATGAAAGGATAAAAGATACTTGCGTATATTTCTTACATCTCTCGTTGACGAGTAGCATCCTTGCTTGATCCACACCTCCTTCTTTTATGGACTCCATCAACAACTCTAAAACATTGCGAAATCTGTAACTGCAAATACCAAAGCTTCACAAAGCCTCTGTTGAAACATAACTCTTTCCTAACAGAGGCATTATCAAGCCCAAGATAACGTAGAGAGGGCAATGCTTCAATATGAGGTAGTAAATCTTCTTCAAGTCCAGACTGAGTCAGAGTCATAATTGTGAGAGTGGAGTGAACAAAACCAATGTGGTACCTTTTCTAGTTTGCCGATCAAGTGAAGTCTATCAGGGTAGGGAGGCGGTGAAGACAATGCGTCAACTCGAAAAAATTCCTCTCCATCTGCTACATTTAAAATCAAGAGGGAAAGGACCTGCTTCTCTTGAATTGAGGCACATAGGTCCTCCTCATCTCTTTCTTTCACACTTGCAATGCCAAGGTTCGTAAGTTGGGTTATACTTCCAATAAGTCTAATAATGTTTCCTTCTGATTCAATATGCCCCAAAAATTGCAATTTCTTCATCTTACTAATACTTGATGGTATTCTTCCCCCAATTAAATTTCCGGAAATGAACCTGCCCATAGGTAAATGGCATAAGTTTAGCAACTTGGAAATCCCTCCTGGAAGTGCCACTATTTTTGTCTCTGTGATGTTCAAGGTCTGCAGGTTGCGGAGCTGTCCAATGGATTCTGGAAGCTCCTTAATTAGAGTTCCCTTCAAATTTAAATATTTTAAATTGAATAAGCACGTTACTCTGTCTGGCAGATTATCTATTGGGACATTCACCAAATCTAGAACCTTCAACAATTTAAGGTCAAAAGGTAATTTATTTGGGAAATAGAATGAGGATACGCCAGTGGCAAAGACGAGAAACGAACGAAGCCGTGATATACCTGTGCATGTTCCAATTTCTCCATTAGTTGTTTGAATTGACAAACGGAGTGCCCCAGTTTCTTCTACTGTTTCACTCCCATCATGTACAGCGCAAAGGGAACAATATAGAAAGCATTGCTTCAATCGGTATGGCAAATCATTAAAACTAAACAACAAGATGCGCATCTTCATAGGTTCTAGCAAAGGATTGTTTGTTAAATGCCAATTTAAGCCGTTGTAGACTGTGCTCCACTATGTAAGTGACTTCTGAGAAGACATAAGACCACTCAAGGCTATGATCGCAAGAGGTAGGCCTTCACACTTCTCCACAAGTTCCCAAGCTAATGGCAGAATTTCTGTTGAACAAGATTTGTTAGGGTAACTTGAGAATGCTTTCATGCTGAAGAGCTCCCACGCATCACCCCTTTCCAGCTGTTGAATCTTGTGAACATGGCTTTCAACTCCAAAAGAAGAGTATGCTACGTCTTTTCTTAGAGTTGTAATCATGACTCAACTTCCAAGTTGTTTATCTGGAAATGAAAACCTTATTTTGTCCCAAAGGTGGACATCCCACACATCATCCAATACAACTAGGTACCTTTTAGTCTCCAAGTAGTTCACCAAAATCTCCAGCAATTCGTTATAACTCATGGCATTCATGTCTGCAAGGACCTCTTCCTTCTTTGCTTTGTGGAATTCTTTGATCAATCTTCTAAGTAAGTCTTCAATCACATAAGACTGGGAAACAGTAATCCACACATAGCATTCGAAATGTCTCTTCACAATTTCATCTTTGAAAGTCCTTGCAACTAGAGTTGTCTTCCCTGATCCTCCCATCCCGACCACAGACACAACAGTTTGGCGTTGCTCTTTGTTCGTCAGCCATCCCATTAACAAGTTCTTATCACCTTCAATCCCGACAAGTTCATCCTCCTTATGATAAAGAGAAGACTCCACTTGATTATGCACCCATCTGCGAATATCCTCCGAAGAAGTACTTTTTCCTTCTACAGCTGCACGACCACCATATCTCTGATTTCTCTCTGTAATAGCTCTAATTGCCATCGCGATTTTCTGTAACTTATTGGCTATTTGACTCTTATACCAAAGGTTCTTGGGGAAGTGAATGGTTTTGCGAAGCCACCTTGCAAATCGACTGCCTCTATGCTGCACGTATATGTGATACTTGAATTCATCAATGATGTCTTCAACATCATTGGCCAAGTCTTGAACGCTTCCGATCCACCTTCAGTCCTTCAACCACGTAAACGCAAAATCTTCAATCGGTATGGACTTGTTTCTGCAAAATATATAAAATGTCAAAGCAATATTTTAATTAACAAACAATTTATATGGATTTACATCCAAATCATTAAGTTTGGAAATATTCCAAATAATTAAGTTTAGGAAAGTCAATGAAAGGATAAAAGATACTTACGTATATTTCTTACATCTCTCGTCGATGAGTAGCATCTTTGCATGATCCACACCTCCTTCTTCAACGGACTTTCTAAACTTGTCTGAAACATTATCAAATCTGTATCCTTGTAGTTTAGTAAGGTGCTCAATACCCTGTGGCAATGTTTCTAACGTCATGCAACTACAAATGTCTAAGAACTGGAGATTTGGCATCGCCCCTTTTTCTATAGTTATCTTATTTAATAATGCTAGATTTCGAAACCGCAAATACCAAAGCTTCACAAAGCCTCTGTTGAAACATAACTCTTTCCTAACAGAGGCATTATCAAGCCAAAGAGAATGTAGAAAGGGCAACGCTTCAATATGAGGTAGTAAATCTTCTTCAAGTCCGGACCCACGCAGATTCAAATATGTGAGAGAGTGGAGTGAACAAAACCAATGTGGTACCTTTTCCAATTTGCCGGCCAATTCAAGAGTATCAAGGTTGGGAGGCAGTGAAGACAATGAGTCAACTTGAAGAAATTCCTCTCCATCAGCTACCCATAAACCCAACTTGGAAAGGACCTTCATCTCTTGAATTGAGGCACATAGGTCCTCCTTGTCTCTTTCTTTCACATTTGAAATGCCAAGGTTCTTAAGCTGGGTCATTTTTCCAATAAGTCTACTAATGTTTCCTTCTGATTCAATATATGCCAAAGTTTGCAATTTCTTCATCTTACTAATACTTGATGGTATTCTTCACCCTACCTTTCCGGAAATGAACCTGCCCACAAGTAACACGCGCAAGTTTATCAACTTGGAAATCCCTCTTGGAAGTGCCTCTATTTTTGTCCTCTTGATGTCCAAGGTCTGAAGGTTGCCGAGCTGTCCAATGGATTCCGGAAGCTTTGTAATTGAAGTTCCACTCAAATTTAAATATTTTAAATTAAATAAGGACGTTAGATTGTCTGGCAGAATATCAATTGGGACACTCTCCAAATCTAGAACCTTCAACAATTTAAGGTCAAAAGGTAATTTATTTGGGAAAGAGAATGAGGATACGCCAGTTGCAAAGATAAGAAACGAACGAAGCCGTGATATACCTGTGCATGATCCAATTTCTCCATTAGTTGTTTGAATTGACAAACGGAGTGCCCCAATTTCTTCTACTGTTCCACTCCCATCATGTAAAGCGCAAAATTTTTCTTTTTTTGCTATAGACAGAGCAATCTCCCGCAAAAGATCATGCATCTTACATGCTGGGAAGGGTGCTCGAAACCTTTGCTGTAGCATGTTACGAAAAATGAGTTCCATAAGATACCTATCCGCAAATTTTTCTAGCGTGAGGCCTTCGACATGTTCAACAAATCCTTCAGCGATCCACAATGTGATGAGCCTATGATTTACGATCACATGATCTTCAGGGAAAAGGGAACAATATAGAAAGCATTATTTAAGTCGGTATGGCAAATCATTAAAACTAAGCAACAAGATGCTCTTCATAGGTTCTAGCAAAGGATTGTTTGTTAAATGCCAATTTAGGCTGTTGTAGATTGTGCTCCACTCTGTAAGTGACTTCTTAGAAGACATAAGACCACTCAAGGCTACGATCGCAAGAGGTAGGCCTTCACACTTCTCCACAAGTTCCCGAGCTAATGGCAGAATTTCTGTTGAACAAGATTTATTAGGGTAACTTGAGAATGCTTTCATGCTGAAGAGCTCCCATGCATCACCCCTTTCCAGTGGTTGAATCTTGTGAACATGGCTTTCAACTCCAAAAGAAGAGGATGCTATTTCTTCTCTTCGAGTTGTAAGCATGACTCGACTTCCAAGTTGTTTATCTGGAAATGAAAACCTTATTTTCTCCCAAAGGTGGACATCCCACACGTCATCCAATACAACTAGGTACCTTTTAGTCTCCAAGTAGTTCACCAAAATCTCCATCAATTCGTTATAACTCAAGGCATTCATGTTTGCAGGGACCTCTTCCTTCTTTGCTTTGTGGAATTCTTTTATCAATCTTCTAAGTAAGTCTTCAATCACATAAGACTGGGAAACAGTAATCCACGCATAGCATTCGAAATGTCTCTTTACAATTTCATCTATGAAAGTCCTTGCAACTAGAGTTGTCTTCCCCGATCCTCCCATCCCGACCACAGACACAACAGTTTGGCATTGCTCTTCGTTCATCAGCCATCCCATTAACAAGCTCTTATCACCTTCAATCCCGACGAGTTCATCCTCCTTATGATAAAGAGAAGACTCCACTTGATTCTGCACCCGTCTACGAATATCCTCAGAAGAAGTACTTTTTCCTTCTACAGCTGCACCACCACCATATCTCTGATTTCTCTCTGGAATAGCTCTAATTGCCATTGCGATTTTCTGTAACTTGTTGGCTATTTTACGCTTATACCAAAGGTGCTTTGGAAAGTGAATAGTTTTGTGGATCCACCTGGCAAATCCACCACCAATTTGCTGCTCGTACATGTGATACATGAATTCATCAATGATGTTTTCAACATCATTGGCCAAGTCTCGAACGCTTCTGATCCACACGTCCTCTACTTGTGTGTGTTCTTTGTTGCCCCCATCAACATCCGCTAAGAAGGCTTTCATGAATTCCAGCTCCCGCTTAATCTCCTCAACTTGATCACCAACACCCGCTATGGAGGCTGCTTCACTCTCGAGAATTGCAACAAATTTGTCAATTAAGAAGTCTGTTGAAACTGAAACTGACGCCATAATGGCCTTATTTTGGTATACGCTAGCTTAATCAAAACAACACATCTAGAAATGATTGTGGGGAGCAATCAACCGGATGTAACACAAAATTTAAAAATCAAAATACATGAGAAGATAAGATTCCATTGTGTGGTGGTGGGTTGGGGCTCAGCTCAGATGTACTAGAAGAGAGAGATGATCACAAGTTTTTTTGGTCAATTGAATTTCATAGAAACCTCAAAAACAGAGGCAAGGAAAAACAAAGGGAAAGAAAACACCATAAAAGAAGCCAAGGTGGAAACAGGGCCACAGAGAACACACTAGGAACTCAGACACAGCAAACCTATTTCCCACAGAAAAATCAAACAGTTGGGGGGCAAGGTAGGCCGTCAGACACCAGCACACCTACTAGAGATGATCACAAGTTATTGCTTAGAAATCTTGCTGTGTTTTTATTATTGCTCTGGAAACTAAGAAAAGTAGATTCCATCTTGCTATGGGTCTATTATTGCTGAAAAAGTGGCTCAGCTTTCATCATGCTGTGATCACAAGTTCCTCATCCTCGAACCCAGCCCAATAAATTATGTATTTATTTTAAATTAATAAATATATATAACATAATATAATATAATAATTAAAAAGTTTTAATGTATAAATAACTAATTAAATAATATTAAGTTAAGTTAGATTAGTCTATTAGCATGGCCGCTGTAATTTAGTAGCTGTATGTACAGCCACGTATCCTTTTCTTGCGCAAGTTTTTTTCGTTTTCCATTGAGTGAGGGGGACATTCATCTTGATGATGAATTGTTGATGAAAACAATATGTTGTATTAGTTTCATTAATTTTTACCCCATTTTCCAAAGAAAATTATATGATTTTATTATTTTTGTCAAATTGAATTAAAATGAATTTGAGTAGTTGAGTGAAATTTTATAATTCAATTGAATTTAATTAAGTTGAATGATAGTTTAAGGTGAAAGTGAAGTGTAATATGGATAGTTTTTATATTTTGTAAATATAGAATTTGGGATTTGGGCTGGGTTTGGGATATAATCCCTCGATGGGGATGGGTACAGGGACGGGGACGGGAATTCCCCGAAGTTTCATACCCTAAACCCAAACCTCACCGAACGACCTTAACTACGTGTAAAATATAACGACCTGTCCCGAAATTTCTTTTGGATAGAGAAATTTTTGCTTACTTGGATGATTTTGCCCCTAGGTTTTCATATTTGAATTTTGAAAGGATCTTTTTTGCATCTTTTTGTTGTAAACAAATAAAATGCCGGAATATAGAGCGAGAAAATGATTAATAACTCCAAAATGAGAGCCCACTTGATTAAGAATAGAAATTTTGAAATTTTACCTCACGTTATATGCGGCAAGAAATTACTGATCATCCGGTCCTTTTTTCAATAAAGCTTATGGTTATTTATTTCTACAATTGTCTCTAATACCCTTGTAATCATGACACGACATCGCTATAATTATCGTATGGTTTTTATACTATTTTTTCTATTTCTGCTACCCAACACACACACTTTTGCTACCTCTTTCACACACAAACCTTACCCACGCATACATTGTCCCCCTTTTAGAGCACCTCCACCCCAAAGGGGAAGGGCAAGGCAAAGGCAAGGCAAGGCAAGGTTTGTCACTATTCATGTGAATAGTGGCAACCTTGCCTTTTTTGGTTCCACCCCAAAAGGCAAGGGCAAGGTCAATTACTATCCACTTTAATTTATTTTCTATTTTTTTATACTTAAACCATTAATTTTGATAAGCTTTCGGATAAGATTTTCAGTTGCCACGTGTCACTATTTATTATAAAATTCTCACCTAAAATTTCAGATAACATTTTCGGATAAAATTTTTTAATTAAATTTTCGGATAAGATTTTTGGTTGCCACGTGTCCATATTTATTATAAAATTCACATCTCACTCATCATACAATTGAAATACTCCCGGTCCTCATAGTCCGACACAATCGAGTACAAGGACAACTCAATCATTGGCAAAGGTGGTTCCACTGGATCACGACGTGGGGGAGTATTTTCCTTCAGATGATGTAATAGTGCCATTATTTCCGACACGGAACGCACCACTGGAACAGACTACGGGCATTGTTCACTTGAGGAGCCATGTATAATGGTTTTCCTCTTTTTTGTTTTGCCTTGAATAATCTATTAAAAAAATGAAATTGGAAATGCAAGAAATATAAATAAAAAAAATGACATTAAATTGAATAAAATGGCAATTAATTTTTTTTACCTCGTCGCCAAGATTTTGACCTCTTCGAACGTTTGTCCACGACCCTCCGACTTCGATGGAAGAGGCGATTTCTATTTTTGCACAAATGGAATTTTGTAGTAGAAAATTTGGTGTGGAAAGTGAAAAATATTGGAAGGAGATAAATTTGTATGAAGATTTGGTGTGGAAAGTGAATAATATTGGTAGGTATTTATACAAAACATTTCCAAAACATTTTGATATTTTTTACAAAATGTTTATATATTTTTTAGATTATTATAAATAAACCCAATTCTAGGCATGTATTTATAAAAAAACCCACACACTATTTAAATATAGAAACACACCCAAAATCAATTCTAAAATAAACAATTATATATTTTTTGGGTGTGTTTATAAATGGGTTTTGAGAGTGTGTAATGATGGGTTTTGGGTGTGTTTATAAAGTGTTTTGGGTGTTGGGTTTTTTTATAATTTCAGCCCCCATTTTGGGTGTTTTAGTGAAACCCCCTATATTTTTTCAATTTGTTTTAGCCAAAAATTGGACAACCGTTGGATTGGATAAGATTTTTGGATCGAAGGCTCCAGGAGAAGCCACTAGGCTTGTAGCCGTTTGTTTCTGTGGGCTGGTGGGTCAGTGTGATGTCACGCTGAGGTCAGCAGCCTAGTCCAAATATGGTTCTATTTTACACATTCTTTTGTATGTTACTCCAAATATGGTTTCTAGAAAAAAAAAATTCGAGTTGATTTTCCTACTTTTCTTTTGTTCACTTACACTCCCTTTTATTTTTTAAATATTTTTTAATAAATTTTGTTCTTTCTCCTTCCTATTCTACTCTTACTTTTGCATTAATTTCTTTTTACTTTACTTTCATATGATTTTTTTCTTTATATTTAATTTTCCAACTTGCATTCCATTTTCAACGGTGTTTTCAAAAGGCCTGGATACAATTAGCAGTGGAATCACTTATTATAAGTTGTAATTTATTTTGTTAAGTTTCTAATGTGGGATTTATATTCATCAACACGGCCCCTCATGTGGGATGACCACATAGTAGGCCACACGTGAAACCAAGTCCATATTTAGAGTCAAACATTCAAATCCAACACGTGAGCAACCACATATTGGATAAGGTACTTATTAAACAAATTAACTTCAATACATGTATATATATAGGAAAATATTTGTCTCTTTGCCATGGAAGGTTAGAAAATAGTCTTTGTCCTACACAAGCAAGTCATAGGATTGTTATTAGATGAAGAAAATATGAAGAAATTGATCACACCCATTAACTTTCATAACAACACCACAAGAAGATACAAGAAATATGATAAGGAGACTCAATACTTGGTATGGTGTATGTAAGAACCGTAACAGAGCAAGCCTAAGAATCTTTTACTATTCTTTTTTTTTTTTTTTAAAATACAAAGCAATATTAAGAGAGGGGGGAATCGAACCTACAATCTAAGATACATTGGTAAATGCTCTTAATCACTTGAGTTACAAACTCCTTGCCATGTATAGAAATAACATATTTCTCACGTCTCACCAATATCCTAAAGCCTAAAAGTAATATTATTATTTGGTTCATGTTCTTAAATACTTCAGCTCAGAATATTCCAGATATTAACATGGTAGAATAGCGACAAACACAAATGAAGATTGTAGTGCAAGCCACAAACACACGTGGCTGAGAATGGTGGAGATATCCCAAGTTGCCGAGACAACACGGGAACCAGGCAACAATCTATACATACACTTGATCTCTCCCACCACGTAATCAAAACAAGCACAAATTGTGAAGCCAAGAGCTAAACCACTAGAAGGCAACATAGCCCACACAGTCCTATATAACCAAGCCCCGTAATAATTCTCTCCATTCTAATCAAATCTCTTTGTTTCTATTTAAAAACCCTCCAATTCTAACTCTAAACTCTTGTCCTAAATACTAACTCAAATACCTTTTAACCCCTTCACACAATCATATGCATATTCGGAAAAAAACATTTTAGTAACACAAAATTTAGTGAAACAGTAAATGATCTCATATGTAGCTCAAAAGGAGAAGTGGACAGTAACTGATCTCATAAGCATTTGTGTGCAGGAAGAACAAAATATGAAGAAAGATAAGGCTGAAGAAAAGATTAATATGATTCAAAGCTTCAAAAGGGATTTTGGAAAAGGCAACTTTGTTGGAAAGAAAAACAAGGAAGAAAAGGTAACTAAGGGACTAAAACCAGAAGGGATCAAGTGTTATTTCTGCAAGAAGTTTGGACATTTGAAGAGGAATTGTGACAAGTGCAAGCGTTGGTTGGATAAACAAAAGGCTAAAGGTAAGACTGATCAAGTACATGTTTGTTTTGAGTCTAATGCAATTGAGATTTCTTCAGATTCATGGTGGTTAGATAGTGGTGCATCAGTTCATGTGGCTAATTCTTTGCAGGGGTTCAAAACAAAGAGGCTGCCAAGCAAGGCTGAGATGAAGGTGTTTGTGGGAAATGGAGAAAGAGTCAAGGCGGAGTACATTGGATTAGCTAAGATCGAATTGGAGTCTGGTTTTATTTTGGAGTTAGTAGATGTTGTTTATATTCCTTCTATGAAAAGGAATCTTATTTCAGTTAGTAAGCTTGTGAAATCAAACTTGCAGTTTGAGTTTGATGAGTCTGGATTCTCCATTTTCAGAAATAAAGTTATGATTGGTAATGGTTTTCTAGATGATGGCATGTTTCGTTTGAAGTGCAAGAAACCAAATCCAAGCAATACTAATCTAAGCATCAATGTGATAAGCACTAAAAGAAAAGCATATAAAGAAGAATCATATAGAATTTGGCACAAGAGACTAGGACATGTCTCGAATGAAAGAATGAACCTGTTGAATAAAGAAAATATGTTGCCACCACTTAACCACTGTGACAAAAACAACGTTTTCATTGAATGTGTTAAAGGAAATTTAACTAATTTGAGGAAGAAAGGTGCTACAAGAAGTGAGAAACTGTTGGAAATTATACATACTGACATATGTGGTCCTTTTCCCACTCAAACACATGATGGTTTTAAGTATTTCATAACCTTCACAGATGACTTCTCAAGATATGGTTATGTATACTTAATATCTAAAAAATCAAATGCATTAGACATATTGTTTAAAGTTTACAAAGTAGAAGTAGAAAACCAGCTGGATTTGAAAATAAAAGTGGTAAGGTTAGACAGAGGAGGTGAGTTTTATGGCAGATTTGATGAGAAAGGAAGAAATCATCATGGACCTTTTGCCAAGTTTTTACAAGAAGAAGGAATTGTGGCTCAATATACTAATCCAAGTACACCACAACAAAATAGAGTGGCAGAGAGACGAAATAGAACATTGATCGAAATGATAAGAATATACTAAAACTGAAAGGATATGCTGATGCAGATTTTGCTAGTTGTTTGGATACTCAGAAGTGTACATCAGGTGTTGTATTCTTGTTTGTAGGAGGAGCAGTGGCATGGAAAAGTGTCAAACAACAATATGTATCAACCTCAACTATGCAGGCTGAATTCTTAGTAGTTTATGAAGCTTCTTCAATAGCAATGTGGCTTAAGAATTTTATGTCAGTGTTGAGAATTGTGGAATCCATACAGAGACCAATCCAAGCTGTTGAATGACAACAGTGCTACAGTTTATTTTGCAAAGGGACATAAGAGATCGTCAGGTATGAGACATCTGCAGTTAAAGTTTTTGTCGGTAAAAGAGAAGACGAGGGTTATACAACTTTGGATCACATTGGGATAGATTCTATGATTGCAGACCCCTTGAACAAAGGTTTGCCTAATCATGTTTTTCATAGGCATGTTAGAAGCATGGGTTTGCAGATCAGTTTTGATGTTTAAGTCAATGGGAGTCAGTGGGAGCCAGAGTTAGTTTTGTTTCATTTAACTAGTTTCAATCGAAGTTGTTATTACATTTTTATTTGATAATGTTATTCAAGTTTTTTCTTAAAATCGTGTTTTTCAATTTATAAATGTTTTGGCACATGGATGAAGGAAGAATCTGCAAAATTTGCTAGCACTTGTGTTTTGCATTTTCGTATCCATGAAGGAGCCATGATAGTTTTATTAAGACCTTGGTACTCTTGTAAGGGTGAGCTAAGAACTGTACTCATCAAACACATTCTAAAGCAGATCTCAACAATTCTTTGATCCTAATTCAGTTGGCAGCCTCATGTGTTGTTATAGGCTTGTATGTGTGGTTGTAAAAGAGACTTGAATGTTATTTATTCAATGTGCTTTAACAGTTCCATATGAGTTTATATCAATGACAGTGGCTTGATAAGAAACTGAGAAGTTTTAAAGTCCTAAATTGGCCATTAAGTGATTAATCTTTGAGTCACAATGATTATTTGACCAAGTGGGAGAATGTAAGATAGTTTACTATCTTAAACTAGCATAAAGTGGTCTTCTAATCATTATCAGATTGCAAGACCTCTAGATTAATCAAGGACTTAAAAAACGACCTCATCCAGCAAACTTTGTATCAGTGTTTTAATTGGATTACAAGGCTAAAGGGGTTTCTAGTTTTGTTAATCAGAATTGGGATTCATTGTTCTATTGCAATAAGGATACCTCAAGGAGTTTCTTGATCGGCAAGACTCCTTGAGTGATGCGCGTATAAATAGAAGAGCTGTCTCTAAGAGCTGATACACACAACTCATCAAGATTTTCTCCCCATCTAGAATATTGAGCTAAGGCAACCGGTTATCTTAGAGAAGAACTCTCTCCCTCAAGCGTTCATTCCAATGGCAGAACAAGGTTAGTATTCAAGTCTAATAGCTTATAAGGTTTACATGAATGCCATATGAAGAGAAATTAGTCATAGGACACGTGGCAGTATCACTAGCTAACGTGGTGATATTGTATCACTCTATAATTTCTCCTCACGACTAATCAATCACATTTCGCAATAAGACAAGTCGGTCCAATTAATATAATATTGCTGATGAGTACTCCATATGATGTGATGTATATAAAAGTCTCCACTTCCTAACCTTCACATATAAACGGTTGCGGACACTACAACAAATGATAAAAAGAACATATCTAGGGAGTAATCACTCTGTTAAAAACTGTTCATATGACACGTGACAATTATAGAGTGGCAGTATCATTAGTTAACGTGGTGATATTGTATCTTAGTGATAATTTAGCTAATTTCAAGATTAGCATGATTTTGTTCATTTTCATTTCGCTAGTGTCCAATCAATGTTCTCCAGCACTAAAAAGATCAACAGATTACCATTTCCTCTAAATTCTATACATTCACCACATTAGTCAAAAGTGGCGTGTTTCTGTTTGTCTTTTTTTTTTGGTCAAGTGTGTTTCTGTTTGTCCGTCTGCTTTTGAAAATGAATATGTGGCTACCAGGAAAATTAAAAGTCAAATAAATATCCGAGATATTAATCCCTACCTACTACACTACTACACATGTGGCTAAGAATGGTGGTGGAGATGTCCCAAGCAGCAAAATATTGACTTGGTAGAATAGCCGACAAACACAAGTTGCTGGTGGAGATGTCCCAAGCAAGGTCTTAAATATCGGTTGTATCGGAAATATCGATAGGCCAAAAACACGGAAATTTCGATGGAAATATCGGGATATTATCGATATCGATAAAAATTGAATAAAAACCACGGAAATTGTAAGAAAAGCTTGGAAATTTTTATTGAAACTTTGCAGGATGTTTATTTAGTCAATTATCTATTAGTTTATCATAAAAAATTGGAAGGAAATGCATTGCATGATGGATTTAACTGATTTAGTTGATTATATAGCGAGCTGGCAAACACTGCAAAGTTTATCTATTGCCTCCAGCTAAATTGAAAAATATCTCCTAATCATCACCCAAATTAAGAACTTCTTGTTTACTTTTTTGAACTCAAAACCAAATTAAGACCTCAAATTATCGCGAAAAGTATAATAAATTCTAAACACCACAGTTCATACCATGAGCCGACCACACACAGAATCTCCCCACACCCCAAAAGAAAAGATTTATATAAAAATGGATAAATTAATAAGCAGATAACTTAGTTTACTGTTCCCCATATTCCCATATTTTAAGCTCTTGTTCAAATCAGGATAAGGCTTGGCCTCACTCATTTATTCTCTCCTTTTTTCTTTCCCTACGCTTAATTTATCCATATTTCTATTCAGATAGACTTTTCTCAGAAACAGAGTACATATTTATATGAGAAAAATGGAGAAAATATCGCCATCCCATGTGCTCTTCACCAGCTATTAATAGCCCATCTCAGTCATTTCGCTTCTCTCTGTTTTCTTTTCAATCCAAATCCACTCTTTTTTCTATGCAAGCTTCCAACTTTGAACCAGCCCACATGTCTATTACTTTAGACCAAAACACACATTTCATCATTCTCTTCTCTCTGTTTTCTTCTTGAGCTCAAATTTTGCAGAGCTTTCAAAACAGAGCCAACAAGCAACAACAACTTGCTTCAGATTTTCCAACCATGCCCCCAAGCCAATCACTCCCAGTCTCACAAGGCCTTCAAGATCCATTAACAGAGCAGCCAGGCCTGCGCAGGAGGCTCTCTTCTATCTCCCTCAAGCTCCAGCCCATCTCATCCCCTGCAACATCATGGGCCTTGAGCAGATCCAAATCGGTTTCCGCCATGGGAGAGTATGCAGGAGGGTCCATAAGAAAATGGTGGCTCTGGGATTGGACTTGGATCCTCTCCAGAAAACCCATCTTTGCTCAAGATCTGGAGATGAACGAGGAGGAGACTAAAGTTCTTGGCTTTGACAACAACGGTTTTGTGTTGAAGCTGTTCGATACTATCAAGAACGATATTTCGCCGACAATTTCGGCGACATTATCGACATTCGGACGAAAACTGTATGGTTTGTGCCCAGAGTATCGGCATGTGAAAAAAATGAAATTATCGCCGATATTTCGGCGATAATTTCGATTTTTAAGACATTGGTCCCAAGTTGCTGGGACAACACGGCAACCACGAAAATTCTATACATACACTTGATCTCTCCCATCACGTAATCAAATCAAGCACAAATTTTGAAGCCAAGAGCTAAACCACTAGAAGGCGACATAGCCTACAGTCCTATATAACCAAGCCCGGTACTCTCTCTCTCTCCATTCTAATAAAATCACTTTGTTTCTATTTTAAAACCCTCTCAGTTCTTCTAACTCTAAACTCTTGGCCTAAATACTAACCCAAACACTTTTTAACCCCTTCACACAATCTAACACAATCATATGCATATTCGAAAAAGCATTTCAATAACACAAAATTTAGTGAAAGATTTACTGATAAATGATTGGCTTGAGTGAAGATTAAAATACATGGTTTGAGGAGAAGGTTGAACAACAATAAAGTTCCATTGTGTGGTAGGTTGGGGCTCAGATGCACCACAGAGAGAGACATTATCAATTATTGCTTAGAAAATGTTGTTAAGCATGACCAATGTGAATGAATGCCATATGACGGGAAATAGAGTGACAGGCACGTGGCGGTTTTTGAGTGGCAAAGTTACTAGATCTGTATCACTCTAATTTCTCCTCTTGACTAGTCAATCACATTTTGCAGTAAGACAAGTCAATGATTAAACAATTTCTCCAATTAATTTAATATTAATGATGAAGTACTCCATATGATGCGATGTATAGGTCAAATTCCTAACCTAACATATAAAATAAATGATTGTTGTTATTTAATGGCGTGTCTTTGACGTTGTCATTCATGTCAAGTAATTCAAACTCATTCGACAGCCTCCGAAAACTCATTTGACAATGCTCCAAGGACGCGGTAGAAATTACCGGGAAGGAGGCCAAGATGAGAGGGAGAGAGGGAGACCTTGAAGAAAACGGAATGCAAAACTCACTCTCTTATGCTTTGACAAATCCTTAATTATGAGCTTTGAAGATTAGGTTTTCACACTAAAGTATCATTCTCTTTTTATAAAAGGTTACAGACACTACAACAATATATGTATTCAACAACGGCGCCATGACCGCTGTGTATGTCTTTTGACAATGTGATTGCAGGTGTTGCGTATCTTGATGTTGTTAAATGTCTTATACATTTAATGACGTGTCTTTGATGTTGTCGTATACGTAAATTTGTTCAAATTTATTTGACAACCTTCAAAAACTCATTTCACAACGGTCCAAGATGCAGTAGAAACTACCACCCTCTTATTCTTTAACAACTATGAGCTTTGTAGACTAGGTTTTCACAACGCGCTTTCAACGTTGTCATGATGTTATCCACAACTTGAATATAAGTGTTATCAAATCCTAGTTTGTTTATATTAACAAAAAATGCAAATCCTATTCAAACCGTGTAATTGTTTTGGCGTGCTAGAAGGGATGGTTCCCACTTGATATTGAAT
This sequence comes from Prunus kanzakura, assembly GCA_020521455.1. NCBI lineage: Eukaryota > Viridiplantae > Streptophyta > Magnoliopsida > Rosales > Rosaceae > Prunus > Prunus kanzakura. Next base: position 64,891 of record BPUM01000830.1, read on the forward strand.
CTGATTCTCAAATTGCTGTGCAAATGCTATTTTTAGATTTGGAGGAGGAGCATCCCTTTTATAGTTTGGTGACTAATTACCAGAAGATGCTTTTGTACAAAGACTGCAGTATTACTCAAAAATGTAGAGAAGGAAATTGCCTTGCGAATAATTTGGCATGTTTGGGCTCAAAATTAGAATTGGGGTGTATAATTTGGGAGGGTGTGCTTGAAGGATTTGGACCTTCTCCACTGGAAGATTTGAGTGGATTTGCTAGACCCAATAGTTTGATTATGTAGCTTTTGTTTATGAGATTCAGCTCCCTACCTTTATTAAAATAAAAAAATAAAAAGTAATGTTCAAAGTGCTGCAACACACCTAGTATCATCCACACAACTTGTTTGGGCCTAAATTTGGCGCGCCCAGTCCAAAAGCAAAGGCCCACATCATTTTTCAGGCCACCTGTTTGGACCTAAAAATTGACGCCCTCATCCCATCGACGCGCCCAGCCCATTAACAAATAAATAGGCCAAAGCAATGTACTCGGCCCAAACATTGGAGGCTTGGAAGCAGTCAAAATCAGGAAGAGACTTGGGCCTCGAAGGAACTCAAATTGGGCTCGAAGCAAACTGGACTCAACTGATCTTTAAATTAAAAAGAAAACAGACCCACGTGACCCCTGACTTAGAAAAGTCAACAATTTCGGCTGAAGTTAAAGATCGAACAGGGGCAGGTATAAAGAAGGACGTCTCTGGAAAAACTCTGCTGCCAGGAGATCAAGTTCCGTTTTGTTTATTCAAAGATATTCTCCTGCTCCAGAGAAGGCACCATTTTCAAGGGATAAGCAGACTTTGTTTCTGTGAAAAGGAGATAAGCGGGAAACAGGGAGTTGTTCAAAAACTGAGAACTTACCATCACAAGCTTCAGACTCTTGCAAAAGCAATTAAAATGGAAGAAAAGTATGGCACCCCATCAAAATACAGGGAAATGATCGCTCCAGGAACTGATTATTGAGTGTTTGCTTGCCAGAAAAGGGATAGAGTTCCCTTTTCTTTTTCTTTTAAAAACTAAAGATCTTTTGATTGTTTGCCGACCAATATTAAAAGAATCAAAACTCCCGCTCTCAAAAACATTTCTTATAAATACAAGAGAGAGTGAACAGAGAAAGAACAATCAATGAACACAACCAAAAAACTCAGTCAAAAGACAAACACTCAAAATGATCACTTGATCTCAGAAAATCTTCAAACAGATTCAGACAGACCCAGAGTCTGAAACATTTCAATTTCAAAAGCTTCGCAACAAGCTTGCAGAATCATCCTGTTTTTTCCCAGCGAAGACAGTTAGAACACTGTTTCTGATTCGAATCCTAGTTCACAAACCAACAAAACGAGATTTCTCTCGTTACAAATTTGGTTCAGCAAAGCCAAGGTAAGCAGAGTTTGAGTTTTCACAAATACGAAAACCTCAACAAATTTATGGAGAGCCCTGACTAAGCAGCACAGGTACCACAGTACAGTCCCAGCTTAAGTCCAGCCACTTCTGCCCCTTTCAGACTGGAGAAGTCCCAGTTCTGCCCATCCAAAAGCCTTCCAAGGCTTGAAATAGATTAAGGCTCTGCCAAACTCAAGCTTTGGTATCTATTTGCAGCTGAAGCCTAGCAGTTGAAGTTGTTGAAAGTCCAGTCCATCACAGGCATACCCAGTCCAGCCCAAAACAGAGGCGTCTACCCAGACAGAAATGGAAGCACAGCCCTCTTTTTGTCTTTTTATAGTCAGTTTTCCCTTTTTGAGCTTTGTAAAGGGGAGTTTTGCCTGAAAGCGGTTCACTCTCTTATTATTTATTCTAGCCAGAACTACCAGTTTTATACTGTGAAAAATTGTGAAGTCCTTACCAGTCTAAGGCATAGAAAAGAACTTACTTGGGAGATATTCCTCACCCAAATTCACAATCGTTTGTTCAAAGTCAATAGCTTGGGGCGCAAGTTATTTTTACTCTCAAGTCTGTTAGAATTGAAAAATTGCTAACGGTACACAAAGAAAGTTAATTTATTGACCAACCATGGTCTTTGGATTAATGAGGAACTTTACCCTACCATCACAGGAAACAAATCAAAACGGGTGAACACGACTTCGAATAATTTAATTCATAAAAAAAAAGTCATTCATCATATATATAAAAACAAAATGCTAGTCATACCATATTTATATACCACGCTATGTATAGAATGTCACGTGAACTTATACCATAGTTTCAATTTGTCATCTTAAAGAAAAATTTAAGAGAAATGTCACCTTAATTTTTCAAAATCCATGATTTGTCATTTAACTTTAACACCATCCAATTTTCCATCCATTTTTAAGGATATTTGAGTCTTTCTATTTTCAAGGAAAAAACAAAAGAGACATCTCTCCCCCTTTCTCCCCAACTCCAACCCCACCCGCCCCCAAAACACATCGCACATGACTCTCTCTCTTCCCCCCCCCCCCCCCCTCCTTCTCCCCCAACCTCTCTTCTGTATCTCTCTCTCTCTGTGTCTCTCTGTGTCTCTCTCTCTCTCTCTGAGCAAGTATAAATTTTTTTATGGTTTTCATTGAGCATGTTTGAAATTTTCAAATACCTTATTTAAAACTACTTAAGCTTCCGACCCAAATCCAACCCCTTTCTTGTCTTCATAGTTTCATTAACTTACACCACTGTGTTTCTGTTGAAGGACCTAAAGTTTGCTTGGTCACCATTTGTTACGTAGACTACCGAATTATTGGTTTGGTAGCTGCCCTTCCACAAATTTTCAATATACAATGGGAAAATTCCAAAAAGAAAAAATAAGAACAAAAAGGTGGGTTGAGGGAATTTGTGAGTGGAGGAAGGGGAAGAGGGAAGGGGGAATGGAGGAAGGGGATGTGAAGAGGGAAGGGGGAATGGATTTCAAAGTGGGCGGGGTTGGTTGGAGCCGTCAGTGGCATACATGGGATGGGGGAAGGTGATATTTAGTTTAGTTTAGTTTTTTTCAATTTTAATTGTTTAAAAGATATACAATTATTTTTATAATGATTTTTTCATTTTTTTAAAATACCCTTGAAAATAGAAAGACTAAAATACCCTTAAAAATCGATCGAAAATGGGATGGTGTTAAAGTCATATGATAAATCATGAATTTAAAAAAATTAAGGTGACATTACTACAAAAATCCCAAAAAAATATTGACACTCATACAATAATCAACTATTTTAACACAAGACAACAATCTTATTTATGTACTGTACATAAAAAATTCCAAATTAGAACCAATAAACTCGGTAGTCATATACGAATTAACATCATATATTCAATAAACTGTTATCATAAAACATCACACAATACTTGAGTTTGAGTCCTAACCTCATAAATAGTTATCATGAACAACTTAAATTTTGAGGTGTAGTCCTAATAACTACAAGTGTTAAATATTGAGTGCTGCTAAACGAACCCTAAAATTAACTGAGTACACCCTATGATCTAAGTACACCCTAGTGTTTAAATTAAAATGTAAAATTAACTAAGTACACCCTATTTAACTACCCAAAATACCCATGGTACACCCTCTCTAATTTTTAATCTTTTAAAGTATTTAAAATAAAAAAAATTACAGTAAAATAATAATAAAATAATATTTTAACAAAACTCTCTCTCTCCTGCTTCTTCTTCTTCTTCTTCTTTTTTCTCTCTCATGTGCAACCACCACCACCTGGAATTGCAGCTCTCCACCACGACCACAATGAGTTTTTTGGAAACATTTGAATTGGTATTGGGATTAGATTGTTGCATTGAGAATTGGGTTTTAATGAGTTGTCGTCGGAGTTGAAGGAGAAATGGTGACTAGGGTTGTTGAGGAGGGTGGCGTAGAGGGTCTCAGGGGAGTTGAGATCTACTGTCCCCAAATTCCTTGTTTCCTCCTGTCCTTTATCTAAAATTTTGACACGTCTCTCCACCTTTAACAATACACAAACATTGTTAACTCGTATAGAAAATAATGTAAAATATCGAAAGGCATTTTGAATGCTTCTTCTCCCTCAACTATGGCAGTCTCATGCTCTCTTAGCCTCCAACCTCGAGGCGGAAGTAAAATCTGTCACCCATCTCTCTTACCTTCAACCTCATAGCAGAGAACTCTTTGGGTGTGGGTTTCCAATATTTCAGCATCAATTGGTTTGTGTTATTGATTGTTTAAGTTTTATGCATACAAAAATCAACTTGGATCAATACACTTCTCCTCCGTGTTGTTTGTTAAAAATTAAGTCAATTTCTTTGAAGGCATGGATTCAAAGCAATAGATACCAATATTATTCTATCTTTTTTGGTCATTTTATATTAGGGCAAATTAGTAATTCAATAAATAGTTTAGTAGTAGGGTGTACTCAGTTAATTTTAGGGTTCGTTTAGCAGCACTCTAAATATTTCATCATCCGACACTAGAAGCTAAAACAGAGCAAGAATTACAGAAAAAAGCTAGAGCACCAGCCAACCAGGGTGTGATTACCTCAGTGGTAGAGGTGTTTATTTGCAAAACCTCATGGCACCAGTTCGAATCCCCTTGTGTGCGCCTCCCACCACCACCCTAGATTAGTTGATATAGCTCTATCTTAAAAAAATACTCAAAATAATTATATTTATAAATAAATAAATAAATAAAAGGCCAGAGCACCAACATGATCAACATGCTGCACACATACATCTAGCACGTACAAAAAGCTTGACAGCAACATGAGCTCCAACACCATTTCAATTTTTACAAGCTTTCCTTGTGCTTCCAACTCACAATTTTGCAGCTTGCTCAGTTAAAGAATCAAAAAAGTTGTAGTTAACCCCCAAAGAATCTCACAAAGTTGACAAAACACTATAAACAAATCACAAAAACATCAATAAATAATTAGAACCAGGATGCCTTACATAGAAGCAGCTGGGTTTCTTTAGGTCCTCTTCTGTGTCAACAGACTATCTTCATCAATCAAATACCATCATTGATCTGAACTTTTGGTAAACTTCTCGTGGTCTTTTTTAACGCAAAGGATGAACCAATCTTCAAACTTTTTAGCCTTGACATACAAAATGAGAAGTAAACAAAATCAAAGCTCAACTGACTAATCTACAGCGATCACATATATAGCATATCTGTTGGCGAGTAGAGCATATCCTATTCTATTTGGGTTTTATTTATTTTTCCTTTGTGTAGATATTATGTAATTAGGATTCCACTTATTTCCTAATTAAACCCTACTAGGGTTTGTAACCTGTATTATAAATACCTCCTTTTGGAGAATGAAATATATCAGAAAATATTCTACCATATTATTTGACTTGGCATCAGAGCCGACTTTCTGGTGACCTGTGTGTGTTGTGCCCACCCGTGTTCTACTATGTGCCCTAATTTCTTTTAGGGTTCTTGTGCCTGTGCCTTTGCTGTGTTCCGCTGTGTACTCTGTCGTGTTCGTGCCTCTACTGTCTTTGTGCCTGTCTTCGTGCATCTGCCGTAATTGTGTCTGTGCTGTGTTCTGTTATATACTCTGCGTGCTTTGTTGAGTTTCTGCTACAATCATGGGTGATAACTCCATTGTTGGTGCTGCTGCTGCTGCTGCTTCTGCAAATTTGCGTATTTCTGACTCTATTCCAGGTATTGGCTCCAATACTTGGATAATTGACACTGGTGCTTCTGATCATATGACTTATGATGCTAAATTTTTTGATGAGTTGTCTAGTAACACCCGTGACCCATACATAACTAGTGCTAATGGCTTGCCCTCTCCAATTACTGGCGAGGGCACAATCTTTCTCACTCCAACTCTGTCCTTGTCTCGTGCGTTATTAGTTCCTAATATCCATTGTAATTTGTTATCTGTTGGTCGATTACTTGATACACTTAATGCTTCTGCTACTTTCTATCCTACCCCTTGCTCTTTTCAGGATCTCAAGACTCACGAGGTGATTGGGCATGGTAAACGGATAGGGGGGTTATATTATTTGACATTGCCTTCTGCACCAGTTCGTGATCGTGTCGTTAATACTGTTCAAAGTTGCAGTGTCAAAGACAAACAACAAATTTGGTTATGGCATCGTCGCTTGGGACACCCGTCATTTGGCTACCTTAAGCGTCTGTTTCCATCTTTATTTCGCTCCTGTGATGAGTCCAGTTTTAAGTGTGAGACATGTATTTTGGCCAAGAGCCATCGCACTGTGTTTCCTTTGAGTGACAGTAAAGCTGCAAAGCCTTTTGATTTAGTGCATTCTGATGTGTGGGGTCCGGCTCGTGTTACTTCGAACGGATTTCGTTGGTTCGTCACATTTATTGATGATTGTACTCGACTTACTTGGGTTTTCTTGCTGAAAAATAAACATGATGTTGCTTCCATCCTTCCAGAGTTTTGTACTATGGTGTCTACTCAGTTTCATGCTCGGGTCAAAGTATTCCGGACAGATAACGGAGGTGAATATGTGAATCATACTTTGGCGTCTTTCTTCCGTGCTCAAGGTATTATTCACCAAACGACAACCCCTTTTACTCCTCAACAAAATGGTGTGTCTGAAAGAAAGAACCGCCACTTGCTTGAAGTTGCCCGCTCACTCATGTTGGATATGTCTGTTCCCCATCACCTTTGGGGGCATGCTGTTCTGTCTGCTTCCTATTTGATTAATCGTACGCCTAGCCGGGTTCTTGATTTCAAGACTCCGCATGATGTGTTTGGTGACCATGTTTCCCCTGTCTCCGTCTCCAAGTTGCCACCTAAAGTTTTTGGATGTGTTGCTTATGTTCATGTCTACTCTCATCAACAGAGTAAACTTGATCCTTGTGCTTTGCGATGTGTCTTTATTGGTTATTCTTCTACTCAGAAGGGTTATAAATGCTATCATCCACCTACCCAGAAAGTGCATGTTACTTTGGATGTCACATTTCATGAAGAAGTTCCATATTATGTTTCTCCCTCCTCTTCAATTCAGGGGGAGAGGGGGAGTGAATTGAAGAGTTTCGAAGCAGACAATGTGGAAAAAGTTGGATTTGAAGAAGAATTTTTTGAGACACAGAAAGCGACTGGTCGCATGGAAGAAGCGACCGGTCGCCAACGAATCTGCCTGGAAGGAATTTTCGAGACACAGGAAGCGACCGGTCGCCAACGAACCTGCCTGGAAGGAATTTTTGAGACACAGGAAGCGACCGGTCGCGAGGTAGTAAGCGACCGGTCGCCTTCCTCGACGAGCGACGATGGTAACGATGCAAGTGAAGCGACCGGTCGCCCTGAGTGCGACGACCGGTCGCCGGGTGAAAATCTGGAATTTTTTGAGTCTTCATTAAAGGGACGTAGCAATGATACTAGCAACTCTCATACAAATGAAATTGATACAAGACCCCCCTCTGCCCTGCCACTGCCCCAATCAACTCGTGATAATGAGGTACTTTCTAGTGATGTGTCTAATTATTCTTTGCCTCCACGCACTACTCGTGGAAAACCTAAAGTACAATATTCTCCTGATATACATGCCAAGTCCAAATATCCCATTAACCAGTATATGTCAACTCATCGTTTATCTAAGTCATATGCATCATATTTGTGTCAATTATCTAGTGTATGTGTGCCAACTAAGTTGCAGGATGCTCTATCTGATCAAAATTGGGTAGATGCAATGCATATTGAGATGGTAGCCTTGAATAAGAATGCCACTTGGGAGCTTGTTCCTCTACCAAAAGGAAAAAAGGCAGTTGGGTGCAGATGGGTGTTTACTTTGAAGCACAAGGCTGATGGGTCTATTGACCGTTACAAGGCAAGATTGGTAGCTAAAGGGTATACTCAGACCTATGGAGTGGATTACACGGAAACTTTTGCTCCAGTAGCAAAGCTCAACACTGTGCGCGTGCTCTTGTCCTTAGCTGCTAACCGTGACTGGCCGCTGCTACAATTTGATGTCAAGAATGCATTCCTCCATGGTGATCTCAAGGAAGAAATATATATGGATCCGCCGCCGGGTATCCCTGTGACTTCTAAGGAGGGTGTGGTGTGCAAGCTACGGAAATCCTTGTATGGATTAAAGCAGTCTCCAAGAGCGTGGTTTGGAAGATTTGCTGCATCCATGAAGAAGTTTGGGTATGTGCAAAGTAACTCTGATCATACTTTTGTTTCTGAAGCGTCATAAAGGTAAATTGACGGCTTTAATTATTTATGTTGATGATATGATTGTGACTGGAGATGATCATGTAGAGATACAGAGTCTTCAGAAGTATCTGGCTTCCGAGTTCGAGATGAAATCATTGGTTGATTTAAAGTATTTTCTTGGGATTGAAGTTGCCAGATCTAAACATGGTATTTTTCTATCCCAAAGAAAGTATGTTTTGGATTTACTTGCAGAAACTGGAATGTTGGATTGTAAACCGATTGATACCCCTAGTGAGCAGAATCATAAGTTGGGGATATATCCCGATCAAGTTCCGACTGATAAAGAACGTTATCAACGACTTGTAGGGAAATTGATTTATTTGGCTCATACTCGTCCGGATATTGCGTATGCTGTAAATATAGTGAGTCAGTTTATGCACTCTCCTAGTGTAGATCATATGGGAGCTGTGACTCGTATTTTAAGGTATCTGAAAGTAACTCCTGGCAAGGGGTTAATTTTCTCCAAGTATGGCCATACAAATGTAGAAGGGTATACAGATGCTGATTGGGCAGGTTCAGCCACAGATAGGCGTTCGACATCTGGGTATTTTATGTTTGTGGGTGGCAATCTTGTTACGTGGAGGAGCAAGAAACAAAAGGTGGTGTCTAGATCTAGTGCTGAGGCTGAGTATCGGGGAATGGCCCATGGTGTATCTGACTTACTATGGTTGAGGAGATTGTTGAAAGACCTTGGTTTTGGGCCTAATAAACCCATGGATTTATATTGTGACAATACGGCTGCGATTGCAATTGCTCATAATCCTGTACAACATGACCGTACAAAGCATGTGGAAGTTGATCGAAATTTCATTAACGAAAAGTTGGATGCAGAGATTGTGTCCTTCCCCTTCATCCGTTCAGAGTATCAGTTAGCTGATGTTCTTACGAAAGCTGTTTCTACAAGTATCTTTCTCAACTCGCTTGACAAGTTGGGCATGCGTGACGTCTTTGCTCCAACTTGAGGGGGAGTGTTGGCGAGTAGAGCATATCCTATTCTATTTGGGTTTTATTTATTTTTCCTTTGTGTAGATATTATGTAATTAGGATTCCACTTATTTCCTAATTAAACCCTACTAGGGTTTGTAACCTGTATTATAAATACCTCCTTTTGGAGAATGAAATATATCAGAAAATATTCTACCATATTATTTGACTTCCAATTACAACATTATGTCAAGGGATACTAGTAAGTAACATTGAAACTTACCCTAAAAGGACAACTCATATGATAAATTTGATTTCATCTGAAGAGCTTGTGCTTCTAGAAAACTAGGCAGTAGTAGGTTGTGATGAATTACATAGGTGGTCTGCGAGAAATCCAAGTAAGATTCTCACTTCAAAACTAAATCCATAATGTGACAATGTGAACGTGAATAATGAATTACCTTATGCCTTTCCCTATGAAGATGAAGTACAGAGACATGCATACACATACAAGTAAAAGTACAAGAAACATCGCAGCACGTGTATTAATTTTATGTAGCGCAGGGATCAAATTGAAAAATTGGTTTTGAAAATCCTACTTAATTCTTAGAAGATCATCTTCTCTGTTTCTGAAGTTGCACAAACAGAAAATTTACCTTATAGACAGAACAGAAGGAGCCGAATTTTTTGACAAAAAAAAATAGATGGAAAGAGCCGGATTTAGTAAAAGACCAGAGAGCAAGATATAAGCAGCTCAAATGACCAACACTCAAGGCTTGGATTGCTTGTACACTTTGCCTTTCTCTCCCTCCCTCTCTCTCTAAACAACAATATACATATATATAATTATATCTGGTTGAGATTAAGAGAGGTGGACTCTCCTCCACGGTAGTCATTCCTATCCATATGCAGTACCTATTTCAGGTAAATACCATATTAACATCAGCTAGCAGCGTAAACATTCTTATCAATGAATGATCTAGCTAAAGCCAATTTTATTGTGATTGAAAAAGAAAAAAAGTTCCATAAGCTTTAACTTGAGACCGTCCACTGAGAAGTGAGGAGGCCGCTGAGAATGCATTCTTTGAGGCCCGTTCCGAGCACTATGACGTCGTATTCTTTATCCATGGCTCTGAGAGGCAGAGAGATCAGAGGGGAACAGAGTGTTTGTTTTGTGTTTGTGTTTTTGTCTGTGTGAGAAAAATTGGGGTTGGTTAATGGGAAGAAGAAGTTTGTGATGAAGAAGTGAGACTACATTTAAGCTAGAGAAGGAAGAGGTCTCTGTCTGACTCTCTTAGCAAAGCCAGGCGTCCCTGGAGTTTCGGTTAAAACCGATATCTTTGTCAAACGAATGTCTTTTTATTTCTTTGTCAAACATGTTTTAAATGTATAAAGTTTTGCTTGATTAAAAAAATAATAAAAACTACATTTCATTCCTTAGATAAGATCAAAATTTTGAGCGCATCCTTGTCCCAATTGGGGAGAAAAGAGGGGAGGCGGCAGGGGGAGGTCAACCGCCGCAGAAGAGCCAGCTTTTTTTTGGTCTGATTCTAACTAGTTACTCAATAGGATTGATAAGGGCGATGAAAAACTTACCTACGTCATGGATGTCATTATAGCGGTATTTCAAATCAATCACGCATTATAATGTGTTTTAGTTTTCTCACATAATAGTGCATAATTAGCTTGAGATACCGCTACATTGACATTCTTGTATTATTTATTTAGCCAGTCTGAAAGTACAAAATCTGACCTCCCAAAGAAAAAAAACCTGAAAGTACAAATACAATTAACATAGAAGAAAGTACAAACACGCCGAATATAAAAGAATCATGGTCCAAATCTTAATCGACATACATCTGCCAATTGCTGAAGTTACAGATGCAAACTCGAATTTTATTACATGCAAATTAAAACACACACAAAAACATAAACCGCAATTTTATGAACATCAACTCTTGGGGTGTTTTAATAAGAAGCCAATCTAGATCAGTCTTGGGGTCAAAACAAGACGAACAAGTTCTTCCCACCCCCAAACTCATGGGTAAAATCTTCAATACCTGGACTTCTTTCTGCAAAAATATATAAAAAGACGAAAGCAATATTGTAATTAACAAACAATTTATATGGCTTTACATCCACTAACAGAGATGTGAACGAGAACAATTTCTTGAACACAAGTGCAATATTCCAAATCATTAAGTTTAGGAAAGTCAATGAAAGGATAAAAGATACTTACGTATATTTCTTACATCTCTCGTCGACGAGTAGCATCCTCGGATGATCCACACCTCCTTCTTTCATGGACTCCATAAACTGCTCTGAAACATTACGAAATTTGTATCGTTGTAGTTGAGTAAGGTGTTCAATACCCTGTGGCAATGTTTCTAACATCATGCAACTATGAATGTCTAAGAACTCGAGATTTGGCATTGCCCCTTTTTCTATAGTTATCTTATTTAATAATGCAAGATTTCGAAACTGCAAATACCAAAGCTTCACAAAGCCTCTGTTGAAACATAACTCTTTTCTAACAGAGGCATTATCAAGGCAAAGAGAACGTAGAGAGGGCAATGCTTCAATATGAGGTAGTAAATCTTCTTCAAGTCTGGACCCACGCAGACTCAAATATGTGAGAGAGTGGAGTGTTGTGAATTTTAGACAACCTGAAAAATAGAGATTATAAAGATTAGTCTAAACACAAATTATACTCGCAAGTGCACAAGGTCAATCGTAATATAGTATGGCAAATACGAGGTCATTCCCACGAGGATTGAGTTCAACTTCCAATTAGTCTAACCTAATTTCCTTCACAGAATACTTTAACTACTCTAATTATATAGATAAGAAATTAAACACGTAGCATACTCACGTAAACACAAAAGGGGTTTTTGAAAGAATGATTTAATTAACAACGAAATTAAAAGACAAAATAAGTAGAAAGTCACGAAACACAAGGATGAGAAATTCAAATTGATAAAAGCACTAGGACAATGAATTCACCACTAGTAATCCGATCTAGCCTCTTATTCACCTACCTATTTACTAACCATTTGATGTCGCCGCTTAGTTTTCCTTTTTCATGAATTATCTATGGTATTTAGGCTAACTCGTATATTCCTACATGCAATTCGCCTATGGAATTTAGGTCAAATATCAACACATAGAAACTCATTAAGATCAATGAAAACCTCGAACAAGCATGTAAACCCTAGGAGTATGGTATTTACCCTAGACGAATTACAAATCCTAATCACATGAAGCAAGCCTCAAATTAAGTATGGTATTTAATTTGCATCCGATTACTCAATTAAAAGTCTAGATGGTAATCAAGCATCAAGATAATCAACCAAGTTATTAAGCACAGTGATTAAGAATCCAACATCAAACGGCAATCAATAGATAGGTAAAATAAGAAAACTAGATTATCATACTAGGGCTACATCATGCCCTAGCAAAAGGAACTTAGTTACACATAATCTTAGAATTCGACATAAACAAAAACATAAGGAAGAAACAATAAAAACTTAGCCAATTGCGGTACTCTTCCGGCGTCTCCAATTTCTCCTAGTCTTTTTCCTCCTCCCTAAGGAGTTGTTTCTCATGCTTAAATAAGACACCCCACATCTATTCTTACCCTAGCTGGGCTTTTACAGCAGCCCAACAATAAAGAAAAACCTAATTAAAACATAAATCCAAAATGGGTAAGTACTTGACTCCTCTTCCTACTTGGACTGGGATAACATGTCAGTTACTTTGCTTGCACGTTTGGGGCTGTTTCTCCTCCAAGAAATATCGGGAAAAATATGTAAATTGTAGATTTTTGTCTTATCTTTCCATCCATATATCGCACGCCTTGAGGAAAAATCAGGAAAGTCTTTAAATGGTCATTCTTCCACAGCAGCACAGTTTTGACGGGATTGCATCTTATGCTGACTTAACTTCAAAGACTGCTCTCATTGGCTGCTCCGAAAATTCTAGAAAAATTCCACAATCATCTTCAAGATCTTAGCTTTCATCTCCAATTGGTCTTGTACTAAAACTACACCAAAAAGTCGTATTTCCATTGAAAACAAATTACTTGCTCTGGAAAGCTGAAAATTGAGAAAATAAAGTAATAAGTCCTTTTTAAACCAAATTCTCCTACAAAAACTAAGTATAAAGAGTACATAAATATGTAATTTTATGGACTTATCATGGAGTGAACAAAACCAATGTGGTACCTTTTTCAGTTTGCCGACCAATTTAAGTCTATCAAGGTAGGGAGGCGGTGAAGACAATGCCTCAACTCGAAGAAATTCCTCTCCATCTGCTACAAATAAACTCAAGCGGGAAAGGACCGTCATCTCTTCAATTAAGGCACATAGGCCCTCCTCGACTCTTTCTTTCACATTTGTAATGCCAAGGAATGTAAGATGGGTCATATTTCCAATAAGTCTAATAATGTTTCCTTCTGATTCAATATACCCCAAAGATTGCAATTTCTTCAGCTTACTAATACTTGATGGTATTTTTACCCCAATTAGCCTGGAACCACCTTCGTAACGGCTCATAACTAGATGTCGCAGGTTTAGCAACTTGGAAATCCCTCTTGGAAGTGCCTCTATATTTGTCCACGTGAGGTCCAAGGTCTGAAGGTTGCGGAGCCGTCTTATGGATTATGGAAGCTCCTTAATTTGAGTTTTTCTCAAATTCAAATATTTTAAATTAAACAAGTACGTTAGTTCATCTGGCAGATGATGAATTGGGACACCCTCCAAATCTAGAACCCTCAACAATGTACGGTCGAAAGGTAATTTCTTTGAGAAAGAGAATGACGATACACCAGTGGCAAAGACAAGAAAAGAACGAAGCCTTGACATACTTGTACGTGGTCCAATTTCTCCAATAGTTGTTTGAATTGACAAATGGAGGGCCCCGGTTGCTTCCATTGTTTTACTCCCATCATGAACGACACAAAACTTTTCTTTTTCTGCTATTGACAGAGCAATCTCCCGCATAAGATCATGCATCTTACATGCTGGTTGGTTTTCATGAAACATTTCCTGTAGCATGTTACGAAAAATGAGTTCCATAATATAGCTATTAGCAACTTCTTCTGGCATGGTGCCTTTCTCATGTTCAACAAATCCTTCAGCGATCCACAATCTAATGAGCCTTTTATTTACGATAACATGATCTTCAGGGAAAAGGGAACAATATAGAAAGCATTGCTTCAATTGGTATGGCAAATCATTGAAACTAAGCAACAAGATGCCCTTCATAGGTTCTAACAAAGAATTGTTTGTTAGATGCCAATTTAAGCTATTATAGACCTTGCTCCAATCAGTAAGTGACTTCTTAGAAGACATGAGACCACTTAAGGCTACGATCGCGAGTGGTAGGCCTTTACACTTTTCCACAAGTTCCCGAGCTAATGGCAGAAGTTCAGGTGAACAGGATTTGTTCTGATAACTTGAGAATGCTTTCATGCTGAAGAGTTCCCACGCATCACCCCTTTCCAGCTGTTGAATCTTGTGAACATGGCTTTCAACTCCAAAAGAAGAGGATGTTATGTCTTCTCTTCGAGTTGTAAGCATGACTCGACTTCCAAGTTGTTTATCTGGAAATGAAAACCTTATTTTCTCCCAAATGTGGACATCCCACACGTCATCCAATACAACTAAGTACCTTTTAGTTTCCAAGTAGTTCACCAAAATCTCTAGCAATTCGTTATAGCTCATGGCATTCAAGTCTGCAGGGACCTCTTCCTTCCTTGCTTTGTGGAATTCTTTGATCAATCTTATAAGTAAGTCTTCCATCACATAAGATTGGGAAACAGTAATCCATGCATAGCATTCGAAATGTCTCTTTACAATTTCATCTTTGAAGGTCCTTGCAACTAGAGTTGTCTTCCCTGATCCTCCCATCCCGACCACGGACACAACAGTTTGGTGCTTCGTTTCATCCATTAGCCATCCCATTAACATGTTCTTATCGCTTTCAATCCCGACAAGTTCATCCTCCTTTTGATAAATAGAAGACTCTGCTTGGTTCTTCACCCATCTCCGAATATCCTCAGAAGTACTTTTTCCTTCTACCGCTGCACCACCGCCATATCTCTGATTTCTCTCTGGAATAGCTCTAATCGCCACAGCGATTTTCTGTAACTTTTTAGCTATTTGACGTTTATACCAAAGTTTCTTCGGAAAGTGAACGGTTTTGCAGATCCGTCTTGCAAATCGACCGCCAATTTGCTGCTCGTACATGTGATACATGAATTTATCAATGGTGTTTTCAACATCATTCGCCAAGTCTCGGACGCTGGCGACCCATGCTTTCTGTACTTGTGTGTGTGCTTGCTCTCCGCGGTCAGGATCCTCTAGGAAGGATTTCATGAATACCAACTCCTGCTTAATCTCATCAACTTGATCACGAACACCCGCTATGGAGGCTGCTTCACTCTCAAGAATGGCTACAAATTTGCCAATGAATAGGTCTGCTGAAATTGACTCCATAATGGCCTTATTTTGGTATAAGCTTAATCAAAAGAGCACATCGATCACATCTGGAATTTATTATAGGGAAGGGAGCAATCAATCTGTTGAAATGTAATGCTCATTTGTTATACAAAATGTTAGAAAAATTGGAAATGTAAAAGATGGATGAGGGATGTCTGCTTGACTAGCAAGATGAGCAAAATATTCTATAACTATGCTACAAGCCTACAACTGCTCAACTTTTATTATTGCTCAAGACTATTTGTCTAGTTGTTGAGCATTACATCTTGATATGGTACTATTATTGCTGAAAAATCAAAAAAGTAGATTCCATCTCGCTATGGTTCGATTCTTGCTGAAACCGCAACCGAAAACTTTAGAAAAATAGAGGAGAAGAAAACTGAGGAAGAAAAAGAGACTTAGCAGAGAAAAACAAAAAAGCACAGAGAGAGAAGAGATCGGAGAGAGAAATAAAAGAGAGAAAAGGAAGAAGAAGAGAGGGAGACAAAGGAAAGGAAGAAGAATTAAGTTCTATTCTTGGTGTCCCTTTGCAATTTATTTGACACGTGTCCATCCACTAACAGAGAATCAAGTTCTATTTTTTCACTAAAACTAAAGAAATATCCACTACCAATGTTCTGCGAAGCCAACAGAGAAGCCTTTTTCTTACACGATAACAAATGCCAAAGTTTGTTGTTGGTCATCAAGAACTCATTCCTAACATTCCAAGCTCGAGCCTTTTAGCCGCTCCAACTTTGAACGCACCATCAAGATCGAAAAGTGCTCGAATGATCTCTCTTGATACACACTCTTGTAAATTTCATTTTTTTGATCTTTTTAGTTAACCTGTATTTGGTCTGAATTTTTGTAATTGACTCGTATGGATCTTTCTAAACATTTCAATCTGCTATTGGGTTTATGAACTTTGTGTTGATCTATTAGCCCGGATGCGAACGGAGTATGTGGTTTTGCAAGATGCACTGCCCAGGATTTTGTGGTTTATATTTACTTATTTATTTGGTAAAATAATTGAATTTAACATAGTTAGGTTTATGTTATGTGACATGTGTCAAACAAATATGAAAGGGACACGGAGGGAACACCAATTTTGGCAGCAAATCCAGCCCCATATTAATTATATGGAGTTGCCTCAAAACAACACATCTAGAATTGATTCTGGGAAACAATCAACCGGATGAAACACAAAATTTAAAAATCAAAATACATGTGGTGGTGGGTTGGGGCTCAGCTCCGAATTGCATTATCTTGCTATGTTTTTATTACTGCTGAAAACTAGAAAAAGTAGATTCCATCTTGCTATGGGTCTATTATTGCTGAAAAAGTGGGCCTGCTTTCACCATTTTGTGATCACAAGTTCCTCAATCCGACCCGATAAATGATGTATTTATTTTAAATTAATAAATATATATAACATAATATAATATAACAATTAAAAAGTTTTAATGTATAAATAAATAATTAAATAATATTAAGTTAAGTTAAATTAGTCTATCAAAGTAGCATGGCCGCTGTAATTTAGTAGCTGTATGTACAGCCACATATCCTTTTCTTGTGCAAGCTTTTTTCGTTTTCCATTGAGTGAGGACATTCATCTTGATGATGAATTGTTGATGAAAACAATATGTTGTATTAGTTTCATTAATTTTTACCCCATTTTCTCAAAGAAAATTATATGATTTTATTATTTTTGTCAAATTGAATTGAAATGAATTTGAGTAGTTGAATGAAATTTTATAGTTCACTTGAATTTAATTAAGTTTTGAATGATAGTTAAGGTGAAAGTGAAGTGTAATATTGATAGTTTATATTTTTTAAAATATATAATTGGGGATTCGGGCCAGGTTTGGGATATAATCCCACGATGGGGACGGGTACAGGTATTCCCCGAAATTTCATACCGGGGATGGAGGCGAGGACAATACCATCCCCGTCCCTCTCCCATCTAATGTGTTTTTATTTATTTTAACAAAAAGTAAAAATAAATTTTTCTGCACGTTTTTTTTTTTTTTGGCTTAAATATAGTAATTTAATTCAACTAAACTAACAATACAAGGCCCACATTTTAACAATAAACACTAAAATATTTTAATGCGAACTTTCTTTTTTGTGTGCATTAAAAACATAAAACATCAAAAACACGATGATAGTGGTATTCTGAATAGGTATTTTTTGATGCAATATTGTTTTTGTTCCTTTCTTGAATAGGTATTCTGACTTATTTCAAAAGAAAAAAGAAAAGAAACTTTGGGCTCTTGGAAGTGCAGATCTAATTGAGCAAATGTTTGTCCACCATGTGCGCTTACTTAAGGATAATTATACTTTATAATGTGTAAAAAGGTTTTGATTAGAGCTGTGATGATGGGCACTTAGGCGCTAATGAGAGCTGTTACGGAGTTAAAAGGCATACATTAGCTAGTTAGACAGATCTCACCGAACGATCTTAACTACGCATAAAATATAACGACCTATCCCGAAATCTCTTTTGGATTGAGAAATTTTAGCTTACTTGGATGATTTTGCCCCTAGGTTTTCAGATTTGAATTTTGAAAGGATTTTTTTGCATCTTTTTGTTGTAAACAAATAAAATGCCGGAATATAAAGTGAGAAAATAATTAATAACTCTAGAATGAGAGCCCACTTGATTAAGGACAGTACTTTTTGAAATTTTACTTCACGGTCCTTTTTTTCAATAAAGCTGATGGTTATTTATTTCTTAAATTGTCTCTAATACCCTTGTAATCATGACACAACTTTTTTTTGTTTCTCTATAGTTATCATAAGGTTTTTATATTATTTTTCCTCTTTCTGGTACCCAACACACACTTTTGCTACCTCTCTCACACACAACCCTTACCCACGCATACCTTGTACCCCACTTAATGATATTATAGTGCATGTGTTTCCTTTCCTTTCTTTATTTTATTTTATTTTTTTTGAATTTTTTTATATATATCTACATAATATTAATGGTTCTATTTTACACAATTTTTTGCATGTCACTTCATTTTCAACCGTGTTAATCAATCTGTTGAGAACTTATGGGTCCTTTGGATTAGATTTGAAGAAGAAAAAAAAAAAGGTTGACGTAGGCCTTACTTGAAGTTTGAACAGCTTAAAGTGATATGATTAGGATTAAGTTCCTTAATTCTTTGTTCATATGTTCTGGGTTTGTTTTCTTTGGCTTTATATTCTCAACTACGATGAGAATTTAACAAATTTAGGAAGCATATAGCTAGTTATTTATGATTCTAGAACCCTTATTTAGACCAATAAAATAGTTGTCGGTAATTTGTTCCTAATTATATAGTCTTGGTTTTATTATATGTTTCACTAGGTGTTCTTCACAAACCTATCTTTTGTTTTTCAATCCATCACCAACCGGACAACAGAATCAATATTTCGCCCTGTTTTGTTCTTTCTGTTTCCACAATAACAAAATCCAATCTTTGTTTCTCTGTTTCTTATTTGTTTCCATGGAGTAGTATCCCACGGAAATGGCATTTTTCTCAGATCATCTGATTCTGAATTTTTTATTCATCCACATAGCCAAGAAATCAATGAACTAGATAGTGGCTAAATCGAAAACAATCTATGCGTCTGAGTGGCTTTTCTTATTGTCGAAGTATGGCTGGGTTGCTTTGCATTTGTGCAATAGGCTAATCCCCCTTGGGTTTCCATTACCCTCCGTTTGGATGCAGAAAAATAACTTGGAATTTAGCTAAAAGTCGGGAATTTAAGAGAAGAAATTGACAATTCCCTTGTTTGGCAACTTAAGCGCGGAATTTATTAAATGACGCGCGGAAAAAATCATGGAAATTGAGGCATCAAATTCCCGAGTTTAATTTCCACCAAAATAGACGTCATTTCACAATTTTCATAGTGCGGGAATTCATATTTTCCATGGAGCCAAAACTTAAATAAATAAATAAACGCCAAACTTTTCATACAAAAAAAAAAAGTCATTAATCACTCTGTAGTTGTTTGCTAGCTTTATCACTTTGTGTTATCGCCTTGCTCTGTAGTTGTTAGCTTCATCTAAAACAAGTCATTAATACCCTCATAATCTTAATCGTTTATTCCTATACTTTTGTCTGCAACTTTTTAATCAAAGCCCTTTTAATTTCTCTAGCCCTTTTAATTTCCGTGCTGATACTAAGAACCTTGATTCAGCAGAGGTATATGCTGAAGTACAAGCAGTACCAGGTCTTAGTGAAAATGAACAACTCAAAGCATGTGCTTGGCTGATAGAAAATGACAAACAATTTCATATGCTGAAGGCACTCCCAATTGAGAAAAAAGAGAGTATGTTGCTGATGTTTATTGCACATGGGGAGTGATTTGGTTTGCTAATATGCTCTGTTTGTTTAAGTTAAGTTATTTAGTTTATCAAACGATATGTTATTTTATACTTCGAGGAATACCTTCTATGTCGGTTATCAGTTTTTTTTTCTTTCGAAATATTTAATTTCTGTCATTTATAATTTACATGAGATATCCAAACATTGAAATTTTCAATTTCTGTCATTTACAAAATCCAACATACATAAATCAAAACACTGAAATCTTCAATTGCCAGAAATTGAAATGACGGAAATCTAAATTCCGTCATTTTAGAATTCTATGTAATTGGCAATTCCTTCATCCAAACGGAGTCTTAGTTTCTTTTGGCTGACAGCTGTGAGTGCAGAGATTGGAAAATTGATTTATTTTTCTTTATTTTTATTTTTTGAATTAGAATAGTTAGGGTTTGTTTGGGTAAAATAGGGAGCAAGAGTGAAAGGTTTAAACTACTAATTATATGTATCAGTGGATTAATTCAATGACCTTTATTAAATAGGACCTAATTTTTAGGTCTCTAGGTGAGCGAGACTCTCCTATTAATATGAGAGAAGCCAAAGCAATCGATACCAATATAATAAACTCACATCAAAAAATAATATTTATTATGGGGCCATCTTTCTTTATTTTGTACTGAAAAACAAATAAAAATTGAAAATCAAATTAAAATCATTACTAAGCTACAACAACATATTAATGTAAATTAATATTTAATGTGGGGTTCTCTTCAAAGGGGTCCATGTGCGGTCGCTCACTTTGCTCATGCGAAACGCCGCCTTGCCTCCCCCTGATTCGCTTCCAAAGCTAAATCCAAAAATAGATGAATAAATCGAAGCCGTATTTGAAGAAAGCTACCATAAGAAAAAGTATGTCAAACTATGTACCAGTAGGTTATGTGGGAACCTAATTAATTCGTAAACCTAGGTCAAATAATTCCTTCAATTTGAGGATTATTTGACCTAATTAGGAATTATTCAATTTAATTGGGGGTTACCCAATTAAATAGAATGTTACCTAATTAGGTTGAGGATTGATTTGATTCCTACGAATATTCTCAATTAATGGAGGAGTTACCTAATTAAATTAGGTATTGATTTGATTGCTATCCTGATTAGGGATTTGATTTAAATCAAATCCCTAATTAGTCAAATCTCGCCAAATTGGGGAGGAATAATTCCCTTCCATCTACGGAATTATTCCTCTGAAACCCTAGCTCCCGAGACCTCTATAAAAGGATGGCCATATACAAGGGTTGAGGTACGTCTAAACTCCTACTGAAACTCTGCAGAAATTATCTCTCAGAAACCCTAGCCACCTCCTTTCTCTCCCTCTTTTACATAAGGCTCCGGCCGCCCGATTCATCCCAAAAACACATATAACTCCGTACCCTAGTTAGCTAGTGTTTTCTTTACAAAACTCTTGAACTAATTTAGGCATCGGAGGGCCTTTGGCCAACACCCCCCGGGTGTGGTCCTCATATTGCTATTCGTTTTGCAGGGAGAAAGAGAGGCGGAGAAGACGAATGAATCTTTCAACCGAATATTCCCGCGGGAGGAAATTTGCTCCCACAGGTTAGATTAAGTATAAGAAAGCTATCCACTACTAGAAACACCGATATTGTCCCCAACTTAACTGCTTAAAAAGTCCAAAAGGTGTGGGGTTTTATAACAAAAGACCTTAGTGCAATTAGTAGTGGAACCACTTATTATAAGTTGTAATTTATTTTGTCAAGTTTCCAATGTGAGATTTATATTCTTCAACACGCCCCCTCACGTGGGACCACCTCTTAGTGAGCCACACATTGAGCCAAGTCCATATCGGAGTCAAACATTTAAGTCCAACGCATGAGCACTACATATTGGGTAAGGTAATTATTAAACAAATTAATATATATATAGGAAAATACTTGCCTCCTTCCCATGGAAGGTTCGAAGATAGTCTTTGTCCTACACAAGCAAGTCATAGGATTGTTATTAGATGAAGAAAATATGAAGAACTTGATCACACCCATTAAGTCTCATACGAACAACACCACAAGAAGATACAAGAAATATGAGAAAGAGACTCAATACTTAGTACGGTGAATATAAGAACCGTAACAAAGCAAGCATAAGAATCTTTTATTATTCTTTTTTTTTTTTTAATACAAAGCAATATTAAGAGAGGGGGGAATCGAACCTAGGATCTAAGATGCATTAAAAGTGATGTGTATATTAAAACAATCAAAATCTGTGAGCATATATGTAATTAACAATGTTAAATTTGTCAGCATTGCATTATATGCAATCTAAGTCACACAAGCATTTAAGTTTGATCAATTTCTTATAATTGACTAAAATAAACATATATCTCAAAGGGTTTTATTAAATTTTAATTGATATTGATGTTTTATTGATATTTCCGTCAAAATTTGTTAGGACTTAACGTTTATCAGCTAGCATAATCTTTTAATACGTTGAACTTTCTTAAAATGTACTATAGCTGGCATAAACTTTTAATATCTTGAAGGAGAGATCCTAAACGCCAAATACCTTGGCTGGCATTATTTGTTTACCATTGTTTATTAGGCGAATGTAATCGATTCGGGTGACTTAAAGTTATCAAATGCATTCATCAAATGCATTGGAGAATCCCCAACAGTTGTTTAATCTCCATACTTGTCTTATTGCGAAATGTGACATTGGTTAGTTCAGAGAGCATATTCCCATCCATCGGTCATGCTTATAACAACGATTACTGAAATGCTTTTTAGAATATGCATAAGATTGTTCTTTTGATTAAGCATTTACCAAAGTAAGGCCATTATGGCATCAGTTGCTGCAGACATCTTCATTGGCAAATTTGTAGCCATTCTTGAGAGTGAAGCAGCCTCCATGGCGGGTGTTGGTGATCAAGTTGATGAGATTAAGCAGGAGTTGGTGGTCATGAAATCCTTCTTAGAGGATGTTGATGGCGGCAACAAAGCACACACAGAAGTAGAGAAAGCGTGGGTCGCAAGCGTTCGAGACTTGGCCAATGATGTTGAATACATCATTGATGAGTTTATGTATCACATGTACGAGCAGCAAAGCGGCAGTCCATTTGCAAGATGGATCAACAAAACCATTCACATTTCGAAGAAGCTTTGGTATAAGCGTCGAATAGCCAACAAGTTACAGGAAATCACCATGGCGATTAGAGCTATTCCAGAGAGAAATCAGAGATATGGTGGTGGTGCAACTGTAGAAGGAAAAAGTACTTCTGAAGATATTCGCAGATGGGTGCAGAACCAAGCGGAGTCTTCTCTTTACCATAAGGATGATGAACTCGTTGGGATTGAAGGTGGTAAGAAAATTTTAATGGGATGGCTAATGAACAAAGAGCAACACCAAACTGTTGTCTCCGTGGTCGGGATGGGAGGATCAGGCAAGAAAACTCTAGTTGCAAGGGCTTTCACCAACGACGCTGTGAAGAGCCATTTCGAGTGTTATGCTTGGATTACTGTTTCCCAATCTTACGTGATTGAAGACTTACTTAGAAGATTGATCAAAGAATTCCACAAAAGAAGGAAAGAAGAGGTCCCTGCATACATAAATGTCATGAGCTATAACAAATTGCTCGAGATTTTGGTGAACTACTTGGAAACTAAAAGATACCTAGTTGTATTGGATGATGTGTGGGATATACTTCTATGGGAGAGAATAAGGTTTTCATTTCCAAATAAACAACTTGGAAGTCGAGTCATGCTTACAACTCGAAGAGAAGACATAGCATCCTATTCTTTTGGAGTTGAAAGCCATGTTCACAAGATCCCACCGCTGGGAAAGAGTGATGCGTAGGAGCTCTTCAGCATGAAAGCATTCTCAAGTTATCATAACAAATCTTGTTCACCAGAACTTCTGCCATTAGCTCGGGAACTTGTGGAAAAGTGTGAAGGCCTACCTCTTGCAATTGTAGCCTTAAGTGGTCTTTTGTCTTCTAAAAAGTCACTTAAAGAGTGGAGCAGAGTCTACAATAGCTTAAATTGGCATCTAACCAACAATTCTTTGCTAGAACCAATGAAGAGCATCTTGTTGCTTAGTTTCAATGATTTGCCATACCAGTTGAAGCAATGCTTTCTATATTGTTGCCTTTTCCCAGAAGATCATGTGATCATAAATACAAGGCTCATTAGATTGTGGATTGCTGAAGGATTTGTTGAGCATGTCAAAGGGGTCATGCCTGAAGAAGTTGCAAAGAGCTATATTATGGAACTCGTTTTCCGTAACATGCTACAGGAAATGTATCGAAATTACCACCCAGCATGTAAGATGCATGATCGTTTTCGGGAGATTGCTCTGTCTATAGCAAAAAAAGAAAAGTTTTGCGCAGTACATGATGGGAGTGAAACAGTAGAAGAAACTAGGGCACTTCGTTTGTCAATTCAAACAACAAATGGAGAAATTGGATCATGCACAGGTATATCACGGCTTTGTTCGTTTCTCGTCTTTGCCACTGGCGTATCCTCATTCTCTTTCTCAAATAAATTACCTTTTGACCTTAAATTGTTGAAGGTTCTAGATTTGGAGGATGTCCCACTTGATAATCTGCCAGACAATCTAACGTCATTATTCAATTTAAAATATTTAAATTTGAGTGGAACTCCAATTAAGGAGCTTCCAGAATCCATGGGACAGCTACGCAACCTTCAGACGTTGAACATCAAGAGGACAAATATAGAGGCACTTCCAAGAGGGATTTCCAAGTTGCTAAACTTACGCCATCTAGTTATGGACCGTATCATAGATGGTTCAAAATTGATTGGGGTAAGAATACCATTAAGTATTAGTAAGATGAAGAAATTGCAAACTTTGGGATGTATTGAATCTGAAGGAAACATTATTAGACTTATTGGAAATATGAGGCAGCTTACGGCCCTTGCAATTTCAAATGTGAAAGAAAGAGACGAGGTGGACCTATGTGCCTCTATTCAAGACATGAAGGTCCTTTCCCAATTGTGTTTATGGGTAGCAGATGGAGAGAAATTTCTTCGAGTTGACGCATTGCCTTCACCGCCTCCCTACCTTGATAGACTTGAATTGAGTGGCAAACTGGAAAAGGTACCACATTGGTTTTGTTCACTCCACTCTCTTCCATATTTGAATCTGTGTGGGTCCAAACTTGAAGAAGATTTACTATGTCATATTGAAGCATTGTGTTCTCTACGTTTGCTTTGCCTTGATAATTGCTCTGTTAGGAAAGAGTTGTGTTTCAGTAGAGGCTTTGTGAATTTTAGATATTTGGGGGTTTTTAATTTCTCATTCTTAAATAATATCACTATAGAAAAAGGGGTGATGTCAAATCTCGAGTTCTTAGACATTGATGAGTGCTTGCGATTACAGACATTGCCACAGGGTATTGAGCACCTTACTAAACTAGAAGGATACGCATTTCATAGTGTTCCAAAGCAATTTAAAGAGTCCATACAAGAAGGAGGTGTGGATCATCCAAGGATGCTACTTGTCCAAGAGAGATGTAAGAAGCCGATGTAAGTATCTTTTATGCTTCCATTTCATAAACTTGTGTTCACGAAATTGTTCTCATTCACATCTCTGTTAAATGCTGGCTGTAAATCATTGGTTTCCAGAGATTGTTGGAACCTCTGGGTCAAAAGTATTTCTCATATGATTTGTGAGAGTAGGAACCGTTGATATTTATATGCATTAATTCAATACAGTTCTTCCCAGCATATAATCATATTAAAACCAAATTTCCCAACTCTCTATGGACGTGTGTTTAGCCTATATGCTTTACACACTGAACATAAAAGTACACATCGTCCAAATCTTAGAGACAAATCATCGACGTATAGTTGCCAACTGCTTAAGTGAAAGATGCAAACTACATCCAAAAATTAAAATTAAAATTTAAGCCGCAATTTATGAACAGAATCTTTGGATATATTATTCGATTTAAGAGAGGCGGACTGGTGTTGCATTCCTAAAAGGACACAAATTAATGTGCAAACAACCAATTAAAAATACGCGCAAGTGCACGAATCTAATGAAGTATAAATTATGTAAATACGGGGTCGATCCCACGAAGAACTTGTCGGCTTCCTATAAGTTCTAATTTGAGTACGTAGAGAACACTTAATTGACACACCACAAATGCACAAATGCAAAAATGGAAACTAAAAATGAGTAAAGAAGTGTAAAAGAAATGAAACAACACAAGAAAATTAAACAAAAACACAAACAGCATTTTCTATCGCCATTTTATCACCACTTTATCACCTGTGAACAGTGCATGAACAGTGAACAGTGCGTGAACAGTGACGACCGGTCTTTTTTGGCAGATTCGAAACTCAAATTCTGGTGTGATGAGCGACCGGTCGTTAGGTGAAAGCGACCGGTCGTTTTTCACAGAGTCGTTTTCTCTGTTTTTCAGTTTCGACCTCTATCCAGTGTTTTGCCTATAACTTTCCAACCGTTTATCCAAAATTCACGTTCTTTATACGGTTGGAATCAGCACAGAAAATGCAAGAACACATTGCGGACCAAAAGTCCAAAACAATTACGGAAACAAACAAAATTCAGTAACAAAGACACAAAACGTGTCAAACACGCAACTCACACACACATTGGGGGGGGGGGGGGTTTGATTTGTTTCAAGTGACCTATTTCTATTGCATGAAAGTAAATGAACTCTAAATTTAACAAGAATGGCAGAGATGAATTATCAACGAGTGGAATTAAAATGTAACAAACACTAGGGTTTCGGAATCCACCCTAAACAATTCTACCCATGTTCATGAATACTCAAGTGATGAACTCTAAACGTATTGATGAAGATGTTCGCAATCAAGACCATGGGTCGTGGCTCAAGATGCATTGATTCTCTCTAATATACGTAAAGTGCATGGTTCGTGCTACAATACTTGTGCCCTCCTCATAACCGAACCTAGGTATGGTTCGTACTTCGATTCAATTACAAGGAAAACCCATTAAGTTCAAAGAGAATATGAACATCACAAGAATCCTAATAGCATGGTGTTTACATTAGGTATTCAAGAAACCAATTCACATGGATGGTTCTTACTCCATCCATCTATTGCTTAGGAAAACATGAAGATACACATAATCCCAACAACCTCAAGAAGCATGCTTTCAAAGGTGATCAATCAAAGAAGAACATACATCAAGGATAGATTAATTTGGTGAATTGGAATTCATCAACAATATCTAGAAATTCATACACTCAAGCATCAAAACAATAAGGTAATCATGTTTAGGGCTTCAACCTAAGCCCTAGCTATGGAGTTTAGTTGCTCATACTTATTCCAAATACAAACTCAAAATAGAATTAGAAAGAGTTTACAGATTTTGAGAAAATTGTGAAAGCTTCAAGCTCATCAATGGTGGAAGCTTTCTTCTCCACTTTGCTTGGCTGCACCTTGGCTTCTCCTAGCTCCAAACTCTCCAAAATCTGCTCTCTTCTGTGTAGAATAATTGAATGAATTAGTTTTTTTTACGTTCAAAAGCTCTCCCACTTCAGATTGCAATTCCCTTTTGCTTCCCTCTCTCCTCCTTTCCAGCTTTTACTTTTAGTATTCTAATGCAAAGTCTTCACCCATTGTCTTCTTGTCCCCTTGCAAATGATGAAGCCTTGTCCTCACAAAGATGCCAAATGCTTCAGAAAATATCTCATCTACTAAGGTAAATTCTTGTTACCAAGTGTTATGGTAACAAGAATAATCAAGATGACACAATGGAGGTAAAAGCTGGACAATTCCGGATTTCCAGAACTGTGGTAACATGTTGGATTGGTTGGATAGGCAATACTTGTCCAATGGAGCTCAAATTTGGATATGTTGTAGTTAACATCCATTGGAACAAGTCTCATGAAGATCATGATCTCATCCAAGCACCGGAGCATGCTGATCCAAGGCCAAGAAGTTGACCTACGAAAATGAACAAAAACAGAATTTATAACCAATAATGCACTTTTAGCTCATTTTCATACTAACCAAGGTAAAATCTAAGAAAACACAAAAAGGAAGTAAAAAGTTATAAAATGTCAAGAACTAACTCAAAATAGTGGGTGAACAACATGAAAAATCATGTGTAAATATGAACCGAACAACTGGAAGCCAAGATCAATCTTCACGCTTCACACGAGAGCAGGCTCTTCCTGGGACATACTAGGTAGGTAGAAACTTCAATCCTTAGACTGGTTGTTTCTGAAAAATATACAAAAGAGACAAAAGCAATAAGATAATTATCAAACAAAACTTCAATTCATATGTATATATATATATGTATTGTGTGTCTCATGAATTTCAGTTGGAAGGATTTATATGGTTTTACATGCATTAACAGAGAAGGTGAGAATGAGAACAATATTTTCTTGTTAAGTATAGTTCTAATGATTAAATTTATGAAATTAATTTGATGCAAGGATAGAAGACTTACTCCTGTTTCGGACGTAAATGTTGTACCTTTGGATGATCCACACCTCCTTCTTGTATGGACTCTATAAGTTGGTTTGAAACATTCTCAAATCCGTATCCTTCTAGTTTAGTAAGGTATTCAAAACCCTGAGGCAATGCCACCGAGTTTTTATTAAAAATAGCCAAAATTTACCCTCCACTTTAAAAAATGTTAATTTTTATAAAATCTTTCAAATATAGCAAAAAACTCACCTAAATAGACACAAATACCCTTAAAAATTAAAACCCACATAAACTTAAAAAGTTCCAATATATTTTGAGTCCTAGTTATTGATATAGACTTGGTATCTGGCTAAAGATCGAGACTTTGAAGAAAATTGATGCGTGAACTCGTAGATGCCCAACAAAACCTGTTAAAAAAACATCTATGGGTATATGTTTACCAAAACACACCTAAACTTATGAATATTTCAATTCCTTGTTCCTACCAAGCCAAAGAAACGAAGAAACAATTGAAAGAAAGAAGCAACCGCACGAAGAAGCACAAAATATGCATAAAGAAAAAGAAGATCACTCACCAATAGTTCTACTAAGGTGCGTGTGATTCCAAACTTTGTGTAGTAGGGTTTTGCATTTTAGGTTTATTTAGGTTTTAATTTTTAAGGGCATTTGTGTCTATTTAGGTGAGTTTTTGGCTATATTTGAAAGATTTTATAAAAACTAACATTTTTGGAAGTGGGGGGTAAATTTTGGCTATTTTTGATAAAAACTCAATGCCACCACCACACATGTGCATTATGCAAATCCACTTGTTTTTTATTTTTATTTTTTTTATTCATTTACTTTTTATCCCCAATAAAATATTGTACTACTTAATAGTAAAAAGATATTTGTACCCCAAGCAAAAATAAAATAAAATGTAACATTTAAATAAAAAAAAGGATTTTTAATTGCAATCGTCCCTAAATTTGTACCCGAGTGTCCTTCAATTGTGTTACGCGTGACAATTTGGTCATTCCGTCAATTTTGTCGTCAAAATAGATAGGTCATTTTATGAGTTATTTGTACACTAATTGACAGTTCTACTCCTTAAATTGACGATCATATTAATGGAAGTACCGCTATAATACCAGTGGAGCCCATCCATACGAAGTGGTACATAATGTTATACATAAAGGTTGCATTTTCTCAATTAAAACCCCAAAGAATCTAACATTCAGACCAAATATTCAAGGGATTTTTGTAGAAATGTCATCTGAACTTATACATCAGTTTCAATTTGTCACCTTAAAAAAAAAATTTAGGCGAAATGTCACCTAAAGTTTTCATAATCCATGATTTTTCACCTGACTTCAACGTCATCCAATTTTCCATCCATTTTAAAAGGGTATTTTAGTCTTTCCAATACGTAAACCCTTTTTTTTTCCTTTTTTTTCCTTTTTTTTTCTTTTTTATAATTTAAATATAAAGCTATGTAAACCCTCTTTGAAGCTCATTTTTTGGTGAAGAAAAAGGAGTTAAAACCCCAAAAGCAAGACTTTTACTCCTGAACAACACTCAAACTTTGTGGTTTCAATTTTTTTTGGGAAATAATCATAGATACTAATTCAAATTTGAGAAAAACTAACAAAATACATTATCTGGAAATTGATATACAAAACAAAAGTAGCCAAAATGAGTTCACAAAATAGGTTCAAAACGTGACCAAGTCTACAACTTGTACGAGGCCACAAAGCTACAGCACTACAAAACATAATCCCAATTTTTATCTGTTTGTAAAATAAACTTTGCATAGTACCAAGACCAATTAAACCTAAGTGCTTTATGGTTTCCATACGTTATTCTTCTTGGCATAAGACTTGGTGTTGGTTTTCATTGTGCTTGCTCTTGTAGAAGAAGAACTTGGGTTTGAGACTTGTGCATTGGATTCAGACATATTTCTTGCAGATTGTATTCCTCTTGGTACAGAGTGTGCTTGATTTGCTGAGGTTTCACTTGTCCTATTTCCTCCATTTGTCTGTGACTGTTGTTGGCTTGAATTTGCTGAAGTTTGCCCTCTTGGATCACCTTCTCCATTCACCTGTACCAAATCAAATTTCATTGCCAACTTCTCAACATTTAATGAAATAAAAATAAAACATAAAATCTCATTATCTTTATACTTGAGCTCTTTTTGCTTTCAGAATCCTCATCTTCTACACCTACATCAATTAGGTTCGCTAGGTCCATATTAACTAGGTTCTCAGCATCCACACCTACAAAAACAAAGCAATAGCATATAAATAAAGCCAAAGAACATAAAGAAAGAAAAAAGGATCCCATGAATCAAATCTCCCACTGTCATATAAAAAGAAAAAACTTCAGAGATTCCCAAGTAGAAAGCAAAGCTTTACCGTAGTTTGGAGGGTTCCCAGTGACTCTGTAGCGTAGAGTCGCCATCAATCCCAACGTCGCTGACAACTCGCATATATGCCTTAAAAAAAAATTGAAACCCTAAAGTCTAATCGTTGTTTAGGCGTTGTTCTTAACTTTTATCTTCTTCTTTTTTTTCCGAGAAAAAGAGCTTCACAGAGGTTTATATATTGGAAAGACTAAAATACCCTTTAAAATGGATGGAAAATTGGATGACGTTAAAGTCAGGTGACAAATCATGGATTATGAAAACATTATGTGACATTTCGCCTAATTTTTTTTTTTAAAGTGACAAATTGAAACTAATGTATAAGTTCAGGTGACATTTCTACAAAAATCCCAATATTCAAAGACTCGGGCTAGAAACTAACAGTTTGTTAAAAGTCAACTTCCCAGACCCAACAAGGAAGTTTTGAACAATCCGCACACACGGTCACGTGCGTGGAGTAATAACGAGAGCAAAAATTTTGTGACTCAAAAAGCCCAGAAGTGTCCCCCAAATGTCCAAACGACGTCGTTCCCAGCCCAACCACAAGGTAGTGCAGTACAGACATACATATTCCCAGTGTCTACACTCCATTTATACATCCCAAAAGCAAAACACAAAAAGAAAATGGCTGAAATTAGATGATCCCTATTCTCTAGGTCCACAGAGCCCAAGCCAGAGCCAATGAGAAGCAATTTTGGCTTCTTTTGACGTTTTGAATTTTGGGTTTTCAAATTTTGGGGCTAGGTTTGTGGGGGAGACGGCAATGGCGGAGCAGAGGAACAACAATAGGTGGAACTGGGAGGTCAGTGGCTTTGAGCCGAGGAAGTTGTCTTCTTCGTCGTCGACGGCGTCGAGCTTCGACCATGACGATTACAAGCCTGGTGCGCCTTTAGTTCGGAGGTACTCGATCTCTGCTGCCTCAGCTTTGGCTCTCCAACCACTCTGTGACTTCTAAGCTCCAGAAACTCAAGGACCAAGTTAAGGTAATGCGTTGTTTGATTTTGGTTTTGGTAATTAAGGTATGAGGCTGTGAGTTATGGAGTTTTGAGCTGAATCAGTGTTAAAGTCAGTGGTTTGTGGTTCAAGAGTGTGTGTTGTTGGAAATGCATTTTGAATAATTTGGCTTGGAGAATGTGAACGCTTTGTGCATAATGTGAGAGATTGTATTAGTGAGAATAAGTGGTTGCATCTGTTCTGGAGCCTTTTGAAGTTATTTTACTGTTTTTATGTGAAGATTATGTTGGGTTTAGGAGGTCTGCTACAACATTTCTTTTTGGACAGCTTGCTAGAGAAGATTACTTGGAGTTGAGACAAGAAGCAAGTGAGTTGCACGAGTACTCTAATGCCAAACTTGAAAGAGTTACACGTTATCTTGGTGTTCTTGCCACTAAAACCCGAAAGCTAGGTAAGAGATTTGGTTAAGCTGTTTGATTGTGCGTTTGTCGGTTTAAAGGATTTCTGAAGTGGCTGGTATGGGACTTTTGTCTAAATTCAAGATGAGTGATATTTTTTGACATGGGTACAAGGTTTGATATTACACTGCAACAAAATAAAACTACTTTTTTCTTTTTTCGTTTTTGATGTATTTGCACTTTGAGATTAGTTAGTCTAAGAAAACTTAATGTCCTTCACCCCAGCGTTACTTTTTGTAAGGGTTTTGATGTTCTTGGGTTATCTTAATGGATTTGAAAGTTTGTCTACATTTAAATGCCAGATCAATTTGCCCTTGAAACTGAGGCTAGAATTTCTCCGCTGATCAATGAGAAGAGAAGGTTGTTCAATGACTTATTGACAGCAAAGGTACTCATCTTCTGTGAGTTTTCTCCTTTTGGGACTCTCTCTCTCTCTCTCTCTCTCACGCAGTCACTCACACCCATAAAAAAAAAAGGCATGCCACACACAAGCACTTTTAAATTTAATTTTCAAGGTTGTTGAGGTATTTAATTGACCTTACAAAAGTTCAACGGGGTTGTATTTTCTAACTAGCCTTTAATTCCAGGAAACATAAAGATATATTGTCGTGCAAGACCATTATTTGAGGATGAAGGTTCCTCAATTGTTGAATATCCTGATGACTACAACATCCGTGTAAATACTGGTGATGATGCCTTGTCCAACCCCAAGAAGGATTTCGAACTTGACAGAGTTTATGGACCTCATGTTGGACAAGGTGAGCATAACTTTCTTATTTCGTTGTTTTCACCTTCCTATTGTGGTTGTGCTAGGTGAAATATTAAACATATTCTCCTATTTTAAAGTTGTCTTTGGCTAAAACATCTTCGACTTTTTTTGTTTGTCAGCTGAACTTTTCCGTGATGTTCAACCTTTGGTGCAATCAGCATTGGATGGATATAATGTTTCTGTATTTGCATATGGACAAACCAACTCAGGAAAGACACACACAATGGTTGCTCTCTTTTCCTCTTTTCCTCCCTATGCATTTGTTTGTGTGTCTTTGCCGGAATGTGTTTCTGATGCATATAAATTTGTACTTGTATGCTGCTGACTTTTATTCCTATAGCCAGTTCAGGGCGTTGTAACTTGATATTTTCTATTACAAATTTGTAAAATGAATTGATTACAAATTCTACGTTGATGTATTAGGGACTTTAAAAAAGAAATGAGAAGTGATTCTTCACTATTAGATTTGAACCTTAAAGCGTGGTGGGCTTTTCATTGTTTGTTACATTCCTTTTTGTAATCTGGATAATTCTTTCCACTGGTTTACCACAAAATAAACAATGGGATTCAATGTACTAGAGCATTAAATTGCCACAATGAGTGGTGTTCCTTTTACTGTTTTTGGTACAGTAAGAGATTTAGTGGTAGTTGTTTCATTTTATTTATTTATGAAAGTAGTTTCAAGTTGTGCACGAGATTCATGATATTTGGCCTTCTGTAACCTTTTATCAGGAAGGATCTAACCATGATCGTGGTTTATATGCTTGTTCTTTCGAGGAACTATTCGATTTGGCCAACTCTGATTCAACTTCTACGTCAAGATTTAAATTCTCCGTTACAGTTTTTGAGCTCTACAATGAACAGGTACTTATTTATTTATTTTTTTTATAGTAAATTGTCATGATTTCTGGTTTATGTTTGTCTGATGGCTTTTGAGCAAGGAATCCTCATGATGGTTTGATGCGGATCCCTTCCATGCTCTTGTAGATAAGGGATTTACTCCCAGAATCAGGAGATGTTCTACCAAAGATTCGCATGGGATCACCAGAGTCCTTTGTAGAACTTGCGCAGGAAAAAGTTGATAACCCACTGGACTTCTCTAAATTATTAAAAGATGCATTTCAGAGCCGAGGAAATGATCCATCAAAGTTCAACGTTTCTCATTTGTATGTTCCAAATTTTGTAGGCTCGTTATATGGCTGTTATAGTGTAAGGTTTAAAGTACCATGGTAAGCTTGACCTTTCTCTTAAAAAAAGTCCCGTCAGATCACTGAATGAGAAGACCATGCTTAAACTGTGAAATATTTATTTATTTTATTTTTGAATTATGATCCAGTTTTTAGGAGTGAAAAGAGTTGAAGAAAGGGAATAGTGGATAGGAAATATAACTATACCATTAAGTTGGAAAACTAGAAAAAGAAGTTCAGTATTTGCAGTCATCCATTTTTTTCTATGTATGCTTGTCTATGTGTTACAACTGATCCTGTATTAATTTATCTAAAATAGATTCTTGTTTCACTATTGTCAGGATCATCACGATACGTATATATTATAACAACTTGATCACTGGAGAAAACACATACAGCAAGCTTTCTCTAGTTGACTGGCTGGAAGTGAAGGTTTAATTGCTGAAGATGACAGTAGTGAGCCTGTGACAGACTTGCTGCATGTGATGAAATCACTTTCAGCGTATGTTTGGATGACTTATCTCATTTTTCTGATATTGAATAGTTTTGGTTTCTAGCCTTTCAGGTTGCCTAAAATTTTAAGGATGGTTCACATTGGTCTTAAACTTTTGAACAATATACGGTTTTCATTTTGCTTGACAATACGAATATCTCCAAAAACTAGGATACATAGAAGAAAGTACAAACACGCAGAATATAAAAGAATCCATGATCCAAATCTTAAAATAAACTCAAGAGCGAAAGGACCTTCATCTCTTGAATTGTGCCACATTTGTAATGCCAAAGTTTCCAATAAATCTAATAATGTTTCCTTCTGATTCAATATATGCCAAAGTTTGCAATTTTTTCATCTTACTAATACTTGATGGTATTCTTACAAACACAATTAGCATAGAAGAAAGTAAAAACACTCCGATCGAATATAAAAGAATCCATGATCCAAATCTTAAAAGCTAATCATCGACATACATATGCCCATTGCTGAAGCGACAGATGCAATTTTATGAACATCAACTTGGGTATTATTTGATTTTCAAAAAGAGCTTAAACTGTACTCGTGGGTAAAATCTTCAATCGTTAAGGACTTGATGCTGCAAAATATATAAAAAGACAAAAGCGATATTGTAATTAACAAACAATTTATATGGCTTTACATCCAAATCATTAAGTTTGGAAATATTCCAAATCATTAAGTTTAGGAAAGTCAATGAAAGGATAAAAGATACTTACGTATATTTCTTACATCTCTTGTCGATGAGTAGCATCCTTGCATGATCCACACCTCCTTCCTTTATGGACTCTCTAAACTTCTCTGAAACATTATCAAATCTGTATCCTTGTAGTTTAGTAAGGTGCTCAATACCTTGTGGCAATGTTTCTAACGTCATGCAACTTTGAATGTCTAAGAACTCGAGATTTGGCTTTGCCCCTTTTTCTATAGTTATCTTATTTAATAATGCGAAATTCTGCAACCGCAAATACCGAAGCTTCACAAAGCCTCTGTTGAAACATAACTCTTCCCTAACAGAGGCATCATGAAGGGAAAGAAAATGTAAAGAGGTTAATGCTTCAATATGAGGTAGAAAATCTTCTTCAAGTCTAGACCCATACAGATACAAATATGTGAGAGCGTGGAGTGAACAAAACCAATGTGGTACCTTTTCCAGTGTATCAAGGTAGGGAGGTGGTGAAGACAATACCTCAACTCGAAGAAATTCCTCTCCATCTGCTACAAATAAACTCAAGTAGGAAAGGACCTTCATCTCTTGAATTGAGGCACATAGGGCCTTAAGCTGGGTCATATTTCTAATAAGTCTAATGATATTTCCTTCGGATTTAATACATCCCAAATACTGCAATTTCTTCATCTTACTAATACTTGATGGTATTCTTACCCCAGTACAAATTACCTTTCCGGAAATGAACCTGCCCGTAAGTAAATTGCGTAAGTTTAGCAACTTGGAAATCCCTCTTGGAAGTGCCTCTATTTTTGTCCCCTTGATGTCCAAGTTCTGAAGGTTGCCGAGTTGTCCAATGGATTCCGGAAGCTCTGTAATTGAAGTTCCACTCAAATTTAAATATTTTAAATTAAATAAGGACGTTAGATTGTCTGGCAGAATATCAATTGGGACATCCTCCAAATCTAGAACCTTCGACAATTTAAAGTCAAAAGGTAATTTATTTGGGAAAGAGAATGAGGATACGCCAGTGGCAAAGATGAGAAACGAACGAAGCCGTGATATACCTGTGCATGATCCAATTTCTCCATTAGTTGTTTGAATTGACAAACGGAGTGCCCCAGTTTCTTCTACTGTTTCACTCCCATCATGTACAGTGCAAAACTTTTCTTCTTTTGCTATAGACAGAGCAATCTCCCGCAAAAGATCATGCATCTTACATGCTAGGCGGGGTCCTCGAAACCTTTGTTGTAGCATGTTACGAAAAATGAGTTCCATAAAATAGCTATTTGCAACTTCTTCTGGCATGAGCCCTTCGACATGTTCAACAAATCCTTCAGCGATCCACAATGCGATGAGCCTAGTATTTACGATCACATGATCTTCAGGGAAAAGGGAACAATATAGAAAGCATTGTTTCAGTCGGTATGGCAAATCATTAAAACTAAACAACAAGATGCTCTTCATAGGTTCTAGCAAAGGATTGTTTGTTAAATGCCAATTTAAGCTGTTGTAGATTTTGCTCCACTCTGTAAGTGACTTCTTAGAAGACATAAGACCACTCAAGGCTACGATCGCAAGAGGTAGGCCTTCACACTTCTCCACAAGTTCCCGAGCTAATGGCAGAATTTCTGTTGAACAAGATTTGTTAGGGTAACTTGAGAATGCTTTCATGCTGAAGAGCTCCCATGCATCACCCCTTTCCAGCGGTTGAATCTTGTGAACATGGCTTTCAACTCCAAAAGAAGAGGATGCTATGTCTTCTCTTCGAGTTGTAAGCATGACTCGACTTCCAAGTTGTTTATCTGGAAATGAAAACCTTAATTTCTCCCAAAGGTGGACATCCCACACATCATCCAATACAACTAGGTACCTTTTAGTCTCCAAGTAGTTCACCAAAATCTCCAGCAATTCGTTATAACTCATGGCATTCATGTCTGCAGGGACCTCTTCCTTCCTTGCTTTGTGGAATTCTTTGATCAATCTTCTAAGTAAGTCTTCAATCACATAAGACTGGGAAACAGTAATCCACGCATAGCATTCAAAATGTCTCTTTACAATTTCATCTTTGAAAGTCCTTGCAACTAGAGTAGTCTTCCCCGATCCTCCCATCCCGACCACAGACACAACAGTTTGGCGTTGCTCTTCATTCATCAGCCATCCCATTAACAAGTTCTTATCACCTTCGATCCCGACGAGTTCATCCTCCTTATGATAAAGAGAAGACTCCGCTTGATTCTGCACCCATCTGCGAATATCCTCAGAAGAAGTACTTTTTCCTTCTACAGCTGCACCACCACCATATCTCTGATTTCTCTCAGGAATAGCTCTAATTGCCATCGCGATTTTCTGTAACTTGTTGGCTATTTTACGCTTATACCAAAGGTGCTTTGGAAAGTGAATGGTTTTGTGGATCCACCTGGAAAATCGACTGCCAATTTGCTGCTCATACACCTGATACATGAATTCATCAATGATGTTTTCAACATCATTGGCCAAGTCTCGAACGCTTCTGATCCACACTTCCTCTACTTGTGTGTGTGCTTTGTTGCCCCCGTCAGCATCCGCTAAGAAGGCTTTCATGAATTCCAGCTCCCGCTTAATCTCATCAACTTGATCACCAACACCCGCTATGGAGGCTGCTTCACTCTCGAGAATTGCTACAAATTTGTCAATTAAGAGGTCTGTTGAAACTGAAACTGACGCCATAATGGCCTTATTTTGGTATATGCTAGCTTAATCAAAACAACACATCTAGAATTGATTCTGGGGAGCAATCAACCGGATGTAACACAAAATTTAAAAATCAAAATACATGAGAAGAGAAGATTCCATTGTGTGGTGGTGGGTTGGGGCTCAACTCAGATGTACTAGAAGAGAGAGATGATCACAAGTTTTTTTGGTCAATTGAATTTCATAGAAACCTCAAAAACAGGGCAAGGAAAAACAAAGGGAAAGAAAACACCATAAACGAAGTGAGAGAGGATCACAAGTGATTGCCAAGTTGTTGGGACAACACGGGAACTAGGCAACATTCTATACATACACTTGATCTCTCCCACCACGTAATCAAATCAAGTACAAATTTTGAAGCCAAGATTTAAACCACCAGAAGGCAACATAGCCTACAGTCCTATATAACCAAGCCCGGTACTCTTTCTCTCCATTCTAATAAAATCACTTTGTTTCTATTTTAAAACCCTCTCAGTTCTTCTAACTCTAAACTCTTGGCCTAAATACTAACCCAAACACTTTTTAACCTCTTCACACAATCTAACACAATCATATGCATATTCGAAAAAGCATTTCAATAACACAAAATTTAGTGAAAGATTTACTGATAAATGATTGGCTTGAGTGAAGATTAAAATACATGGTTTGAGGAGAAGGTTGAACAACAACAAATTTCCATTGTGTAGTAGGTTGGGGCTCAGATGCACCACAGAGAGAGACATTATCAATTATTGCTTAGAAAATGTTGTTAAGCATGACCAATGTGAATGAATGCCATATGACCGGAAATAGAGTGACAGGGCACGTGACAGTTTTTGAGTGGCAAAGTTACCAGATCTGTATTACTTTATAATTTCTCCTCTTGACTAGTCAATCACATTTTGCAGTAAGACAAGCCAGTGATTAAACAATTTCTCCAAATAATGTAATATGATGCGATGTATAGGTCCAATTCCTAACCTAACATATAAAATAAATGATTGTTGTTGAAAGTCTTATATATTTAATGGTGTGTCTTTGACGTTGTCATTCATGTCAAGTAATTCAAACTCATTCGATAGCCTTCGAAAACTCATTTGACAATGCTCCAAGATGAGAGGGAGAGAGGGAGACCTTGAAGAAAACGGAATGCAAAACTCACTCTCTTATTCTTTGACAAATCCTTAATTATGAGCTTTGAAGATTAGGTTTTCACACTAAAGTATCATTCTCTTTTTATAAAAGGTTACGGACACTACAACAATATATGTATTCAACAACGGCGCCATGACTGCTGTGTATGTCTTTGACAATGCGATTGCAAGTATTGTGTATCTTGATGTTGTTAAAAGTCTTATACATTTAATGACGTGTCTTTGATGTTGTCGTATATGTAAATTTGTTCAAATTTATTTGACAACCTTCAAAAACTCATTTGACAATGGTCCAAGATGCAGTAGAAACTATGTCATGATGTTATCCACAACTTGAATATAAGTGTTATCAAATCCTAGTTTGTTGATATTAACAAAAAATGCAAATCCTATTCAAACCATGTAATTGTTTTGGCATGCTAGAAGGGATGGTTCCCACTTGATATTGAATCTGATTCTCAAATTGCTGTGCAAATGCTATTTTCAGATTTGGAGGAGGAGCGATCCTTTTATAATTTGGTGACTAACTGCCAGAAGATGCATTTGTACAAAGACTGCAGTATTACTCGTAAATGTAGAGAAGGAAATTGCCTTGTGAATAACTTGGCATGTTTGGGCTCAAAATTAGAATTAGGGTATATAATTTGGGAGGGTGTGCCCGAAGGATTTGGACATTCTCTAGTGGAAGATTTGAGTGGATTTACTAGACCCAGGAGTTTGATTTTGTAGTTTTTGTTTATGAGATTCAACTCCCTTAGAGCATCTCCAACCGATATGTCAAAAGTGCCACATAGACATTTAACAGCTAGAAATAACATCTCACACACTCCAACCGATGTGTCAAAGCTGATGTGGAATGAAGGCTGAAGATTGAGATGTTATTTTTGACATCCCAAAAGCAAGATGTCAAATGAATATTTTATTATTTTTTCTTTTCTATTCCTTTTAATTAAAAATAAATCAACACTAAAATATAATAAAATAATAATTTAATTTGACATATCGGGTGGAGTGTAAAGCTGTGTAAGGCGTCAAATTGCCACATCAGCCATCAAATTTAAATTTGATGTTTGGTATTTGACATCTCCCTTGGAGATGCTCTTAGAACCCCATAAAATAGCATTTTCAAAGCCCTGCAACACACCTAGTATCATCCATACTACTTCCAATAATTTAATTCATAAAAAAGTGTCATTCATCGTATATATAAAAACAAAATGCCAATCATACCTCATTTATATACCACGTTATGTACAGAATGTCACGTGAACTTACACACTAGTTTCAATTTGTCATCTTAAAGAAAAATTTAAGAGAAATGTCACCTTAATTTTTCAAGATCCATGATTTGTCATTTAACTTTAACATCATCCAATTTTCCATCAATTTTTATTAATATATTGATGGCCAGAAATGTTCACAACCTTCAGTCAAGTGGTGATTATTATATATACTTAATTTGGAAAGAGAAACGCATCTTGAGGGGGCCACAAGCAAAATTATTATATATACTTGCTAAAATTTGTAGGAATAGAGGACCAAACATCAAATATTATCAAACTTTTAGGGGGGCCAGGCCCCTTCAGGCCTTCAACCACGAAAACGCAAAATCTTCAATCGGTATGGACTTGTTTCTGCAAAATATACAAAGAGACAAAAGCAATATTTTAATTAACAAACAATTTATATGGCTTTACATCCAAATCATTAAGTTTGGAAATATTCCAAATCATTAAGTTTAGGAAAGTCAATGAAAGGATAAAAGATACTTACGTATATTTCTTACATCTCTCGTCGACGAGTAGCATCTTTACATGATCCACACCTCCTTCTTTTAAGGACTCTCTAAACTTCTCTGAAACATTTTCAAATCTGTATCCTTGTAGTTTAGTAAGGTGCTCAATACCCTGTGGCAATGTTTCTAACGTCATGCAACTACGAATGTCTAAGAACTCGAAATTTGGCATCGCCCCTTTTTCTATAGTTATCTTATTTAATAATGCGAAATTCCGCAACTGCAAATACCGAAGCTTCACAAAGCCTCTGCTGAAACATAACTCTTCCCTAACAGAGGCATCATGAAGGGAAAGAGAATGTAAAGAGGGTAATGCTTCAATATGAGGTAGTAAATCTTCTTCAAGTCTAGACCCACACAGATACAAATATGTGAGAGTGTGGAGTGAACAAAACCAATGTGGTACCTTTTCTAGTTTTCCGACCAAGTCAAGTGTATCAAGGTAGGGAGGCGGTGAAGACAATGCGTCGACTCGAAGAAATTCCTCTCCATCAGCTACAAATAAAACCAAGCGGGAAAGGACCTTCATCTCTTGAATTGAGGTACATAGGTCCTCCTGCTCTCTTTCTTTCACATTTGTAATGCCAAGGAACGTAAGCTGGGTCATATTTCCAATAAGTCTAATAATGTTTCCTTCTGATTCAATACATCCCAAAGACTGCAATTTCTTCATCTTACTAATACTTGATGGTATTCTTATACCAATTAGCTTTCCGGAAATGGACCTGCCCGCAAGTAAACAGCGTAAGTTTATCAACTTGGAAAACCCTCTTGGAAGTGCCACTATTTTTGTCAGCAAGATGTTCAAGGTCTGAAGGTTGCGGAGCTTTCCAATGGATTCCGGAAGCTCCGTAATTAGAGTTCCACCCAAATTTAAATATTTTAAATTAAATAAGGACGTTAGATTGTCTGGCAGATAATCAAGTGGGACATCCTCCAAATCTAGAACCGTCAACAATTTAAGGTCAAAAGGTAATTTATTTGAGACAGAGAATGAGGATACGCCAATGGCAAAGACGAGAAACGAACGAAGCCGTGATATACCTGTGCATGATCCAATTTCTCCCTTAGTAGTTTGAATTGACAAACGGAGTGCCCCAGTTTCTTCTACTGTTTCACTCCCATCATGTACAGCGCAAAACTTTTCTTTTTTCACTATAGACAGAGCAATCTCCCTCAAAAGATCATGCATCTTACATGCTCGGATGGATCCTCGAAACC
This sequence comes from Prunus kanzakura, assembly GCA_020521455.1. Classification (NCBI taxonomy): domain Eukaryota; kingdom Viridiplantae; phylum Streptophyta; class Magnoliopsida; order Rosales; family Rosaceae; genus Prunus; species Prunus kanzakura. The sequence continues at coordinate 107,051 of BPUM01000830.1, forward strand.
TTGGCTGTAGCATGTTACGAAAAATGAGTTCCATAAGATAGCTATTTGCAACTTCTTCTGGCGTGAGCCCTTCGACATGTTCAACAAATCTTTCAGCAGTCCACAATGTAATGAGCCTATGATTTACGATCACATGATCTTCAGGGAAAAGGGAACAATATAGAAAGCATTGCTTCAATCGGTATGGCAAATCATTAAAACTAAACAACAAGATGCGCATCTTCATAGGTTCCAGCAAAGGATTGTTTGTTAAATGCCAATTTAAGCTGTTGTAGACTGTGCTCCACTCTGTCAGTGATTTCTTAGAAGACATAAGACCACTCAAGGCTACGATCGCAAGAGGTAGGCCTTCACACTTCTCCACAAGTTCCCAAGCTAATGGCCGAATTTCTATTGAACAAGATTTGTTAGGGTAACTTGAGAATGCTTTCATGCTGAAGAGCTCCCATGCGTCACCCCTTTCCAGCGGTTGAATCTTGTGAACATGGCAATCAACTCCAAAAGAAGAGGATGCTATGTCTTCTCTTCGAGTTGTAAGCATGACTCGGCTTCCAAGTTGTTTATCTGGAAATGAAAACCTTATTTTCTCCCAAAGGTGGACATCCCACACATCATCCAATACAACTAGGTACCTTTTAGTCTCCAAGTAGTTCACCAAAATCTCCAGCAATTCGTTATAACTCATGGCACTCATGTCTGCAGGGACCTCTTCTTTCTTTGCTTTGTGGAATTCTTTGATCAATCTTCTAAGTAAGTCTTCAATCACATAAGACTGGGAAACAGTAATCCACGCATAGCATTCGAAATGTCCCTTTACAATTTCATCTTTGAAAGTCCTTGCAACTAGAGTTGTCTTCCCTGATCCTCCCATCCCGACCACAGACACAACAGTTTGGCGTTGCTCTTTGTTCATCAGCCGTCCCATTAACAAGTTCTTATCACCTTCAATACCGACGAGTTCATCCTCCTTATGATAAAGAGAAGACTCCGCTTGATTCTGCACCCATCTGCGAATATCCTCAGAAGTACTTTTTCCTTCTACAGCTGCACCACTACCATATCTCTGATTTCTCTCTGGAATAGCTCTAATTGCCATCACGATTTTTTGTAACTTGTTGGCTATTTTACGCTTATACCAAAGGTGCTTTGGAAAGTGAATAGTTTTGTGGATCCACCTGGCAAATCCACCGCCAATTTGCTGCTCGTACATGTGATACATGAATTCATCAATGATGTTTTCAACATCATTGGCCAAGTCTCGAACGCTTCTGATCCACACTTCCTCTACTTGTGTGTGTGCTTTGTTGCCCCCGTAAGCATCCGCTAAGAAGGCTTTCATGAATTCCAGCTCCTGCTTAATCTCATCAAGTTGATCACCAACACCCGCTATGGAGGCTGCTCCACTCTCGAGAATTGCTACAAATTTGTCAATTAAGAGGTCTGCTGAAACTGAAACTGACGCCATAATGGCCTTATTTTGGTAAATGCTAGCTTAATCAAAACAACACATCAAAACAACACATCAATGTTCTCCAGCACTAAAAAGATCAACAGATTACCATTTCCTCTAAATTCTATACATTCACCACATTAGTCAAAAGTGGCGTGTTTCTGTTTGTCCGTCTGCTTTTGAAAATGAATATGTGGCTACCAGGAAAATTAAAAGTCAAATAAATATCCGAGATATTAATCCCTACCTACTACACTACAACACATGTGGCTAAGAATGGTGGTGAAGATGTCCCAAGCAGCAAAATATTGACTTGGTAGAATAGCCGACAAACACAAGTTGCTGGTGGAGATATCCCAAGTTGCTGGGACAACACGGCAACCACGAAAATTCTATACATACACTTGATCTCTCCCACCACGTAATCAAATCAAGCACAAATTTTGAAGCCAAGAGCTAAACCACTAGAAGGCAACATAGCCTACAGTCCTATATAACCAAGCCCGGTACTCTTTCTCTCCATTCTATAAAATCACTTTGTTTCTATTTTAAAACCCTCTCAGTTCTTCTAACTCTAAACTCTTGGCCTAAATACTAACCCAAACACTTTTTAACCCCTTCACACAATCTAACACAATCATATGCATATTCGAAAAAGCATTTCAATAACACAAAATTTAGTGAAAGATTTACTGATAAATGATTGGCTTGAGTGAAGATTAAAATACATGGTTTGAGGAGAAGGTTGAACAACAAAAAGTTCCATTGTGTGGTAGGTTGGGGCTCAGATGCACCAGAGAGAGAGACATTATCAATTATTGCTTAGAAAATGTTGTTAAGCATGACCAATGTGAATGAATGCCGTATGACGGGAAATAGAGTGACAGGGCACGTGGCAGTTTTTGAGTGGTAAAGTTACCAGATCTGTATCACTCTATTTTCTCCTCTTGACTAGTCAATCACATTTTGTAATAAGACAAGTCAATGATTAAACAATTTCTCCAATTAATGTAATATTAATGATGAAGTACTCCATATCATGCCATGTATAGGTCAAGGCCTCAGGGGCTATTGAAGTTGAACAATACAGACGGTGGAAAACGATAATGAAGGATGTGTATAGTATCCGGGCAGAGAATCAGTTAACAGGCCAGCGGCTAGGTTTGTTTGATGACGAACCTCAAAAGGATGACACGGCTTCGATGCCGTCCAAGCGTACGGGGGTGGTTCGATCCTTCGACGAGGCCTTTTGACGGGCAAGGAATGATGGAGATGGATAGTGGGATGGATTGCCCCTTGGCGCAAGTCTTTAAAAGGCGTCGAGTGCACAAGGAAAAGGAGGTCACGGTCTCCTCACAAAGGGCCGATGGTGATGTGGTTGGCCACAGGGAAGGTAGGGTGCATCTGAACCAAGGGGTCGCTGAGGCTGCGAGGTCGGATATGGGTCCCCTGCGGCTGGATGGGGATATCTCACAGATTCTTCCTATTGCTCCAAGGCGTTTGGACAAGGGCAAAACAGTTTTGGGGGAAGATATCACTGCGGCTTCTGCTATCTTGGGGCCGCCAACCTCATTCTGCAAAGGTAGTATACGACGTGGCTTTCAGTGAGGCCGTGCCAGGCCCCGGGGGAGTCCGGTGATGACTGATAATACATCTGGTGCTAAGCGCACACCCATGATGGGTCCCGGGGGTCGGGCCCATCACGAGCAATGACAATCTTATGCTGGAATGTTCGGGGTCTGGGCAACCCACGAACATTTCGAGCTCTGAGATTCCTTCTCAGAGATAAAAAGCCTCGTATCATCTTTTTGTCGGAGACCAAAAAGACGGTGCGCCAGATGGAGTGTGTGCAACGGCAGTTGGGTATGATGGGGTGCTTCAGTGTGGGAAGAGAAGGAAGGGCGGGGGGTTTAGCTTTGTTATGGCAACACGGAGTGGAAGTATCTATTCTTTCTTCTTCTCCAGGGCATATTGACGCTATTTTAAAGGGTGTGGATATGGAGACTTTCCGCTTTACTGGGTTTTATGGTATTCCTGAAATGAGGTTACGACGGCACTCTTGGGATTTGCTACGACGAATTGCAGGGACTGTTCAAGGGCCATGGCTTGTAGGTGGGGATTTCAATGAAATACTTAAGGCTCATGAGTACTTGGGTCGCCGTTTCCGAGCAATGTCACAAATGAGGGCCTTTCGGGAAGCTTTGGAGGAGTGTGGTTTGACAACTATTCGGTTTCAGGGGTATAAGTTTACATGGTCTAACCGGTGGCAAGGTGATGGGAATGTAAAGCTTCGGCTGGATAGAATGGTGGCTAATGGTGACTTTGTTAGGACCTTTCCTGAGGTCACAACGCATCATCTGAATTCTATGGTGTCTGACCATCTCCCTTTGTTGTCATATTTAAGACCAAGTACTTGGGCACGGAAGCATAAGCGGTTTTTGTTCGAGGAAATGTGGACTACTGTTGAGGGTTGCCAAGACGTCATTACGCATGCTTGGGAGTCTGAGACTGGAACTGTCGTAGAGAAATTGAAGGCATGTCAAGGGCCTCTGCGGACGTGGAATAATGACCATGTAGGCCGAATACCCACAAAGCTCCGAAGTCTGCAGCGGAAGTTAGATGACACCCAAAGCAAAAGGTCTTCTCCAGTAGTTGAGGCTCAACAGAGAGATATTTGTAGGGAAATGGATGTGTTACTGGAACGAGAAGAAATGTTGTGGAGGCAGAGATCGCAGATCTCATGGATGAAATATGGGGACAAAAATACTAGATTTTTCCATGAACATGCAAAAATGCGGGAACGACGGAATCTAATTAAGACTATTGTAGATGATCAGGGGATATGGCGTACATCTACGGAAAGTATTGGCATTGTTTTTTGTGATTATTTCAAGGCTTGTTTGCTTCAAATGGACTTCATGAGGCAGGGGCAGTCACTGAGGTGGTCAAACCGATACTCACTCCATCTCAAAATTTGCGCCTCAACCAAGTTTTCTTAAGGGAGGAGATCGAAACTTCTTTGGGTCAAATGTTTCCTACTAAGTCTCCAGGAGTGGATGGTATGTCGGCACTGTTTTATCAGAAGTATTGGGGGGTGGTAGGCAATGATGTGGTAGGGTACTGCCTTAATGTATTGAATGGGGGTGCCAGTGTGAAAGCAATTAATCACACACTTTTGACGCTCAGTCCTAAGGTTGACAATCCGGTAAAAGTTACGGAGTTTCGGCCGATTAGTTTGTGTACAGTAATCTATAAGATGATTTCCAAGACTATAGTTAACAGGTTGAAGCCTATTATGCCACTTATCATCTCCGAGTTTCAGAGCGCGTTTGTCCCTACACGGCTGATTACGGACAACATTCTTGCTGCTTTTGAAAGCATTCATGCTATTAAACGGCGTGGTGGGAGTAAGCTGAAGAAAATGGTACTAAAGCTGGATATGTCTAAAGCTTATGACAAGGTGGAATGGACATTTATTGAGGCTATGCTTAAGCGTTTGGGCTTTACCGATAGGTGGGTGGAGCTAATCATGGATTGTATATCCACTGTTACATACTCTGTTCAAGTTCGGGGGGTGGCGTCGGGACTGATTGTGCCATCAAGAGGGCTGCGTCAGGGAGATCCTCTCTCTCCTTATCTGTTTTTAATTTGTGCGGAGGGACTGTCTGCTTTGCTTTCTAACGCACTCAGAATCAAGCGTATTAGCGGCATTTCCGTGGCTCAGGGAGCACCTACTATTTCTCATTTATTTTTTGTAGATGATAGCCTATTTTTTTGTAATGCCCATCTTGCTGATTGTGCTTATTTGCTTCAAATTCTCAGCATGTATGAGAGAGCATCTGGTCAGAAAATAAATTTTGATAAGTCTGCAGTTTGTTTTAGCCCCAACACTGATCCGGTGATGAAGCAACTGATTGCTGAAATGCTTGGAGTGCCGATTGTTACATGTCATGAACGCTACCTTGGGCTGCCCACCTTAGCTCAACGCAGCAAATCCCAGATGTTTAATCATGTGCGAGAACAAGTGTGGAGCAAGCTTAATACTTGGGATACGAAGTTGCTGTCAGCGGCGGGCAAGGAGGTCTTAATTAAGGCGGTTGGTCAGGCACTACCTACTTATACAATGGGAGTATTTCAGCTGCCAAAATCTTTGTGTCAGGAATTATCTGCTATGATTGCAAGGTACTGGTGAGGGAAGAGTGGTAGGAAAGGAATTCATTGGTTGGGTTGGAGAAAATTGTGTAAACCAAAATGGCTGGGAGGCCTTGGTTTCAGACACTTTGAAGCTTTTAATAAAGCCATGGTCGCAAAACAGGCTTGGCGAATTTTAGAGAACCCCACCTCTCTGGTGGCTAAGATGCTTAAAGCCCGATATTTTCCAGAGGATGATTTTATGCAGGCTAGTTTGGGGAGTTTGCCGTCACTGATATGGAGATCTATTCTGTGGGGACGTGAGGTTATTGAGGATGGCTTGCTTTGGAGGGTGGGCAATGGAGCTTCTATCCGTGTTCTCCAAGATAAGTGGATTCCAAAACCATTTACGTTTAAACCATTGATGACTAGAGGGCTGGAGCAGACGTCTATGGTCTCTGACCTTCTAACGGCTTCTGGCTCTTGGAATTTGCCACTGTTAGAGCAACATTTTAGCTTGGAAGATCGGGATATCATTTCGGGCATCGCTTTGGGATCAGTTTCACAGCTGGGTGATAGCAAATATTGGTTTTTCTCAAAGAACAGGAAATATTTCGTTAAAACTGGGTATCGTGTGGCGGTAAGGCAGTGCGATGAGGATTTTGGAGTGGGAGGATCGGATCAGAGTGCTCAAGAAGGCTTCTGGAAGCAAATTTGGAAGCTAGCTGTCCCCAACAAAATTAAGATGCTGCTGTGGCAGGCATGTACTGAAATTCTGCCAACTGCAGTCAATTTATTTAAGAAAAGGGTGCTTCCGTCTCATGTGTGCCCAAGGTGTGGGAACTATCCTGAAGATGCTTTCCACGCTTTGTGGTCGTGTAAAATGAGTCAAAAGCTATGGAAGTGTACCCATTTCATCCGGCGAATTAATATGGCCGGGGGCACCTTCGCTAATGCTTTTGAGGCTGTGGCTTCAATGCTGTTGAAAGCTGACTTAGAGCGCTTTGCTTGTTGTGCGTGGAGTGCGTGGAAACTACGTAATGATTCTTTGCATGGGAAACAGATTACATGGGTGGATAATATGGTGGAAAACACGATGAAAATGCTGGAAGTGTTTAAATCTTGTGAGGAGTGGTCCAAGCTCCCCCTCGTCTCTCCGCAGGCCCATTGGTTGAAACCACGGGTCAATACTCTTCTCCTTAACTGTGATGGGGCTGTGGGACGTGAGCAAGGTGATCAGGGTCTGGGGGGAGTTTGTCGTGACCACGCCGGAAACTTTATCTGTGGTTTCGCATCGTTTGGTCCACCTGGTTTGGATGTTTTGGGCACGGAGTTGGTGGCTGTCCGGGAAGGGTTATTGATGATGGGATACATGGGTTTTACTCGGTTTACCATTAGTCTTGATTCTCAAGAAGCTGTTTCTATTCTTAAAGATGGTTTGGATTGGTGGAGTAATATTGGTAATGTGGTGGAGGATGTTCGTCGGTTAATGGTTGATCGAGAGGTGGCTGGAGTGTTCTACCAACACCGGCAGGGTAATGGGTTGGCACATAGTCTAGCTCAGCATGGGTTGAGAGTGAGATCTCGCCTTTTTTGGAAAGACCGTGCTCCTCCATGGTTAAGCATTCTTTTAGATAAGGATATAGCTATGGTGTAATTCATTGTTTGTTTTTGAGATGCGGTGGTACTCTTTTTCCTTGACCGGATTTTCCCCCATTGGGGGTTTTGGATGGCAAGGTTTTAATGAGGCCACACTAACGCTCTCCATTCGTTTGTAAACGTTATCATTGGTTGGTGCTACGGTTGAATGAATCTTTCTATTTGATCCAAAAAAAAAAAAAAACTCATTTAACAGCCTTCGAAAACTCATTTGACAATGCTCCAAGGACGCAGTAGAAATTACCTGGAAGGAGGCCAACATTGTCGTTGAAGAAAACGGAATGCAAAACTCACTCTCTTATTCTTTGACAATCCCTTAATTTAATTCATAAAAACGAGTCATTCATATATAAAAACAAAATGCTAGTCATACCACATTCATATACCTCGTTATGTATAGAATGTCACATGAACTTATACCCTAGTTTCAATTTGTCATCTTAAAGAAAATTTTAAGAGAAGTTAATGTCACCTTAATTTTTCAAAATCCATGATTTATCATTTAACTTTAACACCATCCAATTTTCCATCCATTTTTAAGGATATTTGATTCTTTCCATTTTCAAGGAAAAAAAGAAGAGAAAAAAGAGACCTCTCCCTCCCTTTCTCCCTAACCCCAACCCCACCCGCCCCCAAAACACATCCCACAGGACACACACACCCCCCCTCCCTCACCTCTCTTCTCTCTCTCTTTGAGCATGTATAAAAAAAAATTATGGAGTTCATTGAGCATGTCTGAAATTTTCAAATATCTGATTTAAAACTACTTAAGCTTCCGACCCGAAATCCAACTCCTTTCTTGTCTTCATAGTTTCATTAACTTACGCCATTGTGTTTCTGTTGAAGGATCTAAAGTTTGCTTGGTCACCATTTGTTACATCGATTACCGAATTATTGGTTTGGCAGCTGTCCTTCCACAAATTTTCAATATGCAAATGGGAAAATTCCAAAAAGAAAAAATAAGAAGAAAAAGGTGGGCTGAGGGAATTTATGAGTGGAAGGTAGGTGTTCCATGGTAGAGAGAGGAGGAAGGGGAAGATGGAAGGGGATGTGAAGAGGGAAGGGGGAATGTTTTTCAAAGTGGGCGGGATTGGTTGGAGCCGTCAATGGCGCACATGGGATGGGGGAAGGTGAGATTTTTTTTTTTTTTCAATTTTAATTGTTTAAAAGATATGCAATTGTTTTTATATTGATTTTTCCATTTTCTAAAATATCCTTAAAAATAGAAAGACTAAAATACCCTTAAAAATTGATAGAAAATTGGATAATGTTAAAGTCAGATGATAAATCATGAATTAAAAAAAATTAAGGTGACATTTCTATAAAAATCCCGAAAAAATATTGACACTCGTACAATCAACTATTTTAACACAAGACAACAATCTTATTTATGCACTGTACATACAAAATTCCAAATTAGAACCAATAAACTCGGTAGTCATATATGAATTAACGTCATATATTCAATAAACTGTTATCATAAAACATCACACAATACTTGAGTTTGAGTCCTAACCTCATAAATAGTTATCATGAACAACTCAAATTTTGAGGTGTAGTCCTAATAACTACAAGTGTTAAATATTTCATCATCCGACACTAAAAGCTAAAACAGAGCAAGAGTTACAGAAAAAAGCTAGAGCACCAGCCAGCCAGGGAGTGATTACCTCAATGGTAGAGGTGTTTATTTGCAAAACCCCATGGCACCAGTTCGAATCCCTTGTGTGCGCCTCCCACCGCTACCCTAGATTAGTTGATATAGCTCTATCTTAAAAAAAAATACTGAAAATAATTATATTAAAATTATTATTATTATTTTTTTAAAAGGCTTGACAGCATGATCAACATGCTGCACACATACATCTAGCACATACAAAAGGCTTGACAGCAACATGAGCTCCAACACCATTTCAATTTTTACAAGCTTTCCTTGTGCTTCCAACTCACAATTTTGCAGCTTGCTCAGTTTATGGTTAAAAAATCACAAAAATTGTAGTTAACCCCAAAAAATCTCACAAAGTTGACAAAACACTATAAACAAATCACAAAAACATAAATAAATAATTAGAACCAGGATGCCTTACATAGAAGCAGCTGGGTTTCTTTAGGTCCTCTTCTGTGTCAACAGACTATCTTCATCAATCAAATACCATCATTGATCTGAACTTTTGGTAAACTTCTCGTGGTCTTTTTTAACGCAAAGGATGAACCAATCTTCAAACTTTTTAGCCTTGACATACAAAATGAGAAGTAAACAAAATCAAAGCTCAACCGACTAATCTACAGCGATCAAATTGAAAAATTGGTTTTGAAAATCCAAGTAAAAGTACAAGAAACATCGCAGCACATGTATTAATTTTATGTAGCGCAGGGATCAAATTGAAAAATTGGTTTTGAAAATCCTACTTAATTCTTAGAAGATCATCTTCTCTGTTTCTGAAGTTACACAAAAAGGAAAGAGCAGGATTTAGTAAACGACCAGAGCCAGAGAGCAAGATATAAGCAACTCAAATGACCAACACTCAAGGCTTGGATTGCTAGAGAGATATCAATTATTCTAGTTTGTACACTTTGCCTTTCTCTCCCTCCCTCTCTCTCTAAATAACATCATACATGTACATAATTACAAGGAATAGCCAATCGAATGGAGAATCTGAAATCCTGAACACAGTATCAGTTTAAGTAATACCAAAAGGCATGGCTCATTCTTGACTTTTTAGGTAGCCAAAGACAGAAAGCATATTGTCTATAATTGCCTCAACCACACACAAAAGGAGTAAAACTCATTGGGGCTGAAATATGTAGAAGGAAAAAAGAAAGAAAGTAAAACAAGAAAGCCAGACAGTATTCATGCATGTTTAAATTGTAGTGCTAGTGCATGTGTTTCCTTTCTTTTTTTATTTTAATTTTTTTGGATTTTGTATGTTGTATTTATTTTTGAATTTTTTTAATTATATCTATATAATATTAGAGTAATGCTATTTAAATTCTTATTTGATGGATTGGTTGTTGAGAAATTGGTAGAGAAGGAAATGATGGATAATTTGGTATGTATATTCTTGATCAAATTCTTATTTGAATTTTCTGGTTATTTTTTGCTTTTTATGAGTTGACTTTTCAACTCTTTGATGTAATTTTTATTCTTTACTTTGGCTTCTTTTTTTTTTATCAGATTTGAGTTTGAGGTGCTATTTGGTTAGAGATTTTTGTATAATTTTCTAGTACTTTCATCATGGTTTTGACTTGTACTTCCTCACTTATTAGTAGGTGCATTTGTGCCCCGACTCTGTAGTTTCCCATACTCTGCAATGCAATTTTTGCTTCTATAAAATTAATTTGTGTTTTTGTTGCTAGTTTCGTTTTTGTTTTTGTTTTTTTTACATAATTGATATCTACATTGTATTTTTGCTGCAGTTTCTGTTTTTATTTGCAGTTTTTGCGTGCATATGTGTTGAAATGATTTTTTTTTTTTTTTATAAAACTGTTGATTTTTTATATAAATATTGTATAACTGAATAAATATTACAAAATCAAGTTTGGTGTAGTGGTTTGTGAGTGAGCCCTCCTCCTTCGAGGGTCAAGGTTTGAGTCCCTTCAATGACACAAAATCTTTTTTTTAAAAGGTGAATAAAGGGCATTTTGGTCTTTGGCCTTTTGCTAATTAGATGAAATTGTATTCCTATCTTCCAAATTAGTAAATTATATTGTGTTTTAAAACTAAAGCTCCCTAATTATTTCTTACTCGATGAAAGGAAAAATAAAATATTGAAAACCCAATTCCTCAGAGTTTGGGTAAGTAATTTCAAACGTATTCAGGTTTCAAATAAGATTCTCTAAATTATTTTAGTTTCAATACAGTTCTTCCCAGCATATAATCATATTAAAACCAAATTTCCTTACTCTCTATAGACTTGTGTTTAGCCTATATGCTTTACACACTAAACATAAAAGTACACATAGTCCAAATCTTAGAGACAAATCATCTACATACAGTTGCCAATTGCTGAAGTAAAAGATGCAAACTATACCAAAAATTAAAATTAAAATTTAAGTCGCAATTTATGAACAGAATCTTTGGATATATTATTCGATTTAAAAGAGGCAGATAAGAAGCTGAGATCAATCTTCACGCTTCACACAAGAACAGGCTCTTCCTGGGACAAACTAGGTAGAAACTTCAATCCTTAGACTCGTTGTTTCTGCAAAATATACAAAAAAAGACAAAAGCAATAAGGTAATTATCAAACAAAATTTCAATGCATATGTATATATATGTGTTGTGTGTCTCATGAATTTCAATTGGAATGATATATATGGTTTTACATGCATTAACAGAGAGGGTGAGAATGAGAACAATATTTTCTTGTTAAGTACAGTTCAAATGATTTAATTTATGAAATCAATTCGATGCAAGGATAGAAGACTTACTTATGTTTCGGACGTAAATGTTGTACCTTTGGATGATCCACACCTCCATCTTGTATGGACTATATAAGTTGGTCTGAAACATTCTCAAATCCGTATCCTTCTAGTTTAGTAAGGTATTCAAAACCCTGAGGCAATGCCACCACCACACAAGTGCATTATGCAAATCCACTTGTTTTTGTTTTTTTTTTATTCGTCTACTTTTTATCCCCAGTAAAATATTGTATAGATTATTATAAATAAACCCAATTCTAGGCATGTATTTATAAAAAAACCCACACACTATTTAAATATAGAAACACACCCAAAATCAATTCTAAAATAAACAATTGTATATTTTTTGGGTGTGTTTATAAATGGGTTTTGAGTGTGTGTAATGATGGGTTTTGGGTGTGTTTATAAAGTGTTTTGGGTGTTGGGTTTTTTTATAATTTCAGCCCCCATTTTGGGTGTTTTAGTGAAAACCCCAATATTGTACTACTTAACAGTAAAATGGTATTTGTACCCCAAGCAAAAATAAAATAAAATATACCATTTAAATAAATAAAAAAGGATTTTTAATTGCAATCGTCCCTAAATTTGTACCCGAGTGTCCTTCAATTGTGTTACGCGTGACAATTTGGTCATTCTGTCAATTTTGTCGTCAAAATAGATAGGTTATTTGTACAATAATTGACAGTTCTACTCCTTAAATTGACGGTCATATTAATGGAAGTACTGCTATAATACCAGTGGAGCCCATCCATACAAAGTGGTATATAATGTTATACATAAAGGTTGCATTTTCTCAATTAAAACCCCAAAGAATCTGACATTCAGACCAAATATTCGAAGACTTGTGCTAGAAACTAACAGTTGGTTGAAAGTCAAATTCTCAGACCCAACAAGGAAGTTATGAACAATCCGCACGCACGGTCATGTGCGCTGCCTTATCTAGAAACTACCTCGTTTGGTACACCTCTCAGCCCTGGATTGGATTAGATTAAAATTGGGCCCATGTTTGGTTCACTTAATTCTAATTCTAAGCAGGGATGGGGTCTACTAAAAACACCTCCTTAGAAGGTGTTAGTTAATCCCGTGCAAAAGGAAGGGACTAAACAATCCCGTGCGTTTTCAGAAAAAAAAAAAAAAAAAAAAAAAATATCGTGCGTTCTGTGCTCATACTCAGCCACTCAGTTCAAGTCCATGTAATCACCATCATCCCCATTCCGATTCAACACATTGGCTTCACAAATAACGTCATCATCATTCACTTGAGATCAAAATTGAGGATGCTCATCCTCCTGCTCCCCTGTCCGTCAAATAAGCCAAGTTCTTGATCGACAACGACTCCAGAACACAATAGTTGGCCGTCGGGCTCGGACCCAATCGCCGAACAAATCCCATGGATCTGAGTCGGATCTGAGTCAGTGCGAGGGCTTGTGCTGATGCCTGCGATGCCTGGGCGAATCTGAAATCGCCATGGAATGGAAGAACCAAAATTGAGAGAGAGAGAGAGAGAGAGAGAGAGAGAGAGAGAGAGAGAGAGATGAAGAGGAGAGGATGGTGCTGATGGTTTTTGGGGAGTTCTGGCTTCCCTTACAGAGATCCAGTGGCTTGTTGTCGATGGTTTTGGGCCATTGTGGCTATGGGTTAAATAAAAAATTATTTTTATTAGTTTTTTTATTTTTTAAAATTTTTTAATTAATTAAATAAACATATTTTTATTTAAGTCCTAGTCCCAGTCCAGCATTATACCAAAAGCAGGACAAGTTTTGTTAAGCTTAGTCCAAGCCAAGTCAATCCATGACAGTACTTAAGCATAGTCTATACCAAGACAGAACGAGAAGTCTACAATCAGAGGCAACCCCATCTGAGAGCGAGGCGTGAAGTAATAACGAGCGCAAAAATTTTGTGACTCGAAAAGCCCAGAAGTGACCCCAAAATGTCTAAACGACGCCGTTCCCAGCCCAACCACAAGGTAGTACAGTACATACATACGTATTCCCAGTGTCTTCACTCCATTTATATATCCCAAAAGCAAAACACAAAAAGAAAATGGCTGAAATTAGATGATCCCTATTCTCTAGGTCCACAAAGCCCAAGCCAGAGCCACTGAGAAGCAATTTTGGCTTCTTTTGAGGTTTTGAATTTTGGGTTTTCAAATTTTGGGGCTAGGTTTCTGGGGGAGACGGCAATGGCGGAGCAGAGGAACAACAATAGGTGGAACTGGGAGGTCAGTGGCTTTGAACCGAGAAAGTTGTCTTCTTCGTCGTCGACGGCTTCGAGCTTCGACCATGACGATTACAAGCCTGGTGCGCCTTTAGTTCGGAGGTACTCGATATCTGCTGCCTCGGCTTTGGCTCAGTCTTAGCTCTCCAACCACTCTGTGACTTCTAAGCTCCAGAAACTCAAGGACCAAGTTAAGGTAATGCGTTGTTTGGTTTTGGTAATTAGGGTATGAGGCTGTGAGTAATGGAGTTTTGAACTGAATCAGTGTTAAAGTCAGTGGTTTGTGGTTCAAGAGTATGAGTTGTTGGAAATGCATTTTGAAATTATGATAATTTGGCTTGGAGAATGTGAACCCTTTGTGCATAATGTGAGAGATTGTATTAGTGAGAATAAGTGGTTGCATCTGTTCTGGAGCCTTTTGAAGTTATTTCACTGTTTTTATGTGAAGATTATGTTGGGTTTAGGAGGTCTGCTACAACATTTCTTTTTGGACAGCTTGCTAGAGAAGATTACTTGGAGTTGAGACAAGAAGCAAGTGAGTTGCACGAGTACTCTAATGCCAAACTCGAAAGAGTTACACTTTATCTTGGTGTTCTTGCCAATAAAACCCGAAAGCTAGGTAAGAGATTTGGTTATGCTGTTTGATTGTGCGTTTGTCGGTTTAAAGGATTTCTGAAGTGGGTGGTATGGGACTTTTGTCAAAATGAGTGATATTTTTTGACATGGGTACAAGGTTTGATATTACATTGCAACAAAATAAAACTACTTTTTTCTTTTTCTTTTGTGATGTATTTGCACTTTGAGATTAGTTAGTCCAAGAAAACTTAATGTCCTTCACCCCAGCGTTACTTTTTGTAAGGTTTTTGATGTTCTTGGGTTATCTTAATGGATTTGAAAGTTTGTCTACATTTAAATGCCAGATCAATTTGCCCTTGAAACTGAGGCTAGAATTTCTCCGCTGATCAATGAGAAGAGAAGGTTGTTCAATGACTTATTGACAGCTAAAGGTACTCATCTTCTGTGAGTTTTCTCCTTTTGGGACTCTCTCTCTCATCTTGTTAAAATTAGCTTTTGAACAGTAGACCCCATTTTGTATCCTGACCGTGTCTTTTCCTTATCAATTTTTGTAGTGGCTACAAATAAACTCAAGAGGGAAAGGACCTTCATCTCTTGAATTGAGGCACATACGTCCTCCTCGTCTATTTCTTTCACATTTGTAATGCGAAAGATTCCAATAAATCTAATAATGTTTCCTTCTGATTCAATATATGCCAAAGTTTGCAATTTCTTCATCTTACTAATACTTGATGGTATTCTTACAAACACAATTAACATAGAAGAAAGTACAAACACGCAGAATATAAAAGAATCCATGATCCAAATGTTAAAAGCTAATCATCGACATACATATGCCCATTGCTGAAGCGACAGATGCAATTTTATGAACATCAACTTGGGTATTATTTGATTTTCAAACAAAGCAAGACGAGTTGTCAGGGATAAAATCTTCAATCGGTAAGGACTTGTTTCTGCAAAATATATAAAAAGACAAAAGCGATATTGTAATTAACAAACAATTTATATGGCTTTACATCCAAATCATTAAGTTTGGAAATATTCCAAAATCATTAGTTTAGGAAATTCAATGAAAGGATAAAAGATACTTACGTATATTTCTTACATCTCTCGTCGACGAGTAGCATCCTTGCATGATCCACACCTCCTTCTTTTATGGACTCTCTAAACTTGTCTGAAACATTATCAAATCTGTATCCTTGTAGTTTAGTAAGGTGCTCAATACCCTGTGGCAATGTTTCTAACGTCATGCAACTTTGAATGTCTAACAACTCGAGATTTGGCATCGCCCCTTTTTCTATAGTTATCTTATTTAATAATGCGAAATTCCGCAACTGCAAATACCGAAGCTTCACAAAGCCTCTGCTGAAACATAACTCTTCCCTAACAGAGGCATCATGAAGGGAAAGAGAATGTAAAGAGGGTAATGCTTCAATATGAGGTAGTAAATCTTCTTCAAGTCTAGACCCATACAGATACAAATATGTGAGAGCGTGGAGTGAACAAAACCAATGTGGTACCTTTTCCAGTTTGCCGACCAAGCCAAGTGTAGCAAGGTAGGGAGGTGGTGAAGACAATACGTCAACTCGAAGAAATTCATCTCCATCTGCTACAAATAAACTCAAGAAGGAAAGGACCTTCATCTCTTGAATTGAGGCACATAGGTCCTCCTCGCCTCTTCCTTTCACATTTGTAATGCCAAGGGCCGTAAGCTGGGTCATATTTCCAATAAGTCTAATGATATTTCCTTTGGATTTAATACATCCCAAATACTGCAATTTGATCATCTTACTAATACTTGATGGTATTCTTACCCCAGTACAAATTACCTTTCCGGAAATGAACCTGCCCATAACTAAATTGCGTAAGTTTAGCAACTTGGAAATCCCTCTTGGAAGTGCCTCTATTTTTGTCCCCTTGATGTCCAAGGTCTGAAGGTTGCCGAGCTGTCCAATGGATTCCGGAAGCTCCATAATTGGAGTTCCACTCAAATTTAAATATTTTAAATTAAATAAGGACATTAGATTGTTTGGCAGAATATCAATTGGGACATCCTCCAAATCTAGAACCTTCAACAATTTAAGGTCAAAAGGTAATTTATTTGGGAAAGAGAATGAGGATACGCCAGTGGAAAAGATGAGAAACGAACGAAGCCGTGACATACCTGTGCATGATCCAATTTCTCCATTAGTTATTTGAATTGACAAACGGAGTGCCCTAGTTTCTTCTACTGTTTCACTCCCATCATGTACAGCGCAAAACTTTTCTTCTTTTGCTATAGACAGAGCAATCTCCCGCAAAAGATCATGCATCTTACATGCTGGGACGGGTCCTCGAAACCTTTGTTGTAGCATGTTACGAAAAATGAGTTCCATAAAATAGCTATATGCAACTTCTTCTGGCGTGAGCCCTTCAACATGTTCAACAAACCCTTTAGTGATCCACAATGAGATGAGCCGAGTAATTACGATCACATGATCTTCAGGGAAAAGGGAACAATATAGAAAGCATTGTTTCAGTCGGTATGGCAAATCATTAAAACTAAACAACAAGATGCTCTTCATAGGTTCTAGCAAAGGATTGTTTGTTAAATGCCAATTTAAGCTGTTGTAGATTGTGCTCCACTCTATAAGTGACTTCTTAGAAGACATAAGACCACTCAAGGCTACAATCGCAAGAGGTAGGCCTTCACACTTCTCCACAAGTTCCCGAGCTAATGGCAGAATTTCTGTTGAACAAGATTTGTTAGGGTAACTTGAGAATGCTTTCATGCTGAAGAGCTCCCACGCATCACCCTTTTCCAGCGATTGAATCTTGTGAACATAGCTTTCAACTCCAAAAGAAGAGGATGCTATGTCTTCTCTTCGAGTTGTAAGCATGACTCGACTTCCAAGTTGTGTATCTGGAAATGAAAACCTTATTTTGTCCCAAAGGTGGACATCCCACACATCATCCAATACAACTAGGTACCTTTTAGTCTCCAAGTAGTTCACCAAAATCTCCAGCAATTCGTTATAACTCATGGCATTCATGTCTGCAGGGACCTCTTCCTTCTTTGCTTTGTGGAATTCTTTGATCAATCTTCTAAGTAAGTCTTCAATCACATAAGACTGGAAAACAGTAATCCACGCATAGCATTCGAAATGTCTCTTTACAATTTCATCTTTGAAAGTCCTTGCAACTAGAGTTGTCTTCCCCGATCCTCCCATCCCGACCACAGACACAACAGTTTGGCGTTGCTCTTCGTTCATCAGCCGTCCCATTAACAAGTTCTTATCACCTTCAATCCCGACGAGTTCATCCTCCTTATGATAAAGAGAAGACTCCGCTTGATTATGCACCCATCTGCGAATATCCTCAGAAGAAGTACTTTTTCCTTCTACAGCTACACCACTACCATATCTCTGATTTCTCTCTGGAATAGCTCTAATTGCCATCGCGATTTTCTGTAACTTGTTGGCTATTTTACGCTTATACCAAAGGTGCTTTGGAAAGTGAATGGTTTTGTGAATCCACCTGGAAAATCGACCGCCAATTTGCTGCTCGTACACGTGGTACATGAATTCATCAATGATGTTTTCAACATCATTGGCCAAGTCTCGAACGCTTCTGATCCACACTTCCTCTACTTGTGTGTGTGCTTTGTTGCCCCCGTCAGCATCCGCTAAGAAGGCTTTCATGAATTCCAGCTCCCGCTTAATCTCATCAACTTGATCACCAACACCCGCTATGGAGGCTGCTTCACTCTCGAGAAGTGCTACAAATTTGCCAATCAAGATGTCTGCTGAAACTGACGCCATAATGGCCTTATTTTGGTATATGCTAGCTTAAGCAAAACAACACATCTAGAATTGATTCTGGGGAGCAATCAACCGGATGAAACACAAAATTTAGAAATCAAATACATGAGAAGATAAGATTCCATTGTGTGGTGGTGGGTTGGGGCTCAGCTCAGATGTACTAGAAGAGAGAGATGATCAATTATTGCTTAGAAATCTTGCTATGTGCTTATTATTGCTGAAAACTCGAAAAAGTAGATTCCATCTTGCTATGGGTCTATTATTGCTGAAAAAGTGGGCCTGGTTTCATCATTTTGTCGATCACAAGTTGTAAAAGGAATTACCGTGTCTTACCTAGGGATGGCAAAAATCCCCGGGTCCTTGACGGGGGAAAATGGGGGCGGGGATCTCAATTTAAAAAATATTCAATTAGAAACAGGACAGGAATGATATTGTTATCCTCATATCCAGCCCAATAAATTATGTATTTATTTTAAATTAATAAATGCATATAACAATTAAAAAGTTTAATGTATAAATAACTAATTAAATAATATTAAGTTAAGTTAGATTAGTCTATTAAAGTAGTATGGCCGCTATAATCATATCCTTTTCTTCCGCAAGTTTTTTTCGTTTTCCATTGAGTGAGGACATTCATCTTGATGATGAATTGTTGATGAAAGCAATATGTTGTATTAGTTTCATTAATTTTTACCCCATTTCCTCAAAGAAAAATATATGATTTTATTATTTTTGTCAAATTGAATTGAAATGAATTTGAGTAGTTGAGTGAAATTTTTATAGTTCAATTGAATTTAATTAAGTTGAATGATAGTTTAAGGTGAAAGTAAAGTATAATACGGATAGTTTTTATATTTTTTAAATATATAATTGGGGATTCGGGCCGGATTTGGGATATAATCCCCCGATCAAGACGGGGATGGGGATTCCCCGAAATTTCATACCGGGGATGGAGGCGGGGACGGGGATGGGGATGGGGAGCAGAGACGGAGATGGTATTGCCATACCCGGCCCTCTCCCATCTAATGTGTTTTTATTTATTTTAACAAAAAGTAAAAATTAATTTTTCTCCACATGTTTTTTTTGCTTAAATATAGTAATTTAATTCAACTAAACTAACAAAGCAAAGAAAAAAAAGAAGAATGGACAGAATCCAGAAAATACCTTCTATGACTTGAGCATTGACATCTTTGATGGTCCGCACCACAAACTTCTTAGCCTCTACCTCTGCATGAACAGTCCCAGAAGTCCAGCCTTCAAAAAGAACTGGAAAGGCATCAAATGAGGCAGGAAGGACATGGCATCTAGCTTTCCACCAGTCATCAAAATCGACGGAACTGCAGGTGTTCAGCTTCCAGGAAGGAAAGAGGGCGTCTGAAGTGTTGTTAATCTTATTCACGGCGCATCTAGCAGCCTTATGCACCTCCAAGTCATCCAAATCCCTCCAGGAAGTCCCTCGATTACAGCTTCTGTAAAATTTAAAAGGGATGACCTGAGGACAACCGAGCTGCCTTGCACAGAAGTTGGGGTGATAGACTTCTGCCCCTAGATGATAGTTTGGAGGCTTTCCTCCTCCATGAGGAAGGTCCCTCACAAGAGCTACACTTGGGAATTTCTTCCTGAAGTCTATTCTGTCTGCTTCTTCTTCCGGTTCCTTCTCGAAGAGTCGATGTCCAAGCTGGAACCAGGGATATGTCCTCCTAATCACCAACTGCCACTGAGCTTCAGACCTCTTAGTACAATGTCTGAACCACATCAGGTACTCTTCAATGGAGCGCTTGGGCACTTCTGCTGACATCAGAGGAAGAGCCAGAACTTGATCTTCAGGCAAAACTATGTCAGGAAAACGAAGTTCTAGGAAGTATACCTGCAGCCAGATCTGGATCATCCAGAACGAGCCAGGAGCAGTTAGGTTCAGGGGATTCTCCAGGGTGGCTGTGTGCAGATTCTTGAAGAGATGAGCCAGAACTGAAGGTCCGAGCCCAACGTCAGTATGGTTGTGAAAAGCCTCTGCCAAGTGCCTGTACTCAAGCAGAACTGCAGAGGAGCGATTCGAAAACACGAATCTGTTGAGCCAATACAGGAGGAACAGCATGTGTTGTTGATCCTTGTCCTTTTCCGTGCTAAACTTCCTCAGATAGTTAGAGAAAGAGCCGTTCTGGTTGATGACAGCAGGAGAAATGGTGAAAGGCTTGGCCAGCTTCTCTTGATTCTTCCTCCGATGGTAATCACCAACGGCATCTACAGGTCTTCCATGAGGTCTGAACCCAAAAATCTGAGCCATATCCAGCAGGATTGGCGCCATTGGACCCACGCGGAAGTCAAAGGTATTGCTGGCAGAATTCCAGAAGCATAGAGCAGCAGCAAGTAGATTTTCATCCCGGGTGATGGACTGTTTGGACAGCAGGATTGCGTCATAAATTCCTACTCTCTTCCAATAAGCTCCATATCTAGGAAGAAGCTTGTCAACCCAATCCGCCCATTTCACAGAGCTATTCCTCACTTCACTGGACGGGAATGAGCGGCTCAAATTCTTGCTAACCCAAGAATAGGAAGAAATGGCAGAATTGTTTTCAAAACAGATGGGAGCTACTGCATCCCTTTTCATCAGCTCCTCCACCTCAGTCGGAACAGAGCCAAACCAGCGAGGCCCCAGGATTAAAGTATCCTCAAAAAGATGGAGAACATTCTCGTCCAGCTTTTTGCCAATCAAGTGGTGAGTCCTGCTTCGAACCTCCATGGCGTGGGCATCAATTCCTGACCCAGTAATGTAATCTGGAGGAACTGAGGAGGAGGCGCTCTGAGCACGAGTTTTGGGAGAAGACATTTTTTGGAGTAAAAGTAAAGAGAGGGATGAGGAGTATTCAAAAGAGGAGGGAAGGATTCTGGCAGAAATCGAGTTCTGAGGAAATTAGGATTCGAAGTAAACAGGAACTAAACTCTGAAGAAGCTAGGTTTTGAGATGAACAGGAACCGAAGTTTTGAATTCCTTTAAAAGGGCTCGTAATCATGGGAAGGAGAAGACAAGACGCCACCTGACGAGACAAGCTAGTAACTGACCAATTTCCCACGAAGTCTAGTTCGTGGTAGACGGACATGGCAGACAGGGGACGTTTTATTTCGGCGCGCACAAATTAATAGCCGAAGGATCATTAAGTCTGGAAACCGTCGTTTTAAACGGTTTCAAACTTAATGGGGGCATTGTTTGGGCTTAAATTTGGCGCGCCCAAGCCGAAAGAAGAAAGCCCACGACATTTCCCAAACCGTTTGTTTCAAAGCTCTCAGCCCATCAACACGATCCGGCCCGTTAACGATTAGACAGATCAAAACAAATAAACGCGGCCCAAAACGTTAGGAGGCCTGGGAACAGTGGGAATCAGGAAAGACTTGGGCCTCGAAGAAATTCAAAATTAGGCTCAAAAGTAAACTAGACTCAAGCTGGTCTTCAAAACGGAACAGTCCCACGTGACCCTGGCTTGGAAAAGTCAATAAAATTGGCTCGAGTTAAAGTTCGAACAGAGGCAGGTATAAAGAAGAACGCTTCTGAAAGAAAACTCTGCTGCCAGAGGATCAAATTCCGCTTAGTTTATCTAAAGATAATCTGATATTTTTGGAGGAACGCCATTTTCAAGGATAAGCAGACTCTGCCTCTGTGAAAAAAGATAAGCGAGAAACAGGGAGCTGTTCAAAAGCTGAGAAATAGCTATCTCAAAACTCCAGACTCTTGCAAAAGCAGTTGAAATGGAAAAACAGGCATGGCACCCCATCAAAAATACAGAAGCAGTCACCTCAAGAACTGATCGTTGAGTGCTTATTTGCCAGAAAATGGATGGAACCCCTGTTTTGTTTCAATTAAAAACTAGAAAGATCTTTTGATTACTTGCCGCCCACTCCCAAAGAACATATATATACAAGAGGGGGTGAACAAAAACAACAAATCAATCAACCAACCAAAAACTCAGTCAAAAGACAAACACTCAAATGATCACTTGATCACAAAAACCCTAAACAAGTTCCAACAGACTCCGAGTCTGAAGTACTTCAAATTCAAAAGCTTTCCAACAAGCTTGCAGAATCATCCTGTTTTCCTCCCAGCAAAGGCAGTTTAGATCACTACTTCTGATTTGAATCCCAGTTCGCTAGTCAACAATAACGAGAGTTCTCTCGTTACAAATTTGGTTCAGCAAAAGCCAAGATAAGCAGAGTTCGAGTTTTCTCAAATATGAAAACCTCAACAAATTTATGAAGAGCCCCGGCTAAGCAGCACAGGTATTACATCCCATTTCCAGCTCAAGTCCAGCCACTTCTGCCCCTTTTAGACTGGAGAAGTCCCAGTTCTGCCCATACAAAAGCCGTCCAGGGCTTGAAATAGATTAAAGCTCTGCCAAACTCAAGCTTTGGTATCGATTTACAGCCGAAGCCTAACAGTTGAAGCTGTTCAGAGTCCAGTCCGGCACAGACATACCCAGTCCAGCCCAGAACAGAGGCAACTAACCAGACAGAAATGGAAGCACAGCCCTCAATTTGTCTTTATATAGTCAGTTTTCCCTTTTTGAGTCTTGTAAAGGGGAGTTCTGGCTGAAATTAGTTCAATCTGTCATCATTCATTATGGCCAGAACTACCGGTTTTCATACTGAGAAAAATTGTAAAAGTCCTTATCAGTCTAAGGCATAGAAAAGAACTTACTTGGGAGATATTCCTCACCCAAATTCACAATCGTTTTGTTCAAAGTCAGTAACTTGGGGCGCAAGTTATTTTTACTATAAGTCTGTTAGGGTTGAAAAATTGCTAACAGTGGCACGCTCGCACACTAAAGAAAGTTAATTTACTGACCAAAACATGGTCCTTGAATTAATGGGGAACTTTGCCCTATCATCTCAGGAAACAAATCAAAACGGGTAAACACTTACATAAGCTATACTACCCAACGATTTGTGCACTTGCGAGTATCACAAGTTGAGTATCCCCGGCAGCGGCGCCAAAAACTTGTTGTGTCGATTCAGCTGCGCCAAAAATTGATTCAGCTGCAATGCATAAGTAGCCCAGCTTAAGGAAAAATGGGAAAGGCCTTCAAATATCCATAACTTATTGTGCCAAAAATGATATTTGAAGGCCTTTCCGATTTTTAGTGAATTTTTTATGTTGAAAAATAGGAAAAAACCCTCATATACAGTTGTTGAATAAAAACTCAATTTTCATTTATTACTTAGTTTTTAAGATTATTTTGCCCTTAAAGATAAAGAAATGAAAGAAATTTAAAGTGCTTCATCTAATGCATTTGTTACTCCCAAATTTTGATTTTGAATTGTGAACATTTATGTAAGATCTGCCTCCAATTAAACGATTTGTTAGCAATTATGTACATACAAGTATAACACATAAAAATTCAATTACAAACATATAAAGCACCCATGACGTGAACATTCCACCTATTGCAAAGGAAGGAAAATGTATTATAGTTTTACTCAACCTCATGCATAGGTAAATAACAATACTATTAGTAGGAAGACATAAATAAGTTTACCTGTATATGAACTCTCAAATCGTATTGCTCTTTGTTAGGTACACTATCTCAACACCCGAACCCATTTGGTACGTAGTTAACATAAACCCCTTCTACTTAGGTACACAAATGACCTAAACAAATCTCTATCACCATGAACAATAATCATCTTTAAAAAGAATCAAGAAAAAAAAATGTAAATAAGACATAAGTTAGTATACCTACGTATGTTGAAAACTTACAAATTGTATTTCCTTTTGCAATAATGCTACAGGCACCAACTATTATATTAACATTTTAATATCAACTGATGTGGCATATGACATGGCAATCCATGTCACTTGCCACATCATCTGTTTTAACTTGCTTAATTTTCTATTTTTTATCAATTATTTTATTTTAGCCTCTGAGCCTTTTCGTAAGAGTCCTCGTCTTCCTAGGATGACAAATGACCTACACAAATCTACCACCATAAACAGCCATCTATAAAAGCAACAAGAAGAACAAGAGAAAAAGTAAAGAAGAGAAAAGGAAGATAATAAAAAAAGGAAAAGGAGAAAAAATAAAATAAAAGAGAAGATGCCAACGGGAGATAGATTGAAATAAGGGGATGTAACCATGTATATATGGAAATTATTAATTATAAATCTCAAATCTAGTAATTATTCACCTTAATTTTTATTCCCATAAATAACATTAAATTCTACAACAATAATGGGTTGATTAAAAAAAACTGTAGGAGGGTAAAATAGGCACACACACAAATTGACTAATTGATATAATAAATATTGGTTGACTCATCATCTCGTTATGGCAAGTTTGCAGATGTGGAATGCTAGTCATCGGGTTTACTTAAAAACTTAAAAATTCTTAGATTTTTTTTTATGCGAAAAAAGGAAATTACAAGCAAAAACCACGAGGGCACTCAGGCCCAAACAGGTCGAAAAAGAAAGGGACCGAACAATTCAAAGGCAGGCCCACCTCCCACAGCTTGGAAGGGGTCAGCTCATGGCCCAAACTAGTAACAACATCTGCTAAAAAATTCGCATCACGATAGATATGAGAAAACGAAAGAGCATCACAAAAGGAACTAAGAAGCTTTATATCCTTCATTAAGGTACAAACACTCCAAGGCAGATCCGCAGCCTAGTTAGCACAGTCAATGATGGGCTTAGAATCCCCTTCCACAAGAATATTGCGCCAGCCTCTATGGATAGTATACGCCAGGCCATCGCGAAGAGCCATACATTCAGCCACCGAGATAGTGTTGTCACCAATGTTCTTAGCTCCAGCCAATAAGACATGGCCGTCAGAGTTACGGATAACAAAGCCTGAAGTAGCTGAGTTGTTACGAACAGAACCATCAAAGTTTAACTTGACCCAGTCCCCAGGGGGAGGCTTCCATTTGATGTGAAGAGGGGTATTGGGACCCTTCTCACACTTGGAATTTTGGCGCCAGAACTCCATGCCAACCTGCCCAGCCATATTGAGAACTCGAACAGGGTGGGGGATAACACCTTTGAATATAAGATTATTTCTAGCTTCCCAGATTTGCCAACATAAGAGAAGAACCTTAGAGAGAATGTTGGGGCCATCAGAAGTAGAATTAGCTGGGAAAGTGCCCATCCAAGAGAGCAAATCAAAATTTCAGGCAGTGTATACGGGCGCTATGTTGGTACAACTCCAAATGTTTTGAGTGAAGGGGCAAGTGGAGAACAGGTGATTAATAGTTTCACTATGAGAGTTGCAAAGGGGGCACTCCGAATTGATCTGTGGGAGAAATCTGTGTAAGTGACTCCGCACTTGAAGTCTTTTCCTGATAAGAAGCCACGAGAAAATCTTGACTTTAGGGGGGATGGTGAGCCCCCACATTTTCTTTAGAAGAGCTACTTGAGGATGAGAAGAAGCATCATGCACCTGCACATTACAAGCACTTTTAATAGTAAAAAATTCCTTTAGGGTTAGGGCCCCAAATTAATTGATCTTCCAAAGGGGGCAAGGGGGAGGGGGATAGAAATATTTTTTTCCAGAATGTCTTCATCAAAAACTTCTTTAAGCTTATCCAAATTCCAACGTTGATCAGTTAAAAAATCAGCAACAATATGCTTGAGGTTAAGAGAGCTTCTCTGGGTGATAGGGATCAGGTCAAGAAGGGGGAAAGGAAAAACCCAGTGGGCAGTCCAAAAAGGAATGGACTTACCATTTCCCACAATCCACCTGATGCCCAAATTAAGAACAGATCTTGCATCTAAAATTGCTTGCCAAGCTGAGGAATGGGAAGACTTCTTTTTGAGAGCTAAGAAATTATCTTTTTGAAGGTATTTTAGTCTGATAATTTGAGCCCACCAATTAGAGTTATTGGTGAGACAGATCCAGCCGAGTTTGGCTAAAGCAGCCTTATTAAACTGGGATGCAGACCTCACTCCAAGCCCTCCCAATTCCTTGGGTGCACAGATCTCTTTCCAAGAAACAGGAGGGATTTTTGTTTGATTGCCCCAGAAAAATTTCCTGCACGTAGAGTTCATTTCTCTGCTAACAACAGGAGGGCATTTAAAGCAAGAGAAGGTATGGTTAGGGATGCCAGACACACTAGCCTTAATCAAAGTGAGCCTACCTGCGCGAGACAAGGTTTGAGCCTTCCAACCCGCAAACTTACCCTTAATTTTCTCAATCATGGTTTTGGCATTGAGGGGATCTTTCCAAAAGACAATGTTACTGATCCCAAGGTAGTGAGCAATGGTTGCTTTGTGTTGGATTTGCATAATGTTGCTGAGGTTAGATCTTGAACTAGCTGTAACATTGTTAGAGAAATACACAGTAGATTTATGAAAATTAATTTTCTGACCAGACACTTTAGAGAAAGAGATCAATAACTTATTAATGTTTCTAGCAGCCACCGGAGTAGCTTTGGCAAAGATTAAATAGTCATCTACAAAAACCAAGTTAGAAATACGAAAACCTCTCGGCGAGGACAGAACACCCACATTAGTCTTGGAAGCAGAAGCTAGAGTGTTACAATGCCTAATAAAAGGCTCCATGCATAAAATGAAGATGTATGGGGAGAGAGGGTCCCCTTGTCCAATGCCCCTAGAGGGGGTGATAAAGCCTGAAGGGGAGTTGTTAACTAAAACTGAAAACGACGAACTAGTAATACAATTCATAATTTTCTCACACCACCCAATACTAAAACCAAATTGGAGAAGACAAGCTTTAATATAAGACCAATCAAGAACATCATAAGCTTTTTTCCAGGTCTAGCTTAACAGCCATTGTACCTCTAAAATCTTTTCTCCGCTTAAAATCATTAAACAATTCATGAGTAATCAAAATATTATCAAAGATAGAATGACCAGGGGCAAAAGCACCTTGATTTTTGGATATGCATTTAGATAGGATGGGTTTGAGTCTATTGATGATAATCTTGGTAATGATTTTGTAAGTTACATTACAGAGGCTTATAGGTCTAAACTGAGAAATAGTTTCAGGGCCATTAACTTTGGGAATAAGAGCAATATTGGTATGGTTAATTTCTTTCAAAGACATGTTGTGATTAAAGAAGTCATCAACCAAATTTTTGAGAAGGTGTTTTGTATTATTCCAACATTTCTGGTAAAAAATGGCATGCACACCATCTGTTCGGTTCATTTTTACACATGATTTTTCATGTTATTCACCCATTATTTTGAGATAGTTCTTGACATTTTATAGCTTTTTACTTCCTTTTTGTGTTTTCTTAGATTTTACCTTGGTTAGAATGAAAATGAGCTAAAAGTGCATTATTGGTTATAAATTCTGTTGTTGTTCATTTTCGTAGGTCAACTTCTTGGCCTGGGATCAACATACTCTGGTGCTCGGATGAGGTGAAGATCTTCATGAGACTTGTTCCAATGGATGTTAACTACAACATATCCAAATTTGAGCTCCATTGGACAAGTATTGCCTATCCAACCAATCCAGCATGTTACCACAGCTCTGGAAATCCGAAGTAGTCCAGCTTTTACCTCCAATGTGTCACTTGATTCTTCTTGTTACCATAACACTTGGTAACAAGAATTTACCTTAGTAAAAGAGATATTTTCTGAGGCAAAGAGCATATTTTCAAGGACAAAGTTTCATCATGGCAAGGGGACAAGAGCAAAGGCTTTAAGGAAAGTATGAGTTTTATATTATATTTGTGAGCTGGAAATTGATGGGCAATGGAAAGTTAATTGCAATCTGAAGTGGGAGAGGTTTTGAACGTGGAAAAGGAATTTCATTCTATTATTCTACACATTGAGAGCAGATTTTGGAGAGCTTGGAGCTAGGAAAGCCAAGGTGCAGCCAAGCAAAGTGGAGAAGAAAGCTTCCACCATTGATGACCTTGAAGCTTTCATCATTTTCTCAAAATCTGTAAACTCTTTCTAATTTTATTTTGAGTTTGTATTTGGAATAAGTATGAGCAACTAAACTCCATAGCTAGGGCTTAGGTTGAAGCCCTAAACATGATTACCTTATTGTTTTGATGCTTGAGTGTATGAATTTCTAGATATTGTTGATGAATTTCAATTCACCAAATTAATCTATCCTTGATGTGTGTTTTTCCTTGGTTGGCCATCTTTGAAAGCATGCTTCTTGAGGTTGTTGGGATTATGTGTATCTTCATGTTTTCCTAAGCAATAAATGGATGGAGTAAGAACCATCCATGTGAATTGGTTTCTTGAATACCTAATGTAAACACCATGCTATTAGGATTCTTGTGATGTTCATATTCTCTTTGAACTTAATGGGTTTTTCTTGTAATTGAATCAAAGTACTAAGCACACCTAGATTCGATTATAGGGAAGGCACAAGTATTGTAGCACTCGTACTGCACTTTACGTATATTAGAGAGAATCAATGCGTCTTGAGCCACTCGTACTGGTCTTGATCGCGAACATCTTCATCAACACGTTTAGAATTCATCACTTGAGTATTCATGAACTTGGGTAGAATTGTTTAGGGTGGATTCCGAAACCCTAGTGTTTGTTACTTGATACTTTCACATTTTGATAACTCATCTCTGCCATTCTCATTTAAATTCAAGGTTCATTTACTTTCATGCAATAGAAATAGGTCACTTGAACCAAATCAAACCCCCCCCCCCCCCCCAAATGTGTGTGTGAGTTGTGTGTTCGACACGTTATGTGTCTTTGTTACTGAATTTTGTTTCTTTCCGTAATTGTTTTGGACTTTTGGTCAGCGATGTGTTCTTGCATTTTCTGTGCTGAATCCAACCGTATAAAGAACGTGAATTTTGGACAAACGGTTGGAAAGTTATAGGTCAAAAACTGGACAGAGGTCGAAACTGAAAAAAGAGAAAAACGACCGGTCGTCACTGTTCAGGCGACCGGTCGTTACTGTTCACGACCGGTCGCACTGTTCGTTTTTGCTGTTCACGGCACTGTTTACGGGTGATAAATAGGTGATAAAAGGGTGATAGAAAGTGCTGTTTGTGTTTTTCTTTAGTTTTCTTGTGTTGTTTCATTTCTTTTACACTTCTTTACTCATTTTTAGTTTCCATTTTGCATTTGTGTATTTGTGGTGTGTCAATTAAGTGTTCTTTATGTACTCAAATTAGAACTTATAGGAAGCCGACAAGTTCTTCGTGGGATCGACCCCGTACTTACATAATCTATACTTCTTTAGATTCGTGCACTTGCGGGTATTTTTAATTGGTTGTTTGCACATTAATTTGTGTCCTCTTAGGAATGCAACCGAACTCGGGGCTTTAAGAGTACCTATGCTGTTGACAGCATTATGCACTTCCAGATCCGACACAGGAGCTAACAGACTCTCATTATCCTCCGTAGAGATGCAAGGTTGGATGGCCTTAGTGTAGCTATTAAGAGAATTTTGGCTAGGGGGATCAGAGGCTGTAAACCTCTTTTTAAAGGCATCCACAATCAAATGGACAAGGCTCTCATCTTCCACCCAGTTGCCTTGACAGTCTTTGAGTCTCAAGATTTGGTTCCTCTTCCTTCTAATAAGGGCTTGAGTATGAAAATAACGGGTATTCTTATCCCCTAAATTTAGCCAATTGGTCCTAGCTTTTTGGGCATAAAAAAGCTCCTCTTGCTCGAGGAGCTGTTTTAGGTTCTGGTTGATATTGCGGTCTTTATACATCATGTAAGGGTTAGTGGGTTTGCTAGCTAATTGGTCTTGGACAATCTGAAGTTCATCTTGAAGAGAGTTGATTTTATGAAAGAGGTTACCAAAAACGTCACAATCCCACTTCCTAAGAAGCTGTTGGAACGTCTGACAGCAAGTATTAACTTGTTGGGAAGAATTCCCATGGTAATTCAAACCCCAGGCTTGAAGAACAATACAATGGAAATCTGGGTGGAATAACCACATGGCTTCAAATTTGAAGGCTTTATGGTTATTTCTTTTCTTAGACTGGCATGACAAGAAAATTGGACCATGATCCGATCTAAGAATAGGGAGGTTATGAAGAGTACAATTGGGATAAAGATTCAACCAATTGGGGTTAACTAAGACACGATCAAGTCTCTCATAAATGACTAAATTGTCTCTATGACCATTGCACCAAGTAAAAGGAATACCAGAAGCACTAAGAGACATAGTTTCACTATCATTTATAAAGCCATTAAAATCTGCCAAAGCAGAATTCAAAGAAGTGGAACCACATAATTTCTCACTAGGGGCGCATATATTATTAAAGTCCCCCATAAGAATCCAAGCTTCAGAAGCCGCAGGTTTGATGCCAAGGATATCAATCCACAACTGCTTTTGTTTTTGTTTCTAGGGATAAGCATAAACAAAAGTAGCTTTCCAATTTATTTGGTCAATAATATCATGAATGTGACAGTGAATGAAACACTCATGGTAATCTAAAATAATTATATTGATAAAAGAAGGATTCCACAATAAGATAATCCCTCCACATTCACCAAGGGCAGGGATACAAAAGACACCATCAAAACCAAGCCTCTGAGCAATAACCTCAGCTCTAACCTTAGAGGCTCTGGAATCCAAAATACTGAAAACATTCAAACTTAAAGTAATAATATAAAAAAGGGCTTGCAAAATAAAACCAGGCCAAGCACTGCCTCGGATATTCCAAGATAACAGCTTCATGGATTGGGGCTAAGGGTGTTACCAACCAAGGGTTCAGTCTCCCTCAGATACTCTCCTTGCATCTCAACACTCGGAGCAGAATTCTCTTCCACTTCCACCTCATCACGGACTCTCTTCTTAGGACTCTGGTAAGCGAAACCAGTGAAGGCACTGCTGCCTTCTTGGGACTGAGCAAGGGCAATCACAACAGCCCTTCCCTTCCCCTTGCTTATATGATCAGCTGGAGAAAACTTAACCCTAGCATCACGAGACGCACCTCCTTCAGTTTTCTTGATTCCCTTGGCAACTTCTTTAAAATTTCTCCCATCCCTTTCTTGCATTTTGGCTTTGCCTTTACGGTTAGCCACAACAATCCACCCCGGGTCCTGTACCTCATTGGGCACTTTCTCTCCCTGGTCAGAATTATCATTTGCAAAAGAATCCACAATTATAGGTTGTGGGAACACCAATATGACATCATCAGCTAATTTTTGTTGCTCTTCAACCTTAAGGACTAAGTCCCTAGGGGACAAGTTAGGTTCGTTCTCTAATCTTTCAACCTGCAGAAAGCTCTTGTTTGATATTTTAACAGGGCATATATGACCTTGCTCCATTTTCTGGCTACAATATAAGCAGATCCCAAAAAGGGCTTCATAGCTTACATAGATTCTTATTTCTTAGGGATACTCACCCAGAACAAGGCATCTTTTCAGGGGCCTTGTTAGGTCCAACACAAGGCGAGCCCTAACAAACAAGCTCTGTTTACCCTCAGTAGACTGCAAGTCCACACTTATGGGATCTCCAAGAATAGAGACCAGATCATAGAGAACCTCAAGGTCTTTGTAGTGGAGAGGCAGAAAGGGAATTCTGACCCAGCCCACAATGGATGTCACAGCAGCATGGAATGGTGAAAAATCTGGGGTCCAGCATTGCAAGGCAAAAATCTGACCTTGGACAAACCAAGGTCTGTTTTCCAATACGAAAGAAACATCAGCTTCAACATTGAACTCCACCTTATACCAGTCTCGACCAATATGGTCAATAAAGAGCTCACCCTGTAGGTTCTTCCACTCACTCTTGAGCTTATGCCTAATAACTCTGCTGTACACAAGAACTCCAAAGACTTTCCCAACCAAGCAGAAAGTCTCATAGAGGGTTTGGACACTAGACGCAAGAGCAGAGGTGGAGACTTTGGTTTCATTTCTTTCTATCCTAAGGTAAATCTGCCCTTGTTTAACACAGAGGATTCCACAGAAGACCTATTCCCCAGTCTGGGAGATGATGTAGGGCTCAGACTAGGGAATTTTGCCCGGGAAGAGCTAGCATTAAGTTGAGCACTCATGGTGGGATGAGAGGAAAGTGAGCAAGGACAACGGGTATTAAGAGGAAATTTAGGAGCTGAAAGTAAGCGGTGGAGATAGTTGGTTTTGATTTTCGTATAAATAGCCAGTATGAAGCTCTCAAAATGATTACAAACATAGCCAATTCACCAATGCATGCATAGATGAAGAAGGGGGAAAGAAGTTATCTGACCTGAGTTTCTCAAATCTGCATCGAGTACCTCCCAAATCATCAGCATCAGATGGGGTTTCCAATTTCTGAGGCAATGATTTAGTCTAAGATGATCCTAGCCATTAGATTGAACAAAGGATGCAAGATTAGAGTGAATGAAATTAATGTAAAACAGAGAACGAAGCAGATTGCAGCAAAAAATTGCACTTCCCCAAAGGAGCTCATCAGATGATGCCTCGTGAATCTCAAACGACTTCTTTTTAGCGCCACCGTGTGGTTTGGATGATGGATCAACAAGCATTTCCCAACCCAATCCCCGTAAAAGCTTTGGGGAGAAGAACCGTCTCAAAGGCTTTCCAATCCAAGCAACCATAACTTCAGACCAACTTTTAGATGTAATAATTGAACTCACATGTTTCACTCGATCATCCCCTTGGGCTCTTTGTCTTCCCTTTTTCTTCCTTCTTTTCCAATTTCCCACCTTCTCAAGGACTGCCCAAATCCCCTTTTTGGTCTCGTTCTTCATTTTTTCTAAAAATTCTTGGGTTTCTCCTAACAAACCTTAGAACATTTGGGGTTTCATATATTTTTCTATAATTTAAATAAGGGCATAATTTCCACTTTGGCAAAGAGTATTCTCTTTTTTTTTTTTTAAGAGTAAGCAATAATTGTATTCATAACTTAAGTACCAAGACCATCAGTCACAAGAGCATAAACTACCCAAAAAGAGTTGATATAAATATGGAAGCACAATAACCACGCATAAAGATGCAGAGAAATACACCATAAGATATATCTCCATAGTTGCATAAAGCCAAACAAATTTCGGCATGAAAGCCGCAAGCCTTAACAAATCAGACATGGACCGCAGAGCCCAAAACTACCAATACAACTACAACTTTTAAACTTTCACAAGTAAAAATACAAGTAGAGCCTCAATTACAAACTGAACAACCAACTAACAAAGGGTTGGTGTAATTATTACAACCCAAAAAATTGCAAAACCAACCGAGATGACAGAAAGTAGAGTCGTCGTCGTCTCCACCACGAAAAAAGAGAACACCATCGTCGGAGCCCAGGTTGAGGGGAAAACTGCAACCATGCAGAAACCTACAACAACAAAAACACACCCTCAAAGGGTCAGAAATCACCACAAGCTCAACCAAAAAAAAACAAAAGGAATGCAAGAGAAAAAGAGCAAGGAAGAGGAGGAGAGAAGATAGGGAAAGGAAGGAACCTCGTCCACTAGGATATGAGCAAAAGCTAGGGTTTGAGAGGGAAAGAAGCGGAGAGCACTTGAGAGGGTTCTATGTAATTCATTCTAATTGTCGCGAAGAGGATTCTCTTAGATAATGGTATAGATTATTTTTTTTATAAGGGAGAACAAATTCAATCAGTATATCTATTCTATTAATTATTGTTCTATTGAGTACGGAAAATTGTAAAAGTAAAACATTCAAAAAAATTTAAAATATTCTTGGTTGAAAAAAATGTTGGAATGCCACAATTTAATACAATTATGTCAAATAGTATGAATTTAATTTGCTAAAAACAAAAAATACGGAAGAAGTTACTACTCACTCCACCCGTAGTACGCTCCAAGAGGCTAGTCTCAATAACGCATTATATTTTCAAAATAAACACAAAAGGATGACAACTTTTTTTATTGAAATGTATCAAACCATTGAGACTTATCATAATTGTAAGTCATTTCATCACCCTCTCTCTTACTAATTGAACTAGCCCCAATAGCTACTTTGATGACATTGTCAATTCGGTGGTCGATCGATTAAGGCTAAAAGCCAGGCCAACCCAGACCGTGCCTACCTCTACATCAAACTCAAAAGAATGGCCAATTGTCCATTAATTATGAATGATAGGATTCAATACATGAGTCGTCGCAACATATGATTTTATTCTGGGGTCCCGTTTCATCTCATATTGCGGCTCATTTGAGAAAAATAATTACTTGAACGATGATATATATATTTAGCATCACATAGATGATAGATCTGTCCAAGATTCGGATGAATCATGTAATTCTTTTAACACAGTGGGGTTGCATGCACTTGTTGAATGTTACATTCATATATCTCATCAATTAGTAACTCAACTTTCCCCAAACTATAGATCATATTAACCAGAGTAAGGTAACCTGCAAAACAAAGAAAACACAATAGAAGAATTGTAAGGAGAAAAAAAATACATAGTGAAGCAATTTTTCTCAAAATCAACATCGCCACTTAATTAGTACTAATTCTAGAGAAACTACTATAGTTTTTCTATTAATTAGCTGACCACGTTATGTAGCAGTCAATCCGTTTATAACTATGCATTACAACTTACGTAACAAGTGGATTCTACCTATCGTATAATGTTCGTCGCTCTAGTACTTCATGGCAGGTGCTTGTAGGGGCATGTCCATTTAAAATTGGAAAATGCTTTCTTGCCAAAGAAAATATAGACATGCAAAGATTAATTGGACTCGTCTAAACAACCTTTACTCTAGAAAATTTGCTTACGAAAATGGTCATGAGATTTGGATTAGTAATGTCATGGGTACTTATGCAACGGGTGTATACAATGTCCCTCTCTAAGTCGGGAGTTAGCGAATGAGAGTTGATTGGGAGAGGATGAATTTTCTTAAGATTAGAGCATATCAGTGGAAATTAATGCATCATATCAAGAGTATTAATTAGACTAATTAAACGCACCCCAATTTGAGAGACGTATCTGAGCTCTCATAGTCTTGAGGAGCGCTGTTAGAGTTGCAGAGGTTGGTGGTGACAGACTCTGATGACTGACCCTCCTCCATAACCAAGTTTTCTGAATCGGCCCGAACCGGCCTCCGGCTACTTTGTTTCTCCAGCACCTTCAACAACCATACCAAGAACCATTACCAGAGAAAGACTCGAAACATAAACATAGATGAAGAGTTAATGGAGAGATCTTATACTTGCTGTCTCAGCCGTTCATTCTCTTCAACCAATCGCATCGCCTGCACGTTCATATACAAATCATGTCAACGAAATAGAGAAGAGGAAAATAATTCTATGGAGGACAATATTTATTGTCTTCACCTCATTCTTTTTTTTTTCTTTCAAAATAAGCATGAACCATCTTTCATTTGCATAAAGGGAATGTGTTAGAAGATTACAATTGAAATCATTTTCAGGCTTAGGGAAGTCTACTCCCATGGTCGCTCGAGGAAACAGACGGGGCACAACAAAGACGACAACATCCACATAATCAGATCCTCAAATCATTATACAGATACATTAATTCGTATTGGTAATGCAGTACCCTAAACTTTTGACATATGTTTAGTTACTTGAAACATGGGAAGTCGTGAAAATGATAGAAAATGAATTGAAATTGGATCAACTACTCCCCTAATCAATCTAATTTCTGATTTTTCAGGTACTAGATCCTGGATTGTGATGTGAAGTTCACATACTTTAGGAAAAAAATAATTTCAATACTCATGTGTTAGTAAAAGTAAGAGAAGTCGGGAATAAGAATAATTCCAATACGCATCCCAATCCGAACATCATAATATTTACGGCCTTTTAATTAACCCAGATATTATGTATGTCTGAAAGCAATGTCATATATCAAAGGATGATAACTTTAGGTATGATTTTATAGGCAGGAGATTTTATAGTTGAAAGAGTCTAACATTTCTTTCGAGATCGCTGATCTCTTTCATAATCTTTTCACCCTGAAAGACATACAAAAAGATTTCCATTAGACACATAATAAATATACAGAGACCCCAATCCAGATTCAAGAGACTAAATACAGACCTTTTTCTCTATTACGCGGCCCAATCCAGCTTCAAGAGACTTCTCCAGTTGCTGCAATTCTTCCAAATTTAATCCTTGGATTTCTTCTCCCCTTATCTGCCTATACGTCAACGATTTTATTTCTAAATTATGGAGCACAAACAAGTAATTATTATTTGAAACAGAGACCTATAAATACCTAAGTTGTTGACTTTGTGCTGTAATTTCCTTGCTCAACGCAGAGTAGTTGCTGTTCTCCACTAGCTACATCAGAGTTAATAATTCTTTAAATCAAAATATAAAAATGAAAAATAGGAAAAACAATATATAATCCGAAATAAATTCAGATACTTGTCAATCAAATTTTGATTGTATACAGAACAGAACCCCAAAGAATTACTCGTTTAAAATACACTCTCTTACATAGAGCGGAAACATGAGAAAACACACTAAGTCGTGTCCCTAGCATTTTCCTTAACCGAGCATTCAGTGTGCATGTAGCATCCACTCACTCACACATCCACAATGCACGACTCAAGGAAAATTTTGATATCATTCTAGCTAGGGCTCACATATAAATACTTTCCAAGACTTCAAAACAAAAGGAAAAAATCTCGAATTGGACCGGTGTGTTGAATCATTGAGATTAATAAATGCGGAAGGGCTAGCTCAACTGTTACTTCCTAGAGAACAAAGAAAACACAAGGCTTAAGATTACTATACAAAACACTTCAAGAAGATGAGATCAAAGTTTTAATGAATTGGGAAGGAGAGACAATACATCACATTATATGCATTTATTTATGTCTACATATGTTATATAAAGGACGAACCTGTAACTCAAGAGATGGTTGTTCTATTTTCGAGAGATTCTTGGCGTGCAAGTTGTGACGTTCTAGAATTTCCTTCATGCTTCAGAAGAGAAAAATAATACACGTCACTAGCTGGTTAACTAGAAAGCTTCAAAGCAAATAGCAGTAAATAAAAAATAACAAAAATGGAAAGGGCATAAAAAGATGTTATTCACATTTTAGTGCAATTTTTTGGTTCAGCATTTCGAAGATGCTGCTGCAACTTGTTACACTTTTCAACTTAAAATGTTTTTCCCCTCTAGAATCTTACATATGTAGTATATGAGCAATTTTTGTTGTCATCGTGACACTGTCGCATGATATGACAAATTTATCTTAAAGTATTTACTCGTCGTTCACTTATATTTTAACACGTGAATTAACAACATTATGACCGTTTTTAACAGAAACAAAATTTTCTCAAACAAATTTGAAGCATTGTTACAAAACCCAATAGAGGGAAACTTGAAAGAGAAAAATAGATGGCCGTAATTGATCAACTCCTTAAGGTGCAATTTCTTAATTTTGGCTATTTGATTTCTTTGTAAGTGGTAAATTGTTTAGTCTTGGTTGGGTCAAACTCGTATTCGTTGCTCATTTTTGCATCACGAACCCAACCATGGTCAAAATGGGCGGTATCCAATAAGAATAGCAAGTGATTAGACCCCAATAATAACAGTGTCTTGTCCCTTGTTTGTTTTTATGTATATTATATGATTATATTCATCCACAGAAAACAACAATCCAAGTTGCAGACCCTTCACCCTATTATATATATATATATATATATATACCCTCTTAATATTATTATAATATAGCTTGACTAGCTGAGCAGCTATTTCCATTGACGTGGGTCTTCCTCCTCCTCTTCCCCATTATTCACCCCCAAAAAAATAAACACAACCAACCCTCAAATTTTAAGCCTATCAATTTTTACGGATGATAAAAAATATATATATTAAAAAAAGAAAAAGAAAAATAGTGTGCTTGAGTTTGTGAGAGAGAGAGAGAGAGACCTGGAGCTGGCGTATTCAAAGAGCTTTCCAGTGGAAGAGAAGATGATAAGAGCAATATCTGCATCACAGAGAACGGAGAGCTCCTGAGCCTTCTTGAAAAGCCCTCTCCTCCGCTTGGAAAAGGTCACCTGCCTCGCCGTGGCGTTGTCGATCTTCTTGATCTGAATCTTCTCCCTCGCCATCGATCGATCTTCTTCTTCTGCTTCTGCTTCTTCTGCAAGTTTGTGAAAAAAGGAGAATGATATATTATGGAAAGAAAACTCTAACTTAGTTTGGAGTGGAATAATTTGCTTTCTTCTTTAGGGTTTAGTTATCTTCAGTCAGAGAATATAATCAGCGAAAAACTAACCAGAAAAGGCAAAGAAATTAGAAGCAAAAGGAAACGAGGGCTAATTGGAGAGGGACAGTTCTGGTGCGAGAAGCGGCGGCATTTTGCCAAATTTAGCCAAGAATCTCTGGGGGCAAAGGCAAACCCTAAATATGCGATGAAATGAAATGCAAAATTTTAGAGAGAAAGAGACCCATCACCCATCTCCATCTCTAGATTCTTAGATCCAGAGAGGGCTTTTTCAAGACCAACAAGGCTCAGAAAATAAAAAATAAAACCAACCAATTGGAGAAAAAAAAAAAAACAATTTCTCAGGCTAAGCTAGGGGAGGGGCTTCTAGATTATTAGGTAAAAAGGGAATTTGTTTGGTGCTTTTTTAAGTTTTTATTTGCTTTGTATTTAATGATTTACTTACCAGTCTGAGTAAATCTGGGGTTTAGTGTTCTGTGAAACTTCAAGGCCACCAATGAGAATGGGAGAGAGAGACAAAAATTTATAGAGAGAAGGAATGTTTGTGTAAGTGTGGAAAAGGAAGGTCCTTTTTATGGTGAAGCAAACTACTGGCTGTTTTCCACGTCCTTGCCCTTTGGTTACTATTTTTTTGCCCTTTGGTTACTTTAAAAAGGTCTGATGGTGTGAAAAACTGAAATGTTGAGTTGCAGTGCAGGGAAGCATTGAGCTCAATTTGGATATATATTATTTTAGTATAAGTCATGGTCCAAACTAGAGGGAAGGGGGCACACACACAAATTATGTCATGTGAGTTGACACTGAAACCTCCTCCCACTAGGTAGACACAAATATCACTAAACTAAAAGCTAGTTCATCATGAGAAATATACACTCTCACGATTTTTTTATAACTAAATTGGTAAAAATGGTTAAAATCGTTGATGAGCAAGTGTTTCTGTCATGGTAGTCCCCACGCCCCCTCATCTCATCATGAAGATATATAATTTATCATATGCGATATGCCCCTACTTAGAATCATTCTAACGCATTTTCTCCATTCGTCAATGTCTTTCTCGTCTTCTGAGGTTACAGTATTTGACATTCACATAGTAGAATGTGGCTAAAGTGAGTTATGAGTTTGATTTGTGCCCGCAAACAATGAACAATGTCCAATTAATTGTAGGAAGTTGTTGAAACCAATATCTTTAATAGAGACTTCAGCGCAACCTTCCAAAGTTGCGTAAAGATTTCAATAAAGTCATCATGATTGATGGATTGATCTGTAAGGACTTGAGCCACAATACAATAGATACAAACAATAAAAGTGTTGCATAAAAACAATAAAAGTGCATGTAACGTCAGAAAAACCAATAACCATACCAGGCTGTTCACGAGGCGTGAGTGCTAGGCGGCTATCAAAAGGATTGCTCAATATCTGCCACAGACGTAGACATGCTAAAACTATAGACAAGCCATCAAACAAAAGAAAGGGAAAGGACGAGAGCAAATGAACCAGTCCCCAAGTTAGGGGAATGATTACCACGATGACGGATTGGGGCAATGGTGCACAGTGCCGATGCTGAGAGTGCAGACGTGATTGGGCAGGGAGGATGGGGGCGATGAGGCGCGCACGGCAAGCACAGGGAGAGAGACCGAGAACGACGAAGATGGTAGAAGGTGATTGAGCAACTAAAGACGAAGGGTCAAGATGGTAAGGAAGGGGAGAGCAACTACACGAGATGATGACCTCGCAAGAGAACAGAGACGACGTGAACTGAGCGCGACTGGACGCTATAAGAAATCCTAGAGAGGACGCACGGCTCTCCTCGCGTAACGAGAGAGAGGACCCGTGATGAGGGATTTCTTACATACACATAAATGATGTCGTAGGGGTTTGCACCTAAGACCTCGTGTCTACAGGTCAATGCCATTTTTCATTGAGCTAGATCCATTTGGCAATATGGATAATTTTTTTGAATTGAAGCTTAACAAGTTTTCTTTTCCCTTTTCTTTTACTTATTGTTGTGGTTGTCCTTGTTGCAACTTTCTCTCCCTCTCACCTTTTAGCATAAGTAAACGAGGGTTTATTACAAATTTGCCTCTTGGACTTTTGCATTTATCTCACTTCGGTCACCAAAATTTTCAGGTATGGCTATTGAGAATAAATAACCACTTCGATTAACAAAACTAAGACAGAAATAGTCACCTCACATTGTTACTCTGGTCGGATTAGTTAAAGAGTGAATAAAATTAGCGGAGAAGCTACTTTGCCACTTTAGGACTACTAGAGATACGTTTTATTTATTTATTAGAAACGATAATTAAGTATCGAACTCATAATAAATAAACGATAGGATATCTTTTCTATTTTTGGACAAAAGTGATTACTTCTGCTTATTAAATACATTTGCGAAAGTCTAAAGACTAACTTGGGACCAAAACATTAAAGACAGTTGATGGGGCAGTTTTATAATTAACTCAAATGTGAAACCTTAATTGGAGAGCATGTAGCATTGCTGAGCAAAACGTGAGTTGTGGGACTAAAATGAGCTACATTTTAATGACAATATCCCTTTAGGCTCCGTTTGGTTTAAGGAAAAGATTTGATGGTAAATAATTTCTCATGTATTTTTCCATGTTTGTTTATTACAGGGAAAGTAACTAAGAAATACCACTTTTATTTCTTTCCTCGTGTTTTTTTTCTGGTCAACACTCTTTCCTCATGTTTAGTTGGTGTAGGAATGTAAAACAAAATTTATTTAATTTTCCAATTATACCCATATTAAATTATATATATAAATGAATGCATTCAAAGTTATATTGTAATTCTAAATTGTTAATGGGCACAAAATGATCGTGAAAAAGGTGAATTTAATGCTAGTCCTAGTTTCCCATGGGAAGGGAAAATGAAACCCAAGGGCAATGAAGGGTTACATTTTCCCCATATTTTTTCATGTGCCAGGCAACCAACCTTTTCCCATGTATAGACTTACCAAATATGAGAAATTATTCTCAAGCCCCATTTCTTATGAACCAAACGCACGTTGGTCAAACGATGACACGTAACCAATTTTATCGAAAGCCTTACTAGAAAACTACATCATGAACCAAATTAATGTGCATACCAAAAAATAAAGGGTCACATTATTTGATTTGAGAACTTATGGACTATAATGAGAACTTTTAAGAAAATTCAAAAAACACTTTTTATTTTTATCAAAGAACAACTTCATTACAAAATCTTCAATAATACAAGCTAAGATATCAATATGACATCCAAAGCACCAAATCTAAGAGAGCAACAAAAATAACACACTAAAAAAGCAAACTAAAGTGGGACAAAAGTCGCACCAACAGCTAATAGTCCACATCGCTACAATTAAATATAATCTCAATAAACGCCCACACAACCCTATATAACCGAACCCTAAAGCAACTCACGAGCATAATATGACAAAATAGAAACATTTGTGTTTTTTTTTTCCCTGTGGTCGAAACAAAATAGAAACTTGTGATCGTAAAAATAGAGTTTATATATATTTAAAATTAGTATATTTTTATCATTATTTATTGGGAATGGTGGTGGTGGTGGTGGTGTTGGGTGATTGATAATGAAGACACACACGTAGAGGATAATTTGCCCAATGCCCGTACTGCTGATGTGACCTGTAGTCGGTGGGTTTCAAGATTCTTTCAGTGGGGTTGTGTTAGCTTTTTACGGAGGCATCAGTGAGCGATGGTGACTGCTCTAGCCTCTACACGGAAACTAAACCTGGCCAAGCATGTCCCTCCCTCACCTTCTCAATCACACCACTCATTTCTTTCTCCTTTTTTTTTACTTAATCATTAATTAAACCTCTTTTTCGGTTTCTTGGGTTGGCTGCCTCCCAACCGAACCCAACTCATTAATATTGGCAGGCAGGGCAGCAATGGCTTTTCTCTGAAAGGGTATATCAATGTGTGCCGTACTTCTGTTCATGCATGCATGCTCAGTTTGTGTGTGTGCGCCTTCAACTCATGCGCACAAAAACGAAAAAACTTTAACCATTTTAAAAAATAAATAAATCAAATTCTGATAAAAATATTTTATGTAACACAAGCCTCTCTGCATGCGCTTCCGCGCCTGCGAGAGGCTTTTTTTTTATTTGAAATAAATTTATTTTAGAATTAAAAAAAGATAATGGGTAGTTGTGTTCCTTAAAAGGAGGATCCATTATCTAATTTTTCTTTTAATTTTAAAATTTTTTAATATGAAAAAGTGTGAATTTACCATATTATCCTCATTTAATTAATAACTTCAATTCTTAATGTTTGCATTAACCAAGGGCATTTTCTGGTATTTTGAATGTTTTACCATTCTCTGCCTTTATATATATAGATAAACAAAAACCAAAATAAGATGAAATTATTGTGTAAAACCAGCTAAATTATTGGATTTTTGGAGTTAATTTGATTTAGATTAATTAATATTATTAATTTTATTATTGGATTTAAATTTGGGCAGATTATTTTTCTTTTACAGTTGAGATTGTTTTGTTAAATCCCAACGGTAAAAAAAGAAGAAAAAAATATGAAATTATTGTGTACCCAAGAATAAAAAAGAACCACCAAACGGGCCTAGACATTTTGGTAGGAATTGGTCTGAGGCCCATCAAACGGGCCTAGACATTTTGGACTTGATCCTCTAGTGAGAACTTGTTAGAACCAGAAAATCTACAAGAAATTGAGTAAGAGAAAGTTTGATACGCACTTGTTTTGCTGGAGGAAAATCTTATTGAATTCAAAGATAGCAATGGCTTTTAAAGGCCTTACAAAGTAACTGAATGAAAAACAACAACCCACGACTTTACAGCACCTAGAGTCGTGGTATATGACTAGACTTTAAACTGAACGTGCAACAATACTTGTTCCTTAATAATAGGAATTATTAACAGACCTGAAAACAAGGAGGTCTAACCTTAGTGACTAAGAAAATCCTAACAACTTCAACATCCTCCCTTAAACTGAATACCATTGTCATTCAGTTTACTGCTGGATAAGAACAAACACCCAGCAAACCTCGCAGCTTTGAGAAAACATCAAGCTTCAAAGGCTTTGTAAAAATGTCCGCGACTTGCTCCTGGGTTGAACACTGAACCAACTCTACAATTCCTTCCTTCGTAAGATCACGAAGAAAGTGAAAACGTACATCAATGTGTTTACTACGGCCATGCAAGACTGGATTCTTTGAGAGTTTGATGTCTGATACGTTGTCACAATATAACACTGTAGATTTGCATTGATCATGACCCAATTCCTTTAAAATTCTTCTCAACCAGACTACTTGACAAGCACTAGATGCTGCAGAGATAAACTTAGCCTCAGTGGTCGAAAGAGTGACCACTGGCTGTTTCTTCGAAGACCAAGACACAGCACCTGAACTCATCAGAAACACATACCCCGAAGTGCTCTTTCTGTCATCCTGATCACCTGCGTAATCACTATCCGTGTATCCCAAAAGCTCCTGCTTTCCTCCCCTCTTGTAAAACACTCCGAAGTCAATAGTTCCCTTTACATACCTCAATGCTCTTTTTGCCGCCTGTAGGTGCATCTCAGTTGGATGCTCCATGTACCTACTGATCAAACTAACTATGAATGTCATATCAGGACATGTAGCAGTCAGATACATAAGGCTGCCTACAATTTGTTTGTAGAGTGTACTGTCTACCCTTACTCCATCTTCGTCCTTCATGAGTTTAAATCCAGGAACAACTGGATTATTCACTGGATTACATTGATCCATTTTGAATCTGTCAAGCACCTCCTGTGCATATTTCCGTTGCCCAATGAAAATACCATCTGGCCTTTGCAACACCTCAATACCAAGAAAATATTTCATCTTTCCGAGATCAGTCATATCAAATTCAACCATCATGGACCGTTTGAAATCTTTGAACATAACCTCATCATTTCCAGTAAAGATAAGATCATCAACATAAAGACAAACAAACAAAACTTTACCTCCATCCGCTGTTTTGATGAACAAAGTGTGTTCATAGGGACACTTCTTGAAACCTTCTTTGGCAAAATAAGTCTCTATACGGCTGTACCAAGCTCGAGGAGCTTGTTTAAGACCGTACAAGGCTTTTTTAAGCTTGTATACTTTGTGTTCATGTCCCGTTTTCTCATAGCCAAGAGGTTGGGCGACAAAAACTTCTTCATTTAACTCTCCATGTAGAAAAGCAGACTTGACGTCTAGTTGATAGATCATCCAACCCTTCTGAGCAGCAATTGAAATCACAACTCGAATGGTGTCTAGCCTAGCCACCGGTGCAAATACCTCAGCATAGTCTACGCCATACTTTTGACTGTACCCTTTTGCAACGAGTCGCGCCTTGTATTTGTCTACTTCTCCGTTCTCATTGAATTTCGTCTTGTAAACCCACTTTACCCCAATAACTTTGCTGCCATGTGGTAACTCTGTAAGTTCCCACGTATCATTTCTTTCTATAGCCTCAATCTCTGAGTT
This sequence comes from Prunus kanzakura, assembly GCA_020521455.1. Taxonomy (NCBI): domain Eukaryota; kingdom Viridiplantae; phylum Streptophyta; class Magnoliopsida; order Rosales; family Rosaceae; genus Prunus; species Prunus kanzakura. The sequence continues at coordinate 151,853 of BPUM01000830.1, forward strand.
CATGGCTTGCCTCCATTTCTCATTCTTTACCGCATCTTCAAAGAATATAGGGTCACTGTTAGTGGACACAGCCAAGTAAGCAATATTTAAGTCTTCTTCCTCGGAAAGACCTTGCCCACTCTCATAATCTTTCATCCATGCTGGTGGTCTCCGTCTCCGTGCATGATGGGGTGAGTTCTCATCAATCTCCTCATGAGAAGAGTTCTCTTGGGCAGCACCATGATCCGTTTCTTCACTACCCTCATTTTCTTCAGTGCTGCTAGCTTCCGATTCCTCCTCATTGTTACTAACTTCTGTTCCCTCTCCTTCATCTGTTTCACACTCAAGGTCAGCCACAATGGCTTCCTTATAACAAGCCTCCCAATCCCAGCTTTGATCTTCTTCGAAAACAACATCTCTGCTCACAATTATTTTCTGAGAAATCGGGTCAAATAATCTGTAAGCTTTTGACTCAGCACTTACCCCAAAAAATATGCATTTGTGACTCTTGTTGTCAAGCTTTACTCTTCTGTGGTCAGGTACATGAACGTGAGAGATACATCCAAAAATTCTGAAATGACTCACTGATGGTTTAACTCCATTCCATGCCTCTTCCGGTGTCTTACTTCTCACGGCAAGTGTGGGGCTTCTATTGAGAATATGCACAGTCCAGTTAACTGCTTCAGGCCAAAATGTTTTTGGAATGTGCTTTCCAGAAAGCATGCTGCGAACCATGTTCATAATTGTTCGGTTCTTCCTCTCGGCAACTCCGTTTTGCTGTGGAGTGTACGCAGCTGTCAGTTGTCTTCGAATCCCATTCACACTACAAAAATTAGTAAATTCTTGTGATGTGAATTCACCTCCACGATCAGTGCGAAGGGCCCTTATGTATGCTCCTGTTTCTTTTTCAACTCTAGCTTTGTAATTTTTAAAAACATCAAAAGCTTCAGACTTTTCAATCAAAAAATATACCCAAGTCTTTCGACTAAAGTCATCTATGAAAGTGATGAGATACCGTTTTTTGCTATTTGATGTTGGATTGATTGGCCCACAAATATCAGCATGTATTAACTGAAGAATTCCAGATGCCCTCCATGTGCTTTCCTTTGGAATTGAGTCCCTTCGTTGTTTCCCCAACAAGCAATCTTCACAAACTTTAAGAGGAGCTCTGACCTGTGGCATACCTTCCACCATCTTCTTTTGTTGAAGAACTTTGAGACCATTCCAGCTTAGGTGACCATATCGACAGTGCCAAAGTTGAGATTGGTCTGTGATAAGGGAGACAAAGCACCTCTGTTCCTTTGACTGACATCGAGCAATGATAATGAACATTCTGTTGTGTGTCATGGCAGTTTCCATGATTAAACCCCTCTTAGGATGAAAGATCTTGCAAGTTCCGTGTTGCATGAGAACTGCAAGACCCTTCTCTTGTAGTTGCCCGATGCTCAGTAGGTTGTTCTTCAAGTCTGGCACATAGAACACCTCAGTAATCACGTGCATGGTGCCATCTATCTCCATTCGAATGCTGCCCTTTCCCTCTACTTTCAAGCTTGCGTCATTGCCCAATTTGACTGAATCCTTGAAGCCTTCATTAAAATCACAGAACAAATCCTTCTTGCCACACATATGGTTGCTGCACCCGGAATCCAGGAACCATAAGCAATCACTTCTAGCTTTGTTGTCATCCACATATGCCATGAGTAGCATTTCTTCACTTGTCTCAACAAAATGTGCCTGCTTCTCCTTTTTAGGACACTCCCATTGAAAATGGCCAAGCTCATGACAATTGTAACACTCAACTGTGGACTTGTCAAACCCATATCGGCCTCGTCCTCTTCCTCTTCCTCGATAAGAGCCGCGACCTCCACTCCGTCCTCCTGGCTGTGCTTCATTCGTGACTTGCAGTGCGTGTTCTTCCACAATATGCCTACTCATTCGTTGTTCATGAACTAGCAAACTGCTTTGAAGTTCGTCGATGGACAAAATGTCAATATCATTTGACTCCTCAATTGAGCACACAACGTAATCAAATTTAGGAGTCATGGATCTTAAGATCTTCTCAATGACCACCACATCACCCATCTGTTCTCCGTGAATTCTCATTTTGTTGGCAATGGTGAGAGTTCGTGCAAAGTAATCATTCACCGATTCTCCCACCTTCATATGAAGCACCTCAAACTCTTTGCGAAGAGCTTGTAGCTGTGCACGTTTGACTCGGGCCGTGCCTTGATATTTCTGCTTCAAGGAGTCCCAAATATCCTTCGCCGTATCCTTCTTCAAGATTGTCTCCAAAATCGATCGATCAATGGCTTGAAACAGGTAGTTCTTCGCCTTCAGATCCTTTAGCATGTGATCCTCGATTGTCTTCTTCTGTACCTCTGTAGGATCCACCCCTTCTGCTGCTGCAGGGATCCCAGTTTCCACCAAACCCCAGTATTCCTTAGATCGCAGAAAATTCTCCATAAGCATGCTCCAATGATCATAGTGCCCATCGAACTTAGGAATGGCTGGCTGTACAAAACTATTTTCACCAGCCATATCGTTACTCCTTCTCACTAAACTTGTGGTTGCTTTAAGACTTTTGATCAGGCCTCGTGGTGGTGCTCTGATACCAAATGTTAGAACTAGAAAATCTACAAGAAATTGAGTAAGAGAAAGTTTGATACGCACTTGTTTTGCTGGAGGAAAATCTTATTGAATTCAAAGATAGCAATGGCTTTTAAAGGCCTTACAAAGTAACTGAATGAAAAACAACAACCCACGACTTTACAGCACCTAGAGTCGTGGTATATGACTAGACTTTAAACTGAACGTGCAACAATACTTGTTCCTTAATAATAGGAATTATTAATAGACCTGAAAACAAGGAGGTCTAACCTTAGTGACTAAGAAAATCCTAACAACTTCAACAGAACTGTCCCTTCGATGGTACCGCTTTAGTAAATGTACTATATTTTCAATATGGCCCATATAACAAAGCCCAACTGAAAGAAGATCCATAACTATCCATAAATATTTTTAAAATTTATTAAAGAAATATGGCATGTGCAAACGGCATGAGAGAGACGCTAATGGGGTTTAGTCCAGTTGAAAAATGTCTTCATGTGCCGACCAATGGTCTTATGTTCGAAGCCCAAACATAAGAAACAAGAGAGGAAAACATCTCTACTATTACAAAAAATTAAATTTCCGAAATATTACAATATAACAAACCCATTGGGCTAGTTTGCTTTGTTTTATGTTCTTCGGCCTTGTTTTTCCAATTCAACCAGAAAATAACAAAGAAATCTCTAAAATAATTTGCATGGAATTATTAAGTGAAAATTAAGTAAAATAAGTGAGAATTACGCTTATTTCATTGTGTTCATTATGCTTTCATGCACGCTTGTTTCAAGTTCAAGCCATTTGCTCTCTACATAATTGTCCATCTAATAGAATCATAAACTATATATATATATTTTAAAATTTTATCAAAGGCATAATTTACTTAAATATCATAGCAACTTGGGTTTGATTAATCTGTACACTTGCAGGATTGATTATTATTATTATCGAATTTGTCTATGGTGTGGGCCAAATACCAACAAGCCCCAGGTGTTCCATCATCATTACTATTGGGTATAAAGAGCAAACAAGTACACAAACAGCAAATTTTGAATTGGAGCTGGGCGGGTCTTTCAAGCCAAATGACCCACCACCACACAAGTGCATTATGCAAATCCACTTGTTTTTGTTTTTTTTTTGTTCTTTTACTTTTCATCCCCAGTAAAATATTGTACTACTTAACAGTAAAAAGATATTTGTAACCGAAGCAAAAATAAAATAAAATGAACCATTTAAATAAAAAGAAGGGTTTTTAATTGCAGTCGCCCCTAAATTTGTACTCGAGTTTCATTTTGGTCTTCCATTTAGTTTTTAATTTCCAGCGTCCTTCAATTGTGTAACACGTGACAATTTGGTCATTCCGTCAATTTTGTCGTCAAAATAGATAGGTCATTTTAGAGGTAATTGATAGTTCTACTCCTCAAATTGATGGTCATATTAACTAACGGAAATACTGCTATAATATAAGAGAAGCCCACCCATACAAACATGTTATACATAAAGGTGGCATTTTCCCAATTAAAACCCCAAAGAATTTAACATTACGTTGGTTAAAAGTCAAATTCTCAGACCCAACAGGGAAGTTCTGAACAATCCGCACGCACGGTCACGTGCGCTGCCTTATCTAAAAAGTGCAAGTCTACAATCAAAGGCAACCCCCGTATGAGAGCGAGGCGTGAAGTAATACCGAGCGCAAAAAATTTGTGACTCAAAAAGCCGAGAAGTGTCCCCCAAATGTCCAAACGACGTCGTTCCCAGCCCAACCACAAGGCAGTACAGTACAGACATACATACCAGTGTCTTCACTCCATTTATATATCCCAAAAGCAAAACACAAAAAGAAAATGGCTGAAATTAGATGATCCCTATTCTCTAGGTCCACAGAGCCCAAGCCAGAGCCACTGAGAAGCAATTTTGGCTTCTTTTGAGGTTTTGAATTTTGGGTTTTCAAATTTTGGGGCTAGGTTTGTGGGGGAGACGGTAATGTCGGAGCAGAGGAACAACAATAGGTGGAACTGGGAGGTCAGTGGCTTTGAGCCGAGGAAGTTGTCTTCTTCGTCGTCGACGGCGTCGAGCTTCGACCATGACGATTACAAGCCTGGTGCGCCTTTAGTTCGGAGGTACTCGATCTCTGCTGCCTCGGCTTTGGCTCAGTCTGAGCTCTCCAACCATTCTGTGACTTCTAAGCTCCAGAAACTCAAGGACAAAGTTAAGGTAATGCGTTGTTTGATTTTGGTTTTGGTAATTAGGGTATGAGGCTGTGAGTTATGGAGTTTTGAGCTGAATCAGTGTTAAAATCAGTGGTTTGTGGTTCAAGAGTGTGTGTTGTTGGAAATGCATTTTGAATAATTTGGCTTGGAGAATGTGAACGCTTTGTGCATAATGTGAGAGATTGTATTAGTGAGAATAAGTGGTTGCATCTGTTCTGGAGCCTTTTGAAGTTATTTTACTGTTTTTATGTGAAGATTATGTTGGGTTTAGGAGGTCTGCTACAACATTTCTTTTTGGACAGCTTGCTAGAGAAGATTACTTGGAGTTGAGACAAGAAGCAAGTGAGTTGCACGAGTATTCTAATGCCAAACTTGAAAGAGTTACACGTTATCTTGGTGTTCTTGCCAATAAAACCCGAAAGCTAGGTAAGAGATTTGGTTAAGCTGTTTGATTGTGCGTTTGTCGGTTTAAAGGATTTCTGAAGTGGGTGGTATGGGACTTTTGTCTAAATTCAAGATGAGTGATATTTTTTGACAGGGTACAAGGTTTGATATTACATTGCAACAACATAAAACTACTTTTTTCTTTTTCTTTTGTGATGTATTTGCACTTTGAGATTAGTTAGTCCAAGAAAACTTAATGCCCTTCACCCCAGCGTTACTTTTTGTAAGGTTTTTTTTTTATGTTCTTGGGTTATCTTAATGGATTTGAAAGTTTGTCTACATAAAAATGCCAGATCAATTTGCCCTTGAAACTGAGGCTAGAATTTCTCCGCTGATCAATGAGAAGAGAAGGTTGTTCAATGACTTATTGACAGCCAAAGGTACTCATCTTCTGTGAGTTTTCTCCTTTTGGGACTCTCTCTCTCTCTCTCTCACGCAGTCACTCACACACCCATAAAAAAAGGCATGCCACACATAAGCACTTTTAAATTTAATTTTTAAGGTTGTTGAGGTATTTAATTGATCTTACAAAAGTTCAACGGGGTTGTATTTTCTAACTAGCCTTTAATTCCAGGAAACATAAAGATATATTGTCGTGCAAGACCATTATTTGAGGATGAAGGTTCCTCAATTGTTGAATATCCTGATGACTACAACATCCGTGTAAATACTGGTGATGATGCCTTGTCCAACCCCAAGAAGGATTTTGAACTTGACAGAATTTATGGACCTCATGTTGGACAAGGTGAGCATAACTTTCTTATTTCATTGTTTTCACCTTCCTATTGTGGTTGTGCTAGGTGAAATATTAAACATATTCTCCTATTTTAAAGTTGTCTTTGGCTAAAACATCTTTGACCTTTTTTGTTTGTCAGCTGAACTTTTCCGTGATGTTCAACCTTTGGTGCAATCAGCATTGGATGGATATAATGTTTCTATATTTGCATATGGACAAACCAACTCAGGAAAGACACACACTATGGTTGCTCTCTTTTCCTCTTTTCCTCCCTATGCATTTGTTTGTGTGTGTCTTTGCCGGAATGTGTTTCTGATGCATATAAATTTGTACTTGTATGCTGACATCTATTCCTATAGCCAGTTCAGGGCGTTGTAACTTGATATTTTCTATTACAAATTTGTAAAATGAATTGATTACAAATTTTACGTTGATGTATTAGGGACTTTAGAAAATAAATGAGAAGCGATTCTTCACTATTAGATTTGAACCTTAAAGCTTGGTGGGCTTTTCATTGTTTGTTACATTCCTTTTTGTAATCTGGATAATTCTTTCCACTGGTTACCACAAAATAAACAATAGAATTTAATGTACTAGAGCAAGAATTTAAATTGTCACAATGAGTGGTGTGCCTTTTACTGTTTTTGGTACAGTAAGAGATTTAGTGGTAGTTGTTTCATTTTATTTATTTATGAAAGTACTTTCAAGTTGTGCACGAGTTTCATGATATTTGGCCTTCTGTAACCTTTTTTCAGGAAGGATCTAGCCATGATCGTGGTTTATATGCTCGTTCTTTCGAGGAACTATTCGATTTGGCCAACTCTGATTCAACTTCTACGTCGAGATTTAAATTCTCCGTTACAGCTTTTGAGCTCTACAATGAACAGGTACTTATTTTTTTTTTTTTATAGTAAATTGTCATGATTTCTGGTTTATGTTTGTCTGAATGGCTTTTGAGCAAGGAATCCTCATGATGGTTTGATGTGGATTCCTTCCATGCTCTTGCAGATAAGGGATTTACTCCCAGAATCAGGAGATGCTCTACCAAAGATTCGCATGGGATCACCGGAGTCCTTTGTAGAACTTGTGCAGGAAAAAGTTGATAACCCACTGGACTTCTCTAAAGTATTAAAAGATGCATTTCAGAGCCGAGGAAATGATCCATCAAAGTTCAACGTTTCTCATTTGTATGCTCCAAATTTTGTAGGCTCGTTATATGGCTGTTATAGTGTAAGGTCGTACTTTAAGTAACATAGTTTAAAGTACTATGGTAAGCTTGACCTTTCTCTTAAAAAAAGTCCTGTCAGATCACTGAATGAGAAGACCATGCTTAAACTGTGAAATATTTATTTATTTTATTTTTGAATTATGATCCTCAATTTGTTCTCAACTTTTCTATCTCATCACTTCTGAGCGATCACTTGATTCAGGAGAAAGTGGTCATTATCACTTGTACACCTTTCTGGAAAAAGGATCTATTTGAGCACACTAAAAGTTTTGTTCCTTTTGATAGAAAAGATAGTCTTTAGTTAATTGATCTTAACAACTTGAACTAGGTTCACTTTCATCTAATAAAATACATTTAATTGCTACATAGTTAAAATAAATTTATTGTTGACATCTTTGATCTGCTGTTGACTTGGTGGAATATTGTCTGACATTTTACCAACTTGGTTGAAGCTACAATCAAGTGGCCTATTACAGGGTTTCTTTTTACTTACTGGGTGTAGTCTCCAAACTTGACAAACGGCCACTGTTGCACTGTCCAGTTTTTAGGAGTGAAAACAGTTGAAGAAAGGGAATAGTAGATAGGAAATATAACTATACCATTAAGTTGGAAAACTAGAAAAAGAAGTTCAGTATTTGCAGTTATCCTTTATTTTTTATTTTTTATATGCATGCTTGTCTATGTGTTACAATGGATCCTGTATTAATTTATCTAAAATAGATTCTTGTTTCACTATTGTCAGGATCATCACGATACATATATATTATAACAATTTGATCACTGGAGAAAACACATACAGCAAGCTTTCTCTAGTTGACTTGGCTGGAAGTGAAGGTTTAATTGCTGAAGATGACAGCAGTGAGCGTGTGACAGACTTGCTGCATGTGATGAAATCACTTTCAGCGTATGTTTGGATGACTTATCTCATTTTTCTGATATTGAAAAGTTTTGGTTTCTAGCCTTTCAGGTTGCCTATAATTTTAAGGATGGTTCACATTGGTCTTAAACTTTTGAACAATATACGGTTTTCATTTTGCATGATCTTGATACCATAGTATGGCATTTCAAATCTATTTTCTTAGCATGTGATCACCAATGTTGAACGGATACAAATTTGGGATGCTAGAGACGATACAAATATCTCCAAAAACTAGGATACATATACAACGGTTAAAATAACATATATAGATATATATGGGAAAAGGGAATGTTTGTCAGATCGTCTGGCAAATTGTGAATCTGGACCCTTGATCAAATTGAATTTTGTCAGAATCTGTGGTACAGATTCACAGTATGGAAACAAAAGCATTTTTTTGGCAAGAGAACATTAATCTACTATAGGTATAATATGTATTATTTCTTCTCTTTAATCAGAAACGTTGAAAACCTATCCCCCTTTCTCATTTTGTCGAACCACAAAAGAGAAGAGACTTATGTGGCCGGTTGAAATTAGCTTTTGAACAGTACATCATGATCCTTAACTTTTTAAATATTGCAATTAGACCCCTTTTATAAAATTTCAGAAGTACCCATTTTGTATCCTGACCGTGTCTTTTCCTTTTCAACCCCATGTCCTTGTTTTATCTGAAAGTTCAATGTGCCCAAAAGACACATACTCCAAATGCTATACCCGATATGTATGCGGCTGTATCCGTATTGAATACTCCATATGGCCAAATTTGAAGGATCTGTGCAACATAGGTGTTCACATTACTAAAAGGATGGTTAATAAATAAATAAGTGATTTTCTGTTGGTCCCAACAGTATATCAGGTTTTCTTTTCCAACCCGTACTGACTTTTTGCATGGTGGCTGCTTATATCAATCTGTTATGTTTTATTTTTGTATAGATTGGTGAAGCAATGACATCATCATGTGCGAATATTGTACCTTTTGAATTTACTCCTGCCATCATGTACTAAAATGTTAGTGCAATTGATGTTGTGCATGTAGGTTGGGAGATGTTTTGTCTTCCTTGACTTCCAAGAAGGATGCTATTCCTTATGAAAATTCAATGCTTACAAAAGTACTCGCAGACTCGCTAGGTATTCAGTTCTCCTTATTGTTTATGTTAGTACTGATTTAGCTGTGTAATTGTACCATGAAGCGAAAATAAAGAATGAGAAGTAGTGTATAGTGCTTTTTATGGTTGTATGTGTTGGTAACTGGTCAATGGTTACTTGTGTCAGATTGATCATGGTGTCCATTACCCTCTGTTCCTCTGTATGATTGACTGGCATTATCATTTGGGGTTCTGTACAGTTGATTTATATTAATTGTCTTTCATCAGTCTGGTTGGAGAACTATCTTTGATTTCTTATTGAAAAAAACTTCTGTAGGTGGAAGCTCAAAAACTCTGATGATTGTTAATGTCGTTCCAAATTCTGTGAATTTGTCGGAGACGCTATCGTCTCTCAACTTCTCTTCTAGAGCTCGAAATGCTGTTCTAGGCCTTGGGAATCGAGATACCATAAAGAAATGGAGAGATATTGTAAGTTCTCTCTCTCCCCCCTCATTCTATATTTACTATAAATATTTTGCTTTGGACTCTTGAGTTTTGTTTTCTGTCACGAGCACATCGAAGCAAGTAACTTGCATCGAAATGATATACATTTGATTAATACTGGATATACTAACTTTACCCAAAAAAAAGTATGGAGCCCCTAATAAATAACTTCTTACCTTACGAATTTGTTTTGGTTAAGGCGCTGTTATGAGCAAAGTTATGAATTCATTTCTTCTGAACTTTTATTTGTGATGGTTCTTGTAGGCAAATGATGCACGTAAGGAGTTGTATGAAAAGGAAAAAGAAAGTCAGGATTTGAAACAAGAGGTTTTGGGACTTAAACATTCACTCAAGGATGCAAATGATCAATGTGTCCTACTCTTCAATGAAGTCCAGAAAGCGTGGAAAGTTTCTTATACGTTACAGTCAGATTTAAAGGTTTTATAACTTCCTGAATTTGCTACAGTTTTTCAATTGACTTGCATGCTAGTGAAAGTCAGAAAAATTTCTTCCCAAATAATTGTTTGGACATGTTCTTGATATAAGCCAATTTTAATGTGTTTTCCTTTATTGTTCAAACTGTTAATTGCTAGATTTGAATTTGCAATCCAATTAAGGAATTTCTCCAGAGTTGCCTCTCTATTTGTCTAGTTTAATGATTTTCAGTTTTATCATAAAATTTTCTTGTAAACTATATGCTAGCTTTCCTGATCTATCAATTTTCACATTCCAATTTTCTAGTTTGTCACAATGTTTGACAATTTTCATCTTTTATCTGGGGAACGCATTTGTAGTTTGTATTCTAAATTGGTTTTTGGTAATGTTTGACATTTTTCACTTTATTACCGGGGAATGTATTTGTGGCTTTTCTGTATTTTAAAGTGGTGTTTGGCGCTGTCTTGTCTACATGTGTGATTCAACATTGATCATGTAGTTTCTTATAGTAAGCATGTTGCTAAACTGGTTTAATGTTCTCATTTGATGCAGTCAGAGAATATTATGCTTGCAGATAAGCAAAAGATAGAAAGGGAACAAAATGCGCAGCTCAGAAATCAAGTAGCTCAACTGTTACAGTTGGAGCAAGATCAAAAAGTGCAGATAGAACAACGAGATTCTACGATTCAGTCCTTGCAGGTTGGTCATGCGTCTGTTTAGTCTTCCTCATTTATATTTTGAGTGTTCAATATTTATTTTGAAATGTCCAGGAACTCCCGTAGAAAACCTGTTCAATGTTATTGTTGTGTTACGTTCATATTTTATGTGTAATCTACACTACATACTTGGGATGGGTGTTTCACTATAATATGATTGAATCATTTGGAGCTTATTTGGGTCAGCAGTTGGTCTTTTGCAGCGTGGTTATTTTTGACACTGTTCCATAATTAACTCAGCTCATGATATTATAATTTTTTTTGGGCGGGTAGCCCCTGATATTATTTAAATATCACTGTTTTCAACTGTTGCTTAATGTGGTTCTTCATTAAAGTAACTATGGCACATATTCATTTGTCAATGTCTAGAGGTTTCAGTTTTGTTGCATTATTAAAGAGTTGAATTATGATGGACATATGCTAATGTATGAAAGTTTCATATTTATGTTTCCTAATCAATAAATTTACTTTGCAATATTGTTGCACCATATGGTGTTCTCTAACTTTAATTGTCTCATTCAGGCCGAAATGAAAAGCATTGAATCCAGACTCAGTGAAGCACTCCATTCCAGTGAAGATCGGTCAGCATTAGGCTCAGATCTATCAAATGCCAAGGCAATTGGGGATGACATGGATTCTCCCCCAGTTACTAAGAAATTGGAAGAGGAGCTTAAAAAACGTGATGCATTAATAGAGGTGTGCTATTCTACCATAAACGTGATGCATTAATGATCATGAATCATTATTACATGACCTCATATTTGAATCCTTGAACATCTTATTGATGCTATTTGTAGTCTGAATCAATATTCATTTCCCATGCAAACTAGAAGTTCACGAGCCTAAATGGAGACTTGAACCTTTCAAGACATTAAATCCTGATATTTAGAATTAAACTCACAATGGCAATCCATTAAATCTGTAAAAATAAGAAAGCTATGGCAATCCAAAATGACCTCGCTAACAAATCTGCTAATGTCATGAAGAGTGCCACATGAATAGTAATCATGCTACATAATCGTTAACAGTGTTCAGTAGTCTGAAGACCATTAGACTGCAAAAACTAGAATGAAGTACCAAAGGCTCCTGTTTTAGTCTCCTTGGGACCAAAAAGTTGTGTTATGAGGAGTCTCTTCCACAATGACTTAGTATCCTCTACCAAGTCCTTGTTTGTGTGTGCCAGCATGAAAAGGTCATCTATTTAAATCTATATTTCAAATCTCAATCGATATGCTCCTTTATATATAGTTATATTTCATTCTAAAAGGATGACTAATACTCTCTCTCTCTCTCTCTCTCTCTCTCTCTCTCTCTCTCTCTCTCTCTCTCTCTCTCTCTCTCAACAGAGGTTACATGAAGAAAATGAGAAGTTATTTGATAGATTGACAGAGAAAGCATCTTTGGCTGGATCACCAAAGGTAATTTCAATTTATCTCATTTTAGATGTGGTTGTGTGCTTTCATGCTATAGATGTATCTTTGTGCAGTTGATTATTTTTTAAGCATTTCAAGTATCTGCATCAGTCTTTTAGTTTTATTCATTTTCTTGTGGCATCTTTTGTGCTTATTGTTGCATTCATTGCTTTTCTTGATTCAGTAATTCATGGAAATCTGAGGAATGTAGTTAGATGTAATTCTGGGTGTTTATTGTAATAAAACACTTGAAGATTCTGGGCTGAAAGTTTTTTCAGTTAGCAATCTGACTCTATGGTAGCTGTTTCATTTATTTGTATGATATTGATGGTTCTGTTTTGTGATGCCATTTGGACCGACTGAAAAAAGTTTAGGAGAAATTCAAAATTCTATGAAAAAGTTAAGAGTTTGCAGAAATCTGTTGTCCTATTCGAATCCATTGTTAGATAATAAGCTGCTTCCTTATTTGATTTCATGTGATCATGTAAACTATGTTCGCAATTTTTTGTCTCATTTATGAAATTTAAGCAATTCTACTTCAGTGATTTGTTTAGGGTATTGTTTCATACTTCTAATATGTGTTTGTGTGTGTGTGTGTGTTGTATATTTCAGCTGTCAAGTCCATTATCCAAGGGGCCGCTAAATGTGCAGTCTCGGGACCTTGTGAGGTAAGACTTTTGGCTACACTTTGTGGTTAATGTAATTTTTGTCTTATCTTTCTTTATTCAAAAGCCCTTATTTCCTAAAAGAAAATTTTGCTTATTAAACTTTATTTTTCAATACCATAAAGCAGGAATGATAGTAGGGGGCATTCGATGGATGTTGTTCCTTCATCACCGGCACTTGCTGCAGACAAGACTGAGGGTACAGTTGCTTTAGTGAAATCAGGTTCGGATAAAGTCAAAACAACCCCTGCAGGAGAATATCTTACATCTGCCTTGAATGACTTTGATCCTGAACAACATGACAGCCTTGCTGCCATTTCAGATGGAGCAAATAAGCTTTTGATGCTGGTACGCTTGGTTATTTGATTTTTCTTTTCATTTGTGTTTGTAATCATACTGACATAATATGATTTATGTGGATATAATTTGGTGTTGTCATGCATTTCTTATTTTAAAGTGAGTATTAAAGCTTCAGTTTCAACATTTCACCTTTAGTTGATGTTGAAAATGTCATACTAACTAAGGATTTTTTTCTTGTTAAATTTTTTGGGGGTGGTGGTGAGCTTTACATAGGGGAGCTTGTTAAATTATTGATTCATAAGTTTTTATAATAAAAAAAATTCTTGTAAATCATTCTATATATTATCTGATCTCTCATCGCCCTTCTCACTTTCCTCTCCTTGTTCTTTCTATTTCTTTAACTGAAAACAAAAACAGTACTGCACAATACCTAGGATCATAAAAATTAACCTTTTTTTTTGGCTTGACTTAGCTTGTATGGTGGATCATGATGTCAGAATGGTAATACTTTATTAGTCTTTCAGGTTTCATTTGAGCACATAATCTTTCTTTTGGTCGGAACATGTTAATGTTTGATGATAATTATTCTGCAGCTAAAGCTAAGATGTGATTATATGTGTTCACTTGTCTAGTATGGATTTTCTGCTATTTGGCTTAAAGTATTTTACCTATTGGTCTTTCTATATACAGAAGTTTCAACAGTTTGTCAATAACAGGAACTTGTACACCTACGCAAATCCTGAGTAATTTGTATCTTAGAAGTAGAAATTCCAAAAGTAACTGTATTTACAAATAACAGGTTCTGGCTGCAGTAATCAAAGCAGGGGCTTCTAGGGAGCATGAAATACTTGCTGAAATAAGAGATGCTGTTTTCTCCTTTGTTCGTAAAATGGAACCACAGAGGGTAATGGACACCATGCTTGTATCCCGTGTTAGAATTTTGTATATTAGATCTTTGCTTGCTAGATCGCCGGAGCTGCAGTCCATCAAGGTAATGAAAGTTACGAAACAATAGAGACCTTACCATTCTATTTGTATGCTCCCTCTTTTTCCTGGGGGGTTGGGGTCAAGAAAATATGATGTCAAATGCATATTATTTAGTGCTGTTTCCGTCTTATTATTTATAGGTTTCGCCCGTTGAGAATTTTCTGGAGAAGGCTAATACTGGACGTAGTAGAAGTTCCAGCCGAGGTAGCAGCCCTGGAAGATCTCCCGTGCGCTATGTTGATGAGCATATCCAAGGCTTCAGAGTGAATCTAAAGCCAGAAAAGAAGTCCAAGTTTTCATCAGTTGTATCAAAGATACGCGGTCTTGATCAGGTAGCTGCCATCTTTATGCTCTCTGTGTCTCTGTCTGTGTCTCCCTTTCTCCTGTCTGTTGATATAAACAAGAAAGAAAGGATAAATAGAAAAGAGAATCCCAATACACATGCAGAAGGCAGACCAGAGAATGTAGAGAAAAGAAAGGCTAGCTGTTCTTCCGCCAATTTTTCTGTTTTAATGGAGAAGTCTAGAAGTCAGATGTATTCTCTTTACTTTTCTTGTACCTATCTTTCTCATTCTTCTGTTTTTGGGTGCTTCTTCACTATCACTACTTAGTTTAAACATTTTCTGCTAGAATTCCCTTTTGTTGCAAATGGTTTATATGATGTGGCCCTAAGCACTCAAATGTACAGGATACTCCACGGCAGCAGGTAACTGCTGGAAAGCTTAGAGAAATAAATGAGGAGGCTAAAAGTTTTGCAATTGGAAACAAAGCTCTTGCTGCTCTCTTTGTTCATACACCAGCTGGTGAGCTGCAGCGCCAACTTAGATCCTGGCTTGCAGAAAATTTTGACTTCCTCTCTGTTCTTGGAGATGATGCATCAGGAGGGACAACTGGTCAGTTGGAGCTTCTTTCAACTGCAATCATGGATGGTTGGATGGCTGGACTTGGTGCTGCAGTGCCTCCTAATACAGATGCTCTTGGTCAACTTCTATCTGAGTATTCGAAGCGGGTCTATAGTTCTCAATTGCAGCACCTGAAGGTATGTCTGGATCTTGGGTTAGTCTCCTATTTTAAATAGTTGGCTTAATATTTCTTTCACCCCCTTCAAAATCGTAGAGGGCCTAAGGACTTCTTTACATTAACCTGGGAAATCTCCATTGTTTTTAATGGTGGTCCATATACCCGTGATTTTCTTTTCATTTTCAGTAGCATCTCTGTTGTATTTATGTCCATTAGCACATTTGTGGTTTATGAGCTAAATTTGGTGTGAGACGTGCATGATTTTCCTTCAAATATGAGATGCCATATAATTGTTATTTATTTATTATGTAATTGAGATGCCTGCCTACTTGTTCTGTGCATCTCTTTCAATGAATTATTGGTTTTTTTTGAATTTTTTTTTTCCATATTCCCAGGATATTGCTGGTACATTGGCATCAGAAAGGGCGGAAGATGCAGCACAGGTTGCAAAATTGCGATCAGCTCTCGAGTCTGTTGATCACAAAAGGAGAAAGGTAATATTTTTTATTGATATTTGTGCACATCTTAGAAAGTATATATTTTGCATATTTCATGTACATTTTTTTTTGGGTCTGAAATCTATCATGCACTTCATAAATGCAAACTTGCGTGTTCAACAGAAAAGAAGAAGAAATCCTTTTAACAAAAAGGATGTAATCCTTAAAATATACAAGTTTTTACCTTAGTTTTTGTTCCTTTTCTCTAATTTTAAAAGGTTGGAAACTCATGATGCCAATCAATGCTTGGGTCAGACAGGGAACATTCCTTTTTCCTCCTTGCTCAGGAAGTTATTTTGCCTGTACTTTCTTTCTCCTTTTCATTTTAAACCTGTTTGTTTTCTATGGTTGACCTATTGTTTAATGACATCTCAAATTTATGTTTCTAAAAGATCACGCATAGAATCTGTCTTGTCTGAAAGAGGTTTCCTGTGTCCTCAGCTTGATATCTAGGTCTCTCAACTGAAAAAATAGATTTAAAAATAAAAGGTATATCAGTGTTCCTATGTTTGACAAGTTATTCAATAAACCATCCACTGGCATGCAAGTCAAAATTCTTTTCTTTTTATGTTTCCATTTCCTGTGGTGACGAACAAGTTGGCTGAAATGATCCTTGTTTCTATTATCTTCTTGGACCAATTGTTGGATATTATGCTAATTTCTTGGTTTCATCAGATTTTGCAACAAATAAGAAGTGACGTAGCCTTATTGACATTGCAAGATGGTGGCCCGCCTATTCAAAATCCTTCTACTGCTGCTGAAGATGCACGATTAGCATCTCTCATTTCCCTTGATGGCATAGTGAAACAAGTCAAGGTTTACCTCTTTGCACCTTTTTATTTTATTTTTTCCAGGTGATACTTGATGATTGGGCTATTGCTAATTTGAGAAACAAGAAAATGTAATACATTTTTCTTGTACAGGATATAGTGAGACAATCCTCTATGAGCACCTTGAGCAAGAGTAAGAAGAAGCAAATGCTTGCATCTCTAGATGAACTTGCTGAACGGATGCCTTCCCTTCTTGACATTGATCATCCGTGTGCGCAAAGGCAAATTGCTGATGCTCGTCATGTGATCCAGGTATCTGTGAAATGCTTAACACTTTCTCTTGTCAGACTTATGTTACCAGACTGAATTTGAACACATTCAGTCAAAAAGTTAACCTGATCAATGCTCCAATGACATTGTCTGGAAACCTAAGCATCTTATGTTGCCAGACAATCTGGTTAGAAGATATTTCCCTGCAGATATACACACACGCTATTTTTTTCTTTTTAACACAAAGGGTGCTTCTTATAAGATGGGTAACCGTGTATAAAATTGGTTTTTAAGTTTGCTTTCGGTGTGTTAGTGCTTTTGCCTGACAATGCAGTTTATTATTAATCTCTTACTTCACCCCTGAATCATCTCTATGTTGCAGTCTATTCCCGAAAAAGATGATCACCTTCAGGAGCAATCTCATGCTCTCAAACCATCTACAGATTTAGGGTTCGGTACTGAAACTGACGTGGCACAGTGGAATGTCCTGCAGTTCAATACAGGCGCTACAACGCCATTTATCATCAAGTGCGGAGCGAACTCTAATTCAGAACTAGTCATTAAAGCAGATGCCAAGATTCAAGAACCTAAAGGGGGTGAGGTTGTGAGGGTTGTCCCAAGACCATCTGTTCTGGAAAGCATGAGCTTGGAGGAGATGAAACATGTATTCTCCCAACTCCCTGAAGCTCTAAGCTTGCTTGCCTTGGCAAGGACTGCAGATGGAACGCGAGCTCGTTATTCTAGGCTGTACAGGACTTTAGCCATGAAAGTGCCGTCGTTGAGGGATTTAGTTGGCGAACTTGAAAAGGGGGGTGTCCTAAAAGATGTGAGGTCATAAAGTGCAGAAATCTGTCAGGCTTCATGATTTGTCTTGCTTTTCTGATGTATTATAAGATTATTTCATTTTGGGTTGTCCAATATTTGTTGAGCTGTGAATCTGTGATACTCCACGCATCATCTACACGTACTCATGCATGCACAGTGATACCCATCACTGGCATATAGCAATCTCTCTATTTTTTCATCCTCTTTATTATGATAAAGTTTTTAAATTTCTGTCTTTGCCCATCCCTAAAAACCCTGCAATTGCTGTAGTTTTTAGGCTTATTTACTGTAGTGCCCCCAGAAACTATGGTCAAATTCCAGATTGCCCCCTGAAAGTTGAAATGGCCCATATTATCCCCTTGACTAAGGTTTGGTGTTTCACTTTACTTCTACAGTCATCTCCATTCATAATGCTGTTAACTTTGATGACGTGGTAGGGGTAGATTAGTAATTTTATATACCTAGGTTCTTTATCCACCTCCAATTTGGACAAACAAATAATAAAAAATAATTTACATTTATTAAATACTTTTAAAAAATAAAAATAAATTATACAACAAAAAAAATAAAAAAATCTAGCCCAATCGCCTTCCCCACCCTCAGCCCCCCCGGGTCTCTCTCTCTCTCTCTCTCTCTCTCACACACACACACACACACCTTCTACACAACCTTCTCGATCTAAGCCCCATCCCTACCCATCCACCCCCGCCCCCCCCCCCCAACAACCACAGATCATCTAAAGGATAGTGGTGAAAGGAGCGGAGTGATGAAACACAAGAATACAAAATAAAAAATTCAACACATAGCCTTTGCTGAGGACTCGCCACAGGAGTAGCTGAACCCGGCTCCGAACCCGCACCTGAATTCGCAATCTCGGCAGGCACCACGGCCGCCTCAAATTCCAATTTGCGAGTCCGTTTCTCGCGAGACTGGTCCAATTCGTTCAACTGAGCCTAGTGTTGTTGAATATCAAAGAAGTACTCATTCATACCTTGAGTCTTCTGCTTGTGATTGGCTTCAAGGATCGATTTTCATGCTGGGTTTGAACAAACTCTTCTTGCTCATGAGTATGAACCCAGCAAAATCAGCAACATGAGTATGTCACTCATTGGGCCATTTAATGAACCCACAGCTAAGGAGATGTGTGGGATTTGGATTTGGTGTATGTACTTTTGGGGAGGAAATGAGCTGAGTGATGAAATTGAAGGGGTAGTGGTGGTGTTTGCAGGGCGATGCACTTCACTGGGAGGGTGAGGGAGACTGGATCTAGGCTAGTTTTTTTTTCTTTCAATTTTAAGTTTTTATTTATTTAAGGCTAAATTATTGAAATGCCCCCTGTAACTCAATTTCAGTCTCAGTTTCCCTCCTGAAACTCTAAGTGTTTCACTTTCACCCCTGAAACTCCATATATTGTTTCACTTTGCCTATATTCCATCCAGACCTAACAAAAGTCGTCAAATCTTAACCCGCCAAAAACAACCTTCTCTTACAAATTCAAATACTCTCTAAATCTGCAACTATACCCAGACTCATTTGCAAAACCAAACCCCTATCCAAACTCCAAGAAACGAAGAACAGCCTCCAACAATGGCGGCAGCCCAACTCCTTCTCTCTCTCGTTGTCCTCTCAGTTCTCTCTCTCCTCCGCCCTCCCCACCCAAACCCTCGTCAACACCGCCGAAATCCTCTCAGATTTCGGCTACACCTCCATGGCTCTGACCCCTGACCTTGCCTCTCAAACCCTCCTCCTCTCCCAGTCTCCTTCTCTCACCATCTTCGCCCCCACCGACGCCAACTTCTCTCACTCCGGTTAGCCACCGCTAAACCTCCTGTAATTCCACATCATCCCCTTTTATTTCTCTCTTCGATCCCTCAAGTCCCTGCCTTTCGGCGCCAAAATCTCAACTTTACTCTCTGACCACTCTCTCTCCGTCACCACTTTGGCCTACGACCCCAGAGTCTCACTCAACAACGTCCCCATCACTGTTTCCCCAATTTTTGACTTCTGTTAGGGCTGGATGAAATATAGGCAAAGTGAGACAATATATGGAGTTTCAGGGGGGAAAGTGAGACACTTAAAGTTTCAGGGGGGAAACTGAGACTGAAATTGAGTTACAGGGGCATTTCAATAATTTAGCCTTTATTTAAAGTGTTTAATAAATGTAAATTATTTTTTATTATTTGTTTGTCCAAGCTGGAGGTGGTTAAAGAACCCATGTATATAAAATTACTAATCTAACCCTGCCACGTCATCAAAGTTGGCAGAGTTATGGATGGAGATGACGGCATGGGATAAAGTGGAACACCAAATCTTGGTTAAGAGGGGTAATATGGGCCATTTTAACTTTCGGGGGGCAATCTGGGATTTGACCATAATTTCAGGGGACACTACAATAAATAAGCCTAGTTTTTATTTTAAGATGACGTTTTCTAGTAGAATAGTGATGCAACAATACTCTCATGCTAATAGAGAAACAAATCATTTGGCGGACAGTTAAGCTAAGAAAGGACATGCTACTTTCAATGCTTGTATTTGGTTTAGGAATTCGCTCGAAAATTCTACACATATTGTATTTGGATTTGTATAGTTAAAAGATCCAAGGGGCTCCGTGTAATCATGTTTTGGTTTAGTATGGCTGCATTGAAACTTTTACATAGATTATTCAACAAAAGATTACATTTAAAATGTGACTCGAAGTGAGATTTGCTCCAATTTTTTGTAGGTCTCTTCTTCAACCACTTCCAAGCTTCCTCATCCTCATTTTTCATTTTTTTCCATTTCTGCCTCCCCCGAAGGCACAGTTGTAGCTCTTGCTGCAGCCCATAATATATGTTTCAGAGCAAGATCAATATGTGATGCCCTAAAGTTACTATACAGCTGTTTCACACACATCCTGTGTTTTGCAGTTGGAAGTACTGTCTCAATGGCAGGTACAAGTCCCTTTTGTTTGTCACTAATGACTACCCAAGCTCTTTCATGTGTAATCCCTAAATCTTCAATAAGCAAATTGAAAAACCAAATACAAGAATCTTTACTCTCAATATCAATCACAACCAAGGTCTAAAATATTGGTGTTATCGGAAATATCGGTAGGCCAAAAACACGGAAATTTCGATGGAAATATCGGGATATTATCGATATCGATAAAAATTGAATAAAAACCACTGAAATTGTAAGAAAAACTTGGAAATTTTTATTGAAACTTTGTAGGATGTTTATTTAGTCAATTATCTATTAGTTTATCATAAAAAATTGGAAGGAAATGCATTGCATGATGGATTTAACTGATTTAAATTGATTATATAGCGAGCTGGCAAACACTGTGATTGTTACCCCATGGGGTCATAATACTAGTGTTAAAATTCTGAATTTTTTTAAAGGATAAAAACAATGCTAAAAATTAAAAAAAAAACACGCCAAACTTATTCCAATTAACAAAAACATCATTCAATAAATTGAGCCCATTATGTAAACCATAAATTTAATCGAAATAATGACACCAACCCAAATAATAAATACACACACCAAAAAATAACCCAAATAATAAAATATCTGGAATATTACAACAAAAAGAGCACAATGGGTGTTGAACCCTTGACCAAAAACTTCTTTTCAATTCAGAGGCCACTATGGTAACTGATAGCTTTACATTATTTATGTCTACTTTTAGTATTTATAGGTCTAACCAACATAATTGTAAAAATATTTTTAAAAACCCTAACAGATCAATTCGTTTTTTTATAAAAAAAATTGTGTTTGTGCTTGCCGACTTGGGCTTCTTCTTCCTCCATTTCTCTCTTTTCTTCCTCTCTCTTTCTTCTCCCTCTCAATCAGTCTTCTTCTTCTTCCTCCCTCTCTCTCTCTCTTCTTCCTCCATTTTTCTTCTCCATCGCAACTTGCATCTTCTTCTCCATGGGGTCGTCTCCCATGGCTGCCAGGGACCTCCAAGCCATTTCCAGATCTGCCATGGTCGTCTGAGCCATTTCCAGATCTGCCATGGTCGTCTCCCATGGCTGCCATGGAAATATCGGCGATATTATCAATAATTTCGATAATATCTCGAAATTATCACCATTTCAGCTTGGAAATTTCACGATAATATCGCTTCCGATATTATCGCCGAAATTTCGACGATACTATCGACATTCTGACGAAATCAGTTTGGTTTGTTCCCAGTTTATCGCCACGTGAAAAAAATGAAATTATCGTCGATATTTCGGCGATAATTTCGATTTTTTAGACACTGATCACAACATAAGCTATTGGGAAATAACTATTGTTCCCATCCACCCTAACAACCGTCAAGATCTGTCCAGGATAAGGCCCTTTCAAATGGTAGCCATCAACACCAATAACAGGTCTGCAATCCGCTAAAAATCCCTTCTTACAAACAGCCAAGCACACATATATCCTCTGAAACACCGTCTTACCCTTCACAACCCGAGTTTTAATCTTCATTGTACTACTCCTGTTTGCATTTTTCAATTCTTATGCATAATCCCACAACCTAGCATATTGTTTTTTGTAAGTACCTTCAATTAAATATCTAGCCAGCCTCTTTGCCCTATAAACTTGAATTTTTGTGACATTTATTTTGTAATCTTCCAACACATCTTCTTGAAATGATTTTAGATTAAACTCTGAGTTGCGCTTGAGCTTATTTGCATATCTGTCACAAAGCCAGTTTGATGTGGTATACCTAAGCTTGTCTACTCTTCCACACTAATGTTCTAGGCTCAAAGTTTTTATTGCCAATGTCCCTTCCTCTTTATCAATCTTTGATCCATATACTTGGAAAGAACAGCCTTCCACACATTTTGCCTGAACTCGTCTCTTATCGTTTTTTATCAATTTCACTTCCCTAACATGTATAATTACATACTCCTTGATAGCTTCTATCAATAGTTTTTTGTTTGCAAACTTCATTCCTAATCCAAACTCAGGATCTTTCAAATCCACATCTCTTCTATATTGCTTAAACTTTGACAGTTTTTTCTTTTTTCTACTGTTACCCTCATCTTCAATCTCACTTCTAGTGTCAAATTCTGATGTGGTAGCACCATCTGATGACACCTCTCCTGGAGCCCCATGACTAGTCCCCTCGTCTGCTATATTCTCTCTAACAGTTTGCCTGACCTCTGCCTCATTTTCACTGAACTCATAATCACTGTCTTTAATTTTTGAATCCTCATCTTCATCTTCATTTGGCAATTCTGCCATTCATCATCAATTGTCACATTTGCCCCTACATCTTCATTTGGTAATTCTGCCCCTGCATCTTCATTTGGTACCTCTTTGACCGCATCTTCATTTGCCATTTTTGTCCCAACATTCTCAAAAGTCTCCTCATTTTCAATATAAACCACCTCTTTCACTTGGTAATTCTAAGTCACATCCCCATCACAATTCTCACCATATGCATCATAGTCATAGTCTTGAATCTCACTATAGTATAACACAATAACCTTTTTGGATGTTATGTGACCAACCATTTCAACCACTGTAGCATTTGATGTAACAAGCTCCAGTCCACCCTCAACATTTCTACACCTAATTTCCAAACTTTGCTCAACTTGAGAAATGTCAATATCATACCCAAGACCTTTCCCAATTTTCAGTCAATCTAACAAGGACATAAAATCCTCTACTATTGTCCAAATAACATACCTTACCCTTTTTATAAACCTTGTTTTCAAACCAGCCCCTATGATGTAATTCTAGAGTGTACATTCCATTGGTAGCTGCAAAATTGAAACAACATACGTTAATTTAAAGTCATAGTTTTGTTGTTAATGCTAAGGACAATAATTACTGAGTTGGATGTAAAGCAGACAACCAAGGGACCACAAACATGTAAAAAAACCCCATATTCAACATTTCAGACAAAATAAAGCTTACACTCTACAGTCAATGTAGCAAAAGCCAAATCTACATACAGGAAAATGATTCCTTTACCCTTACTTTAAACATAAAACAACCAAAAAGCTGAACACAAACACAGAAAAAGGAATCTTTTACGCATAAAAAAACCATACTTCCAGACAAGGACATCCATTTCAAAAAAAAAAACAACATATAGAATGCATTACATAAGCCCTTACTATATTTGGGAGTCTTTCCACCCGAACAAAACTTGAACTCCATTATCAACAAGTAGTGAATTTCCCAAAATCCCCAAAATCAAACCCCAACCCAAACTCCCAAATTCGTACTCGAAAATTAACACTGAAATTACACACTAACTTCACCAATTCAACGACTTACACACTACTACAGCATCGACCAATTCAACAACTCCCAAAATCAAACCCTTTCAGTCCATGGTAATCACCTAAAATGAGAGAAACATCCACCAAACTGTAGGTATTTTGCTTATGAACGATAGAGCTTCTCAAAAAGTCGCATATACCATTCAAAACTCAGTCACGTGGCCATCGCGTGATCAGAAGTGACGAAATCTATCACGAATGGACCATTTTGATACAAAATAAAGAGTTTAAGGACGGTTCAAATGAAAATTTTAGTTGGTGGACCAAAATGATACTTGAGCAATAGTTGGGTGACCATTTTGGTCATTAACCCTGAAATGTTAAATACCCTCATAGCACAATATACCCTAACTCGTTGAGTTAGAGGAAGAAGTCTGAAGGTGATTCCTAAAAAACTAAAAATAAAAATTGCACTTAACGGAAAAATAACAAAATTTCTATAAATTGTAAACTCTGAAAAACACAATGACCAATTTGGCTAAATCATAATATACATGGCTAGACAATTAGAATAAGTTATGTTATATTGTAAGTGTACCTACCTAGTGTTCAATAGTATAACAAATTTTTTTTTGGGTGAAATGCCTTTAATTAAAATTGTGGAAAAGAGCCTTGATTTGCATATAAAAGGTCTCAAGTTCGAATCCCCGTGACATTTTAGTTGTGTGCGTGTGTGTGTGTGAGAAATCTCATCCCTGTAATTTATGAAGAAAGTTTTGTACTAAAAAAATTGTGAAAAAAGTTTATTATTATTTTTTGGTACGTGATTAGTGGTATAATTCAATTTCTTATTTTCAAATTAAATTTTAATGGATGAGATTATTCCAACAACAAAAAATATTTAATTTTAATTTTTTTTTTTTGGTAATTGGAGGTCAAGCTACTACACTAATCTGAAATTAACTAAAAAAATACTATTTTTAAATAAAAAAAACTTATAACATCAGAGTGTCTCAGGTTCCACTTTCAATTTGATCCAAAATTTTAGGATTTGTTTCGATCGTATCATAATTGATAGCTCCCTTTGATCATTTCTCGTTATATGATCCTCGGGGAAGCATTCGAAGTTCCAATTCAGCATAGAGGTTTAGGGTTCGTAAAATGCCATGGCTAACGTGCTCGAAGCTGACGCTCTTCACCATAGCTGGAGTTGCGATTCAAATGGTTGGCCTCTCCATCTTCGTCTTCGGCTTCTTCCCCGTCAAACCAACCCTACCTGGACACAGGTACTCTGGTTTCTTAGAATAATACCAAGGATCATAGAAATTGAAACATCAACAACCAAAAGAAAACAAAGCACTTTTTTTTTGGGTCTGAGTTGGTTCATTTCACTGACAATGGCAGTGGTCCGGAGAGTTTTCAAGCACCCAAGTGCAATTCGATTCAAAATGAGACCGAGAGGGACCTGCATCCTCATCAGCTCAGGTCACTGTATAAGGTACTTGTTTCCTTCATGCTTCTTTTGGTTTGGCAACTTTGAACTTTTACTTAGAAGTTCAGTTTTGTGAAGTTTGACAGTCTTCTAGCTCTAAATGCACACTTGCTCTGGTTGGTTTTTGGTATTTGTAATTAATAATTATTCTTCACTATTTAGCTTCGGAACTGTTAATATATGTGGCAACAAAATTTTTGTGGAATTCAATGACTTCCAGGGCAATCCTTTTCCAGATAGTATGTTTGGGCTTTAAATGTTGCAATATCAGGGTTGTTGCATATGTGTATGTACACATGCATACATACATAATTCCTTGTTCTATTGGCAATGCAGGAACTATCTGGAATGCCCCCTGCATTTGACCGGCTAATACTAATGGTATATTTAGTTTGTGTCTGTCAACATCTGTGCGGTTTTTTTGATGTGTTAGTCCATAAAGATGTTATCTAGAGGATAAGATTTGGTTTGTCCTTTACAATCATGCCAGTTTAGGTTATTGATGGTCTTCCAGCAGAACTTGTGCTTGGCAAGGATGGTAAGCCTCCAAGCAAAGCATTAATGGAAGCTATGCCATATACTCAATCACTGCTTGCTAATGGAATGGCAATTGGGTATCATGCAAAGGCTGCACCTCCAACTGTTACAATGCCTCGTTTGAAGGTTGTCCCCATCACAATATTTTTTTATGTAGACAATCATTCTTGTAGAGGTCTGCTTTTTCATCACCCCTTGGTATAGGATTGCAGGCTATGGTTTCTGGAGCAATAGGGGGATTCCTGGACGTGGCTTTGAATTTTAACACACAAGCTATGTTAGATGACAATCTTCTCGGTTAGTTGATAATTAATACTTTAATGTTAAATTCATTCCCTATGTCAAATTTTTTGAAGACTGTCCAGAATTTCATGATACTTGTTTACTTCTTTGCCTCACAGACCAGTTTTTCAAGATTGGTTGGAAAATGGTGATGCTTGGTGATGAAACATGGCTTAAGTTGTTTCCAGGATTATTTATTAGGCACGATGGAGTCAGCAGTTTCTTCGTAAGTCTCTTTGTACATCATCAGCATGTTACATGTCAAACATCATCAGCATGTTACATGTCAAAGCTTGCATATGATGATTAAGCTTCTACATCTTCACTTTTGAAGTGTCTGGATGCTAACGGAGTGAATGCTTGTCTTAAGATTTCCTGTTTTTATAGGCTTGGCTGTGTTACCCTGATGTGTTAAGGCCACTGCCATTTTCATGCAATTTTTCACTTTTCAGATTGATTAGTAATCTTATGTTTGATGTTACTCTATTCTTGTAGAAGTCAAATTGGTAATTTTGTATCTGGGTTTATTGTGGAGGTTGTAATATATGCTGACTTGCAAAATGCATTCTTTCTTGCTGAAGGTTAAAGATACTGTACAAGTGGATCAAAATGTTTCTCGACATCTGGGTCATGAGCTTAACAAAGATGACTGGGATTTTCTGGTTAGTCTCAGTTACTAACTTACTAGATAATATTGGATTGTCCAGGGCTCCTAGTATACCTTATTAGCAACACTGCTGCCGATAATTGTTGTAAAGAATATTTGTACTCTTACTTTGCCAATTTGTTAAATGGACTAGCATTTTAATAATTTTTACTTTCAACCTGGTTTTACAGGGTAGTTCCAATTTTTCACTGTGTTTAATAGCAATAGTTTCATTATTATGAAAAAAAAAAAAATCTACTTTGAATATATATATTCATCAGATTAATCGTTGAAATTATTCTTTGGAAAATTCAAAAGTATCATGTACTTTGTATTCTGTTGTTTTAAAAGGACATAATCAAATCTTGAATGATGAATTTGGTTTCTGCTTGGAGGCATTGCTCCATTTTCCACTTTTAACTGAAACTGCATGTCAGATTCTTCATTATCTGGGCTTAGATCATGTGGGACATATTGGTGGGCGCAACAGGTGGTCCTTTTTCCTAATTTCTGTTTAAACCTCTTTTGATTGATTCAACGATCTTATTTCTTGAGGGTTAAGTGGACATGTTTTTGATTATTTCAGTGCCTTGATGGCTCCAAAACTTTCAGAGATGGATGACGTGGTGAAGATGATTCATATGAGTAGTATACTAAATCAAAAAAATGATCAAGGACAGACACTCTTGGTTCGTCATTCTCTTTTCTGGTTCTTCTCATTGACTGTAGATTCTTCCTTATGTCTCATGAATTCACAGCTGTTGATCATGGAATTTCATCTGAGGAGCAATAACTGACTAGCATTTTACCCACTCGATTTTGAAAAACGCATAAAGAAACAAATACGGAAGACTAACTATAATATGCAGGCCTAAAGCTGTAGGGGTTCTGAATTTGAGGCATAAATGTATCCAAAGGAAACATGCTTTTCTAGGAAGGCCTTTAAGCAATAGAGAGTACATTTCTATCTAAACAATGTTTTGTCTTTTCAGATAACATTTTATGGCACTGTAGTATCATGTAAGCAGCTGTTAATGTGTAAAACTGTTGCACATAAATACATGTATGCTCATTGGCTCTGATTGGGACTTTCAATGCGTAGTTCACATTCCATGCCAGTTTTCACTACTCTCTTTATATTAGTGGATCTAAACAGCTATATCCTTATAATTATTGTCTCTCTTTCTGTGAGGTTTATAAAGTGTTTTATGTATTTATTTATTTTTCTGTTCTGTCAGTAGTCATTCAAAAATTTGAAATAATACTCATATCTGTCTCTATCATGAATTTCTTATCTAGGTCGTGGTAAGTGACCATGGCATGACTGAGAGTGGTAATCACGGAGGGTCCTCATATGAAGAAACTGACTCCTTAGCCCTTTTTATTGGCCTGAACAATGACATCTCTGATTATTCGTTGTCCACCCATAACATCATTTATCAGGTAATTAAGATATAAAATTGTATGGTTATAATGTTCCATGATTATTTACATTGAATGGGATTCCTAGTTCCCATTAAATTGCAACAAAGGCATACTTTAACTTGCTGGACTAGAGAATTTCGCCCCAAGATTAAGACTAATATATTTCCTCTTCATCACTTACCTGCAAATGTAATGTCATTTATCACGTGCAATTGTTGTGGTTCAGGTCGACATTGCACCAACATTAGCTCTTCTATTTGGCGTTCCAATTCCAAAAAACAATGTTGGTGTCCTAATTGCAGAAATTTTTGGGTATTTGGCTGGTTAGCTCCTTCCCTCCTTCCCTCTCTTTTTCTCTCTCTATCTCTCTATTGCATTGTTGAGGACACCCCTCAATGTGGTCCAATTATCCAAACCGTCTAATTCTTAGATCCCTGTTTAAAAGTCATTCATGCAAAACCTAAAAAATTTCAATCATTATGGGGGAATACTGTGTTCGTCTTTGTATATGGTTATAGTTAGATAATTAAATGGTTTCCGATTAGTTTGGCCCCACATGCCCTTTTGGTTCTTATCAAATGGGATCCCTTGTTATAAGTTTTATATAGATTTATATCTATGCATATGTGTGTGGGTGTGTCTGTGTGAATTATTATGCCTATGTGCTGGTATGATTATGTGTGGTACTTTGTTATATCTAGGTTGGTTGTACAAGGGGTTGAAAGAATGATATGTGGATAAGTTAAGCACGTGTACACAATAAACTTGAAATATTTCTTCACAAAGTTTTGAGGATAAACCATAATGGTACTGTATCCCATTTTCCCTTGAGGTATCCATTGACCCATTTGTCTCCATTCAAAATAGGTGGGGTGATTTTCTTTATGGATTCTATTTAAATTGAGCCAATGTTGTCTCTCTATGCTAAATGACATTTAGATGTCAATCTTTGACTGATGATGCACACTAAATCAGCTTAATTTCTTGTAATGGCATTTACCATACAATTATAAAGGGATGTATGGACGGTGTAAGTTGTTAGACATAGGCTAAAGCCCTTTCTGTAAGACAGCCATAAGAAATGAACAACTGACAATACAAAAAAATGATACTTGAAACAAGTGGAAGTTTGAGCCACAAATCTATCCTCTCCTGTCAGATTAATTAGTCTCATTGGTAAATATTAATTACCTAGTTGTTTTTTAACCTATGAGTTTTGATAAGTAGATAAATTAATAACTCTCGCACTGAATGTCGCCGACTGCTATGACTTTCCTTAGCCTTAGATCTTGTCAAGATCAACTGGCAGCCCATGTACCACTGAATGTGTGTAATTTCTGATGTTGTTTCCTTGTCTTTGATGAGTAAAGATGACCAACAACTGAAGGCACTGGAGTTAAATTCCTGGCAATTACTTAGATTATTGCAAGCACAAATGCCTGGTTTATCATGTCGAAATTACCTATGTGATGGCTTCAGTGATGATCAAGAGTCCAAGATAACCAAATGCTCTGGGAGCATGGGAAAGATGTTTTGTTGCCTATATACGAATGCTGCACTTCTCCAAAATTCCTGGATGTCAAAGGAATTCTCCAGGTGGATACATGACACTGTCTGTTATCGTAATCATGACACAAGATTCAATAAGGAAAACCTCTAATGCCAGTCTTTATGTGTAAATTATGTAACTAGGTCTAAAAGTAAGGAAGACTACAGCAGCGCTGTTACAGCATACTATGAGTTTCTGAGAACTGCAAGTGAGTGGTTATCACGCAGCGCAACTGATGTATGTATATTCTCTTCTCCCTTGTAAAGATGATCAGAGATGGTGATTGTTTCTGATGGAGAGAGTCTTAAACTGTTTCATTATGTAAATCTTAGTTTCTTTTGCATAACTTTTGTCCACTGACAATTATTTTATTTTCTAGAAACCTGTCAGCCTACTTACTCTCGGAATTGCTGCAATGCTCCTGTCTTGTCTGATATTATTAAGCCTTCTATTTAATATGTGCAAAGAAGTCTACATCAGAGAGAAGTACCTCTTTGACTTAGAGAGCGCCATGCAGACCTGGTATTTAGATGAGACTTTTGTATTAGGTGTTATATTGATCCTCATTGTAAGTATGATATCAAGTTCTATGGTAGAGGAAGAGCAATACATTTGGCATTTTGTGGCTTCCACATTGAATTTGTTATTATTGCGTAAAGCAATACAATGTCCTCCATGTGGAGGAGCTCAAGGTCTCCATACTTTATCCAAGGAACAAAACAAAATAAGTTGTTTTCGATTGAGTTCCATCTTTGTGGTTCTTGTTTCTGGAAGGATATTGAGAGGCTGGCACCAGGGAGGCGTGAATTGGACAAATCTTCCTGACATTTCTAAGTGGCTTGAGCAGTCTGGGACTGATAATGTAAAATCAATTCAGCTCGTCTCATGCCTTCTACTGATGACCTTAAGCTTGTATGTTCTTTTTCTACTTGGGTCCAACAAAAAGTTTGTTCTGGTGATTGGATTTAGCTTTCTTATGTCTGGATTGTTGGTTTTGCAACATGTCACTAAGCATTGGGATGGTATGTTTGCGTCATCCAGTTACAGCACGACTACATTGGTACAAATAATTTATGCGACTTTGGGTGCTTCCACATTTGGAACTGTTATAGCCTTACCGTGGCTTGTACCTTTTTCAATATCTGAGATGTGCTCGAATCAGGATTTGTACATGTCAACTTCTGCTCCCAATGAAGTTCAAAATAAGTCGCTTATGGCGAAATTAAGAGATTCTCTATATATAATAGGGTGGACATACATCTCCTGCTGGTGTATTCTGCAACTTTTGCTTCAACAAACAATTAACTCAATGCCTATACTCTTGTTACTAGTGCAAATTTTCGCCAGCATGTTGTATTTTTCTTACAGTGCTCTGCATCATAAGCCGTGGGTTGAGGTCAGTTTCAATATCAGTTTGTTTTGAGTTAATATTGTTTTCGTTCTTGAGTGTCAAAGTCATGTTAATCATAGACTGGTCCAGTCAATAAAAGTAATTATGTCGTACCGTTCTTAAATTGAGAAGTATGAAAATTTGAAAGGCTTCAAGTCTCTTAAGGTTTGATTTGCCCCTTGTTTGGTTGGAGAAAGATAAAGAACATATGTACAGAAAGTTGTATTTTTTTTCTTTTTAATATGTCATGTGAAGAATATAGAGGCAAAATAAAAGGGTAACTTTTTGTTTCTATGAGACAACTTCGTTTCAAGTATCATATTGTAAAGAGATTCAGAATATCATTTCAAAAAAGAAAGCGTGAGTGTGTGATGTGCTGCATGAACAGTGTTAATTTGTTTGGAAAATGTTATCTTGCCAGACAGCCTGGCATGTTATTAACAAGCCAGTTATCTGGCAACATAGCACATTAGATATTTCGCAACATAAGATGATAGACATCTGGCAATAGAACATTACCCCATTTTATTTACTCCCTAAGCCTCATTTATTGCAGGTACTAATACGGCATTTTGCATTTGTTCTTTTAGGTTGCTGCATTTTACTTTTTGGGAATGGCTGGCCATTTTGCTCTGGGGAACAGCAATTCTCTAGCTACTATTGATGTTGCCGGAGCTTTTATTGTACATCCTCTTTACCCTGGCATAGTTTATATAGAAAAGAAAAACATTATTTTGGTGACAGATTGCAGAAATTTTGAGATTTGGAAAGTTTCTGTTTGTTTCTGATTGTTTACTCATTGCCAGGGCATCTCAAGTCACTCGACGGTACTTTCTGGCATCTTAATGTTCATGATCACCTACGCCTCCCCAATGTTATTTATCCTTAGCATGGTGATGTATATCTCTGTGAAGGAGACAAGCTATCTCCCATCTCCCTTCAGTGCAGATTCCACACAACTCCTCAAAATAATGCTTGGCTTTCCTTGTCTGGTTCCACTGGGGTTGAATTCCATTTTGTTGACAGCGTACACCATCATATTGCTGTTAATGAGGAACCATCTTTTTGTTTGGAGCGTCTTTTCTCCCAAGTAAGTCTCACTGAGATAAGGGCTTGTATTAGTTGATGTTCCTGACTGAAATAAACCTCTCTTATGCATTGTGTTTGTCTAGAGTGAGGGAGTCTTAAGTGATTGTTTTAGAAATCTTCTGTGATAATCTATTTATTGTACTATGGAACTCCTTGGAAAGATGTAGGACAAAGACTTTAGGATAGGGTGAGAAATTAAAACAGATTGGAGAGTAGAAAAGAGAGAACCAATTGTAGAGGTTGAAGAAGAGAGGCAGGAGAAAATTAGGGTAAACTACAATCCATCTTCATTAACGTTACTCAATCTAGAATTATGAAACTATATTACAATAAGACCTACTTTTATATGCATTCCAAATAATAAAATATAGTAACATAGTAATTAACTGTAATGATTAGAACAAAGTTATCATAAACAGAGATAAATTAATAATTAATCCTGAAATTGTAATCGTAATAGGTGAAAATTATATAAGATAAAACTGATTTCTAAGCTTCTGTTTACACCTAAAGTAGATATTATTTTCTCTTGCATCCGTTGTCGAAAGACATTTTAATAGCTAAAGGCAGTCCACAGCTCATATTAACTTCACTCACTTTGGAACTTATGGTTTGCATCTTCTCTCCAGGTACATTTATGTTTGTACTACAACAGTATGCGTCTACGTTGGGGTATCCGTAGTATCTACAACTGTGACATATACATACTTGGTGCTGGGTTTTAGAAGAAAGATGCAAGGTGAGCTTAGCCATCAGCAGTGATTTAAGATAGAGCTTGGCATGAGGAGTAAGGCTATTTTCATTGGTGGTAAACCAACGCACACAGATCATTCGTTTCTGTAGAAGAGTTTGTACTTTTTCCTCTTTGGCCAGAAAATATTATTTTTGTAGAAATATAGTAGGAAACTAAACCAGCAGAAAGAAGTGCTGACGAAAGTGTTGCTTCCTGCGGAATTTTAGTGCTGCAGTGACAAATTTAGTACACTTTCTTTTTTGTAGCTTTGCCTCTGTCTTTGGGAGATGGAGTACAGGAACTAAATTCTTGCAGATTTGTTGGGAAAATAAACAGGAAAGAAAGCTTGGGAAGAGCCCTAGATTGTTGATCTATGTTGTGTGTATGATCATCTAGTTTTCTCTTATTCTTTACCAACTGCATTAAGCCATTGTAGTGTGGCGTTACAAAAATTGTGCCTTTCAGCAATGGGGAAGAATTCTGAACCAAAAAAAATAGTGGGGGAGAATTGCTCCCATCTGCTGAAATGGAAGTATTAACTGCATGGCTCCCATGACGGGTGAATTGGGAGAGTAGTTAGGGTGGCTCAGAGCTGAGGTCGCTAGGCTAATTGGCGGCATGATACTGCCCAAAAAAAAAGTTATCACCTCCATGACATTGAGGAGGCAAATAGATGGGAGCGCAATTCCATGTCAGGAAATTCTTGCCTCATTTTATGGGAGCAGGAACACCTTATGCTGCCAATCACAGTTTGGCATGTGCATATATGTTTCTTTTTATTTTTTTTTATGAATTATTATTATTTTTTTAATACAAGCGATAGTCTAATCTAAAAGGGGAGTGGAGGTTTCTGATACAAGTTAATGCCTTTTTTCATTGGATTATACCATGTTGACTTGATGAATTAATTTTGTATATGTGTAAAATTAATTTTGTATATGTGTCAAACGTTTTACATGAAAATAGAATCTCTTTACAGGAAAGAGGCAAGCCACTGAAATTAGGGTGTTGCTAAAAGGAGTATGCCTGTACTCAATTCAGATTTTAATAGACTTTTTTCTGTTACAAGATTTTATGACTTTAAATTCATATTTAATGAACATATGGGAGTATTACCTTTGAGAACTCTACAAAAGTTTAGGTGTCTTAAAAAGTCATAGATTTTGAAGTAAACACAAAAGTTGGGGTTTTTATTTTTTTATTTTTTTAATTTTTAAAATGAATAGATTTTAGGCCATGACAAATCCTGCTCTCTCTCCTAGAGATTTTGACAGAATTTTTTTTTTCTTAATAAAATACTAGCCTCTTAGAATTAAAAAAGATAATGGGTAATTGTGTTCCATAAAAAGAAAATTCATTATCTGATTTTTTTTTAATATGAAAAAGTGTGAATTTATCATATTATCCTCATTTAATTAATAATTTCAATTTTTAGTATTTTCATTAACCAATGACATTTTCTGGTATTTTGAATGTTTTACCATTCTCTGTCTTTTGCTTCATATATATAGATGATCTAATTTAACTATTATTGACTCAACCTTGGCTTTAAACTTAAGGGTATACTAGTGAAATACCCCCTAAACTTGTACCTAATTTTCAATTAGCCCCCTATTCTTTTTTTTTAGAAAATTAAGGATATGAACTTTTTTTTTCTCCAATTTCCCCCCTGCCGTCTAAATTCCCAACATTTCATCCAATTTTCAGTTAAATCATTTTAAAAAATTATTTTTTAGAAAAAAAATTAAAGAAAAAGAAGAAAATTGACCCCCCAAAAAAAAAAAAACATTGAAGCAGCAACCCAGGCTGCCTATGTCGAGAGAGGCTAGGTTTTTGGGTATCATTCAGCCAACCAAAAGAGAAGAAGAAGAGGAAGGAAGAAGGAAGAAGGAAGAAGGAAGAGAAGAACTCACCTGCCATACCCGCACCCAGCTTCATCGCACCATCGCCGTCGTCGCCGCTCAGATTCATTTGGTTGGTTTCAATTTGGGGATTTCTCTTGTTTTTTTTTTTTTTTTTTTTGGTTGCTGGGTTTTAGGGTGCTTTGGCTGTGTTGATGGGGTTGATGTGCTGGAGGAGATAGAGCTAGAGGAGGGGTTGATGTGTTGATGGGGTTTTAGGGTGCTTTGGCTGCCAGCCACCCTTTCTTCTTCCACGACGTCGTCTCGGCCCACCCCGTCCAAGGCCTCTCTGTCTCCATAGATGGAAACAGCCACAGAGAAGAAGACAGAGACAGAGGGAAGAAAGAAGAAGAAGAAGAAGAGGAAGAAGAAGAAGAAGAAGGAGAAGGAGAAGAAGGAGAAGAAGGAGAGAGAGAGAGAGAGAGTTTTCAGTTTTTATTTTATTTTTCATTTTTTATTTATTTTTCACGTACAAAATGACTATTTTACCCTCACATTTAACGGCAAATTGGATGAAATGTTGTAGATTTAGACGGAGGGGGGAAATTGGCAAAAAAAAAAGAGTTCATATCCTTAATTTTCTAAAAAAAAGAATAGGGGGCTAATTGAAAATTAGGTACAAGTTTAGGGGGTATTTCACGAGTAAACCCTAAACTTAATAACATTACTAATGTATTAGCATACAATAACTTTCCTGACTCTACTATTACCCACCTTACAAAGAAAGAAGTACTACTTTTTTGGTGCAACAAAACTTATTTACTCCTTAAAAGAAACTTCTTTATTTACTATATATAACAATAATGATTTATGAATACAAAAGAAGTTATATGTAAATGAAGGAGATGGACTAGGCTCATATGCAGTCAAAGGATTGAGAAATCAAAAGAGGAGCACCAATAGAATTTTGAGAGCCTCTGCCTGTCCTCCCTCCATACATCTGATCTCTGTATTCTCCCACTGTGCATTAAAACCCACGGACTGCACCACTGTGCTTTGAAGCAGGGGAAGATTGCGCCCCAAGCAACAGCCACGTCTCTCTCCTTGGAGGAACCCACCTGGAATACATATAATATTCCTCCTAAAGGACCAAAATACCCTCACAAGTCCTAGAACAAACAAGTAAAGTTTCCTCCAAAGCTCGTGCCCCTTTTCGTCTACTGAATTCCCCCTCTTTAAAACCCCTCTTCTTCCCTCACAAAAATCACTCCTCTTCTTCTTACCCACAAAAACACAGCATTCTGAGGAAAAAACACAAAAAATTGATCAACAAAGAACAAAAATGGTTCATGCAAAACGCAGCAGCAGCTGCTCGCCCAAAGCCCAAAAGCTTCTCACCCTCTCAGCCCACTATCTCAGCCACCGAGATTTCTCTTTTTGCCGCAAATTCGCTCTCAAAGCTCGAGAGTCCGACCCGCACAACTCCAGGGCCGACCAAATCCTCGCCGTAGCCGACGTACTCCTCGCCGCCGATCACCAAAACCCAACTGACTGGTGCTCCATTCTCCAAATACCGCGACCCGGCTCCGAAAACCCAACACTCGTCCGGACCCAGTTCGAGAAACTCAAGACCCTCTTGGAACCCAGCAAGAACGGGTTCGCTTTCGCTCAGGAGGCCTTTGAGCTCGTCCAGAAAGCTTGGTCCTTTCTATCGGACCAAGACAAAAAAACCCATTTCGCAAATGGGTCTGAGAATGGGCAAGAAGCCCCAAAACAGAGAGAGCAGAGGGAAAAAAATGTGGGGGAAAATGGTAAAGGGTGTAATGTGGAAGAGACATTTTGGACAGTTTGTCCGTACTGCTATTACATGTTTGAGTACGAGAAGGTTTATGAGGATTGTTGCTTGAGATGCCAGAATTGCAGGAAAGCGTTCCATGGAGTGGCAATAAAGGCGCCATCAC
The DNA here is from genome assembly GCA_020521455.1 of Prunus kanzakura. Lineage (NCBI taxonomy): Eukaryota > Viridiplantae > Streptophyta > Magnoliopsida > Rosales > Rosaceae > Prunus > Prunus kanzakura. The sequence goes on from BPUM01000830.1 coordinate 188,610, forward strand.
CGGATATTATAGTGCAGGGGAAGGAGCAGTACAATTTCTGTTTTGGGTATTTTCAAATGGAGTACATGCACCCAAAAAAGCAGATGGAGACAGAGGTAATTGGCAAGAAAGACAAGGATGTTGTGGTCATCTCTGATGATGATGACGGTGATGATACTGATGATGGTTTAGAAGATGATTTGGTGGATGGTAATGTGGGTTTTGAGGGAATGCATGAAGAAAAGGTAAAGATTGGGAGTGAAGGAGTTGTGGGAACTGATATAGGTGGGAGTGGAAGAGCAGAGTTGAGGAGTGAAGGGAAGACACCAGTGAAGAGGGTGAAGACTCTAGCAAGGCGTCTGAAGAGCGTCAAATCGAAATCCGTGGCAAGGAATACGAAGAAGATAATGGGAAATGAGATGAGAAGCAGGAGGGTTGAGTTGATGGGTGATGAGAGAGTGGAAGGAGTGGACACGAGTGTTGAAGATGGAAATGGAATTGATAAGGGAGGTAGTGGAAGTGGGAGTGGAATGGATGGGCTGGAGCTTTTTGAAGGAGAAGATGATATCTATGTTGGTATAGGGGATAGTCCGGTTTGAAAGGAATGGAAAGGTAAGAGATTTCAGGGTGGTGATGTAAGTTCCAAAATTTTATATGGTTTAACTTTGGAAGGGTTTTAGCAAGTAGGAGCAAGGCTTTTGAGTAATTGGCTGGCTCACAGTTGAAAGTAGACTGGATTACACGGTAGACTCATCAACCAGGTGCTTTGATCTCATAGTAGAAATTAGGTAATAGTTTAGCTAAGGTAATATTAACCAACTTTATCTTATAAAATGAAAAGTTAAGCAGATGTTCTGGTATCTCTTGCAGCTTCAGTTCTAAGTCTGCTTAATTTTGTGGATAAATAGATTAGGATGACTGATTTTGAAGCACAATGACCTGATAGTTGATGGTAGTTTCTTTCTTGTAATGGTTCACCCCACTTTGATTGAACAATGCTTGCAGTGAATGGTAAATTGGCAATCAAGGTTTTTATGTTCTGTTTTGCTTGGGACCTGTACGAGTTATTGCTTTACACACTGAATTATTCAACTTAAATCCTTAGACTGTTAGTTGTTTCCATTTGGTTTATCGGGAGCTTGTTAATCTTGACTATACCAATTTTAAAATGAGTTGACAACCAAGTAGCAATACGGAAGTTACCCCAGCTCAAAAAGTGAAGAAGTGCCTCTCTCCTCTGCCACTAAAAGATGAATGGATGCAGCCATTGTGCAGCATATTGTGGTAAGAGATGCAATGTGATAAATAATGAAATGGAGTTTTAGTAAGAGTTACTATCCTTTTTCCTCATACATTAAAAATCTTGAATGTACTCACTTCGTATCCGTTCTTATTTAGCTATTGTGTAAGTTAATACATCCTCTTATTGCAGGCCTTCTCTGTCATCCTTACGAGTATAATGTTTAAGATATATTGGATGTATCTTTAGGCTCTTACTGTTCCTCTCTTTCGCATATATTATCCTTAGGCCCTTAGTGGTGGTGAGGTGAAAGACCTAAAGCTGATGGTCAATAGTTGAAGGCAGTAAGGGAAAGAAAATGATAATTGTAGGTTGAATTTTTCCATATAGCAGATGCTGTAAGTTATCTGTATAGAGGATGTTATACAGGAGAAAACTCATGTGGAAAAATGCTGGTCCTTCAGGTAGTTCTCATGGTGCCTTCAAAGAACAATTAGAGAAAGCATGTTAAGCAACTCACAGGGCCACCAATGATAGGCTTCTAGAGTATAATATGAATGTTTTGATGCTTTTGCATTTTGCTGCAAAGTATTAAAACACTGAGTATGATATAATTATTTTAGTTGTTGCCTGTTTACATAATTATGAATATGAGATGGTGTCCAGGAAAAATATTAGCAATAGAGTTAACAATGCCAGGTTGATGGCAGCTATGGCTACTGTATTGTGCCCTCAGGGCTCTACCATTACAGGCCATGATTTATGTATGAGAACTGTTTATATTAAGCACTGATGCCATGCATACTTGGACAATTGGAATTTGCACCTTTTTTGATAGTCACAAGTTACAGTCAACTTGGATTTTGCTTTATTTTTGGATTGATGTGATGATGTGAAGGGCTCTGGCTTTTTGGTTGGGAGGAAGCTAGAAGGAAGAAGCAACATATTCATTAATTGAGTTACTTGTGTAAAAATGGAAATGCTAATATGAAGAAACCAAATTGTCCTTTTTATTATTATTAATTTTTGAGAGCATGCAATATTTGTTGCTACTTTCAATCATAGTTAAGGTGTTATGATGTATGGTTATATATATTTCAAAAGTTTAACCAGTAACCAGTATTTTGTGTAATTAATACTTGGCACATGCATTTTGAGAGGAGTGACACTGAGATAAATGCGGGTAAAATTGTATCATGTGTTTAAAGAGTAATGCTAGGGAGACCACATTGTTGTACCACTTCTCTAATAGAGGTAGAGACAACCAATGCAAGTAGGTTTTACCTCTATTAGAGACATGATACACCAAGCGGTACAATAATAGTCTCCCTAACATTTTTCTTAAGTAAATTCGGAAAGGAAATTATTAATAGAAATTAAGAACACTATTTGGCTGGAATATTTCTCCTTATTAGCAATGACGTATTATATTTATGAAAAAGAGAGGAGAAAAATTGATAGTAAGAACAAATGACTATCAAATGACTATTTGGTCTAGTGACATCAATATCTACTTTTTTAGAAGAAGTCGGTCATATTGATATAAAAGAAAAAAGAAGAAGAACCAAGTATGAGAGAGTAAGAGCATCCACAGTGGGGGGGTGTATTTTCGGGGGTGTAAAGCCACTTTTACATCCCCTTTACACCTCCGGGGGGTGTAAATACGCTTTTTGCTCCAATGCGGGGGTGTATTTTCGGGGGTGTAAAGCCACTTTTCTCCATTTTTCCTCACCTTTTTGCAGCTGGGTCCCACCTGCAAGAGATGTAAAAAAAGATGTACAATTGCATCTAAATATACATCTCCAAGGTGGTGATGTAATTATACATTCATATACACCCCCTCATTGCGGGTGATTCCGATCACAACGGGTGTATATTTAACATACACCCCCTTATACACCCCCTCACTGTGGATGCTCTAATAGATGTGATTCGTGACTCATGTGATACTGATACCCAAAGTCATCTTCTGTATTTTATTGATATTGTTTTGCCTTTTTCGGTTTATTCTATATGATTGCAATTTTTAAATTTATAGCACACCCAATATCCAGATTTCAGGATCGCACAATAATTACCCTAATAGTAAATGTCATTTATTAGGTTCAATTTGTCACATTTAAATGCAAATATATTCAGTCGTAAGCACTGATTGCAGAAGATTTCCAATATAAAACACAAACATTGTCTTTCCCTCCATTGTTTTTAGTGCTATTCTTTCATGGTTTTACTATTGCAACAGGTAGCATCCCTCTCCTGTTATTTTCCAATTTGTTCTATTTCCCTTTCTCTTTCTTTAACTCTTTTGTTATAAGATTTTGTTATGTTTTTTTTTTTCTGTTTTCTAAATGGTGCGATTATTTTAGACAGGTTATAGCTAGCTAGAGCAAGATATGCTGTCCATCCCAAGTTATTATCCGAAGCAAATCAGCTTCCCAAAAGGCCAAGGAGTATTCCCAGTGAATACTATCTACTCCAAAAGCTTCTTCAAACCAAAATCAAAGGCAGAGACTAAAGTAATTGCAGCCAAGAAACACAGTGACTCAGAGAGAAGACGAAGGGTGCGAATCAATGGTCAATATGCCACTCTTCGTACCGTCCTCCCAAACTTGATCAAAGTAATTATCTACTCTTAACATGCATGTGCATTAAAGAAAAACTTTCTGTTGCCAACCAGATTGTGAATTAGAACCATCGGTTAAGAATTATGTTTAAACATATGTGCGGCCTCATTTACAATTTGACAACATAACATAGATTGTGAATAAAAAACCGTTGATTAATTAGTTGGAATTATGTTTGAATGTGCGAAGCTTCATTTGTAGTATGACAATATAACATGTCATGTATTTCGCAATCTTTCTAAAATAAAATATTTCTTTGACACACAGATGGACAAGGCATCTGTGCTTGCAGAGACGGTCCGGCAAGTAAGGGAGCTGAAGAAGGCGGTGGCAGAAGTGGAAGCAGCATGTCGCCACGGTGACAGTGATGAATGTGTTTTACCAGGTGGGGTTGACAAGTTGAGTTTGGAACAGTGTGATGGAGAGCAAGAAGGGCTTGTGAAGGCCACATTGAGCTGTGATGACAGGCCGGGGCTGATATTGGACATAACAAGGGCACTGAGCTCTGTGAAAGGGAGGGTGGTGAGGGCTGAGATGGTGATAGTGGGTGGAAGGAGTAAAAATGTGTTGTGGATTCAAGGGTTGGGTGATGGAAAAGAAGGGATGGTGGCGCTACGGAGGGCGTTGAAGGTGGTTATTGACAGGCCTATTTTTGCAGGGCTTAGTAAGAGGTTTTATCTTCCTCAGTGATTTGGTTGTGAGTAGAGCTAACCCATACAACAACCATAACTTGTGTTTGATATGCTAACACAATTTAGGATCAAGTATGTATCTTAGTTGATTTCTTATTAATTTATCATTAATAGGAATGAATATCATTTGTCTCCCTGCTACTTGTGGAACTATGCTGAGGAGATGTATCTTGTGTCAGCAGGCCATCAAATTCATATGGCCATTCACAAAACAAATAAGAACTTAAATACAATCATTTCTTATAAGTTAACGAAATTCTGACTCACCCATCCTTGGCATAGCCCAGTGGTTAGGGCGAACTTGCGATTGTGTGCGCTCCACAGGTCATGGGTTCGATTCCCCACGGGATCAAACCAAGATTTAAGTTGGGGCTCATGGCTGTGGGTTGATGCGCTAGTGGTCTACCCTGAGTTTAGATGATTAGAAAAAAAATCATTGAAACATTACCATCTATTTCTAATAATATGAAGGAAATATCCATTAATTGATAAATATATTGTGGGGTTAGACTTTGACTGTCAGAGAAGACAAGGCTATAGAAGAAAAGAAAATGTTGGGTACCAATACCATCTACTTCTAACCTGAATGATATTGAAATCATGGTACATAATAGACTGCTTACGTTGGACAATGTCACAAAAGGGTTGGTGGATAGTTCTAAATAAAGATACGTTTCGAATTAATGTTTTTGCGAAGGTGAGCTAACCACTACTTCTCCACACAACCCCAACTAGATTTCATCAAACATTGACAACTTGATTTGGACTTTCTCCCTATAAATACCTATTAGACATGTTATGCCTTCAACTCAAAACAAGAAACAGAAACAATTACTCACATATATTGAAGAACTTGCTCTGTGTGATCCTGTATATCAACCAATATGGCAGGTTTCAAGCATTGTTTCCTACTATTGTCTATGATGGTAGCAGCGTTGTGTTTATCAAGCCTTGATGTGAGCCTGGCGGCCCGGCACCTTCTGGACACAGCAGCTCCACCCCCGGCATTGACGCTGCCTACCATTCCATCTCTTCCCATTCCCAAGGCTACATTGCCTCCACTGCCTTCCTTCCCAACACTGCCTAAAGCCGCATTGCCACCACTGCCAACCACCCCTTTAATCCCAGCACTGCCAAAGCCCACATTGCCTTCTTTCCCAAGCACCCAAATCCCATCTTTGCCAAAACCAACATTGCCAACCATCCCTACTGCTCCCAAGGTCACTCTTCCTCCACTTCCTTCCACTCCATTGCCAACTATCCCGACTACGATCCCTTCAATCCCCACCATTCCAACAACAATTCCAACAATTCCTTCCCTGTTCCCTCCTCCATCAAATTAAACAGTTCTATCTAGTTCTGTTGCCATGGTGAAGTTTCCACATTTGCATCATCCTACTAGTTTATGGTTCTGTTTCAGAGGATTCTTTCTTTTCATGCACCGATGTTCGTAGATGCAGAATTCATTTTCAGCTTCACATGTGTGATGTTATATTTATATTGTTGTTTGCTCTGTTACTAAAATATTTATAAAAATCATCTGTTTTTGTTATGAGCTCCTCTTGAATCTCTTGTCTTGTGGGTATGATATGAACCAAGGTTGAATCCAATCAAGCCATACTTGAGCATCGTATTTTTAAAGCAAACACCAGAAGAAAAGGCCGATCATCCACGAAACATTGAGAATCTTGACGGCTAATTTAATCGAAACAATTTCTACTTCAATCAAAAAATGATAAACTATTCTGAGTCTAGTTTGAATGATGCCCTGAAAAAAGAAAAGAAAAGAAACAGTATGGATCAATCTCATATGCAAATCGATTAGAATGGCTGAAGCATCAGGATATTTGAGCCATAGGAGGCTGCAAGATTCTCATAGACCCTACAACTTCCTAATTTATTAGGACCTGCTCTTTATAGGACAAACTGACAAAATTATAACATCAAGATGACCAAGCGCATAAAGTATAGAGTAATTACAGAACATTATATCAGGAATTTTGCAACTAGCCTAGGAACTGTTTCTTGTTACTTCATTTTTTTTTCTTGAGTTTCTGTGATTTTTTATTTGATAGATACATTTTATATAAGACCAAGTCAAAAAACTTGTTACAAATCACTAGCAAAGATTCGACGTCGTTTCAGGTTGGATGCTCGCATTCCGCCAAGAGACTCAGACCTCGACGCAATCATGATGATCTTTAGAGAAATTGTCCGTTGATAATCCGTCTGGACAATAGATGCACACGAAACTTAGATTACACGTTTAGCTACAATAGCAGGAGGGTTGAAAAATAAACAATACATATGTAAATTTCAATGATCCGGATGGCCCATTTTCAATTCAATGATCATTATCACAAACAAATAAAAACAAAAAATTACTCAAACTGGAAGCATTTTAGACATCTCATTGTGAAAAAATTAGATAGAAGAACATAATGCTTGCAATAAAATCAATGATTTGAAATAGCTAAATGAAAATTTTATGGTTGATTTTTGGCAGGGCTGATTGTTAAAACCCAACAATGTTGGCAGAACTATTCACTTGTACAACAATTCAATATACCGAGAAATACAGAAATCTTTTCCTCTGTTTCTTTCTATGAATATTCTAGATTTTCTCTCTCAGTCTTCTCTGTTAGCAAAATGTACCATGAAAAATAGTTAGGAAACCTTAGTTATACCTGGCTTAAAACATCATAATTTTTTTCCTCTATCTTTACAGCAATTCTCCTGATTTCATCTAATCCGTCCCCGGAGAAGGGAGGATACCTCTTTATTGCATCCATTCTGCATAAGCAATACATTTAATCAAATGTTACTAGTACTGATTATCAGGAGAGCTCAAACAAAACAGTAACACTTAAACGTAATAACATGTAATTAATCAATAATTTAAAATGTATCTGTATAATCTTTTGACACAGTCACCCTTACCTCAAATCTGCCAAACCAAACCAGCAGTACTAAAGATTATATTTAAGACGAAAAAATTGGGTTGCAACTTCAATGAAAGTGCAATTTCTTGTTTTTCTCTTTCCTTTTTTTATTTTTTTCAGTAATGGAATAGCAATATGAATTTGGAATATATCTTTTTATATATATAAGCGATAGTCTAAACTACTTATGGGGGGGACGGGGATTCGAACTTAATGTGGACACATTGCCTTGACCAACTTGCCTAACCAACATGTGCGCAACTTTGTAGTATTAACTTGAGCAATAGAATGGGGAAGTGGAAAGGTTACTCTTCATCCGTTTTGATTTGGTTCCTGTGATGGTAGGGTAAAATTCCCCATTAACCTGAAAACCATTTGTGGTTGACAAGTCAACTTTCTTTGGTATGCGAGCGTGCCACTGTTAGCAGTGAGAAACCCTAATAGACTTGTAAAAATAAATGAAATAACTTGCACCCCAAGTTACTCACTTCAAACAAGTGATTGTGAATTTGGGTAAGGAATATCTCCCAAGTAAGTTCTTTTCTTGCCACAGACTAGTGATGACTTCACAATTTATCACAGTAACAAGAACTGGTAGTTCTAGCCAAAATACAAGCTGGAAGAATAAATCAAATTGTTTGAGATAAAAACTACCAATTGCAAGGTATTAAAACAAAAGAAAAGTTGCCAAGTCTGGAAGAACAGAGCATTGGACTTTGACTTCTGCTTGGTTTGGTGAATTGGGTTGGACTGGATATATCTATACTGGAATTGCACGTCAGTATTTTCAACTGATGAGGTTCAGCTGGAAATCGATACCAATGTCGAGATTGGCAGAGCTTTAATCTGTTCTGGACATGGAGAGGCTTGCTGGATGGGCAGAATTTATATTCGTTTAGTCTGGATTGGACTAGAAATGGAAGGATTGACAATTGCTGATCTGGGGCTGCACCACAGTGTCTGCTTTGCTTGATTATGAATCAACCAAGAAAATGTTGGGTACCAATACCATCTACCTCTAATCTGAATGACATTGAGATCGTGCTACATAATAGACTGCTTACGTTGGACAATGTCACAAAAGGGTTGGTGGATAGTTCTAAATAAAGATACGTTTCGAATTAATGTTTTTGCGAAGGTGAGCTAACCACTACCTCTCCACACAACCCCAACTAGATTTCATCAAACATTGACAACTTAATTTGGACTTTCTCCCTATAAATACCTATTAGACATGTTATGCCTTCAACTCAAAACAAGAAACAGAAACAATTACTCACATATATTGAAGAACTTGCTCTGTGTGATCCTGTATATCAACCAATATGACAGGTTTCAAGCATTGTTTCCTACTATTGTCTATGATGGTAGCAGCGTTGTGTTTATCAAGCCTTGATGTGAGCCTGGCGGCCCGGCACCTTCTGGACACGGCAGCTCCACCCCCGGCATTGACGCTGCCTACCATTCCATCTCTTCCCATTCCCAAGGCTACATTGCCTCCACTGCCTTCCTTCCCAACACTGCCTAAAGCCGCATTGCCACCACTGCCAACCACCCCTTTAATCCCAGCACTGCCAAAGCCCACATTGCCTTCTTTCCCAAGCACCCAAATTCCATCTATGCCAAAACCAACATTGCCAACCATCCCCACTGCTCCCAAGGTCACTCTTCCTCCACTTCCTTCCACTCCATTGCCAACTATGCCGACTACGATCCTTTCAATCCCCACCATTCCAACAACAATTCCAACAATTCCTTCCCTGTTCCCTCCTCCATCAAATTAAACAGTTCTATCTAGTTCTGTTGCCATGGTGAAGATCCCACATTTGCATTTATCTACATCCTACTAGTTTATGGTTCTGTTTCACAGGATTCTTTCTTTTCATGCACATGCACCGATGTTCGTAGATGCAGAATTCATTTTCAGCTTCACATGTGTGATGTTATATTTATATTGTTGTTTGCTCTGTTACTAATATATTTATAAAAATCATCTGTTTTTGTTATGAGCTCCTCTTGAATCTCTTGTCTTGTGGGTATGATATGAACCAAGGCTGAATCCAATAAAGCCATGCTTGAGCATCGTATTTTTAAAGCAAACACCGGAAGAAAAGGCCGATTATCCACGAAACATTGAGAATCTTGACGGCTAATTTAATCGAAACAATTTCTACTTCAATCAAAAAATGATAAACTATTCTAAGTCTAGTTTGAATGATGCCCTGAAAAAAGAAAAGAAAAGAAACAGTAAGGATCAATCTCGTATGCAAATCGATTAGAATGGCTAAAGCATCAGGATATTTGAGCCAGAGGAGGCTGCAAGATTCTCATAGACCCTACAATAGGACCTGCTCTTTGTAGGACTAACTGACAAAATTATAACATCAAGATGACCAAGTGCATAAAGTATAGAGTAATTACAGAACATTATATCAGGAATTTTGCAACTAGCCTAGGAACTGTTTCTTGTTACTTCATTTTGTTTGGTTGAGTTTCTGTGATTTTTTATTTGATAGATACATTTTATATAAGACCAAGTCAGTAAACTTGTTACAAATCTCTAGCAAAGATGCGACGTCGTTTCAGGTTGGATGGTTGCATTCGGCCAAGAGACTCAGACCTCGACGCAATCATGATCATCTTTAGAGAAATTGTCCGTAGATAATCCGTCTGGACAATAGATGCACACAAAACTTAGATTACAAGTTTAGCTACAATAGCAGGTGGGTTCAGAAATAAACAATACACATATAAATTTCAATGATCCGAACGGCTCATTTTCAATTCAATGATCATTATCTCAAACAAATAAAAACAAAAAATTACTCAAACTGGAAACATTTTAGACATCTTATTGTGAAAAAATTAGATAGAAAAACATAGTGCTTTCAATAAAATCAATGATTTCAAATAGCTAAATGAAAATTTTATGGTTGATTTTTGGCAGGGCTGATTGTTAAAACCCAACAATGTTGGCAGAACTATTCACTTGTACAACAATTCAATATACTGAGAAATACATAAATCTTTTCCTCTGTTTCTTTCTATGAATATTCTAGATTTTTCTCTCTCATTCTTCTCAGTTAGCAAAATGTACCATGAAAAATAGTTAGGAAACCTTAGTTATACCTGGCTTAAGGCAACATCATAAATTTTTTCCTCCATCTTTACAGCAGTTCTCCTGATTTCATCTAATCTGTCCCCGGAGAAGGGAGGATACCTCTTTATTGCATCCATTCTGCATAAGCCATACATTTAATCAAATGTTACTAGTACTGATTATCAGGAGAGCTCAAACAAAACAGTAACACTTAAACGTAATAACATGTAATTAATCAATAATCTAAAATGTATCTGTATAATCTTTGGACACAGTCACCCTTACATCAAATCTGCCAAACCAAACCAGCAGTACTAAAGATTATATTTAAGACGAAAGAATTGGGTTGCAACTTCAATGAAAGTGCAGTTTCTTGTTTTTCTCTTTCCTTTTATTTTTATTTTTTTCAGTAATGGAATAGCAATATGAATTTGGAATATATCTTTTTATATATATAAGCGATAGTCTAAACTACTTATGGGGGGGGAGGGGGATTCGAACTTAAGGTGGACACATTGCCTTGACCAACTTGCCTAACCAACATGTGCGCAACTTTGTAATATTAACTTGAGCAATAGAATGGGGAAGTGGAAAGGTTACTGTTCACCCTTTTTGATTTGGTTCCTGTGATGGTAGGGTAAAATTATCCATTAACCTGAAAACCATTTGTGGTTGACAAGTCAACTTTCTTTGGTATGCGAGCGTGCCACTGTTGGCAGTGAGAAACCCCAACAGACTTGTAAAAATAAATGAAATAACTTGCACCCCAAGTTACTCACTTCAAACAAGTGATTGTGAATTTAGGTGAGGAATATCTCCCAAGTAAGTTCTTTTTTTGCCTCAGACTGGTGAGGACTTCACAATTTATCACAGTAACAAGAACTGGTAGTTCTAGCCAAAATACAAGCTGGAAGAATAAATCAAATTGTTTGAAATAAAAACTACCTATTGCAAGGTATTAAAACAAAAGAAAAGTTGCCAAGTCTGGAAGAGCAGAGCATTGGACTTTGACTTCTGCTTGGTTTGGTGAATTGGGTTGGACTGGATATATCTATACTGGAATTGCACGTCAGTATTTTCAACTGATGAGGTTCAGCTGGAAATCGATACCAATGTCGAGATTGGCAGAACTTTAATCTGTTCTGGACATGGAGAGGCTTGCTGGATGGGCAGAATTTATATTCGTTCAGTCTGGATTGGACTAGAAATGGAAGGATTGACAATTGCTGATCTGGGGCTGCACCACAGTGTCTGCTTTGCTTGATTATGAATCAACCAAGAAAATGTTGGGTACCAATACCATCTACCTCTAATCTGAATGACATTGAGATCGTGCTACATAATAGACTGCTTACGTTGGACAATGTCACAAAAGGGTTGGTGGATAGTTCTAAATAAAGATACGTTTCGAATTAATGTTTTTGCGAAGGTGAGCTAACCACTACCTCTCCACACAACCCCAACTAGATTTCATCAAACATTGACAACTTAATTTGGACTTTCTCCCTATAAATACCTATTAGACATGTTATGCCTTCAACTCAAAACAAGAAACAGAAACAATTACTCACATATACTGAAGAACTTGCTCTGTGTGATCCTGTATATCAACCAATATGGCAGGTTTCAAGCATTGTTTCCTACTATTGTCTATGATGGTAGCAGCGTTGTGTTTATCAAGCCTTGATGTGAGCCTGGCGGCCCGGCACCTTCTGGACACGGCAGCTCCACCCCCAGCATTGACGCTGCCTACTATTCCATCTCTTCCCATTCCCAAGGCTACATTGCCTCCACTGCCTTCCTTCCCAACACTGCCTAAAGCCGCATTGCCACCACTGCCAACCACCCCTTTAATCCCAGCACTGCCAAAGCCCACATTGCCTTCTTTCCCAAGCACCCAAATTCCATCTATGCCAAAACCAACATTGCCAACCATCCCTACTGCTCCCAAGGTCACTCTTCCTCCACTTCCTTCCACTCCATTGCCAACTATCCCGACTACTATCCCTTCAATCCCCACCATTCCAACAACAATTCCAACAATTCCTTCCCTGTTCCCTCCTCCATCAAATTAAACAGTTCTACCTAGTTCTGTTGCCATGGTTGAGATCCCACATTTGCACTTATCTACATCCTACTAGTTTATGGTTCTGTTTCAGAGGATTCTTTCTTTTCATGCACCGATATTCGTAGATGCAGAATTCATTTTCAGCTTCACATGTGTGACGTTATATTTATATTGTTGTTTGCTCTGTTACTAATATATTTATAAAATTCATCTGTTTTTGTTATGAGCTCCTCTTGAATATCTTGTGGGTATGAGATGAACCAAGGTTGAATCCAATCAAGCCATGCTTGAGCATCGTATTTTTAAAGCAAACACCGGAAGAAAAGGCCGATCATCCACGAAACATTGAGAATCTTGACGGCTAATTTAATCGAAACAATTTCTACTTCAATCAAAAAATGATAAACTATTCTAAGTCTAGTTTGAATGATGCCCTGAAAAAAGAAAAGAAAAGAAACAGTATGGATCGATCTCATATGCAAATCGATTAGAATGGCTGAAGCATCAGGATATTTGAGCCAGAGGAGGCTGCAAGATTCTCATAGACCCTACAACTTCCTAATTTATTAGGACCTGCTCTTTATAGGACAAACTGACAAAATTATAACATCAAGAAGATGACCAAGCGCAGAAGGTACAGAATAATTGCAGAAAATTAAATCAGGAATTTTGCAACTAGCCTAGGAACTGTTTCTTGTTACTTCATTTTTTTTGTTGAGTTTCTGTGATTTTTTATTTGATAGATACATTTTATATAAGCCCAAGTCAAAAAACTTGTTACAAATGTCTAGCGAAGATGCGACGTCGTTTCAGGTTGGATGGTCGCATTTGGCCAAGAGACTCAGACCTCGACGCAATCATGATGATCTTTAGAGAAATTTTCCGTTGATAATCCGTCTGGACAATAGATGCACACAAAACTTAGATTACACGTTTAGAGGTGGGTTGAAAAATAAACAGTACACATATATATTTCAATGATCCGAACGGCCCATTTTCAATTCAATGATCATTATCACAAACAAATAAAAACAAAAAATTACTCAAACTAGAAACATTTTAGACATCTTATTGTGAAAAAATTTGATAGAAAAACATAGTGCTTGCAATAAAAAGAGATATTTAGCCATATACCCATTCTTAGCACTAAAACTATAAATAAACTCTACACCATTTAATTTCTATAAACAAACTCAAAAAACACCCAAAAAATGACAGCTTGCCCTATTGAATTTAATTTTGATTATTAAATTACTTTGATGACCTATTGAGTGTTTTGGGCTTTTTTATGAGGTTTGTTTTAAGAAATCAATGACAGTTTTGTAATTTAAAAGAAGTTAAAAACCTTTTTGTTATGTTGTAAATGGGCTTCGGGTGTGTTTCTAAAGTCCATTTCATATAGAGTTTTTTTTAATAATTTGGGCTCCTATATTAGGTATAATACTGAGTCTCCCTAAAATCTATGATTTCAAATAGCTAAATGAAAATTTTATGGTTGATTTTTGGCAGGGCTGATTGTTAAAACCCAACAATGTTGGCAGAACTATTCACTTGTACAACAATTCAATATACTGAGAAATACAGAAATCTTTTCCTCTGTTTCTTTCTATGAATATTCTAGATTTTTCTCTCTCATTCTTCTCTGTTATCAAAATGTACCATGAAAAATAGTTTGGAAACCTTAGTTATACCTGGCTTAAGGCAACATCATAAATTTTTTCCTCTAGCTTTACAGCAGTTCTCCTGATTTCATCTAATCCGTCCCTGGAGAAGGGAGGATACCTCCTTATTGCATCCATTCTGCATAAGCAATACATTTAATCAAATGTTACTAGTACTGATTATCAGGAGAGCTCAAACAAAACAATAACACTTAAACTTAATAACATGTCATTAATCAATAATCTAAAATGTATCTGTATAATCTGTTGACACAGTCACCCGTACATCTTGACGACAATTCTTTGCCGTGAACTTGGGAGAAACTGGGTCCTCCAATCACTGTCGGCATCCATCAAATCTGCCAAACCGAACCAGCAGTAGTAAAGATTTAAGACGAAAAAATTGGGTTGCAACTTCAATGAAAGTGCAGTTTCTTGTTTTTCTGTTTCCTTTTTTTTTTTTTTTTTTCTTTTTTAAGTAATGGAATAGCAATATGAACTTGGAATATATCTTTTTATATATATAAGCGATAGTCTAAACTACTTATGGGGAGGGGATTCGAACTTGAGGCGGACACATTGCCTTGACCAACTTGCCTAACTAACATGTCTGCAAGTTCAACTTGTAGTATTAACTTGAGCAATAGATTGGGGATGTAGAAAGGTTACCAGGGGCTGGAGTTGAAGACCAGAGTGAGATATAAGAGGTTCAGAGAGTTTTCAACACGAGAACGAAGAGCAAATAATGCAAGGGGAAAGCAGGGTTAGTTTAGCTTCTAAATTTTGTTTATTAATGATGCATCGATATAAATTAGGTTCTAATTCTAAATGGCATTACATTACTTGACGTCTCCATCACAAATTTTGTTTATTAATGCCGCATCGATATAAATTAGGTTCTAATTCTAAATGGCATTACATTACTTGACGTCTCCATCACAAATTTTGTTTAGTAATATGTACAATAACCTAAAACGTATCTTGTTGATAGTTCTTTGTCATGAATTCACCTGGCGACAGTTGCCTCCAGTCGTTGGTATCCATGAAATCTAACCAAACTGTCAAACAAATTACACAAAAATAAAGTGGATTGCAACTTCAATGGAAAGTGCCTTTTTTTTGTTTCTTTTTCAATAGAGATCTCGAATTGCCACTTCAACTTGGAGTTTTTAATTACTATTTATCCTGAAAAGACCCGCCGGCCATGCGTGTGGGAATAACTGTGGAGTTTGTTTCTTGTGATTGCGAAGGTGCCACTATTGACAGTTAAAAACTCCAACGGACTGAGAGGAAAAAATGAAAATATACCCAAAGTATTGACTTTAAACAAAGCGATTATGAATTGGGTGGGAAACTGGCCCAATATAGATTCTTTTTTATGCCTTAGATTGAGCAAGGACTTCAATATTTATCTAGTACAACAAGTATTAAGACAGAATGAAATACAAACTTGAATTTAGGCATGTAGAAGAAATAGAAGGAAGAAGACTGGAGCAAAAACAGATAAGTTTCATTCAACGCTTCTTTTGAGAGAGAGACTTTTTAGCAAAAACAGAAAACATCATAGAGACTAGAGAGCACTCCACCGAAAGCATGACTCACTGAGACAAAAAAACAAAACATGTCCTACATAAAGCATGGGAATTGGAATTCAAGATGGAAGGCCCAGATTTCATGCAATTTGCATTGCACTTTCAATGGCCCAGATTTCTACATAGATATTTTTATGTTAGTTTGTAGGTAAAATTATATGTTCTCCAAATTTTAATTTTTTTAGGTCCATTTATTTGGAAAAATAAAATAAATCTAACGAGCACAAAATTAATTTTAAAAAGTTAAAACACAAAAAAAAATTATCACAAACATATCGAATATGCACCTTTGAATTTACATCATTTCCTATTTAGAGCAAAAAACGCATTTATATTCCTGGAGGTGTAAATAAGATATAAAAATGACTTTACAGCCCTAAAAATACACCCTCACTGTGGATGCTCTAAGTGGCTCCAATGATGAAGGCTGGCTCCATTATGATTAAAAAAATAAAACAATTCCTCTACTTGCCACCAAATGGTGAGTCGGGTGGGTAGGAACGAATTAGTGCCAAAAAAGCAAGGATAAAAATACAGACTCCTCCAAAACAAGCTCCTGCACTATCATTATTTTATATTTCCTTTCCATTCCATTTTGTTAACCTTTGTTTGCTGGTGCGCCGCCCTTTCCAACATCTTCATCATTGCTCCATTTAATATATATTTTTAAAAACTACCACTCAATTCTTCATTCTGGCTAGGAACTTCTTTCCTCAATCAGCTAGGATTGGCTAGAATTAGTTCATGAACCAGCCATAATTTAAGCAAAAATGAGCATATATTGGTACTGTGCAATGACCAAAATCCCTTAGTTTATCGAAGACAAATTTCCAATTTTGGTACAAACAATTACCTTGAGCAAGAGATTGCAGAGCAGACGGATGACAATTTTTCCCCCGTATTAGGCTCTTCGTGGGGCTTTAACTCTAATAGGTCGGGTATGAAAGATAAAAATCAAGTATGGGAGCAAATTTTGGGAAAATTTTCGGGTATGATGTTCGGGGCGAGGTAGGGATGGTATTTTATAAATTCTCTTAGGGCTAGTTTGGCATTGCTGTGCTGTGAAAATAATCGCTGTCAGATTTGCTGTGAGAGAAATCAGCTGTGAGATAACACAGTTTGGCGTTTGGTAAACTTTTTGTTAGAAGTGTTGTTGGTATGGATTCCCGTATAATCAAAAAATAATTGCTGCATAATCATTAAATCCAACGCCTCTTTGAAACTGATTCCTGTATAATCAGAAAATAAAAGCACCTTATTAGCTGCTTTCCCAAATAGCTTTCTCTCACAGCAATTTTTAACAATAAGTGATTTTCTCATAGTTTACCAAACGGGTTGGGCTTCCCAAAATTTTTAAAAAATCACTTATCACCCCCAAATAAGCAATACCAAACGGGCACTTAATCCCCAAACCGAACCCGCCCTGTTTAAAATATATATTATTTATTTTTCATGTGAATATATTGTCAAGTCTCCCTTCCTAAGACTCTCACCAAATTTCATGTTCCACATATCATATTATATATTGAATTAAATAATACATTAGAATAATGTAAGTCTAAACTAAAAGTTTTGTGTTGTATATTTAGTTTCTAACATTTTTTTCTCGTTCATAAATTATTTTTTATTTGTATTTTTGTAATGGGGCAGGGCGGGGAATTTCTTCTCCTAACGAATGAGGGGATGGGGAATCCCCATTTTTCTCATTTTGAATAATACGAGTACGAAGGCGGGATTGGGTATAGCCACATTGCCATCCCTATGAGATATCCGAGCTTGAGACTTGAGAGAGCTTCAAGACGAGAACCAAATAAGAATAGAAGGTAAAAGGGAACCAAGATTCAGGAATAGCAATTTCGGACACGACTTGAAATTCACATGAGAAATTAACGAATTAAACCCACACAATTAAAATTTGGGTCATTTTCGGGTCAATCCCTTCCCACCACTTATAAAACAAAAAGGCTTTTTATCACAAATGGTCCTTCAGGTTTGCGAAATTATCACCTTTCGTCCCTAAGGTTTTTTTGTGACACTAATGGTCCTTAACATTACCCTCCACACATCAAAATGGTCCTTGCTGTTAGCTTCCGTTAAATTTTATGTTACATTGATGACGTGGCATATATGTGGAGCTTACACATACAATAGTATATAGCCACATGGCTTTAAATAAAATATATAATATTTTTTTAAACTTAAAATCCATATAAAAATTTTAAAAAGAAAATTAAGTCTTTTTAAAAATATTAAAACTAAAAAACTAAAAATCTTGTAGCCATCCCCTCATCGCAGACCCACTCATCAGGCACCTTAAGCCAAGGAATTCCAAGAGCTCCAAGTGTTCAAGAAGGAAATGGCCTCTCGATTGGCGGATTTTGAAGCCAAAGAGTTGAACTTTAACTTGGTGATGAGAACTAAAGCCAAGGAATTGCAGGGCATTGTACGAGCAGAAACTTGGTTTGATTCAGAAATTAGTGCTGGAGTACTCAAATACATTTGAATCGAAAATAAAAGATTTTAATTTGCTTGAGAGTGGGTCTGCGATGGGGGGAGGGGCGCTGGGAGAGGGAGAACGCAGAGGATGGCTGCAGGTTTTTTAGTTTTTTTATTTATAAAAAGACTTAATTTTCTTTTTAAATTTTTTATATGGATTTTAAGTTTTAAAATATATTTTATATTTTATTTAAAGCCACATGGTTCTATACCATTGGATGTGTGGGCTCTACATATGTGCCACATGATCAATTTAACAGAAAATTTGACGGAAGCTAACGGCAAGGACCATTTTGATGTGTGTAGGGTAACGTTAAGGACCATTAGTGTCACAAAAAAACCTTAGGGACGAAAAGTGATAATTTCACAAACCTGAAGGACCATTTATGATAAAAAGCCAAAAAAAATAAAATTATTTTCTCTCTCCTCTCTCTCTCTCTTTCTTTTTTCTTTCTCTTTTCTCTTCTCTCTCTCTCTCTCTTTCTTTTTTCTTTCTCTCCGCCAGTTTTCTTTTGTTTTTCTCTTCTCTCTCCTTTCTCTCTTTTTTTTTTCTTTCTTTTCTTTCTCTCTAATCTCTCCTCTCTCCTCACTCTCTTTTTTTTTTTATTTCCTTTCCTTATCTCTCTTTTTCTTTTTTCTTTCTCTTCGCCCAAAGTTATGATTATTAATTTTTTGGACAAACTACAGTAAACCCCCCAACCTATAGGGTCAATTACGATTACATCCCACAAATGCCACGTAACTGAGAATGATTTAAACTTTGTTCAAAAAATTTGGGGTCGCAGATCTAGAAAACTTGCATCCTTTACGAACAAACAAACATAACGAAGAGATTCGGAAGCACCAGATCCACATATAGAAAATTGAAATTACCGAAGCGTTTGATTGAACCTATAAGAAGCCGAGAAGAAAATAGGAGAAAAAAAAAAGAAAAAAAAAAGGGGGAGTATGTTCATGGGTTCTGAGAGAGTTCAAAACTACATCTATCAATTTGGTGGTTTTTACGCAATTTGACAGGCTGGGATGGTTCTGGGTTTTGGGTTCTGAGAGAGTTCTGGGTTCGTTATAGGCTGGGATGAGAGAGAGAGAGAGAGAGAGAGAGAGAGAGAGAGAGAAAGGGGGGGTTCGTCGGGCCTAGGGAGGGAGAGAATTTTTTTTTTTTTCATCTTCCTTTTGATTTTTAAAATTTAATGATTTTAATTTTTTTTAAACTTAGTTTGTAAAAGTATATAATTTTTTATTGGTTTTTAGTCCACGTGGAAGTCCACGTCATCAAAAATTGGATCCCACTTTGGACACGTCAGCATTTAACAGATTCACTAACAATCTGACTGACGGAGGGGGTATTTTGTAGGGTTTCCATGACGTTGTGTATGTAATTGTAAATGTCCCATAGGTTGGGATGTAATCGTAATTGACCCTATAGGTTGGGGGGTTTACTGTAGTTTGTCCTAATTTTTTTTTACATAATGACAAACTTGATTGATAGTTGTTTCAGAAATTCCAGGTGATAGCAAGGTCCTGTAAATCTAGCTCAGAAATGTCATGTCGTGTCGTTCTGAAATGTCGTGTCATTCAGAAATGTCATGTCGCGATAAATTATTTGGGGACTGATGGAATGGCTAGGGTTCGTCTATAAAAGAAAACGATGGAAAATACAAAATCACAACTCAGAAAAATAAATAAATAAATAAATAAAATCTAGCTCAGCCCATTTTCTTCCTTCCCATTTCTCTCGATCTGAACCTAGCTCCGCTAACTCAGAAACAAAATATCGTCTTCCTTCCCATTTTCTCTCGATCTAAATTTAACTTCGTTAACTCAAAATTTGAACTTCAATAATACATACTTCATAGTTTAGGGAGTCATAAATATTATAAGGATTTTTTAAATCAATATGATTGGTCCAACATTATATTATAGGGAGCCACGAGGAGTCCTTTCTCTCTCCTTAAATTTAGGAGCTCCTAGAAATCTCCCTATTTTAAGAGGTGGATAGGGAGTATGGTTGAAGTTGTATTTTTTTTTTTATTCTTCCCTAAAATTTGTCTAAGAAAGTAGTTTAGATAGCATATTATAGATGGGCTAATTTTCCACACCATATTCGGTTGCATTCCCAAGTTAATTTCTTACCAAAATATACAAAGAAAATAAATGACCGACCCCAAAAAATATATTTCCTTTATTTTAATACATATGCCACAAGCACAATATAGTACCGGTCCATATAATCCGGCCCATTGGAGAGAAACTTGTCCAAATTTGAATCTTCATTGGAGGTGCCCTAACTCTGGCAGCCTCCTCCTCATTTTCCGATGGCAGCCTCTAACTCTGGGACTGTTAGTTTGAAGCTCCTCATTGACACAACGCGCAATAAAGTCCTGTTTGCTGAAGCGGGTAAGGACTTCGTGGACTTTCTCTTCACTCTCCTGTCTCTTCCGGCTGGCACTATCATCAGGCTGCTCTCTAAGGATGCCATGGTTGGTAGCTTAGGCAAACTTTATGAGAGCGTTGAAACTCTCAACGATGAATATTTGCAGCCCAATCTTAACAAAGACACCCTCCTGAAACCAAAAGAACCTGTTGCTGCTGGACCTAACCTCCTTGGTTTGTTAACCGATGTCAAATCTGATGCTCGAAAGACGATCTACCATTGTTCGAATGGTAGTTGCTACTACCGCAGCTCTTATGTGGCTGAGGACTCTAAAGCCATATGTCCAGGGTGCAACCACTCCATGACCACCGCCGCTACTTATGTTGCTTCACCGACTAGTGCGGCACAGGCTACTTATTCCGGTGCTGGCAAGGTAGGGTATGTGAAGGGCCTTGTTACATACATGATAATGGATGATCTCGAAGTGAAGCCTTTGTCTACTATTTCTTGTATCACTTTGCTCAGCCGGTTCAGTGTTAAGGATGTTGGTGTCCTTGAAGAGAAGGTGGTTGATCTAGGAATGGATGAGGTACGTCTGCCAATTTCTTTATTAACGGTGTGCTCTATCTGTGCCTATATCGGTTATGCACTCCTTTTCGATTGTTTGCCTTCATGAATTGTCTTGATTGACATGGGAGGGGGATTGGAACATGAGACCTGTTCTATTTTAGGAAAGAGAAAATACGAAATAGAAATTGCATCTCCATTCTCAATATATATATATATAAGTCATCTTGATAAAAAAATATATATATATATCTAAGTCACTAATGAGGACCCACAGAGGGACAAATGGGGTCGCCTACCCATGGACGCCGGAAAACTCCATGAGCAGCTCTGCTGAGAGGTTGGTGGGCGACCTTGTGGTGCCCACCATATGCTTGACGAAATGCCCCAACCAGTTGCTGCTGTCTGTGTGCTGGCTTCCTTTTCGTTTTTCAAACGCCTGGACTGCCGCTTTGTCTATCATTATGATCAAAGTGGACATGGCCGTGGACATGCTATTTGACTTGCATTTTAGCCTATGAAGGCTATATTGGTTGCTGTTTGACATGCAATACTCATACATCATAATTTTCCATGCCAGTAAACTTGTGTGTTAAACCCAATTCAAAATTATAACAGATACAAAAATAGGAACATATTCATGAGCGAAGTAAAGTCGTAGAACACATGAATATGTGTACTGTCACGGATGAAAGGGGGCTTGTGTTTTACCATAAATTATGAATGAAAGTGTTACCATTTTAATTTTTTGGAGTTATTTTCGTCTAAAGAATATAGGAACTTTTACACATTGACCCTATAGAGTAAAAATCCTGGATCCACCACCGTATAAGTGGTAAGTTGGTAACACATAATGATCTTTGATAAGTTTTCCAAAGAAGGGTTTGATCTGATAGTTTTCCCTTTCTAAGTTGTACCCTTGGGGACTATTTATACATAGTTAATTGTATATACGTGTTCTATCTTTGTTTTCATCTGATGCCCTTTGAAAATTTTCAATTTCTTTGTTTGTGATAGATAAATCAAGGAGGGAAACAGTAGGGAAGTAAATCTGAGTTTGCTTAAAGACACAAATTTTTCTATGGTTCGAGGATCGTGAACCAATTCATCATTTTCTTGAGTTTGCTTAAATAAATCTGAACTTTCAATTCTATTTGGTTATAGCTGGATTATTCCAGAGACAAATTCTCTAAGTTTGTAACCTAGCTAATTTGACACAACTCTACTGTCATTTTATTCAGATTAACAATCATTTTTGTTTTGCCTTATTTTTAGGGTGTGAAACTACTAAAGGCATCATTGCAGACAAAGTCAGTTCTCACCCATGTGTTCCTTAGGTAGAATATCAATGCAGCATGAGCACCTCAACTTAGCACCTCTGGAATTGACATTCTGAAGCTTCTCTAAGATGTTTCTTTTTTGAGCTGGTTTAGTTTGTTATTACCTGGTTATTTTGGAACTCTTCACAGATCTGCTGCTTAAATGAGATGCAATGTCGTTCTTTTCGGATTATTTGCCCCCTATTTTTTTATTTATGATGTTTTGGATTTTCAAATTATGTTCACGCCTTGCAAAAAACTTATGAAATTTTAAGGATTATAAGCAGGCTGCAAGCTCTTCTAGTGCGAACCTGAGAGTGTGTATATATATAGCAAAGCCACATAAAAGGAATCAATGTTGATTCCTATCAACCCATACTTGAGCATGGTCTTTCTAATTTAACACCTTAATCAAAACAATTTCTACTCCAACCTAGAATATATATTCAAAATGCGAGGATGTGAAGAAACGTCTCACATTGGTAAGTTAACAAACCTTTGAATGGCTTATAAGGAATTGGGCTACTTTCCCATTGACAAATAATTTTAGGATGGACTCTCAACTTCCTTCATAGGATTGCCCACGTGTGAAGCCCAACAGTCACATGCTCAAAGCCACCCAATATATGTATTATCCATGTGTTAGGCTTGAAATTCCACCACACATGCCAGGGCTTGTAAAGATGTAAAGAAATGTCTTGCATCGAAAATTTAACAAACCTTCGAAGAACATATAAGGAGTTGGACTACTTTTGAAGTGGAATCTCAACTTCATTTATTTTAAAACTCAGTCACATATATAACCAACATATTGAGATCGACAAGTTCCAAATAGCTTTTTGTTAACCCAATTTGAAACATTTGAGAATCTATCAACCAAACCTTTCCTTTTTGTACATACGTTAGTAAGAGGGCAATCCTTGACGGTGTGATTGGATGAGGAAATTTAAAAGTACAAAGAAATTTATAAACTACGGAATTTGAAATGACGGAAATTAATGTTCTAGAATTTGTAAAATTTCTGGTTTGGGTGAGGGATTTAAAATACAAAATTTAACCTTTTTTTTTTAACTCATTCTTTCTTGGAATTTGAGAAATGACAACTTTTAGATAGAATTTAAAGTTGGGATTTATGACCTCCAAATTCCATATTTTTCCCACGCGTAATTTCTAAGTGCCCGTTCGATAATGTTTTTGGAGAATGTTTTCAGAGAATATTTTCAAAGAATGAAAACAAGAAAACGAATTTGCATTTTCAGGATTTGAAAATGCGTCTGTTAGATTAATTAAAAAATATATTCATAAAATAAAAACAATGAAAACGTGTTTGCTAGTACAATTTGAGAATAATAATATATGAGTTATTTTTCAAGTGTACTTTTGCTAATTTATGTTCTAAAAAAATATTTTGAAAAATGTATAATTTGAAAAATAAAAAATTATATTTTTTTTTAAAAGTTAAAATTGTTTTTTTCTATTTTTTTTTCATTTTTTTCTTTCTTCCTCTTTTCTTCTTTTTTCCTTTTCTTTCTTCCTTTTCTCTTTTCTTCTCCCTTCCCAGGCCGTTTCTTTCTTTCTTCCTTTACTTTCAAACCTTTAATTAATTCTAACTATTTTTTATATTATTTTTTAATAGAGATGGACCAATTAAAAAAGAGTTATAGCATTTATGACTCCCTAAACTAGAGAGCATGATTGGAGTTTAAATTTTATAGAGAGTTCCTGAAATAATATTTATATGTTTTTAGCTAAAATTTAACTAAAATATAGAGAACATGACAGTGAATGCTCTTAAAATCCCAAGTTTATTTCCCTCATCGATGCACCACACACATACAATGCACCAATTATAGCATTACGTACAGTAGTAAGAGGGCTTCATAATTCCATATTTAACACATTTAAATGTATGGATACGCAACAGCCACTAAATTCAATGCTTTGCATTGGAATATGAAGAGTCATTTCAACCTTCATGTACCACTATTAATACTCTAGAGAACTCTAAGGATTAGTAATTGCTCCATCATGGGCTGGACTCCCGTGGCACCCAATATATATATACAATCTCCAAGTTGACACTTACCTTCTCATTTTTTCGATGGCAACCTCTTAAGTCTGGCACTGTTAGTTTGAAGCTCCTAATTGACACAACGCGCAATAAAGTCCTGTTTGCTGAAGCGGGTAAGGACTTTGTGGACTTTCTCTTCACTCTCCTGTCTCTTCGGGCTGGCACTATCATCAGGCTGCTCTCTAAGGATGCCATGGTTGGTAGCTTAGGCAAACTTTATGAGAGCGTTGAAACTCTCAATGATGAATATTTGCAGCCCAGTCTTAACAAAGACACCCTCCTGAAACCAAAAGAACCTGTTGCTGCTGGACCTAACCTCCTTGGTTTGTTAACCGATGTCAAATCTGATGCTCGAAACATGATCTACTACCATTGTTCGCATAGTATTTACTACATCTGCCGCTCTTATGTGGCTGACGACCCAAAAGCCATATGTCCAGGGTGCACTTACTCCATGACCACCGCCGCTACTTATGTTGCTTCACCGACTAGTGCGGTTCAGGCTACTTATTCCGGTGCTGGCAAGGTAGGGTACGTGAAAGGCCTTGTTACATACATGATAATGGATGATCTGGAAGTGAAGCCTATGTCTACTATTTCTGGTATCGGCCTGCTCAACAGGTTCAGTGTTAAGGATGTCGGGGTCCTTGAGGAGAAGGTTGTTGATCTAGGCATGAATGAGGTACGCCGGCAAATTTTTTTATTAACTGTGTGCTCGATCCATGGTCTGCCTGGCTCACTTGCATCTCCAACCCTTCTTTGTACTTCTATGTTTTTTTCTGTGCCTATATTGGATATGCACCCTTTTGGACCATTTGCTTTTGTGGATACCAATATTTTTTTTCTTGATCGACATAGGGAAGGGGATTCGAACTTGAGATTGGAAAGATAAAATACAAAATAGGAATTGCATCTTCAAAGTGGCAACACATAACGATAAGTACTCCAAAACGATAGTTTGATCAGATAGTTTTCCCTTTCTAGCCCTAAAATAAAACCTAGGATTGGGTTTTCTTTCCATCCCTGTTTTCATTTGATGGGTACATGTTTTGAGTCCTGAACCATGGTTTGAGTCTTGTTCCAATTCAACTTCTTTTTTTTTTAATTTGGTTAAATAATCTGAATTTTCAATTCTATTTGGTTCTAGCTGGATGCCAGAGATATATTCTCTAAGTTGTAATCTAGCTTTTGTTCTCATTAACAATGTTTTTTTGTTTTGCTTTCTTAGGGTGTGAAACTGCTTAAGGTGTCATTGCAGTCAAAGTCAGTTCTCACCCATGTGTTCCTTAGGGGGAATGTCAATGCAAATGCAGCTTAGCACCTCAAGTACTGGAGTTGACATTCTGAAGCTTCTGTAAGACGTTTCTTTTTTAGCTGGTTTAATTTGTTTCGCCTGGTTATTTTGGATGGCTAGTGCAGCACAGATCTGCTGCTTAAATCATGAGATGCAATGCCTTTCTTTTTGGATTATTCAAACCCTTTTTTAAAGATGTTTTGGATTTTCAATTCACGCCTCGCTAAATCTTATGAAATTTGGATTAGAAGCTGATTTCGAACTCTTCTTGTGGGATTAAGAGTCTATAATGTTATTCTCTCATTCGGACGTCCGTACATTATTATTATGCGGACGCTATTGTAAACATAAAGGAAAGTGAGGGAGGGGTAGTATAAAATACATGGCACGATAATAATGTTCGGACGTCCGCACGATAATAACGTTCGGACGTCCGCACAATAATAACGTTAGGACGTCCGCATAGCAAAGTCAAATGAAAAGAACCAATGTTGAGTTCAATCAACCCATACTTGAGCATGGTCTTTCGAATTCAATACCTTAACAATACAATTTCTACTCCAATGCAGAAAATATATATACAAAATTCAAATTAAAATTCTTTTCACTCAGTAACATGACCAACATATGTTGCGAGTGCTTTTATATATGTTTTTTCCAGACTTTTTTCAACCCAAATTGAAACGGGCCCCTTGATATGTTTTTTTGCTCTTAATTTGGCATATAGATGACTTGTGGCTTGCGTGAGTTTGAAAAGCCTTTCTTGTGAGTTGGTTATCTTGGGTTTGAATTTGCAACCAATTAATTAATTATAAGTTAGGGAGGTCAACTAACTAATGCTTTTTCCCGCTTCATCCAACCACAACTCATCAAACTCATATTTTTTCTGTCTATATAAAGCCAAGGGAGACACTCTCCTCTTCACAACAAGAAACAACATTTGATTTATTAGTTTTGCTTACCAGCTCCTTCAAGCTTTACTCTCCTCTCTACTTCAACCATGGCTTTTCCCAAGCTTTGCTTCATTTTCTCTTTCGTGGTGGTATTGGCAGTCTCGAGCACCCAAATGAGCCAAGCAGCTCGCCACCTTTTGGACACACCAGCAGCAGCTCCACCGCCAGCACTGGCAATCCCTACAATCCCGTCTCTGCCAAACACACTGCCCCCGTTGCCCTCGCTACCAACACTGCCCTCGAACCCCTCCTTGCCTACACTTCCCACTGCCCCAACTCTGCCAAAGCCCACATTGCCTACCTTTCCCACAACACTACCTCCATTGCCAGCCAACCCACAATTGCCCACATTCCCAACAACATTCCCTACAATCCCCACCATTAATATTCCTTCTACAATTCCAACAATTTCCTTCTTCTCCCCACCCCCATCAAAATGAACCACTTGAGATATATATATACCAATCTCTGGTTCTCCACGTTTACTATTATTACTATGTATCAAGATCTAAATTCTTGGATATGCTGGAGAGTCTTCAGATGTCCCAGAACATACGATATGGTTCTTGTGTTTCATTGTGGCTCGTTAGATTATGTATACAGTAAGCTTGTGTCAGAGAGAGCTTATGAGGATGTTATTTTATATGAATTCTTTGTTGTACTTGTGAGGATGTCAGAGAGCTTATCTTTTCATTATCTGTCATAGTATTTGTTGTTTTAATTCTTGTTTTTAATATCATAATTAATACTATCCAAATGCTTGTTCTTGTTATTATATATGATCTATTTCATGGACTTTGTACTGCTGAACCTGAACCTTTTTTTTTTTTTTTTGGTTGGCAATGAAACTTTCTAAAATAAAGAGGAAAATGCAAAACAAACTAATAAGTTTTCCTTTTGATTTACATAATAAATAGTCAAGATATATATAATTATAAAATATTATAAAAAGCCTAATCAACTAGAAGAAAATATCATGCAATGACGCAAAAATTAGTTAAAGGCTAATTATTTAAGTCGTGACCCAGATCTTCCACAATCAAATAATTGAATGGCATATGGTTTTCATTTATAACATGTATAAAAAGATCAAAAATCAAACTTTTTCTCAACAAAAGTTATTTATAATTATGGAAGATCCAAGGGGAAAAACTTGCCCGAAACCCAAAATTAATTTAACTGTGTAGATTTGGTCGATGATGTTTGTAATAATAAGCATATGCATTCACAATTAATATGAGAAAATCATCTCAGCTCACACAACTCATCTCATGATAAGGGATGAGGTAGCTTACAAAAAGAATATCATCAAGAGTTGTTCTTGCCTATCCATTTGGTGCTTTGCAACTGTCTGTAATAGGAGTGGGCTCTGTTCGGTTAAACATACTGAGAGGCCGGAATCGCCCACTAAACTGGCGTTATCGGTACAACAAATCCTGAAATATACATGCATGTCAACCGACCACATACGTCGGTTCTTCGAATAAACGGTTTGGTGCGGTTCCATTTTGGTTTTCAGAAGAAAGGATGATGAATTGCCGAAGAAGAAGGCTAGGGTTATCCAATGGGGTGGGCTAATTCAGTGTGGGAAGTATTATAGGATTTAAGCCCCTCCAATAGGATAAAGCCACATGGGAAGGTGAGTTTTGAAAAATATAATTGATAAATATGAGCCAGTGTGATTCGGTTCAACCAACTGATTTGAATTTTAAAACTAACCGGTTCAATTTGATTTGAATCTTAAATTTTTTTAGTTAATATTGGTGTGGCTCTCGACAATGCCTGGGAAAATACCACCTACAATTAATTAATATTATACTTGACCCATAAGTTGTTGAGCTTATCATTCAAAAGATTTACCAATACAAGTACAAATGTAAATTCTCTGGCGTGAAGCTATCAGATGTCCTAGGGTAAGGGATGCTTGCAGCTCAAGCAATCATCTGGACTTTCCAATCCATGTAAAGGATCCAACGGCAGAACCATTATGTGTCCCATGATACTTTTTGTGCTTCAAAATTTGGTTACTTCCGCAGCCACAATATGGCATACATATGACTAACAAGATTTGTTGTGGCTTACGTGAGTTTAATAAGCCTTTCTTTTGAGATAGTTTGGCTTTGAATTTGAAACCAAATATTGTATATCAAAGTTGGGAAGGTGAACTAACTACTGCTTTTTACCTTCTTTTTTTCCCACTTCCTACAACCACAACTCATCAAACTCATGTAGATGCTTCCTACCTCTTGGTTTTAAATTCTCTATAAAAACCCAATGGAGGCTTTCTACTCTTCACAACAAGAAACAACATTTTAATTAAGAGAGATTTTCCTACAGTACAACTAGCAGCTTCTTAAAACTCAGCCATGGCTTTTCCCAAGCTTTTCTTCATTCTGTCTTTAGTGGTGATTTTGTCACTCTCAAACACCCATATGACCGAAGCAGCTCGCCACCTTTTGGACACACCGGCAGCAGCTCCACCTCCAGCATTGGCATTCCCTACAATCCCATCTCTTCCAAAACAAACACTGCCTCCATTGCCTTCAATACCAACACTTCCCAAGCCCTCAAACACCTTGCCTACATTTCCAACTTCCCCAACTCTGCCCAAGGCCACATTACCTCCATTGCCCTCAACACCGTTGCCAACCCTTCCAACTGCTCCAACTCTACCAAAGCTGGCCACGTTGCCGCCACTGCCCTCTACCCAATTGCCTACTCTTCCAACTACTCTGCCTCCATTGCCAAACTCTCAAATCCCTTCTTTGCCAAAACCTTCCGCATTGCCTACGTTGCCCACAACACTACCTCCATTGCCAGCCAATCCACTGCCCTCTCTCCAAATCCCAACAACAATCCCTTCTATCCCCACTATTCCATCAACAATTCCGACCATTCCATTCCTCTCCCCACCCCCATCAAATTAATTAAATTCCATTTGAGATTTGAGATATATGGATTGATCTCTTTATGCTTGCTAGGTCCTACAACTATCTAATTTCTTGTATTTCTCGTGTCAGAGAGCTTGCGAGGATGCTATTTTTCACGAATTCTTTCTTGTTGTATTTCATGTATCTTCATGATATCTATATATTCTGGTGTGCTCTTTTCTTTTTTTCTGTTACTATAGTGTGTGTTTTGCATTCTTGCAATCTCTTGTTATAACTCTTGTATTATCAGAAGGATAATCGATTCCGGACACATAATCTTCGTCACTTTGTCATCGAAATGCTACTGGTCATGCCATGGACTACATAAAGTGGAAAAACAAATCAACAACAATTTCATTAACTACTGCCATGGCCATGGGCTCAAAGTTGATCCCGACTGGCCATTTACTAACTAAATTAATCTACCCCCCCCCCCCCAATTCCAATGCATTGAATAAACAAAAACCAGTTGGGTTGAATTCCCTTTTGCCATTAACATTCCTGGCTCAGGGTAAGTAATCTCTCTCGTCTGACAACAAATTCCACTGCCTCATTTCCATTTTCATACGCAATTAATCAAACTACAAATTTACATTATATCCAAATGTTCCAACAAGGTGGCTCATCCATATTTGTAAATTACAATTTTAACTGACTAATTGTAAACTAATTAAGTTATCAAATTGTTTAGCTCAGCCTAAGTAGTGATCTAATCTATAAGATTTGACGTTCTATATAGATCATGATGTTGGATTTTCAAAATTTGTTTTGTTTAAGAACACACTAGCCTCTCTGCATGCGCTTCAGCGTGTGCAAGAGGCTTTTTTTTTAAAAAAATTTTAATTTATTTTAGAATTAAAAAAGATAATGGGTAGTTGAGCTCCATACAAATAGGATCAATTATCTGATTTTTCTTTTAATTTTATTTTTTTTTAATATGAAAAAGTGTGAATTTACCATATTATCCTCATTTAATTAATAATTTCAATTCTTAATGTTTGTATTAACCAATGGCATTTTCTGGTATTTTGAATGTTTTACAATTCTCTGCCTTTTGCTTTGAGTGCTGCTATTTCCACCCACCTATCCTATTTTCTCACCCACCTTATCTTCCCACCCACCATATAAATTTTAAAAAACACAATCCTATTTTTCCACCCACCAATATTCCTAAAATACCCTTTTAATTATCACCTCATTTCCTCTCTCCTTTATTCTCTCTACTCATGTCTTCTCTCTCTCTGACGACCCACACATCTCTCTCTCATTTTCGCTGTCTCTTATTTTCCATCTCTCTCTGTCTCTTTCTCTCATGTTTACTATACAAACTAAAACTGTTTTTTGCTGTAATTTTTATTTTTATTTTTGTAAATATGGATTCTATGAATATAATCATATTTATGCTCTTAGCTTTCTACTATTGTAAATAAACTTTTTCTCCAAAGTTATCCAAGGACCAGAAATCCATTGAACTTTGCAATAAAAAAATATAAAACACCCATTCTTAACACATGGGAATGTCAAAGAGTACAAAGCCAAAAAGACAAGGGAAAAACAACAGTACTCGCCCAATTCACATGTCTCACCCTTGAATTTGTTAAAAGACCAAGTTCAATCATCATCAGATGCAATTGTTTCTCTAGTTATAACAGTAGACCTTGTAATATATATGAATTGTTGTATGCGAGTAATGTATGGGGCGGCCCATTCTGTAGTCCATGGTTCCCGATATTTGTCCCAGTTTGTTGCAAAACCTGGCTCACGCTCCCCAATTTCTGAACGTTCCCAGCAACCTCTTTACCCACCTTCCAAACTTTCTGGACTGCTGACCAGCCCTTGAAACCAAAACCTGCTCATCGCATCTTCATGCAAAATATCCCCCACCAAATCACTGCATTCCTCAAAAACCGACGACCCATTAACCCCCAAAGCCTTCTTCACCTTCTCATGCCTTAAAAAATCCTCAGCCAAACTGGTTTTGTGAGGAACGTTCTTTATGTAATCAATAGAGCCCAAATCGTAGAATTGTTGATTCATCCCCAGGTTTTTAGATTTTTAATTTGTTTAAGAAAAAAAAATTAGAGTCCAGGAAATACTCATCTCCCAATGCTTTAAGTAATCCTAAAGATCTTAGAAATTCTGTTCAAATAGGATTACCTTACCTTTTCACCAAAATCATTCTCTTCAACATCCATTCTCTTGTTGTTTTCTTCTTCATAAACAATTTGATTGAATGAATAGAAAAGAGAAGAAAATTATTTGAGAATTGAGTTATGAGCACTGAAAAGCCTTCTTCACCTTCTCGTGAGCAAGGAGTCGTATTCTTGTGTTTTTTTTCTTTCTATCAAACGATAGGGTTACGTACTTGAGAAGTCTATGTCTTTTTTCTTTTTCTTTTTCTTTTTTTCTCTTTCTTTTTCCTTAAGTCCTTTTACGTCATTTTACAATAGGGTTAAATTTGTCTTTAAAAGTTTAAAGATAAGGTGAGTGGGAAAATAGGACAGGTGGATGGAAATAGCAGCACTCTTTATATATATAGATGAAGAGCAATGCAACCTACTGCTCTCCCTAAACAGAGCACCCCAGAAATGAAATTGCATGTATTGGTTCAAGAAGGAAACCTAAGGGCCCATTTGATAACCATTTCAATTTTAGTTTTTATTTTTTATTTTTTGTGCTAGAGTATAGAGGAAAAAGAGGGAGAATGGAAGGGAGAATGAGAGTGGAGATGGGATTGAGAGGGAAAATGAAAGGGAGATGGGAGGGAGGAGTAACAAAAGTGAAAACTAAAATTAAAAAAACTGAAATCTATTTGAAATTGTTTTCACTTTCAAGCTTTTGTTATGTGGAGATATTGACATGCCTGCACGTATGGAAGCATGAACGTGTCAAGGACTAATTGGTTTGAGGGAATGAGAAATGACTGCATTCTAAAATGAATTTTAGAGCGGCCATTAAATCCCAGAAAACAGATTACTGTGACACAACCCCAACCTGTTCTGTGAAGGATGACTAGTCATATCCTAATAGAGATTTTCTAAGCCAAATTTTTATTTTCAAGCAAACTAGAGGAGGTCCCTTCAATACCACATTAACTCCTATTTAAATGCATGATGAATATGATGCATGAAATTTACCTAAACCCTAAACCTAGGTGCATGCCAAAAAATGAATGTATTATATCCATATATAATTTTATTTTCTATTTATTTTTCATGCTTACAAGGAGAATTGAAGCACCTATTGTTTAATTAATTAATATATAGTCTCCTTCCATTGAGGGATCCCTCAAATAATCCAAACCGTCTATCTTCCAAGTCTTCATTCATGGATCATCCTTGCAAAAAATCAGAAAAATTGAAAATCATTAAGGCATCTAATTGCTAGCAACAAAATAGATGAACTCGATGCTTCAAGAAAAGACTAAAATAACAATAATCTAATTGAGTGGTCAAAATGTTTCGGATTCAAGTGATTTTTTACAGATTTGATCTTTGAGGGAATATCTAAAAATTAGACGGTTCGGATAATTGAAAAACAAAATGTGATGGGCCCTACAAGGGTATCCCTCATATAAGCTTATTTGAGGGATCCCTCAATAGAAGCTCACTATACATATATATGGTCAGGATCGTAGGACACACAAAAAACAACACATTTATACACACCTTTTTAATCCTTAGATGATTCACCATCCAATGGCTCAAAATGCATATGTCATTATTGTTTTTAAATTAAAAAAATCAATATTCTATTTTTACTTTTTGAAAACATGCAGCAATTATTACTTCAATTTCTCTCTCCTCACGTGTGCCTCTTCGTTTCTATTGCTCTTCTTGCACTGATTTCTTCCTTCCACAAACAACTCTCTCCCACTCAATTATTCTCTTATGTCTTCATCTCTTCTTTAAGTTTCTTCATCATTTTTTGTTGGACTTGTCGGAAAAGTGAAACCATTGCAATGTCAGAAGCTTCTTCGTCATTAGTTGTGAAGTCATCACGCACCTCTAGCCCTCATCTCCATCAAGTCATAACCATTATGTGTTTAGCCCTCATCTCCATCAAGTCATAACCATTATGTGTTTAGTGTCAACAGCTCTTTTGCATGCATATTGTCTTATTCTTTATTTTATTTTTAATTTGAATCACATAAATTACACCAGCACAACACCACTTGAATTGGTGTCCTCCTTTCATTTATTGCATCAATTCATTATGAATTGGTATTATTAAGTTTAGGTTTAGAGTTAAATTAGTGGCACTCTTAAATTATAAATCAGTGAGATGGAAAAAAAAAATTAGCTTGGAGCAATGGATGAATAATTATATAATTATTCTTTGAGTTATGACTGAACTTGGTTTGATTTCTTTCTTTGAGTTATGACTAAATTTGGTTTGATTTCTTCATATGCAGATGGTTGGAGGGATACTAAATGGTTTGAGTTATGATTGAAGGGTTGTATTGGATATTTTCTTGGAGTATTTTATAGTTGTTGGGACTACTGATTCTATGGTTGTTGGGACTGCTGATTCTTTGAGTACTGAGTATCCATGCTGAAAAAGAAAGAAGAATGTTGTGAACAATTACGTTTGGTTAATGATTGATGGTTTGTTGCATTCATCAAGCTCTAATGTTGTTTCTGGAATGAGAAATGGAATTTTTAACATTGTTTGACTTTACTAATGTATGCAATCTATATGTTTATTAATCTTGTTAACTCTGATGAATATGGCTGAAAACAATGGTTTCAACTATAAAAAAATATATATTGTGTTTTGGTGAACGAATAAGTTCATTAGAAGAGCCTAAAGTAAGGAGAAAAGGGAGATTATTGGAGTGACATTGAAAAACACCGTAAATAAACAAAAAGAAAAACAATCATGAATAAGTGTGATGAGAAATTACAAAATTACAAAATTTAAATGGTGAAGATAGATGAAATGAAACTACAAAATGGAAGAATTAGTAAAAAGTTCAATGGATCGAAACAAAAAAAAGAGTAAAAGAAAGCATAGTGGAGAGATTTTAGTATTATTATTTATTTATTTATGCCAAAAGAGTAGAGAGATTATTGAAGAGAAACGGAAAAAAAAAGAAAAAAAAAAAAAAAGTAATTACTAGCTAGCTAGTAACCTGAAAAAACAAAAAAAACAAAAAACCAAAACCAAAACCAAAGCTAATTGCGTAGCAAAAAGAGTAACTGAAGAGAATAATAAACCTCGTATGATTTGTGTTGTTTAGTTTCTTTGGTTGTTGGGGTTCTTACCTCCCCTTGTTCAACAAAAAAAAAAAGGAAGAATAAAAGTGATGGATTTTGTGAAAGCCCACCGAAGAGTTTTAGAAGGAAAAAAAAAAAGTCTTTGTGTTCTCAAGAATGTAATTAAAGAGGAGAGAGATTGGAAAAGGTAATCATGTGGTTGACTTATGTTTTGGAGAAAGTAATGAAAAAATATTGTTTTCCTTTTTAAATAATATCATATCAAACATTCTTTTTGTCATCAAAATGGACATTTGAAAGAGAGGACAAAGTTCCAAAATAGGTTTTGTTAACCAAATTTAAACAAGAAAGAACCTATCAAAACCTTTGATTGAGTGTGGTTTCGGTTCATCTCTAATTGGTTAACCAGATCTCTTCCTATTTGAATCATTTGTTTGAATCCGGAGTTTAGTTTTTAGGAGGAGATTTTCAAGGCCATCTCATTTCCAACCAACGAAAATGGTTATTGTAGTCAAACAGACTTTCTTAGCCATACCCAACCAAAATGGTGATTGTATATGTAGGTCCCATGTTCAATAGCCAATTGGCTTAAGATTATTGGCTTGGCTTGCGTGAGTTTATTCTTTTGGGTGGGTTTGGGTATGACTTTGAAACCAATTTATTAATAAACTTAGGGAGGTGAGCTAACTTTTGCTTTTTTTCCCACTTCCTACAACCACAACTCATCGAACTTATTAGACAGATGCTTCCAAGTCCTCAAATGCTTGACACATATTTTCTCTATAAAAACCCAACGGACACTGTCTGCTCTTCACAACAACAAAACAACATATTAACAAAGAGACTTGCCTATAGCCCTAGCAGCTCCTTCAACTCAACCATGGCTTTTCCAAAGCTTTTCTTCATTTCGTCCTTGCTGGTGGTGATTTTTTCAGCCTCAAGCACCCAAATGAGCCATGCAGCTCGCTACCTTTTGGACACACCAGTAGCAGCTCCACCCCCAACACTGGCAATCCCTACAATCCCCTCTCTGCCAAATCCCACTCAGCTGCCTCCATTGCCTTCACTACCAACACTTCCCAAGCCCTCAAACACCTTGCCTACACTTCCAACTGCCCCAACTCTGCCCAAGACCACATTGCCTCCACTGCCCTCAACCCCATTGCCTACGCTTCCAACTGCTCCAACTCTGCCAAAGCCGGCCACGTTGCCACCGTTGCCCTCTACCCAATTGCCTACTCTCCCAACTACTCTGCCCCCATTGCCAACCTCCCTACCCCAAATCCCATCTTTGCCAAAATCCACATTGCCTACAACCCTCCCTCCACTGCCAGCCAACCCACTTCCCTCATTCCCCTCAACAATCCCTTCAATCCCCACCATTCCAACAACAATTCCATCGATTCCATTCTTCTCCCCACCCCCATCCAATTAAACCACTTGATCCATGATTACTAGTAGAAGTATACAATCTAGTTTCTTGTCTGTGCTGGGGAGTCTTCAGAATATATGATATGATGGTTTCTTCTGTTTGATGGTGGCTTATTAGTGTATGTATACAGTATACTTGTGACAGAGAGAGCTTGTGAGGGATGTTATTTTCCTTGAATTCTTTCTTTGTTGGGATCTTCTCGATATCTGTTGTAGCGTTTGTTGTTGTATTAATTCTTGTTATGATGAATTATAGTATTATTATCAAAAGGCTTATTCTTTATTATATATAATATATGATCTTTGTTATGGAAACCTACTGGTCATGTCATGGACTATACGCAGTACCCAAAGACTGAAGCTGAAAAGGAGAATATATATTATCTTATATACAATCAGTACATCTATAAGAGACGGCCGAAATGCATAATAGATTACTAGATATATAGCTTTAGGAGGGACGAAACGCTAACATATGATGCCATTTACTACAATGCTATGATGACATTGATTGGGTGCAATTACAAGTATAAATCTTCAACCAAATCCATTGACAGGATCCTCAGTATAAATTTTCAAGCTATTGTGCTTCAACGAACAAAAATGCATAGAAGATTTATGTAAACAACATATTACAAGCTATTTAAAATAACCATCAACACACAAAATGACAACAAAAGTAAACACAATAGGAAGTAATGCATAACATTATCTCCAGCAACAACAAAACTTGCATAACAGCGTTGTTCGAAAGCTGGCAGCGCCACATGGCCGAAGTTTACATTTGAAATTAAAAAGAACGAGAGTAGATAATTTTGACATTAGGGCTTAAAAAAATAGGAGTGTTGGGTTCAATAGGATTTTTCAGAATTGGAGTTTTGGGAAGTTTTCTAGGTCCATGTTTAGAATGTCGAACATTAGCCAGAATCTTAGAAACTTCAGAAGTCTTATGAATTCTGAAAATATCACCACCAACACCATGTGGAAGAGAGGAGCGAAGGTGAGATGGAGTTTTCGAAAGGGAGTAAGATGAGGGAACAGAAAGAGCCTCTTCACCATTAATGGCTTGCACTACAGCCAGCATAAGTAAAACCAGTGTCACCATCATCTTCATCATTAGCATATCCTTGTGCATATATAACTGTCATGCATATATTCTCTCTTAAAGTTTTTGCCTTATTTGTAGTGTTTGTAACTCATGCATGGTTTCAAAACCATAAATATTAAATATTAAATAAAAACACAATTAGAAGGCTTAGAATCAAATTTTACCTTTCTTTGGGGTTATTGTCCTATGAGAAGGTTCAAGAGGAAAGGGACACTGTAATAACTCCAAACAAAGGTCCTCTCATAAGGTTCTAAAGGTAAAATAGGGAAAAAACTTTTAAAGAGAGAATACAGTACTCATATTTGTTCAGGGATGCTAATGATGAAGATGATAATGGTGACACTGGTTTTACTTATGCTGGTTCAAGTGCAAGCCGTTTAGGGTGAAGAGGCTCCTTCTCTTCCCTCATCTCACTCCCTTTCGAAAATTCCATCACACCTTGGCTCCTCTCTTCCACATGGTCATGGTGATGCTATTTTCAGGATTCATAAGAGTACTTCTGAAATTTCTAAAATTCTGGCTAATGCTCAACATTTTAAACACCGGCGGCCTAATAAATTTCCCAGAACTTCTATTCCGAAAGCTCCTATCCTAGAGACTCCATATCCCGACAATCATATTCCTCTAAGCCCTAATGTCAGAATTATCTACCCTCCTTTTTCTTAATTTCTAATGTAAACCTCGGCCATGTGGCGCTCCCAGCTTTCAGGATCTATCCTGCATCAGATGATAGACATTCACCTTTTCGAGCAATGATGTTATGCATGTTTTTTGGTGGAGATGATGTTATGCATGTTACTACCTATTGTTGTATTTACTTTTGTTATCATCGTTTCTTGATGTTTTCAATAGTTTGTTCGTTGAAGCACAATAGCTTGAAAATTTATACTCCTTAGGAACCTGTCAAGAGATTTGGTTGAAACAAAGAGTAAAACTTCATAAAAACTGGTTGAAGATTTATACTTCCGATCCAACCATTCAATATGACTTCGTAGTAAATTAAATGGCATCATATGTATTACCGTCTAGCTCTTATCGATTTACTGATTCCATAACTGATAATATATTATCCTCTATATTTACGTATTGTATTTCTAAA
This sequence comes from Prunus kanzakura, assembly GCA_020521455.1. Taxonomy (NCBI): domain Eukaryota; kingdom Viridiplantae; phylum Streptophyta; class Magnoliopsida; order Rosales; family Rosaceae; genus Prunus; species Prunus kanzakura. The sequence goes on from BPUM01000830.1 coordinate 227,369, forward strand.
TATAGAGATATGGGTTCCAATGTTGAGGTGGTACACAATGTGGTACATAAATGTGATCTCATTACTCATATTGCACACAGTCGACAACATGATGAATAGCATTTCCATGACACATATCATATATAATAACAAGAATAAGCCTTTTGATAATACTATTCATAACAATAATTAATACAAACAAACGCTACAATAAGCCAACAAAGAAAGAATTCATTAAAAAAAAACACATCCTCACAAGCTCTTTATCACAAGTATACTGTATACAAAGACTAATAAGCCACCATCAAACACAAGAAAGCGTCATATCATATGTTCCAGGACTTCTGAGACCCCCCAGCACAAACAAGAAATAGATAGTATATATAATGGTAAGCGTGGAGAACCATGGCATATATATATATATATATCAAGTGGTTTAATTTGATGGGGGTGGGGAGAAGAATGGAATCGATGGAATTGTTGTTGGAATGGTGGGGATTGAAGGGATTGTTGAGGGGAATGAGGGAAGTGGGTTGGCTGGCAATGGTGGGAGAGTTGTGGGCACCGTAGGCAATGTGGATTTTGGCAAAGATGGGATTTGGGGTTGGGAGGTTGGCAGTGGGGGCAGAGTAGTTGGGAGAGTAGGCAATTGGGTAGAGGGCAACGGTGGCAACGTGGTCGGCTTTGGCAGAGTCGGAGCAGTTGGAAGCGTAGGCAACGGGGTTGAGGGAAGTGGAGGCAATGTGGTCTTGGGCAGAGTTGGGGCAGAGTTGGGGCAGTTGGAAGTGTAGGCAAGGTGGTTGAGGGCTTGGGAAGTGTTGGTAGTGAAGGCAATGGAGGCAGCTGAGTGGGATTTGGCAGAGAGGGGATTGTAGGGATTGCCAGTGCGGGGGGTGGAGCTGCTGCTGGTGTGTCCAAAAGGTGGCGAGCTGCATGAATCATTTGGGTGCTTGAGGCTGACAAAATCACCACCAGCAAAGACGAAATGAAGAAAAGCTTTGGAAAAGCCATGGTTGAGTTGAAGGAGCAGCTAGGGCTATAGGCAAGTCTCTCTGTTAATATGTTGTTTGCTTGTTGTGAAGAGCATACAATCTCCAATGGGGGTTTTATAGAGAAAATATGTGTCAAGACTTTGAGGAGGACTTGGAAGCATCTACATGAGTTTGATGAGTTGTGGTTGTAGGATGTGGGTAAAAAGCAACAGTTAGCTCACCTCCCTAACTTAATGTGTTCCATATTCAAAACCAAACTAACTCAAAAGACTAGGGCATAAACTCGCGCCATGTGTCCTCCGTTTGATTATAATCACCATTTTGGGTATTTGACAAATAAAAACTTACTTACACCAGATGTTATTATGACGGTATTTCAAATCAATCACGCACTATCATGTAATTTAATTTTTTAATTAACACAACAATATGTGGTTTACATGACGTAATTGACTTGAAATATAGCATCCTTTTATATGAAAGTTCTTATCCATAATCCATGACATTACATTCTCTACCAAAGCATTAAAGGAAAGACAATACATTTTGTCACCCTTTCTACTCTTGGGCCGCTTTGGGCCATGTGTTGAATGTATCATTTCAAACAATAAGGTAATAATTCCATCCGCCTTTTTGGTTTTATTTCTGAATTAAGAAGAAGACTTGAGAAATTTTTCAAACAGATTTATCACTTTAGTAAAAGACATGTTCCTCAGAGTCAGAGAACTCTTTCGAATACCATGTGATATCAACTATCGTCTACAATCTTTTCAACAAGTATAGATCACCTTCACACTTTTATTTTCTTATTTTTTGTTTGAAAAGATGGTCATTTAAACTTGTAATATCTTTCAACAAAATGAAGAGAAATATTGCATGCAACAACATTCTATTCCGAATAATTAATTATACATGTTTTTTTTAATACAAGCCATAATCTAAATTATAAGAGGGAGTGGGGATTTCTCACACATAATACTAAGATGACATGGAAGTTCGAACCTGAGTACACTAGTCTGCCATCATCATTTTCACTACACTAGACCCGTTGGCAATTAATCACATATGTTTTGGTCATGCATTGGCACTTGCAAGCCCAAATCATACAATAAGTAGCCGACAGTACCAACATAAACACAAACGTAGACTACAATGATTGAGAAAATTAAAGAATTTTTTTTTTCTGCTCTTTTTAAGCTTGCATTATTGAGTGCACTTTAGTTAGGCAATATTTAATTACCAACCAAAATTATCAATAATTCCCAAAGCCACATCACAAATATGCTTCAAACCCTCCTCTCTTCTTGCAAGTTCTGGAGGATAAGCCAAAGCTGGGTACCTTTTGAAAGCATTGTGGCAAGCATTTGGGTAGTCAGCAGCTGCATTGATGTGCATGGAAGCATAATCATAAGACTCCGAGGCCAAATCCTGCACTGAAGCTTGGAGGGCATCTCCAGCAAAGCCATACTTATCAGCACACTCCTTGAGCACCTTCTTCATGTTTGTGTCATTGTTGCTTGAGCTCACTAGTTGAGAGGACAAGTAAGATGAGGTGGCAGTTGCATTTGCCATCCCAATCCCAACCATAATAAGTGCCAATCCCTTTGTGTCTGCAGTTTTGCTTGTGGGATCAGATTTGAGGGTTGAGACACAGAGGCCATAGTATTTGGTGTTCTTACAAGTTTTCTGGATCAAATTTGAGTCAGCATTCACAAAGAAATTATGGGTTTGGTGAGGAAATGCAAGGGAAAGAAGAAAGAGAGAGAAAATAATAGAACCCATGTGTGAGAATGTTATTTTTCTTTGGATCTAGATTTTCTTGTGGAAGAAGAGAGCAAAGGAAAGGCAGATAAGGATTGAAGGAGGGTACAGATTTTTGTTTTAAAATTATTTTTTCTGTGGTTGCAACTTGGGATGTAAGAGATCTATTGGGTGCTTTGACTTGTGTCACAAATGAGCTGTTTTCTCGTTGCACTTGCTTTATTGAATTCGAAGAAGGAGAGGGGCTTTATTTGGCAGAAAGCTATGAAAACGATGCTAGTCATGAGGCCTTGTTTGGCAGCTACCTAAATTCCAAAACATGAGTCACGGGTCACAGATACCAAAAACAAACAGTTGAGACCCTCAATCCAATGTTCTTTTCTGATGAGTTCTGAAATGCTTTGGTTTTTATATAGGGAATCTTGATGAAATGACAGAGTGAAGAAAAAGAGCTTGGGAAAGGCCATCATTGAGTTTAAGGAGCTTTATATAGAAAATTTATGTTTCAACAGTTAGTAACTTATTTATTCAGCAATTGTTTTATATTTAATATACTTATGATTTTATGCATTTGATCGTTACGAGGTTAATTTGTGTTTGGCTTGAGATTGCTTATTTGGTCATCAATTTTCAAGTTGTGTTTAATGCAAGTTGAAGGGTGACCTAAAAATGTAGACGGTTCCGATTGTTAAACTACATTGTTTGGGTAATCCTATGAAGCGTTAACAAACAAAATACAGATCCACTTGTTAATCATGTAAACAAAATGGATTACCCCTCTTTATTGATTAGTGCTAATGATGCTCAAGATATTTATGGTCGATACGGATTCATATAACATGTAAACTCATAAATTTAGCCGACTTTACCAGTACCCTTGGAAATCAAATCATCGTTCATCACATTGTCTCCATCTGTTTGCTTATTTTTGTTTCATTTGCTTTAAGCTGACATTACCAGTACACTGCAGCAATTGATTTTCCTTTTCCATTCATTTTCCTTCTTCGATTATGAACTAGTTATTAATGATATGATTATGATCAAATTTTGAGAGGAGCTGATCACCAAAACAGATGTGAATTGTATATTCTAACAAAGCAGACAACAATACAAGAAGAGCATTACACATGTTAAACTGAAATGACTAGAAAACACAAGGGAGATTCACTATTATACCCAATATAGGAGTCCAAATTATTAAAAAAAAAAAAACCCTATATGAAATGAACTTTAGAAACACACCCAAAGCCCATTTACATCATAACAAAAAAGCTTTTAACTTCTTTTAAATTACAAAACTGCCATTGATTTCTTAAAACAAACCCAACTCCAAAATCTCATAAAAAAAAACTCAAAACACTCAATAGGGCATCAAAGTAATTTAATAATCAAAATTAAATTCAATAGGGCCAGCTATCATTTTTTGGGTTTATTTTGGGTTTGTTTATAGAAATCAAATGGTGTACTGTTTATTTATAGTTTTAGTGCCAATAATGGGTATATGACTAAATATCTCAAAAAAGAATACATCTATATCTAGGATGCATGCATGACAAGAAAAAATTTCATAAGACAAACAAACACGCACTCTTCAATCCTCTCAAACACAGAACCGTTTAATAATAAAACCATCTATGTTATATAGGTCAAATGTAGATGTCGAAAATCAAACGGGGCAGCACTAGCTGTTTAATTTGATGGAGGAGGGAACAGGGAAGGAACTGCTGGAATTGTTGTTGGAATAGAGGGGATTGAAGGGATTGTAGTCGGGATAGTTGGCAATGGAGTGGCAGGAAGTGGAGGTAGAGTGACCTTGGGGGCAGTAGGGATGGAAGGCAATGTTGGAATATTTGGCAAAGGGATTTGGATTCTTGGGATCAAAGGGGTGGTTGGCAATGCGGGTTTAGGCAATGTAGGAAAGGAAGGCAGTGGAGCCATAGTAGGCTTGAGACTGGGACGAGAGGGAATTGTAGGGAGTGCCAATGCCGGGGGTGGAGCCGTATCCAAGAGGTGCCGAGCTGCCAGGCTCTTATCAATGCTTGATAAAGACAATGCTGCTACCACCACAGATAGTAGGAAACAATGCTTGAAAGCAGCCATTGCTTCTTGATTGATATGTAAGGAACTTGTGTTATTTGTTTTGAATGGAAGGGTTACATTCCTAATAGGTTTTTATAGGGAGTGAGAGTCGATAGGTTTCTCGGTGTTTGATTAAATCTGGTTGTGGTAGTGTTGAGAGGTAGTGGGTGGTTCACCTTCCCAAAATGGCTCGAAGCCTATTCAATTTAAAACCACCAACCCACCCTTTTAAGGTATTGCTTAGGCAGCCTCTCATGAATCAAAAGAGAGTAACTTTTGCTAGTTTTGATCTTCAAATATCAATTTTGAATAGATTTTGTGTGTAAAAATATGATGCATGTGAATTCTTCAAATTGTTGCTTGATTCAAATTTCATTCATTTACTTAACATTTGCATTGTATTGACGAGCCAATGCCATCTTGTTAAATTTGAATTTGCGATGAATCTGGTTACTCTTCAACCGCCCCAGGTTTTACTTCAGGTGTTGTGAACAGTGTTTGATGTTAATATGCTAGTTTTGTTCCAAATATAATCAGAATAATGTTCCAAAAATAGCTGAATAACATACACTAATTACTACCTCATTGTATATTTAAATGACTACAATCCATATAAATGAAACGTCGCAATACTTGAAAGTTAACTTGAGCCTCCTGAGACACTGAAATTTTCAAATAACCATACAATGTTGTCTCCAATAGGACTAGCAGCCATTTTTTTTCTGTACTGGGAGAGAAGGTTTGAAAGCACTTATTTTGGATCTATATGAAGAAGAACAACCAGTTATGTAGGGAGAGAGAGAGAGAGAATGGAAAAGCTTTGTATTCCAATACTAAGAATGGAAAACAAAATGCAAGCCACATTAACCATGAAGATTTAGAACTAAAGGGTGGGCCTTACAGCGCTAGCATAAATGCCAAACAACCCAGAATCATTGAAGATGCTGCAGATTGTATTTGGAGTTCGAGTATGACTACTTTGCTACTTCTCAGAATCACTCGATTAGTAAACAGCAAGTGGAGTGCATAAGTCCCTTTAGAGATAGGGGCGAGTACTACACGAGCTCGTAAGTAAAGTATGGAATCATGTGACTTGACCACCTTACTATAGAACCACCTGATCAGACCAAGAAGAAACACATAGCAAAATGTTTAACAGAAGGCAATTTTTAAAATGGAATCGATCTCTGGATTAAACAGCTATGACTAGCAGCCTAGACTTGACACGATGTCTGATCCAAGAAGAACACAATGCAGTGGGCAGCATAAAATAATAGTTCAGCACTAAATTTTAAACTTGCACCCAAGTCCATAAAATAAGAGCATATTTCTTCTCATACAACGAAGTCTGTCCTATATACAACATGTCAGGTAAACAAGCAACCTTCAAGAATAAATTAATCTTTCGTACCTACTAGTTTGATTAATAAATTAAATATCTCTAAACAATCTGCAACTGGGGTCTTACCTATAGCAAATAATTGCTTCCAAGCACAGCAGACGTAAAACGTATGTACCAGTCTTGAAATGCTTCATCATGAAAATGTCTACACTAGCTAAGGCTGTTTCAGCGCTTATAGAACACTAAGTCACGGCTACAATGGCTTTTGATAGCATCCTCCAATTTCTCAATACGGTCAAAATCAACTTGGAAAGTAACCATGGTGATGCCATCTTTACCAGTCTCATCATCTTGCTTGATGTCTTCAACTTGAAAAGACTGTAGCTGTAAACATCAAAATACAAGAAATAGGTATACTTAATAAATTTGATCATCTCAACGCAAAAGGAGGAGCTATTGTCATGCATCTGAACCAGCTCACCTGATGGTATAGAACGCCCAAAAGATCAAATGAAACCTCCACACCCATTCTCACCTACAGAGAGAGGATAAGATCATATATTTCAAAATTTTAACAATGCAGAAAAGGAATTTCTTTGGGGGTGAAAAACTTAATACGGCTTTAATTCAAACCAAATGAAATTAATCCAGACATTTGTGAGCTTTGGTCCCAAGGTGTTGAAATACAAGCTCCAAATACGAGACAAAAGAAGAAAACCGCCATCCATTTTATGATACTAATAGAGTAGATCACAATTTACAACCAAGAATGGACCGATATAGGGAAGTTCTCTCCCGTTCTAGTCTCCTTGCTTTCTGAAGCAGTAATTTTTTTTTTTTCTGTCAAGTAACTAAACAGGACAACTTTGACATACCAGTTGGAATAAAAGCAAGAAAGCTAATTAATACCTTGGATTTTACAAGACAAGTTGGGGCATTTCTCAAGCATTCTGAGGCAACTCCTCCATAAGCCCTGACAAGTCCTCCAGTACCCAATTTAATACCTCCAAAGTGCCTAATAAAAATAAATAAAATACAATCCAAAACACAATGTAAAACCCAATAATAACAGAGACAGCACAGAACAGTGTGCATACATATTTAAAGAATAAATTCGTCAAACAAATGCAAGTGAAAGAAAGCATTTTGCAGTGGAAAACAAATCAATTTACCTGATGACGACCACCATAACTCTATCAATTCCTGAAGATTCAATAGCAGAATGAATGGGTTTTCCGGCTGTTCCCGACGGTTCACCATCATCATTAGACCGGTATTGATCTCCAACCTGATCAATTGCTCACCGGATTAATTGAAAAATGCCAAATAACCAACCAAAAAGACAATGACAGTTTACAAAACCTAACCCAACCAACCTTGTACGCCCAGCAATTGTGAGTAGCACGTTGATCTCGGACCTAAAACAACAACCCATCATTTACAACGGTTCTTAATTTTCAACTTATTTTCTTTTTTGAAGAAATTGAAGAAGAAGAAGAGTGAAAGTACCTGGGAGAGGAAGGATTGAGCGGATTGTTCGTCGGGGATGGGACCAGCGATGGCGATGAACTTGCTCTTCTTGATCTCCTTTTCGAATCTCACTCTCTCTTTGATCGTCGTATACGCGCCACCATTGCTGCTGCTGCTGCTTGCGGCGGTGGTCACCATGGCCTTGCTGGCTCCGGCGGCTATGCAGCCTATGCCTAAAATTGAGGCACAAATGCGAATGCTGCGATTGTGCTTAATCGGCGCTGCCCTCTGGTGGTAAATGAGATTGTATTTTGTTAATGCTACTGCTGGCATTTGATTTGGGTTTAAAATTCCTTTTTGCTTATTATATCCTTTGACTCGTCTTGTCACCCACTGCTCTCTCTCCTCTGCTTATGTTCTGGTAGTGGTGGGGGAGATAATCCAAACGTTGTCGTTTAATTATAAAATTCTCACCTAAAATTTGAGATAACATTTTCGGATAAAATTTTCGGATAAGATTTTCAGATAAAATTTTTGGTTGCCACATGTCCATTTTTATTATAAAATTCACATCTCACTTATCATACAATTGAAATACCTACTCTCATCATACAATTGAAATACTCCCGGTCCTCATAGTCTGACATAATCGAGTACAAGGACAACTCAATCATTGGCGGAGGCGATTCCACCGGATCACGACGTGGAGGAGTATTTTCCTTCGAATGACTTAATAGTGCCATTATTTCCGACACGGAACGCACCACTGGAACCGATTGCGGGCATTGCTCACTTGAGGAGCCATGTGTAATGGTTTTCCTCTTTTTTATTTTGCCTTGAATAATCTATTAAAAAAATGAAATTGGAAATGTAAGAAATATATATATATATATATATATATATATATATATATATATATATATATATGACATTAAATTGAATAAAATGGCCATTATTATTTTTTACCTCGTCGCCAAGATTTTGACCTCTTCGAACGTTTGTCCACGACCCTCCAACTTCGATGGAAGAGGCCATTTATATTTTTGCACAAATGGAATTTTGTAATAGAAAAATGTGAGTGGAAAGTAAAAAATATTGGAAGAAGGAGAGTTGGTATGAAGATTTAGTGTGGAAAGTGAATAAAATTGATAGGTATTTATAGGGAAAAAAATCCAATATTTTTTGGTATTTTAAAAAAAAAATCAATTTTTTTTCAATTTTTTTTTTTTTTACCAAAAATACGAGGGCCATCAGATTTCTAAGAAAAAAGCCATCGCAGCGCCTAAGAAGCGCCACCTGGCATTTTTCCGTTGGGCCCTGTCAGGCGCTGACGTCAGTGAGTGTAAATCAAATTTTTTATGTCGTTGGTGCGTGAAGTTCACGCACCAACGGTAAAAAAAAAAATTGAATTTACGGTCGCTGATGTCATCGTGACATCACGATGACATCAGCGCCTTCGGGCTTCAACCCAAGCAGCACATGGGCTTGCCGGGGTTGGTGGGGCCCACGGCTTGCCCCGACTGCTTCTCTTGCGCTGGAAGGCTTCTGGGCTTGCCAGGGGGGCCTGCTACCCGATTTGATGCTTGGGGGGGACTTGCTCTCAAACAAGACAAGACAAGAACAAGGGTAAGGTAAAATGGATTTTCGTATTGTGTATGATACTAAAATATAACATGTCCACAATTCGTATTTTCCTGTTTAGGGTATAGTGTCAATAAGACTTGTATTAGAGCACCTCCAACCCAAAGGGCAAGGGCAAGGCAAAGGCAAGGCAAGGTTTGTCACTATTCACGTGAATATGACAGCCCTTGTCTTTTTTGTTTCCACCCCAAAATGCAAGGCAATTACTATTCACTTTAATTTATTTTCTATTTTTTATACTTCAATCATTAATTTTGATAAGCTTTTCGGATAAGATTTTCGATTGCCATGTGTCACTATTTATTATAAAATTCTCACCTAAAATTTCAATAACATTTTCGGATAAAATTTTTTAATTAAATTTTCGGATAAGATTTTAAGTTGCCAAGTGTCCATATTTTGTTATAACATTCATATCTCAATTTTCAGATAAGATTCTCGATTGCCACGTGTCGATATTTATTATAAAATTCTAATCTCAGATTTCAGATAAGATTTTCACCCTCTAAAATTTCACCACATGTCATCTCTATCTTCTAAATCCCTCTATAAAACTACACTCTCAACTCATACCTCCCACACCATATCTTCTCTATCTTTTCATTTCTCAGATTTTACAAAACACATTCTACTCTCAATGTCTAACCTGATGAGGGTGTTGGAGAGGCAACAGCGAGAAGATGAAGAAATCAGGCGCAGACGTGCTGATGAAAATCGTGAGTTGGATGAAGAGGAGGAAGAAGTTGTTTTAGCAATGTGTATGCTCAATCAATCAAGGCAACACCACTGTCGTCATGCCCTGAACATGGACAGACATAGGCAATCTCGGGGTAAGAATCTCTTGGAAGATTACTTTATCCCAAATTCGTTATATCATGTTTCTTATTTTCGAGATAGATATAGAATGCAGCCTCATTTGTTCCAAAAAATTATGCATGATGTTTGCAATTACAACACATATTTCGTTCAGAAGTACGATGATGTTGGGGTTTTGGGTCTTCTTCCGGAGCAAAAACTTACAGCTGCTTTACGGATGCTTGCGTATGGGGCATTTGTAGACCATGTGGATGAGATTGCTAGGATGGGGAAATCAACTATCCTAGAGTGCTTGGTCAGATTTTGTGATGCAATAGAAAATCTCTACACGATGAATTACCTCCGCAAACCTACGCCTAGGGACCTTCAAAGGCTTCTACGAAAAGCCAAAGCTCGAGATTTCCCAGGCATGATTGGAAGCTTCGATTGCATGGCAGTGAAAGAATTGCCCAATTGCTTGGCAAGGAAATTATGGGAATAGAAAGGGCCAAAAAAGTATAATTCTAGATAGGGGTGGCATTTTAGACCAAAAAACCGCAAAAACCAACCGACAATTTACCGCAATGGAACCGCAATCGCGGGAAACCGAACCGCATTTGCGGTTGCGGTTACGGTATTTGATTTTCAAAACTTTCGGTTACCGCAAACCGCAAATATATTTTAAAAATCCACAACGGGGTCCTTCAAATCCACTCACCACCACCAACACTTGAGTTTGTAACTTTAGTTTGTAACATTGATGCATTGCATTTTCCTTTTAGTTTGTAACTTTAATTAACTTTGAATTGAATTTTTCCTTTGGGTTATAACTTTAATTCATTTTGCATTGCATTTTCCTTTTGGTTTGTAACTTTAAAGGATTTGGAATTGGAATGCTTGAGAAGTTTAACTTTAATTGGAATGCTTGGAATTGTAACTTTAATTTTCTTTAGGTTGTGAATGCTTGAGAAGTTGAGGAGGTTGTGAATTTATATATGCTTGAGAAGTTGAGATTGTGAATTTATTTCTTTAGGTTGTAATTTATTTTTTTGGGTTAAAGTATGCTTAAACTCAAAAGGCTTTAAAAAAAAAAGCATCAAAATTAGTCCTAAAATGTGGAAGATTGGATTTTTATGACACAAAAAGAACTTGCAGTTTTAAACCGCTAATTCACAGTACCGCAAATAGTCGGTCGGTTTGCGGTTTGGGCAAAAATTCGCGGTTACCGAACCGCAACCACCCCTAATTCTGGAGGCCGTTGCATCATTCAACACTTGGGTTTGGCATGCCTTTTCAGGAGTTGCCAGATCTCAAAATGACCTCAATGTGCTTGGTCAATCACTGGTATTCAACGATGTTTTGCGAGGTCATTCCCCCTAGATCACGTATCGAATCAACAATACCGCATACTCGGGTGCGTACTACCTAGCGGACAGAATTTATCTAAGGTGGACGACATTCGTCAAAACAATTCTGAATCCCCAATTGGAGAAGGAAAAAAGCTTTGATGCCTTTCAGGAAGGTTTTAGGAAAGACGTGAAAAGGTGTTTCGGTATCCTGCATGCTTGTTAGGAAATTATTAGGGTTGTTGCTCGTATGCTTGATGAGGAGGTGCTTCAGAGCATTATGATGACTTGCATCATCCTCCATAACATGATTGTAGAGGATGAGTATGATTATGATGCTCTAGAGGTGTTCGAACCCGATCCCATGAACACGGTATTGACAAGAATTTATGAAAGGCCCATGGGAACAAATGGACAACCAATGGAGCACGAACTGTTGATTAGGGACAGTCGATACAACAACCCTATGATTGACCGTTATCAGGAAATGCAATCTTCGTATGTTCACGACAGATGTCAAGTTGACTTAATCGAGCACTTATGGGATATGAAAGGCAATCACGGTGGATGAAGTCAAGTTTAATGCTTTGTTTGGAATTATGCTTTGTTTTTAATTATGCTTTGTTTTGTGTGTGGTTTTGTTCACCCGTTTTGGTTTACTTCCTGAGATGACAGGGCAAAGTTCCCCATTAATTCAAAGACCATGTTTTGGTCAGTAAATTAACTTTCTTTATGTGTTGAGCGTGCCACTGCTAGCAATTTTTCAACCCTAACAGACTTATGGTAAAAATAACTTGCGCCCCAAGTTACTGACTTTGACCAAACGATTGTGAATTTGGGTGAGGAATATCTCCCAAGTAAGTTCTTTTCTATGCCTTAGACTGGTAAGGACTTTTACAATTTATCTCAGTATAAAAACCGGCAGTTCTGGCCAGAACAACTAATAACAGATTGAACTGATTTTAGGCAAAGCTCCCCTTTACAAGACTTAAAAAGGGAAAACTGACTACATGAAAACGAGAGGAGGGCTGTGCTTCCATTTCTGCCTGGTTAGTTGCCTCTGTTCTGGGCTGGATTGGGTGCGTCTGTGCTGGGCTGGACTCTGGGCAGCTTCCACTGTTAGGCTTCGGCTGCAAATCGATGCCAAAGCTTGAGTTTGGCAGAGCTTTAATCTACTTCAAGCCCTGATGGCTTCTGAATGGACAGAACTGGGACTTCTCCAGTCTGAAAGGGGCAGAAGTGGCTGGACTTGAGCTGGGGATGTACTGCAGTACCTGTGCGGCTAAGTCAGGGCTCTTCATAAATTTGTTGAGGTTTTCATATTTGAGAGAACTCGAACTCTGCTAAACTTAGCTTTTGCTGAACCAAATTTGTAACGAGAGAAGTCTCGTTATTGTTGAGTTATGAACTGGGATTCAATTCGGGAGCAGGGGTCTAACTGCCTTTGCTGGGGGAAAATAGGATGATTCTGCAAGCTTGTCTGAGAAGCTCTTGCATTTGAAGTACTTCAGACTCTGGGTCTGTTGTAACTTACTTGAGATTTTTATGATCAAGTGATCATTTGAGTGTTTGTCTTTTGACTGAGTTTTTTGGTTGTTTTCTTGATTGTCCTTTGCTCTGTTCACCCTCTCTTGTATATATAGGAAATGTTTTTCTGAGAGTGGGCGGCAAGTAATCAAAAGATTTTTTCTAGTTTTTAATTGAAACAAAACAGGGGTTCCATCCTTTTCCTGGTGAATAAGCACTCAACGATCAGTTCTTGAGGTGACTGCTTCTGCATTTTGATGGTGCGCCATGCTTGTTCTTTCATTTCAATCTGCATGAGTCTGATCGTTTTGAGATAGCTAATTCTCAGCTTTTGAACAGCTCCCTGTTTCCCGCTTTATTTAGCAGAGTCTGTTTATCTTTGAAAATTGTGTTTCCCCAAAATATCATATTATTTTTAGATAAACTAAGCGGTTTTTGATCCCCTGGCAGCGAAGCTAATTCAGAAATTTCTCTTTTTTATACCTGCTCCTGTTCAGATTCTATCTCGAGCCGAATTCATTGACTTTCCTAAGTCAGGGTCACGTGGGCATGTTTCTTTTTAATCGCAACCGTAAAAATCATTCCTTCTTTGGGCTTGAAACTGTTCCATTGCAGCCCAGGTTTCTTAACGCTCTTTGGGCCACGTGGTATTGGCCTGTTTGTTTTGCTTAATGGACTGGACATGCTGGTGGACTGAAATCACTCAAGCGGCTTTGGAAGTGATGTGGGCTTTTCGCTTTTGGTTTTGGCGTGCCGAATTTGGGCCCAAACAGGTTTATAATGAATTAAGGTCTGTTTTTAATTATGCTTTGTTTTTTTTGTGGTTTGTAATGAATTAAGGTTTGTTTTGATATATGAAATGTTTTTAATAAATAGCTATATTATTTCTTTATTCAATAAAAGAGAAATAATACAACAAATTACACAAATGGAATTTAGTGAAGGATAAAAAAATTTAGTGTGGAAAGTGAAAAATATTTGGAGGAGAAGAATTTTTATGAAAATTTGTTGTGGAAAGTGAAAAATATGGGTATGTATTTATAGAAAAAAAATTCAGAGTTTTTTGGTTTTTTTTTATTATTAAATTTTGACCTGTTGGATTTCTAAGAAATCCATCATCGAAGTGTCCAGAAAGCGCCACGTGGCTTCTTTCCGTTGGTTTCTGTCAGCCGCTTACATTAGCGTGACATTGCGACTGACATCAGCAGCCTTCGGGGTAAAGCCCAGGCAATTCTTCCCACCCCTTGCCCGGGCTAGACCTTGCACGCCGGAGGAGTATTTTGGGTCTGGGCCCCTCGCCTGTCCTCCCCCCGTGTGGTGGAGGTGCTCTTATGACACTTGGACAGGTTATATCATACCATATTATAATTATTCAAAAAAGGACCCCATGAAAGATTAAGTGCTTGTTTGGCATTGCTTATTTGAGGTGATAAGTGATTTTAAAAAAAATTTGGGAAGTCCAGCCCGTTTGATAAACTATGAAAAAATCATTTATTGTTAAAAATTGCTATGAAAGAAAACTATAAGGGAAAGCAGCTAATGAGGTGCTTTCATTTTCTAATTATGCATGAATCAATTTCGAAGATGTGCTGGATTTGATGATTATGCATGAATTATTTTCTGATTATGCGAAAATTAGTACCAACAACACTTTTAACAAAAAGTTTACCAAATGCCAAACTGCTTTCTCTCAAAACTGATTTCTCTCACAGCAAATCTGATAGCGATTATTTTCATAGCATAGCAATGCCAAAATGATTGACTTCTTTAAATTATGTCAGTATTGGTAATAAACCTTAGTGACTTTATTATCCTATTTCCTACTTACATCTCAGCTCAAACCTCAATAAAATATTTGAGCTGATCCTTTTGCTTTTCCATTTGCTCTGCTTACATCCCCAACGGGTGGAATATTGAACCATACAAATTTCTGCTGGTCAATTTCCCTACTTCTACTCCTGCTACCACTGCTAACTAATCCGAGGTTGACTTTCTACGATGTCTACTTCGGTCGCTACACAAAACTGTTGAGGTTCTTTCTCCGTACAAGCCGGTCATCGCCGCTGATGAATGCCTGCTATATTGGCTGTACCAGTCGGGTCCCATTTCGCCAAATATGTAATCGGAGAGATCTTCATTGCTGGAAGAGTCCTTGGTGCTCACGGTGCTACAAGAACTTGCATCTGATGAGCTGAAAATGGAAGAACTCTCACTTGACGAATCCAAAGAAGGAAATCTGTGCGTTGAATGGAATCTCCAATCATCTGGATCTTGATTTAGTGATTGATTGCTGATGAGACTTGGAACCACGGAATTAGATCTCGATTTGGATTTGGTATGGCTGGAAGGAACAGCTTCCAAGTTCCTTCTCTTCAATTTCTCACCATTGGAAACGGCAGTACTTCCAAGAAAGGCCGGGGGCCGTGGATTGCGCCTAGAAACATTAAATCTTAAGGTGTTTAGGACAAAACAAAAATAGAAGATCATTTGTAAACTGGGCGCCATAGGCATGTTACCTTGCATAAAGAAGCATGTATGCCCCTTGGGATAACACCCTCTTTAAATCCACAGGTTCAACCTACAAGATCATGCGTGTTCAGGAAATTTAAATAAAAAGTTAAAAACATCTCAACCCAATAATCATCAGTGTTCGGACTTGCATTTTTTATTTTTTATTTTTTATTTCCCTTGAATCACACGTCTAGAAGAAGTTCAAGCACATGGATGCATACATGCAAAATTCATTAGCAGGTTTCCCGTCTTTCCCTGGCCATAAATTGGAGATATGCAAAATACCAGAAAACAATGTATTATAATCAACTTCATCCAAGGACATAACAATAGATATATGCCTCCTATAAACAGGGATTCGAGCAGTGAGACAGTTCCACCCAGAAAGCAACAAATTAACATCAGGCCCTAACTATGACGGAAATATGAGAAATGAAAGGAATACATACTGAACTGTCATCAATCCTGAACCACTCCCCCTGATTATTCTTTACATAACACACGTAATGGCCTGAATATGCAGCATTCATAATATCCAAGTGAACAACCACAGCATAAAGACTGTACAAAGCAGATCTATCACTTGTTCCACCCATATATGGTGACATGTTGAGAACCTCTGGGAACCGTACCGACTTATTCAGCTTCTCAAAGTTACGAGACTGCAGTCATGGATGGTAAAGAGCACAAGTTAATATTTCTACAAAAATACATGACAAGCAAAGTTCAAAAAAAATATAAAAGAATTGTAATTACCTGAAAACGCTTCAACACAATTGTAAGGATATTTGGTGCCTCCATAACTGTTAATTTCTTTTTGGCTTTCTCATAAGATTTACACCTTCACAAATGTTGGGAACAAACAAGCATCAAAGAATTAGAAGAGTGGAAAAAAGAAGACTTGAGACCCACCTGAAAGAATACTTTATATAAGTAACATACTGAATCTAAAAATTTGTCAGGCCACCTAAGAAGATGGGTCAAATTGCCCAACCAAAGCGAGGAAAAAATAATTTTTGAACTAGCAGTGATGTAGGTGAGCACTCTGAGATCATATTGCACTAGAATCTCCATATTTACATGGTTCCTCAGCTATAATCAGGCCACAAGTGTTAAGGCCTGTAGAGAAACACCTCAACAAAAGAACAACAAACAGAAGTGTTAAGCAAAGACACAAGTGTGTGATCATTGGGTGACAAGCCCACCATCGCCCCCCGTCCCCCCCAACCTACCTTTCTCTCTCTATCTCTCCCAGTCCACAACCTATATAGTTGGTTGGCAGCCCAATTAGAAATAAAGCAACTATGCCATGAAGACAGTTGCTAACCATGATCTAGGTGTTGGGCATTGAAATCAGATGTAATAAGGGCCACAATGATAAAATAAGAGTTTTATCCCACAATTGAACAAATAAATAAAATTTATAATGGTGCAAATGAACCAACCTGCTACAATGGTACCTATTTTTTCCATCCAAAGTTTCAGTAGCCGTAAATTGTGCTAGAGCCTCTTCAAGAGTTTCAATTTCCCCGTCAATTTCGACAGTAAGATCCATCATCTGCTCAAATCGCTCAGATTTTCCAAGGCACTTCATACACGTTATCTGAGAATTCCAATCATGGCATCCCAAGAAATACCATTATTTATTTTTATTACAACACCAGAATGCACTTGTACATTTGTTAGTGAACAAAAACCCAAAAACATGTAAATTTTGACCAAATATCAAAAAAGTAACAACCTTAGATCGAAGGTAGCCTCCAAAAGTCATGCCTACTAGAGTTGTTTCTTCTGCCAAAGGACCAACAGCCCCGGCTTCCTTGAGGCAAACAGATTGCATGGTATCAACAGCATACCTGCCATCTTAGTAATTGGTGAAATGAAACATATTCCAAAAAGGAAGAGTAGATCTTGCAACAAAGTTCTATCTGGTTGTCTTTAGCTGGCTCACCTCAAAAATTCATGAGCATCTTCTTCCCTTCCATGGCCAAGATTACTTCCAATTTTATGTATTTTAGATAGTATCCTGATCGGGGACAGTAAAGACTTCCCTTCCCTTGCCTTCATAAGAAGAATTTCAAACTCACAGATAAAACACCAGTCATGCTTTTGACCTGGCACAGGGGTAAAATTTGTCAATGGAAAGGCCATCAAACACATGGTCCTAACAATTAAACTGGCTGTAAAAATTATAAAATTTATAAAAAATAAAAACAAGTGTAGGAGTCATGAAGAGAAACTTGCATGCTCTAGAATGAAGCCCTTGAAGAAGATAAGAAGCAAGAGGCCGAGTAAATGCTAAACACTGGAGCACCGCATTAGCATAACAGCTGAGAAATCCAAATAAATAAATAATAGTATTATCAGCGAAAAATTCAACGAACTTCTATTAAAATTCGCATAAGAAAAATCTAAAGAGTTTTAACAGACCCAACAAAAGGATTTACAGAAGCTGAAACTGGTTAAACTCTAGTCTAGAGCATGCGAATGATTCATTTCTATATGTTTAATATGCTCTGTGCAAAAATAACTCTCCACATCACCTGTTCCCACAATTCATAAGGCCAAATGGACAAAGATCCACATTGTCGTAGGAGTACAGTTTCACAAACAGTTCATACGGAAAAATTACCTGTCAATAATACAGTATAAAAACAAAATTGGTATCCAATTGATAACAGAGGAAACTACTAGTAAAGGAATCAATACAAATTTGACAATAACCTTGTATTTTCCAACAATCTCTTCCCCACGACCTGAGAGGTTGGATTTCAGTTGTTTTGAGGATTTAAACTGCTGCACAACTTTCCTCACAGAAGTTTTCAATCCATTACGAGCATTTTGTGGCAAGTTTGGGATACTACCAACTTTTTCATTTGTAGGCAATGCATGATAAGCTTCAATCTTTTCATATCTAGAACTGGAATACATATGCTCTCCAGTGGTTGAAGATGGCCGATCAATAGAAACCCTATGTGACAGAGATTCTTCTTCTTTGGACTCATCTTCCGTGTCATTACTTGATGAGCTCTTGGACTTACAGGCATCAGTAAGTTTCCTTTCTGATGAAATAGGTCTTCTGGTCAGCTTCTTACTGCCAATATTTTCAGGCTGAGCATCACCAGATATGTTTTTCTTGGCTTTGGGAATTTTTGGTGTAGATTCAACCTCTTTATCAGTATGACTGGATTTCATTTTACTTAACTTATTTGCATGTGATATGTCCTCCTGAATATTCGCCAACTTAGCGCATCCTGAGGGTGATGACATATTCTCAAGCTGATCAGGAGCAACACCATCAGAAAGAAGTTTCTCTCTGGCATCCCAAGATGCAGTTCTGAATGTGGTTAAATTAGCTTGTGATCCTTTTCCATCTGCGCAATGGTTAATTCAATCATCGTCATCCAATCATGAATGAATGAAGCTTCTTAAACCAATTGAGATTAGTACTGTATCTCAAAAATGATTACCGTGATGAGATATTGCTTCACCATCGAACTCACTCCTGTCTTGGAACTGCACGGCATCAATTGAAGGCTGACATTCATCTTTGTGACCTTGTCTCCAATGAATGATTTGACACTTACCAGAACTACAAGAAAATGTTCAAGTGAAAACAATGTTTAACTATATCTAGGCTAGCATGTGTAACCACCAAGGCAAGAATGAGAGCGATTGTGCACATCTCATGGTAGTTCAGAGTTCAGAGAGTTAGACATACAGAAAGGCATCATCGGAAGCCCAAAATATTATAGTTAAATCTGGTGATAAAGTCTTCAAAACTCAAATCAAATCAAATCTTTCCCGTAGGAGCTAGCAGCCAGATCCAAATATCAAATCATGTATATTTTCCTATTTATAATGTTTCCTCAACACAAAATAATAATAGTAATAATAATAATCCAAGGGCATAATCTCACGCAATAGAATTTTGATACACAAGCAACACACTAGCTGGACAATTGCAATTTCTCAATTAAACAGCAAGCTGAATCCATCACATAATTCAAACAAATACTTAAACATCGTCCAGAAAAAGCATAAAATAAAGCTAAAAAGAAACAATAATTAAAAGAAAAACGAACCAGTATCGGACAGCCTTGCATTTAGAGCAGCGCATTGTGGTGGTGGCATAGCAGACGGCACAGTGGTACGGCAAGGACACCGGCTGCACAACCGGAGTGTAAGGAGACGTGGCCTGAAACTCAGCGACGGCGGTCTCTTCGGAAGCCATAGCTACAAGACGCATGATTTCCTCTTTATTGACCACCGCATTCTTCCACTTGTGACGAATCACAAGGAAACAGGCCAGGACGAGGAGCAGTAGGAGGCCCTGAAACCCTAGAATTCCAGGGACCAGCATTGATCCAATTCGTCGAGTCAGTTGATCTTATCCGGCGCCGAGGATGAGACCAGAACACAGAAACCCTAGAATGTCTTTTCTGCTATACATAAATCCGACGGCGGTGGCGGTGAGGGGGTAGGGAGAGGAAATGGGGGAAATTTGGAGGTGCAGAAAGGGAATTTGTGTGAGGGTAGTGTTGTTGGTGATGGAAGTGCGAAGGAAGCATCTGGTGGATGTAGGTGTGATGTGGATGGTAAGGTGAGATAGAAGAGCAGGAGGAGGAGAGAGATGGAATGGGAGGGAATATAAGACGGATCGGATCCGAGAGTGGACTGTCGGGTGTCGACGATTGGGTTTTTTTTCAAATTGTCAGTGATTCTCCCTCTTTGTCTTCTCCCGGTTAAACCGTATTTTACCGCGTACACAATTATGGAAGCTTTTTATCATGTATCATCTAGTTTGCTCATAAATTTTCAAATATGCTGCAATTTGGGCATTAATCTCCGCTAAAAGAACCAGTCCAGCTCAGTAACGAACATGTTCCTCCATATTGAAACCCTATCCCATAAGAGTGACATTTTTATGGAGGAAAATGTCAGTTTAATAGCTGGGTTGGTCGTTTTAGAGGAGACTAGCGTCCAAATTGACAAATTTAAATCTCAATTTGACGGCAAATTTGACTTAATTTGATGGTGGGATCAATTTGACACAAAAGCGAGAGTTGGAGGATCACTTGAGTGAAAATTATCGGAGAGACTATAATGAGAAGTTTAAACAAAGTGAGGAGGCTATCTGAGGAGGTCAATCTCACCATCAACAAATGTAAAGAAATCATGGGACTTAAACATTTTAAATGTTTTGATGGTAGGATTGGCCTCCTCAGTTTAAACTCTCATTGTAGCCTCTCCCGAAAATTATAAGGAAATCTTAAATTTGAAATCTTAAAGTCGGAGGATCACTAGGGTCTGGGCCTCACTATTTCAGGCCCAATAGCATCTCCATTTCGGGCCCAATGATCATACTTTAAGGCCCAGAGAATAGTTAGTCTCTATAAAAGGGGGGCTGGCCTGCTCATAAAACTCTCTCTCTGCGGAAATTTTTTTTTTAATCGAAACTCTCTCCGGATTGCTCTCTTCATTATTTCTTCTTTTTAGTTCATAGTTTCATCTCATGTAAATGTAAACTCTCTACATATACATGCAAAATACAAAACAGTGGATGTAGCTGAAATTTATGAGTGAACCACTCAAATACTAGTGTTTCGTATGTGATTGTTTCAATTCAATTTCATGCGCAAATAAATACTAATGCTAGAAATTGTAATACCTATACATTTGTATTCTTATTTTGTTTCCTTTTCTGAATTTCTCTTCTCCTTTTAGATTAGGGTTCATCACAAAAGTATACTACAATCAAGTAAAGTCTTAACCATACACAACAATATAATTTTCACAAGCACAAGCTCAAGCTCAATCTAAAACTCTCACCACCTCTTGGTTTCCTTCTTTGACCTAATTCATATTGGGTCAGTATGGCAGTTTCCTGCTTGATAAGGAAATTCGAATGTTAAATTTTTTAGACCTGAGATATATAAAGATGTTATTTTTTATTTTATTTACCCAAAAACATAGTAAATGTAAAATGATTTCAATTCTTTTTGGTTCCTAAAATGAAACTCCCTATCCTCAAAAAACAAAAACAAAACAAATACAACCTTCTGTACTAGGATTTTAATGTTCGCCGTTGTTACTGACTTGATTTATAAATAATCGTTCGCTATATCTAGCAACAACGTCGCTTTGGCCGAGTGGTTAAGGCGTGTGCCTGCTAAGTACATGGGGTTTCCCCGCGAGAGTTCGAATCTCTCAGGCGACGTTTCTAAGATATTTTTGTCAATCCATATTTTCCTTTTCTGTTTTTTCCGTCTCTTTCCTCTTTTTCTGGAAGCGAGGTCGGGGCCTTCCCCGAGTGCCGCCTTCTCTGCCAACCACCTCAACTGGGTCTCGGCGACTTCGTCAGTCCAAACCCTTTCAAACCTTCTACAAGATCCAATTCTCATGAGATCTCGGGACACGTGTTCGGCAGATAGAGCAACACTCAAAAAGGGCAATTTGTCCTCTGAGTAGGAAAGGAAGGAAACCCAGTCAATAATTTTGCATTTGGTCCCGTTGAAATTTGAACAGCCACTTAGAAGTTTAATTGATTTCCCACTTGCGACCTCTAATCTCAACTAATAATAAACCGCACTTGGCCAAGATTTCAACATTTGCCCCCCCAAAAAAACAAAAACTGATGATTGATGACTGAGTGATGAGCACAGATGTAACGTAAACAACTACATAGCACTTGCAGATATCAATTTGCATGCCCTCTCCTCTACGGTGTTTTGACATTTTCCAACTCTCATCTATAAAATTTATGATTTATTTATTCATACAAACTATATTGAGCGAGGGGAGAATCGAATTTAGGACATCGTTAAATCACTTGAGCTACAACTTTCTTACAAATTATTTTAATTTTTTTTAAAAATAAATATATTTGTGCTAGCCGTCAAATCGTTTAGCACAACATGTGACTTAAATGAAACAAGTGAAAAAAATTATATATATGAGATCATCCAAGACGCTTTGTTTAAAAATTAGCCATGAAAGTTAGACCGTTTTGACTTGAGAATTTTATAAGCATGAAAATGTAATCCCTTGGACTCTAGAATTTTATAGACGTTGGTTATTTGACTACAACAATAGCGGAGAGTCTCGAGCATATGCTTAAATTCAAATTGTAGAGGAACAAGGGCAACATCAATTTAAAATAAGAATATTATTTCCCAAAAGGAAAAGTAAGAATATTCCTTAATTGTTGGATGTGCGTTTAACCCAAAATTATCAATGCGAACAAATGCAGGTCATCAACGAGGTTTAATTTAATGGAAAAAACGTATAACTTCCAAATTTGTGATCTCAAATTTGAATTCCTATGATACATTAACAGTGTGTGTGAGAAACCTTATTTCCTCTTCCTAATTTTGGCAACCAATTCCATATGCCTAACCTTTCCGATTAAATCGAACAGTAAATTATAATGTGAACTGATTTCCCTTTTTATTTTCTTTCTGTTTTTGGTTTTGTTTTTTTTGCCAAAATTTTCTCTATTTTTGTTAATCATAAATGATTTGATTGGAGGCATTAGACGTTAGACAAAATAGAGTGGGAGGGCAGGACCCACAACCGCGTAAATATAGAATGAGTTGCAGGTTCGGATGTTTGTGCTGAAATCGCGTAAGAAGCTAATTTACAATTCTGCACCTTCTTTCCTAACCAGCCACCCAGCACTGGTTACCTTCTGCTATAAATCTTCTCTGCTTCCTTCTCCAAACCATTCACCCTTCGTCTCGTTTCGTTTCGTGTGACTCTCATAGCATATGTCTCAGAGGCCCAGCGTTCCTCACTCTTCCTCCATAGCCTTCAGCCTCCATTCTCATCTCCTGGTCTCCAGTGAGATGAACCCAAACTCCAACTGGTCTTCTTTTTAATCATTAATTCCAAAACCAATTCAATTAATTCTTTAATTATTTTCAATCTCTCATACCATACACAAAACCGAACCAACCCTTTTTTCTGTCTGTTTCTCGAGAGAATTCAACATGGGTGTCAAAGGTTTTGTTGAAGGAGGCATAGCATCCATCATTGCTGGGTGCACCACGCACCCTCTCGACCTCATCAAGGTCCGGATGCAGCTCCAGGGCGAGACCCACGCCCCCAATCCGAACCCTAACGCGGCTGTGCAAGCCGTCCGCCCGGCCTACGCCGCCGTCCACACCACCGCCGCTAGACGCGTCTCTATCCCTCTCCCTCCCCCACCTCCCCCTGCGGCGCGTGCGGGTCCGATTTCCGTCGGCGTCCGCATCATCCAACAAGAAGGCGTTGCCGCCATGTTCTCCGGCGTATCCGCCACCATGCTCCGGCAGACTCTCTACTCCACGACGCGGATGGGCCTCTACGACATTCTCAAGCAGAAATGGACCGACCCGACGACCCACAACATGCCGCTCCCGAGCAAGATCATCGCCGGGTTGATAGCCGGAGCCATCGGCGCCGCTGTGGGGAACCCGGCCGACGTGGCCATGGTCCGAATGCAAGCCGACGGTCGGCTCCCGGTGGCTGAGCGCCGCAACTACAAGAGCGTCGTCGACGCCATATCCCGAATGGGGAAGCAAGAAGGGGTCACGAGCCTCTGGCGCGGGTCGTCGTTGACGATCAACCGAGCGATGCTCGTGACGGCGTCGCAGTTGGCGTCGTACGATCAAATCAAGGAGACGATCCTGGGCAATGGGCTTATGCGCGACGGGCTCGGGACCCACGTGACGGCGAGCTTCGCCGCTGGGTTCGTGGCTTCGGTGGCGTCGAACCCGGTCGATGTGATCAAGACCCGGATCATGAACATGAAGGTGGAGGCAGGGGCTGAGCCGCCGTACTCGGGGGCTCTGGATTGTGCGCTCAAAACGGTGCGCTCCGAGGGGCCTTTAGCGCTTTACAAAGGGTTTGTGCCTACGATTTCGAGGCAGGGGCCTTTCACTGTTGTACTGTTCGTGACGCTCGAGCAGGTTCGGAAGTTGCTCAAGGATTTCTGATCGTGGAAATGGACGGTTGGGATTTGATTTGATGTGTATCCTATGATGACGAAAAATACTGCTTTTAGAATATATGAATAAATCATTTTTATTTATTTGTCTATGTCCCTTGGATGGAATCTGATTTGATTAAACCTTTGGTAAAACACGAAAAAGAATCAAATTTAACATACATATAAAAATAGCAAACATTCTGGCATGTGTGCGCCACATGCCCTTGTGTTCGAAATCTTTTTCATGTTTTAAATATGCAAACCATGATTTCCAAGTTAACAACACAACATATAAAATATTTTATAAGACTCTTTTTTTGGCATAGATAGATTTGAACACTGGCGGAGCCACAAAGGCGCAACCTCCCCTCGCTGAAAAACCCTATGGCAACTGCGAATATTGACTAGATTACTTTTTTTTTTTTTTTTTTTTAAATCCCAGGTTTGAAAGAGAAAAATGGAAAAAGGAAAAAGGCCTACAACAACCCACCATTTATTTGAGCAGTTCATTTAAAAGCCATAGAAGTTATTCTAAAAAAATTATTTGAATTGAAAGACCCATGCCATAGGTTAGGGAGTTTAATCATCTTCAGTTTTGTAACAAAATGAGCAAAAAAAAATGGTTGTTAGCAGTAAGAAAAAAATCTGCCCTTATCCCTTAGTCTAACCACTTATATAAACGAATTAGTATTATTTAAATTCTAATAGTATTTGGTTGTCTTTTTTTTTTTTTGGGGAAATTCACTATTATACCCAATATCGGAGCCCAAATTATAAAAAAAAACCCTATATGAAATGGACTTTAGAAACACACCCAAAACCCATTTACAATATAACAAAAAGGCCTTCAACTTCTTTTAAATTACAAAACTGCCATTGATTTCTTAAAACAAACCCAACCCCAAAATCTCATAAAAAAGCACAAAACACTTAATAAGATATCAAAGTAATTTAATAATCAAAATTAAATTCAATATGGCCAGCTGTCATTTTTTGAGTTTTTTTTGGGTTTGTTTATAGAAATTAAATTGTGTAGGATTTATCTATAATATTCGTGCTAAGAATAGGTATATCACTAAATATCACATTTTTTTAGAGCTTTAGTCTTTTAAATATTGCTTCACCCTTAAAAAATATCTGACACCGCCACTGGATTCGAAATAGAGTAGTTTCCACACCGAGAAATCAATTACTTAGACTTTTAAGCATTTACTTGAAGGACTACAACTAGTGATTGTCTCAATATAGTTTGATTTTGATTTTGATTCTTCTTTTAATTGGTAATATCATTGAACATGTAAAGTCGTTCTTACAACATTTGTCTGCAGTGCATTTTGTTTGCATGCCTCATTAATGCAACGGAGTTGCTCATCGTTTGGCGAAATTTTATTTTTGAGTTGACAGTCTTAAAGTGTTAACGAATCCTCATTATTCTATTTAGGATTTTCATGTTTAGGAGCCTTAACAAGAGAAAAAGGGACTACAATTGTTCATGTGAAACAATATTAAGATGAACATTATACAATAGATTGACTAATACTAAATATCTATGTGACATGCTGACGTGATGTAACGATTCTGTCCAAATTATAAAAATGTGTATTATTATTAGTATAAACCATAAACCTTTAATGGTGAACCTAAGACTCAAATACATGTGTTATATAAATGATATAGATTCAATGCATGCACCAAATAAAAATGTCACATGGTAAATAGAATAGACTCAAAATGAATTTCATAAACTAGTAATGAACAACTCCATCGGGTAGCTTATACGGGTTGACATCGAAATGATTCATTTAAAAAAAAAAAAAATTGGGAGTCAATTCAAATTCGTTTATATTAACATAAAATTTATGTCGATTTTAAATTATGATATCTTAATTTAGTATCGTGTTGTGTCAAGAGTCCTCAACCAACCTTGCTTTCACCCACTAATTTATTGATTTATTTTTTTTCCCACCAGCTGTTGCTTGCCTAATATATTGTATTGGTGTCGTCATTTTCTTTTTCAGGGGTGAGTTGCCACTTTCATCTATCTATCTATATATATAAAGCAAAAGGCAGAGAATGGTGAAACATTCAAAATACCATAAAATGCCCTTGGTTAATGCAAACATTAAGAATTGAAATTATTAATTAAATGAGGATAATATGGTAAATTCACACTTTTTCATATTTAAAAAAATTAAAATTAAAAGAAAAATCAGATAATGGATCCTATTTTTATGGAACACAACTACCCATTATCTTTTTTAATTCTAAAATAAATTTAAATTTTTTATTAAAAAAAGCCTCTCGCAGGCGCGAAAGCGAGTGCAGAGAGGCTAGTATATATAAAGCAAAAGGCAGAGAATGGTGAAACATTCAAAATACCAGAAAATGCCCTTGGTTAATGCAAACATTTAGAATTGAAATTATTAATTAAATGAGGATAATATGGTAAATTCACACTTGTTCATATTTAAAAAAGTTAAAATTAAAAGAAAAATCAAATAATGGCCTATTTTTATGGAACATAACTACCCATTATCTGTTTTAATTCTAAAATAAATTTTATTTTATTTTAAAAAAATCTCTCGCAGGTACGGAAGTGCGTATGGAGAGGCTAGTATATATAAAGCAAAAGACAGGGAATGGTGAAACATTCAAAATACCAGAAAATACCTTTAGTTAATGCAAATATTAAGAATTAAAATTATTAATTAAATGAGGATAATATGGTAAATTCACACTTTTTCATATTTAAAAAAAAATTAAAATTAAAAGAAAAATTAGATAATGGATCCTCTTTTTATGGAACACAACTACTCATTATTTTTTTTAATTCTAAAATAAATTTTAATTTTTTTTTTTAAATTTAAATTATAAAAATTAAACAATTAGGACAAGGAAAATGGAGAAATATAATCAGAATGAAGGAGAGCACATGGAATTTAATTGGGCGCATCCAAATAGTCCAAATTGCGTGTGGGGCCTTGACATGATCCATCCTCTATACGGATGCCGCGAATGGTTCATGTTTTATGGACCCCAGCCATTCACAGTCACCGTAATTCATTCCTTACCCCATGGAGTCAATACACACGGACTCATCCGAACCGTACATGTGGTCAATGAGTGTTGACTTGGAAGCAGGATCCTAGATTCGGATGACCATAAAAAAGATCCATACAAATATCCTAGAATATATCATTAAACTAATAAGATTTACTAGGTTTATGCTGGATGACGTCCCCAGCATTATGCACTAACGCTCAGTTTCGGTTTCAGTTAATTGGTAGTCTAATTTAATTATTAATTTTTTATGAGATAGATAGATCTCATGATTTATTTATGATTTGT
This sequence comes from Prunus kanzakura, assembly GCA_020521455.1. Lineage (NCBI taxonomy): Eukaryota > Viridiplantae > Streptophyta > Magnoliopsida > Rosales > Rosaceae > Prunus > Prunus kanzakura. The sequence continues at coordinate 255,131 of BPUM01000830.1, forward strand.
TTGTAATCATACTATATTAAGATGATTTGCATCGTTCAATGGGGTCGGGGCCTAATTATTATTGCTGGTAGGTTTTGGAAATTTCCTGGAAAGTGGTAGGCCTCGAACAGCTTTACAAAATTGACAGGATACAGTGTTTAATAGGTATTCAATGTACCATTGATTGTTGATGTACCAAGTTCAATTATTGGATTCTCAAATGAATAATACTACTACCTATGGTAGTTTTTCTTTTAAGGCACTCATATAGTATTTTGACAACTACAATTACCATTTACCACACTTTGAAGTCGTCATAGAGAACTTAAGTTCGATTCCTTATTTCCTTTCTGATTGAAACAAGATAATGTTAGTCCAAGGCTATCCTTAGATTTGAATTCGAAATCTTGATTGGGTTGTACGTTTGAAAGTAGTTTGTTAAGATTGTTTTTGTATTTCAAACTCTGTGATAAGGATAACCTCTTAAAGGAGGAGCCTATCTTATCTTTGTAACTGAGCTCTTGTATAACTTGTTTATAAATACAAACCCTCCATCACACTGATGGATCATTCAGCCAAAATATGTGTTTGATATTTTATAGGGTATCAAAGCCGATTAGCTCACGTGTAAAAGCCCAATGGCCACACGTGCTCCACGTCACCCAATATGTATTGTCCACGTGTTAAGCTTGAAACGTATCATTCAGTTATAACAGTTCGGATGTTTAAGTCGGTGATCTCTACATAGTCCCACTTTATCTACTTACACATCTTTTTCTTATTTTGTTTTTGAGTCACCAAATAAATAAAATCAAAATCAAAATAGAAAAACTAGAAGAGGAGCGTGAAAATCGCTACCTAATTTGTATCCAATAGTTTACAACATCATATAGTTACATATACTGTAACATTTAACGGCAAGTTCTTATTCATTCTTATATTCTACTGTTAGGTATACAAAGTTCAGATGGATAATGAAAGGTTACAAGTCACACTTTCTCTTTCATCAATTGATGAAGTAAAGAGTCTTTCTCTTTGTATATCTCCTGGCAGATCTTGTAAAAAGAATGGTATGTGCACCGCATCTACACGACAGTTTCTACATCCCATAACTAGAAATCAAATAAAAATCTTATGTCTGGTAGGATGTCAACTGATTTGTGGACCCTAATGTATGTGACAATGCAATTCTCCACCATAGAAAAATATTTTCTTTTTCTTTTTTTGTGTACTTTTGAGGGGGAAATGGGCAGCAGCTAGAAAGCAAATCCCATATAGAGTTATTGCAATATCAATTTTTTTGAATCAAAGTGGAACAAGATGGGACGCCAAGAAGCGCTATTGATTTAACCCCATTATTCCCAATAATTCAGAGATTAAAATCTCCGTAACCATCATGAACATAATATTTAATATGATTAAAAGTTCGAATTTGCGATAAGTGTGTTCGTAACATTGTCACGTGGTATTATTAGTTCCCATGTTGTACATGAATGAGTAACGATTTTAGAGTTTTTAATTGAAGTGGGAGAGATTCGAACTTGAGACATCTCCAAGAAAGTCAAAACAAAAGAATTGGAATTGTAAGAAGTATAAAAAAACTATTACAATACAATTATGAACCATACAAAACTATTACAATTCAATTATGATAGTGTTGTGTTGTTCAAGCCTATTGTAGGCATACTTTCTGACAATAAGAATCGCCACGGAGGTCATGGCGGTACGTAAACTACAACTCAAAATTGACAAATACTTGCTGTTCAAAACTTTGTGGTTTGTGTTGTAACTTGTATCCTTTAGTTCTACTATATATTTACCAGCCATTCTTCAACGACTGTAGTTTAGTGCTCCGTATCATATTCAGCATCCTTACAACATGGAATGTATTTCCTTCATAGATTGTGGTGGCTCCAGGTCTTTTTCTTTCAATAAATTTCCACGCAGTCGCTGCATTTCTGATGCGAATATGTCATCCAACTTCTGCCAATTCAAAAACAATGTATATGGTTTAAAAAGAATGAAAAACAAAATTAAACCAAATCTAGCTTCAAATTCTGCAAGGATGATATAGGCTACTGGAACATGCAGAGATATTCAATATCCAACAGAAACTTCAATGGTTGAAGAGCAAACTTACAGAAACTGCAACTCGCAAGCATTTGCACCGGGACACTGCCTTCTTTCTTTTATCTTCCAACAGATGCAGGACATCCTACAGAAACCAATTGGATAGGAATGAAATTTACATGCTAATCGAAGAGAGAGCTTGTAGGGTAAAAAATTAGTTTATTTACCTGTCCCATCCGGTCCCATAACTCTCGGCAGAGTTCTACAAACACAGTAGGATCACAAACAGTGTGGAGATGATCTATTGTCTCTAGCAAAAGAACCTCTAGAGCCTGCATTCTACTTGGGACAACTGATTCCTTGCCCTTCGAGCCTCGAATAATTTTCTTTAACTTTGTTTTACCATCAACTCTAGTCTGTATTTAGTTACATGGAAATGAAACAAAAAGCATTTACTCATCATACTCATATATTAATGATCATAAAGAATTGTAGTAAGCAACAGATAGACAACATTGTTAAACTAAGAAATTCAGCTGCAAATTTTTACTCACATTCTCAGCAAGTTTCTCCACAACTGCTAGTCGGTAGCTTCTAAATTTGGTCCTGAGCATCGCAGCTTCGTCTTGTAGACGTACTCCTGTGGCATATCCATCAGGGATGCAAGAGCTCCAAGACATCAACCGGGTTTCTATGTTGGGCCACAAGACATCTAACATCCTCTTCATGGAGTTAAAAAGAATTCCCAACTGAAGAACAATACATAGTATATTGATGAGTGTTGAAAGAAAGATAAAATTCCAAGTAGCCATTCAATTGTGAAGCAGAGTCTCACCTCATTTGGGACTGAATACATGTTCCCGCCCTGTCTGGATAATTTATGGACGTATTTGAAGCCTAATATTTTGTTTGTCAGATTATCCTTCAGCGGGGATAAAACATCACCATAGTTCTTGTCCAAAGCTTCCACAATTGCCTTCTCAACATCGGCAACAACCTTTTTGAATCATGAATAGTCTCCAAGTATTAGTCATACAATTTCAGGTTCAGAATGAAATAACAAAGAAAAACGCTGTTTACCACAGTCAGAATTGAGTATTCTTGTTTATATCGCTATGGCTATAAACACTTTCCTTTTCCTATTAACAAAACATCCCCTTTTTCTATAGAAGGAACCATGCATTAAAAAATAAACATAGGAGAAAAAGTTGAGAGTTGAGAGATAGATTGCACTTACATTCTCCAAATCAGATGTATATACTGGCCACCGACTAATGATGATTTCAAATTCATCGAGCATTTTCGTCAGCTGATTGTGCATATCATCAACAAAAGGGGTTGTACCATCTTGTGTTCTGGCACCAGACCAATTTGCCTGAAATTGATCAATTTCTAGTAAATTTCCACTCGGATTGTATTCAAGAAATTCCATTCAACACTTGGATTGCATTCTACTGAGCTACCAATAAACACAACTTGCACCGAACTTTGAGCGACACTAGAAATATAAATCCAAGCTATATAGAGATATATACCTTATCTAGCTTGCACTGGTCAAGCAAATGACGGTGCTTGTCCTGAATCCACATGGTTATATGCGAGTGAAACAGCTCTTTGGCATCAACTCCACCTTTAACAGGGCTGAAAATAGTTTTACATTAGTAGAGATACAAAAGGTAATTAAAAACACAGATTAAAACCAGACAAATCACTCACTTGATGTTCCACAAAGAAAGATCCTGTTGAAATCCTGTGGTTGCAATAACAAGTTCTGCAACTGGAGGCGACAGGCTTCGAGGAGGGCATGCAACAAGGAAAGCACGCAATCTATTGCAGAGGTTAAAACTGTATACGCATGAAGAAATTGTTGGAAGGTCTATACAGCTGCACAACAATTAATAAAGAAAAATAATTAGTATACATAACAGAGGCATATTCAGTTATTCACCAGCCATCAGCTCTGGAATTTCAATACCAAGCTTAATTACTAAACAAACGAGTGAAAAAGACGAGGTCACACATCAAAGGATGTGGCCATAAGCACATTCTCTGTATCCCAAGGATGTGGCCACAAGAACAAAATAGACTGCTACACAGAATGTCATACATACCTTGGGAGGATACCTTGCTTGTGGATTTCTATGTCAGTCAGAATTTCATTTCTAAGACCCAAAATCAGAGATTTCATTTTCTGATAAGATGTAGAAAGGTCTCTCTGTGTTCCCTCATTACTGGTTAGAACCAGCTCATCTATCTCTACACAGTGCATTCTTAACCTCTTTTGTGCAGCGACCTGTAAAGCCATTTGGATTTTAATAAAAGTATAAAAAGGTCAGGGGAGGCTCATGCATGGAGAAGTTAGCTTCTAATACCTGGAAAAATTTGCATAATTTCAACTGTGCCTCAGGACTCAAAATATCATAAAGAAGGGCATATAGCTGGACAGCAGGCACCAAAGCAGGCGCAGCCGTTCCACTGGCGGGCCTAAAACAATCCACCATCCCTGACAGTGCAGATTCTTCAAGTGACTTGTAGTTCTCAAAAACTGAAGCAAGAGTCTTCTTTACTTGATCCTCGATCTTTGCCAGCATGCAGTTCTGCTTGAAATATAATTTTAAGTTACAAGAGGGGAAAAAAATATCTATTATCCATGTCAAACATGAAGGAATACAAACTGAAGAAAATTGCAAGTTTTTAAACTCAAAAATTAATATCAAGGTCAAAATTAGTAATGAAAGTATAAAATATACAAAATATAATGTATAATTGGTTGTCCCCATGGAGGATGAAATGCATGACCAGTTTACTCAAATGCCATGAGAAAATACCAATTGCCTCAAGGCAATTGTGAAATAATTTTAACAGCCCCAAAAACTGAAGAGATAAGTGAAGGTACAAGGAGAAGCACATTTCTCAACTAAGAATTGAAAAGGAAAACAAAGCTTGAGCCAAATGCAGTCAATTCTCATACCTCTTGATAACTTAACAGATTTGTGCTCTTGGCCTTCACGTCTGATAGCAAATCATGTACTGAGGTGAGACAGTCTTTGGTAGGTGTAGCGACATCCATGACATAGGAAAGGTATCTGCAAGCAGCATGGAAAATTATACATAATAGAAGTTAGAAGATCCACAATTAGGTAATATTCCCAAGTTACCATTCTAACATATTTCACTACCTTAAATTGGTGTATGTCTTGGATACTCCATAGTACGATGCAAATTCAGTCACTAACCACCTCCATGAGCCATGTAACAACAAATTTCTTTGCTGAAAATGTTGAACCTTCATTGCAACTTCTAATGCACAGTCATATGCAACAGTTTCTGCGATCGAGCCATGCTGGACATGGAAAGAAGTGAAATAAATATCATATATACATCGAATTCCAAAGATATGTGAATCAGTTTTCAAGAAAGAATTTAGCTATTGTACTGTAAAACCATAAACCATTGTGAAACAACTTAAGTAATCTCATTGTAAAAGAAAAAAATTCAGATATTTCTGGACCATAAGATCTTATATAGGTACCTTAAGATTATTATTTTCATCTGGACTGCTAGAATACTTCATGCTTAATTGTATTCTGCCGACAGGTTCATCGTCTAGATCACTACTATATATAGGCCACCATCGTATCTTGTCACCCTGCATTAAAAAAAAATGTTTAGTTCTAAAGTATAACTATCAACCTTCCTTCTTACAGATGATAAGTAAATTACTAGTTTCTGAAAACTGTACTGGTTCAGCAATAGCAGTCACTTTGACTAAGGCATGACCACAATGTTGTCCCTTGGAATTTTGAACTTGTATAATCAAATCATCACCATTGCTATGTGGAAACCTGTACAAACGCAGTTGTTTAACTATACAGGTATGGAACCATATGAAAGGGTAAAGAAAAAGAGAACAGAAAGGACAAGAGTACATACAACACGCGGGTTTCACTTGATCCGGGTTGCATCTGTATTGCATCCTCTTCAGGTGAACTTGTCAATCTCAAGATGCAGGAATAAGTTTCTGACAGAAAAAAGGTCAGCTAGTGTCAGATGCTACTCAAAGAAAAGAAATCTAACTTGTAGTATGAAGACAAAAACATTACATTTCTGGATTCAGACTATGCTTGAATTCGTTTTAGGAGCTAAATTAAAAAAGGTATTAAACCAAATGCAGAGATCAATGCCACTTTCATGTCATAAATATGGTGAGGATGTGAAGTAAAGCATTGTCCCGTATCGGAAAATTAAGGGACCTTGACGGGCTTATAAGGAGTTGGGCTACTCCCCCATTGCCAATTGGTTTTGGGGTGGAACCTCAACTTCCTTCTTTACTGTCGCCACATGTGAGGGGGCGTGTGAGGATGTGAAACATATCTTCCAGACCAGATTGGCTGCTACCAAGGGTGAGCTACTAATTCCAGCTAGATGGGCTAAATGTCAAGCTGGTTATTTCTTTAAACAGAACACTCAACTCAAGTAAGCCTTAACTGGAGCTAGCAACATGAATCTACTAATGTCATTTGTTAATATCTAAGGCCACTTAAGGCTTAAACTGTACAAAATATTTGCATACCTTGCACTATTTCATACGATGAAGAACGGTTGCACAAAGTATTTGTCCTTGTTTTTAGGAAGCTAGATCCTTGTTTTATACGTTTCGCTCCAGCCTCTAGGCAAGATAAGCTTTGATGAGAAAAGGAACCATTGGGAGGAACACGAGGTTGTAGATAATGTTTCCTTGTAGATTTCAACCCAGAAGATAAATCTGATCTTAAACTGGAGAAGCGTCTACGATAAGAACCATAATCAATCCTTGGTAGTTTTGGAGTGCAGCCAGAAGGTGGTATCCTTGGTAGTTTCGGCGATGGGAAACTGCAGCCAGAAGGTGGTTCATCTGAATCCATTTTCACTTTACGAACTGTAGAATGCCGAAATTCCAATGAGATGGTGATGACCAAAACATTTTGACAGAAAAATAAACTGAGCAAGTTAACCAAGTAGTGTACCTTGCACTTTTATTTTGCCAGAAGTTTTCAGATGTCTTGGAGCTGCTGATGTACTGAGTAGCTGTGAAGGTCGTCGTTCTGCCAAAAGCTCATCTTCTGATTGTAATAATACATGCTGTAAACTGAAATTGCAGGTGTGAGTAGAGGAATGATTAGGTTAGTGAAAGGCCTAAAACATATGATATGACATTTCCATAAAATAAAATAAAAAAGTAGTGCTGCTGCATGCATAAAAAGACTATAAAAGACAGAGACACTTGATCAATAAAATGTAAAACTGGGTTTCCTAAAATCCTATTGACAGATACAGCAAAGACTCAAGAAGTTGACACATCAATATCCCATTCATAACTGTTATTTACAATGGTTAGACACAAATTCACCTAAGCCCTGCCTTGCACTTCCAAACTACTCATATTCATATACAACTACCAGGCAAAAGATTTAGTATGTAAATAATGTGAAAATGAAACAAAAATAAAGGAACTATACTCACCCAAATGCATCTCGCAACAGTGCGCACTCGTTCTCCAAGAAACATTGAACTTCAGTGCAATAAGACTGAGCCCATGCATGAAGACAGACCCTAACACATGCATCATAAGCAATTACCGCACACCAAGTACCCTGCACACTGAATGCATGAAACACAAAAGTTAAAACAAATGATAGAAACAACTACTGAATCAGTGAGATAACAATAAAATGTACTCACTTGAATTTCTCTAAATCACTAAGAATCAATAATCAAAAACCAACTACTTATGTGGTTATTCTAATACATTTCAGCTATGTAACCAACCTTGCATGAAATACTGGTAGACGAGCAGGTGACCGAATTGGAGATCCGTGAACTTTTACACCAGCAGAAGTCCTGCAATTCTTAATAGTCAGTTTATAGTTCCCCAGCAATGTCCTGTAGAGAAACAAAGAAACAGACCACAGCCACAAGAAACAGCAGTACACAAACCTGATTGGTGAGTTAGAACTTCCATTGCTGGAAGCATAGTGTATAGAGCTGTCTGAAAAGACACTTTCTGCTTTTCTTGAACCATTTGTGTTTGCAGGAACCATCCAATTTGAAGAGTGACTTGTGTCATGTGCTCTAAGAGGTGAACTTGGCTCATCAGCATACTCAATCTCCAAAACAGGAGCTCTGGGATTATTACTAGAAATATTCTTCTTCAGCTGTGCTGCCAGACGATCCCGCACCACCTACATGGATGTTAGCGGACTGTTGAGTAAAACTACAATCAACTATGCAATAGTTAGAAAGCAAATTGTTCTCTAAAGGCAAACGAAAAAAAAGGCTTTTTAGAAACAAACAACAGGCATTGATGAAAAATAGAATATGTATGCCAATTAATTCAGCTGTGCCTACTTTGTTAGAATAACTTTCTAGAATCACAATTCGTTCCAGCGCGTTCTCTCACCACACCAAAAACCTTAACTAGTTATGTTTAATCTTCAAAAATGGTCCATACTAACTTAGTTTAAATAAGAATGCATTTCAATTTACATGCATGAAGCTTTAGAAACAAGTACATATAATGGTATCAATTAATATCAACAATTTTCCACTTGACAGCCTACCCTAACAAAAGGAAAAGCTTATACACCATTATGCTTTGTTTCAATGTCATACAACCGAAATAGCACCCACGAAAAAGGTAAAAGATAAAACCAAAAAGAAGCATCTTGTATCAAGAATAAATACAATTGTGAAAAAGGATAAAACCTGATTATGCTTGGATCTTGTTTCCATATTTGCCTGCAAAGTAACACTAGCAGAATAACCATTCGAAGTGTATGGCCATCTCGGGGCACAATCATTGTTCCTTTCCGGTTGGCTGAATGCAAATTCAGTACTCGTGTCTGAATCAGACAATTCAACTTCTATAATTTCAGGACATGTAACTCGGTTACTTCCACAATTCCCATCCACGTCTGAACCAAACCCGCTTTCGTCACCATTCACGGTTACTGCTGAAGAAGGCAATTCAAATCCCCCTCCTTTCCTTAAGTTGTTGACAGCAGACTGTACTCTCTGTAACCAAACTAAATCATTAGAAAATCTTTATGCATGCAGAGCCTAGTCTCTAGTACAAACTTGCAAGAAGCACACAAACACACACTTGGCGAGTCATCGAATCGAAGACTAGAACTTTCAACTGAAGATGCTAAAAGAAAGGGTGAAATTCATTAGGCTTACCTCTCCAACCCATCTTAGGCTATTGGTGTCCAGCCCTCCAGTGAACACCATTATGAAGTCTCCTTCTCACCTAATAAATTCAACAACATAAACAAACTCTTAGTAAGAAAAGTAAAAGGCTTTACAGTAGAAAAAACTTACAAAGAACCAGACTTTATTACATTATACGCATGAAAGAGAACAAGGGGAAGAAACCCAAATACCGAAATCGAAACTGCTTTGCAGAGAAAAACTGAGAAGCAACAAAGATGACAACTTTTATTGGTTCATGAGATGTACAAGGTAAATATACCACACACTTGAGCTTTGCAGAATCAATTGGGAACCAAAACAATGCATGAATCCCTTTTACAATCTGGAATTACAATCACGTAATCTGTGATCAACCAAGTGATTTATGTATTTATTATAGTTACCTAGAGCAAAACAGAGATGATATTTGCTTTTTTGACCAAAGAGACTTACTAGAATCAATCAGGAAACTTGTCAGAAATTTACTTGCCAAAGATGAGCCTACTTTATAACTTGGAACAGAAGACTTACCCAGAAGAAAATCATGTAAATCTTTTTATAGGAAATCTCTAAAATTTTCTGGCTTTTGCTTCCTCTCTCACTCTCTTTCCTAAATCCTACTTGATTTCATTCCTCTCACTTCCAGGAAACCTTCCTTTTCTCTCTTGGTGTCAATTCCCTCGGCTTTTCGATATTTCAAAAATTAGAAAGTATTTTGTTTTGCTCTGAAAATATGAGAAAATCAAACTACATGTCAGTCCAAAATCTCCAATACGATTATTAAGAAGACGAACAAATTAATGATGAGTCTTTCCAATGAAGATACAGAGGATTTTTTTTTTTTTTTTTTGGTTCGGATACAGAAGAGGATTTAAAGGAGACGTGCGAACTATGCGAGGCTGACGTGGCATATGCAAAGTTGCTTCTCATAACGGTCGAATTTCTTAATGGCGCGTATTTTTCATCTCTTGTTTAGGGTTCAACAATTTAGCACCGACTTAGACTTTTTTTTGTTCTTTTTCTTTTTTCCTTTGTGTCTTGGAACTTGTACAACTTTTATGTTTACTTATCAGGAATAAGAGTTGGAATGATTCCAATTCCTGCTTCTCATGTGTTTATTAACAATGTTTATTGGATTAAATTTTTTTTTTTCTTAATTCACCTATCTAAATTTTTTGATTTATAACTTCCCTATTCTTAGTAAGTAAACATCACTTTCTGGTCCTCGTCCTTCCTTTACCTTTTTTCTGTCACAAGAGTAAGAATGCGAGGGATGGCAAACATTCCCTATCCGCAACCCTATTTCCGTCAAAGATGGGATCATGAGTTTGTAATTTTATGTTTACTTAGTAATATTTCAAAATTTTAGAATACTTGAATCCGAATCCAGAAATAAAACATTCTCCATTCCCGCCCTCATTCCCGATTCTTTCCGGCCAAGCAAGGCCCATTCAAGGCAGTGCCTTGCATTAGGATATGTGATCTACACTAATGTAAACTTTTCCATGAATTTGGATATTAGGTGATGTTTGATATACTACAATATCGTGAGGAATAGCGTTTAATTTTGTTTCTTCTTTTTCTTGTACAAAGGAAAATAAAGAAAAATGGTAATATTCAAAACTGTACCCTTAACCAAGGTGGTTGGTGTGAGTGGTTCGGCACTCTCATTCCTTAAGAGAGGTCAGGGGTTCGATCCCTGCTCTTGTACGGAGTCACCACTTTGGCCAGCACTTTACCCCTTACGGGCCGACCCGGTGTGAGCGGGGATTAGTCTGGGTTGTGGTTAAGGCTTAAAGGTGCCACCCATAGTTGGGGCCCATCCAGGACCACCTCGTGGTTCAGACCAAAAAAAAAAAAAAACCTGTACCCTTGAATGTAAGTATCAATGGTCTCTATCATCTCTATCTCGAGCTATAAGCTCCCACTAAAAATATTTACTTCATTGCTATAAAACTTCAGGAATCGGCCTTGAGCTCCAAAGGACAGACCCGTCCTAAGCCTTGGAGTTCAGCGCCAAGAACCAAAACCCAACCCACACCCGCCAGACCCTTCCTAAGTCTTGGAGTTCAGCGCCAAGAACCAAACCCCGAACCACGACATCCGGAAAGGCCTGGAACCTCATATCCTAGGGCTATATCTACAGACCTCAGCTCAGGAACTCAAGCCCCCTGATCCCATAAAAAGAAAAAACCTACTCGGTGCAAAACTGAGAAACAAAAACCAATTTTGAGAGCCCAGTAGCTCATCTGAGAGCTCTTCCTTCTTTAGTCTCTGTTGTAGTTGGTTTCATACCTCTTCTGTTGTGAACGCAAATTCGTTGTGCCAGATGATACAAAGTTAAAAAATTAACTGAGCTTTTGCCCACATCCTTTCGGGTTAACAGTAATTCAAGGCGGGTCTTCCACTAAAGAAATACCAATGTTGGTTTCAAAGGAATTCTTTTCCTCAGGCAATACATACCATTATTCAGTATAAAGGAAACAAATTAAATTTCTATTAACATTCAGACTTCTTCCTTTTCATGTGCATTTATTACTGGTCTTTTGGCTTAAGCTACACCACAGAAATAAACAGAATTTTAGCTGTGAAAAAGGAAAGAAACTGGATCCAAAAATTGTTGGATCCAGATCCAGATTCCAGCTAACAAATGCTAATTAAGGCATTAGCCTAAGTGAGAAGACGGTGAAGCAAGATAGAACAAACAAAAACCACATGATCAAGATCTAAACCTTCTAAAACCAATAACTAATATATAATTTGCCTGTACTGGAAACGAAATTAAACTCTACATTCATAAGTTTGTGCAGCAACAACCTGCGCGACAGCATATCAGTCATCATCTGACCCAAGAACCTGCTGCTTAAGAACCTGAATTTTAGCAAACAACTCCTCCCTGTTTTCCTGCGAGACAATAATTGCCGTTAAGCATGCTTTAAAATGGCTTATTAACCTAACAGCCAATTAGTTAATAAGGTGGAATTTGCCACTAAGTCTATAACTACCTTGAATATCAGATACCGAGTGCTGAACCAGATTGTGTATCCAAGACCCACAACTTCCAGCAACTTAGGGAACTGAATCATATGGTGACCAACGTCAATATCCCAGAGAAAGGGAAACCTTCAAAATTGCAGATTAGGAAATTTAAATAGAAACTGACCAATGGAATAGAATCAATAGCTCCAACAACAGCTGATGCTAGCCACAGGGCAAACAAGGCACCACCACCATAAATTAGAACGGCATATGTATCATCACTGTCCAACTGCAATTAGTAAAAGAGCAAGACATCAGTGCAGCATATTTTTTTACAAGGGTATTTGCATTTAGTATTTGGTATCATGGTTTCACCAGAATCCAATCAGAAAGCTGGATAGAGAATGCACTCAGCAGTATATGCAAGTGTGCAACAAAGAACTAACACAACCAGATTTGAAACCATTAAGGTTAACACTAGTGTATGTTCATTGTATGAGAGGCTGCAGCATACAACTGCGACTGTGAATCACATATATTGCTAGAAAGCTATAACAATTTGCCTCTCAAATTGACACAAAACAGCTTACAATAGACAGTAAACCAATTAAATAACCAAGCAGTCCAGTTCTCAAAATCAGAGAAAAGCCCAATCCTATTGCATATGGAGCTAGGGGTCAGGTTGTCTTTCATACAATTCGTGATAAGAGGTTGCAAAAAGTTTAATCAATGCCTTCACATGCAGCAAAACCCACATCTAAAACATGGACTTATACTATTTCAGGTTTAGAAAAATATTTGAATTTTCTGCAATTGAAAAGAAACCATTAAGTCAATCATAAAGAACTTGATAAAAATACGAGATCTTCGCCAAAATGCAAAACTTATAAGATTCTCCCATTCAAACAACTTGTTGATGTAAATATTGACATCATGCATGCTTGCATTACTATCTTCCATTCATTAGCAACCAGTTTGTGCTAAATAGCTATCACCTTCTCATATATTTGAAGATCAACTAACAACAGAAACAAATGAAAAATAATACTTACACCAACGGAAAAGATTGAGTACAAAAATAAAGGCACAACAAAAAGAACACACCAGATACTGAACCAAATTAGGCTATCAAGTTGCTCAGGTAACCGCTCAGAATCGACATGACTGTCGAGGTTCCATTGAGCATTCTTAGACACTCTCAACTAGTTACTGAATCATCATCACAACCCAAAGATCACAAAAGCCTTTCAGGAATTAAAGCCAAAGAGTCATAGTTTGTGCTAAATAGCTATCACCTTCTCATATATTTGAAGATCAACTAACAACAGAAACAAATGAAAAATAATACTTACACCAACGGAAAAGATTGAGTACAAAAATAAAGGCACAACAAAAAGAACACACCAGATACTGAACCAAATTAGGCTATCAAGTTGCTCAGGTAACCGCTCAGAATCGACATGACTGTCGAGGTTCCATTGAGCATTCTTAGACACTCTCAACTAGTTACTGAATCATCATCACAACCCAAAGATCACACAAGCCTTTCAGGAATTGAAGCCAAAGAGTCATAGTTTGTGCTAAATAGCTATCACCTTCTCATATATTTGAAGATCAACTAATGACAGAAACAAATGAAAAATAATACTTACACCAACGGAAAAGATCGAGTACAAAAATAAAGGCACAACAAAAAGAACACACCGGATACTGAACCAAATTAAGCTATCGAGTTGCTCAGGTAACCGCTCAGAATCGACATGACTGTCGAGGTTCCATTGAGCATTCTTAGACACTCTCTACTAGTTACTGAATCATCATCACAACCCAAAGATCACACAAGCTTTTCAGGAATTAAAGCCAAAGAGTCATAGTTTTGAATAAAATAAAAGAAACTCGTACAACTTGTGCAAAAATCAAAATTGACGTTATAAGAACAGTAAACAAATAAATAATCACCAGGCCGCCACAATGCCTGGAAGTAAATAGATGGAAATGGTGTTTTAAATTATCAAAATGTACAGAGGTCATAGTGCTACTGGAGTAAAGCCTCAAGAAAACACTTAGTTGCTCAGGTAACCGCTCAGATCGACATAATTGTCGGAGTTCCATCGAGCATTATTACACTCTCAATTAGTTACTGAATCATCATCGCAACCAAGTTTGCACAATATCAGTTTTGAAGAATTTAAACAAAAAAATAAGTTAAGATAGATAAACCAAAAACAACACCAGTACATCTTGGATAGAAAGAAGAAACCAACATGATTAGAAAACACAAGGAATTAAACCAAAATATCAAAATTCTGAAAGGTATAATAGTTATACAGTACAAAAACAGAATGAAAATAATGAACTTTATCTAGCAATTGCAATAAAAAAAATGTAACACCAAATATCTACAATAACCAGAAAATGGGTTAGCATCCAACCACTTGTTAATGAGGTAGGAATGCGGAATAACCTACAGACATCCAGTTAGGAATGTGTTGACTACTTTAATATATATCAACAGTTATACAAAGTAACAAACCTTTATGTCAAGTTTATTGAAAAACTCAGATATCTTTGTTTGGCCATCCACGCCGTCCACAGTTGAGTCTTCTTTGGGTGCTTCTTCTGTCCAAGTTCGATTGAAAAAATTATTTTCAGGTGGTTGAACATCTTCCAATGATATCACACTATCTCGCTCTTCACCGGCATAAGGATTTCCTCCACTTGGTGTTTCCTCTGATGTTGTTGCTCTTCGCAAAAGCAAACCTGAAAGAAAAATACAAAAGACAATGCTCCCATCAGCTAGCAGTCTCTGTCACTTTCAATATATCAAACCAAAAGAGTATCGACCAAACGGCCGAGATGGACAAACAACATTAAAGAAACCCACTTGAAAATTCCAAATTAGACAGCAAAAATACAAGTAAAAAAACCCAACAAAATCAATAAGAGAATATAAATTTTTTAGTTTAAAAATGAGCCAAAACCCAAAAACCCTAGCTGAGAAATGAAAACAGAGCAGAAATTAAGCATACAAATTAAAGGGGTTTGTTTGGATGGGATACCAAATGCTAAGGGATGGAGAACGTACGAGAGTGAAGCCTGATAGAGTTGCGTGAGAGTGAGGTTTGTCTGAGAGGGAGTGAGGGTTTGGACGTGATGTTGGTGGTAGGGTTTGTGATCAGAAGCTTGTGGTGGTTTGGAAGGTTGGAGATGGCTTGGGTAGTAGCTGTACAAAGCTCCATTGTCATGAGGCTGAACTTGGTTCAGTTCCTTCTGTTGGTAGATGATCTGAGAATTGGGGGCGATGCCACCGCTATATATGAGGGAACTGTGCTAGGGTTTTGGGGATTACCGAAATATTTGCTATCCTTCCTTTATTTCCTTTTGGGATTTATATACAAAAATGGAATCTTATAGAAATGTTAATCAGAAATAGATGTGCTATTACTAAACTGCCATCCATATAAATAGACCAATATTGACCCTTATCACTCCTAAAATTCTCATTTTCCAAATAAAATGTACAAAAATACGTACATTTTCCTCATGACGATTTATTCCTCCACATTATGTTGGTAGATTAAAATAACAGTCCGGTTCACCTGGTCGCCAAGGCCTGGGAAAGAGCATGGCCACCGATCGTTAGATGCATAATCCAACGAAAAATATTAACCGCCTGAAAATACAATATATATTAATAAAAAACTACTCGAAAATTCAACTATACCAAAAACTAATTAAATCTTATGCTCTTAGGCCTTCTCCAACCCATTTGAGGCTAAACCCAAATTTTCCTCCTCCAAAAAGTAAATATTTGGCTCAAAACCGTTTTCTCCCCCAACCCTCCAGACTCAAATTTTAAGTCCCCAACTTTATTAAATTGTTAGAATTGTTTAAGTCTAATTTTTTTAAATGGATAACTTTTCTTCATTTAATCTTTTTAAATAACTTCATAATTTTATTTTTTGAACAATTTAAGCTAAAAAAATTGAAATTCCACAAATATAATTTTATTCCAAAAGAAAACGCAAAATACTTCAAATTTACCATACATGAAACCCAATAGGAATAAACTAATAACCACCATCGTGGGGGCTTGGATAATAGTCCCCTCAGTTGTCTTCGAGATTAACATCAAATTGTTGACCTTGTACATGTTCTTGCATAATTTCATTTTGTTTATCCCCCCATTAGGACAGGACCAGCCCTGAATTCCTCGGAATTCGTGATGAATCTTGTGGTTTTTTCGACATCCAACTAATGTCGGGCTCACTTACTAATTTCAAACATCCTATTCTCATAAAACAAAAGAAAAGAGGGCCGAGACTTCTACCAAAATTTCGGCAGAGTCTCTCCTGAAAAACAGACTTTATCAAATTTTTCCACTTGTCAAAAACACAGTTTTTAAATCACCAAGCTTCAGTATGCACAAAGTACGGTACACACAACAAACAACAGACCTCTGGCCTCATAACCAAACATTTGTAAAACGTTCTTGCTTATGAACTCCTTTGTAAATCCATACACTTGTAACAATTATCGTAACAGCAATCAGAAAAGGACATTTCTTCAAGCAAAATTTATTTCCACACTTAAAACAATACAAGCACAGCTGAAACAGTTTATTTTCCGACTGCACCTAAGTTAACCCCAGGCTACCTACATACCCCTTGGTGAGGGATAAGCCACACGTAGTTCTTAAATCCACAATCACGATACAGATAATGTACGATTATTTAGAGTAATACCAACGATTAAATTTAGATTCATTTACCACCTCAAATTCGACAAGGCAACCACTGAACACTAAAATAATTACCCCAAACACCACAAAAACTCGTTATACGGTCTCAACCACGCATTTAAAAATCAAACCCTAATTCCCAGGCCTTAATGTGGACCTGCCACCTTAGAAAGGTCCAAAGGTTATTCTAGTCCTTTCCAAAGGACGAGACGGTCTCAAAAGACCCGTGGTCAACAGTTTGGTCAAACTTTCCATTTCTGGTCAACGGGGCCTGTGGGGCCCACGACCTCCGATTTCCGATCCGAAAGTTTCTACGGTTCCAACAAAGTTTATTAAACACGTCCTACAAGTTTGGTCCAGATCGAGCAGTCGGATCGCTCGCGATTGCACGATCGGACGGTCACCGTTTTCCCCAACTTTGAGTCATTGAATCAGTGCATCCGGGACTCCGATTCTCCATCCGCGAATTCCTACATGATCCTAAAGGTATCTAGATCAACATATTTTGAAACGAAGTAAATCCAACGGTCTGAGCATATCGAGCCCGGATAACGCCTAATATGCGTAAATCCGATCGACCGTCAAACGATAACCAAATTCAAATTCGAACATACCGTCGTGCTCGGGACGATATGGGGATCATTTTAGGACTAAATGGGTCACCCACACGTGGCCCACGCGCTGGCATCACGTGGGTGCCTTAAGAAATTCCGGCGATCGAAAAATTCTTGAAACACCCAACAATACCTATACCTACGTGATCAGGAGAACGAGTGGAGCAACTTTTGTTCTTGGATCATGACCAAAAAGTGATCGGAATCATGAGCCGAAAACCGGCCAAACTTTAAGTTGTAAATCGAGTTTCAAAACTCAAAACTTGATCATAATCAACCCAACTATCAGTTAGAACACGTTGAGAGGATGGGAAAGCTTACCTAGATTGACGAAAATGGTGGCCGGAATCAGTGGAACGAGCGCCGAAAAGTTTAAGAAAAATCCGACATGTTTTCTGCGTTTTTCGACGGCTAGAGGTGGCGGTTCCATCGGAGCTGGGGTGGGTAGGAAGATGAGGTTGAGCTTGATGTTTTGGTACCGATCCCGCCGGATTTGGTGGCCGAATGTGGCTGTGGCCGGCCAAAATGTGACTGGCTAAAATAAAGGGGGGGTTGTCGAGCGAAGAATAAAAATGTCGAGGGAGAGAGAGAGAGAGAGAGAGAGAGAGAGAGAGAGAGATCTAACTTTTAAAAACTGAACTTAGAAATATTTACGGTTGTGCCACTGGATTTTCGTAGATCGTAACTTCTTCGTTACAACTCCGATTTGAGCCCACTACGTGTCTACGAACTCGTATCAACGCGATCTACATCATGGCGCCATTCATTTTCCCAAAATACTACCGAATTAAAAAGTGACCAAAATAACCATATCCCCGAGAGCAAAAATGTAATTTCATAATTAAATAAATAAATAAATTTAATCGAATATTTCAAATTGGGTCGGGATGTTATAGCAATACTTCTTTCTTGGAGTAAATTTAGTCATGTCCATAGACATTATTCTTTGTTCTTGGGCTTTTTTGTCTTGTTGCTTATGATACGCGTAGAGGTGTCAAACGCGACGGGTCGGCCTAGCACGGCACGAGCCCAGCCCGTTTAAATGAGGCATGACATGGCATGGCACGAGGATGAATATTAGTGGGTCGTGCTCAGCATGGCACAAAAACGTAGGCCGAAACGGGATTAAAAATGAGGTCCAATGGACCAGTCTGGCCTATGGCCCAAGCCCGCTTCAAGCACGGCCCAAGCCCAAGTCCGCTTCAAGCATAGCCCAAATCTGGCTCACTTAACCTTTTTTTTCTTTCTCAAAAGTCAAAATGCCATAATTTGACATCTAATCTCATTGTTTATATGGTTTTTTTAAATCCTAAACATATATTTGATGTCTTTCATTTTAGGGAAATTACTTGGGTCCTTAATTAATTAAACATATCAACTACAAATTAATTGAACAACATTGGACTTAATATCTAATATGTACATATGACATATATGCTTCTCTTAGACCATCTCCAACCCAATGGGTGGAAACCCAAATTATAGGTTTTGAGTCCAAAAAACTTCTCCAACCCATGTATTTGGAGGGGTGGAAATTTGAGAAATCTCAAATTTGGACTGGAATTTCACCCAAACTATTGCCTGGACTGATAATGTTTGTGGGCCCCAAACATGCTTTTTCTTCTTTGTTTTTTCCTTGGAAGCCCATGTGAACAACAAAAAGTGCTGGCCCCACGTGAGTTTTGCAACAAGCTAGCCATTTGATTGAATCCCAACGGCTACTTTTTCAAAATTATGCTGTGCTCTTTTTTTTTTCTTTTTTTTTAAAGTATTCCTACAGCTATAATTTGTGTCAACCAAAAATTCTTTTTTTTTTCTCCCTTTGTTTTCCTTTCTCCCTTTGTTATATTTTTTCATTTTACTTTCATTCTTATATTTTTTCATTCCATTTTCTACTTTACTCATTCTTAATACATTAAGTTGTACTTGTTTTTATTTTTAAGTGAAATTCTATTATGTTTTGGAATTTTAATTTTTTTAGGTAAAAATGTTTAGAAAATTAAATCATGAATGTTGAAACAAAAATAATGTCAAGAAAAATTAACGAGAAAAAAAATTTAGGGGTTAATCATTCTTAAACAATTTAATAAAGTTGCGGACTCAAATTATGAGTCTGCAAGGTTGGAGGAAAAAAAAAATTTGAGTCCTGAAAATACATGAATAGTTGTATTTTGGAGGGTGGAAATTTGGGTTTAGCCCCAATACGGTTGGAGATGGTCTTATAATCAAAGCAAGACATTTCTTCACATATATGATGAAAGACATTTCTCCACTATAGCCTTTCGAAATACTATTTCTATGTATATGCGAAATACGATGCCTATATGATGAAAGACGTCGTTGGGTGCCAAGCTTTGTGAAAGGAAGTTTTTGGGCGGGCATTTCTACCACACAACGAAGTGAGAGTATGAATGCATTTTTTGATGACCACGTAAATTCTAAGACTACCTTGAAGCAATTTGTGGAACAATATGAAAATGCATTGATGACTATGGTTGAAAAAGAGAACCAAGCAGATTATAAGTCTTCCTCTGCAGATATCCGATGTAGCACCCATTACTTTATGGAGAAACAAGCTCAGAGTGCAGCAACAATGGAGGAATGGAATGCTGGAGACGGGAGGAAGAGTTGAGAACATACGTGAGGCCACTTACCAGGGATGCTAGTATTTTTTAATTTGTTTTTTTAGTTTTGATTTTTTTTTTGTTTTTTTTAAGGATTATTAAAAAGAGAATAAATAAAAAATGAGTAATGCTATTTAGACACACAACATTGACCACTTTAGCTGATCACCTTATGTGGCAATTGATGTGTCATGTCAATTAAAAAACAAATTAAAAAAACCAAGTGTTCCTAATAAGTGGACTCATGGCAATATTCATTAATTGACATAGCATGACATATTAGTTGCCACATAAGGTGGTCAGCTAAGGTGGTCAATGTTGTGTGTCTAAATAGCATTACTCATAAAAAATAGAATACACATGGCAACCTTCATTAATTAACATGGCATGACACTTCAACTGCCACATAAGGTGGTCAGCTAAGGTGGTCAATGTTGTGTGTCTAAATATCATTACTCCTTCTGAGTATAATAACAATAGTGTCAATATAATAAAAATTGGAAAAAACCCAATATAGCCTCGCTTTTAAAATATATTTCAAAAAAATTTTAAAAACCATAGTATAGCCACGTGTCTATACTATTTAATAAAAACAAATAATGAAAAAAGGACACTCCTAGTTGCATTAGTTTGTCCTTTATAGATATGAATTTGGTATAGCCTCGCGGCCAAACAAATAAAATACGTCTGTGTTTTATTTGGCAAAATTTTGGCAAAATACAACTTAAAAGTTCGGCCACAATAAAATATTTTAATATATATTAGTTGTATTCAATATTGTGTATAATACATGAATTTTGTGTGCATTATTGAAAATTTTGTAAAAAATAGGTGTGTTAAACATGAAAAATACGTACATACATGTTCAATATGAGTATTGTTCATTTTCTTTTTAAAAAACGTGAATTTTATTGCATGGCTATACTATTTCTTTTTAAAAAAATTGGAAAAATCCGCGTATAGCCGTGCGGCTATACTATTTTTTTTATTTTTTTTGGGGGAAAAAACCGAGTATAGCCACTCGAATATACTATTTCTTTTTAAAAAACAGGAAAAAAAAAAAGTATCGCCGCCCAGCTATACTATTTCTCTATAAAAAAAATTGGAAAAAAGACCCGGTATAGCCGGTCGGCTATACTATTTCTTTTTAAAACATTGGGAAAACTGGGGAATAGCCGAGCGGCTATACTCTTTCTTTCACAAATAATGAGAAAAAACCCAATATAGCCGCGCTTTTAAAAAATATTTCGACCGTAGTATAGCCGAGCGGCTATAATATTTAATAAATAATAATAATTAAAAAAGGACCCTCCTAGTTGCATTAGTTTATCCTTTATAGATATAATTTTGGTATAGTCGCATGTCTATACATTTTTTTTACAAATAATTGGAAAAAAAGCCTATATTGCCGTTCGGCTATACTATTTATTTTTAAAAAGTGGGAAAAACCGAGTCTATTTCTGTTATAAAAAATTGGAAAAAACCCAGTATAGCCGTGCGAAAAACTATTTCTTTTGAAAAAACTGGTAAAACCGAGTATAGCCGAGCGGCTATACTATTTTTAAAAAAAATTAGAAATATCCGAGTATAACCGTACGACTATACTATTTCTATTACAAAAAATTGGGAAAAACCCAATATAGCCGAGCTTTTAAAAAATATTTCAAAAAATGGTTAAAAAACCATAGTATAGACGCGTCTATACTATTTAATAAAAAAAATAATGAAAAAAGACACTTCTAGTTGCATTAGTTTATCCTTTATAGACATGAATTTGGTATAGCCTCGCGGCTATAGAAATAAAATACATATGTGTTTTATTCGGCAAAGTACAACTTAAAAAGTTCGGCCACAATATAATATTTTAATATATATTATTTATATTCAATAGTGTGTATAATACATGAATTTTGTGTGCATTATTGAAACTTTTGTAAACAATATGCGTATTAAACATGAAAAATATGTATGTACATGTTCAATACGAGCATTGTACATTTGCTTTTTTTTTTTAAAGTGAACTTTACTAGGCGGCTATACTATTTCTTTTTAACAAGTTGGGGAAAACGGAGTATAGCCAGACGTCTATACTATTTCTGTGTTTTTTAAAATGTAAAAATACCTAGTATAGCCGTACGAAAAACTATTTCTTCTGAAAAAATTGGTTAAAACCGCGTATAGCCGCGCGGCTATATTATTTCTTTTATAAAAAATTGGAAAACAACCCACGTATAGCCGTTTGGCTATACTATTTCTTTTTTAAAAACTGGAAAAAAAAAACCCGAGTATAGCCGACCGGCTATACTATTTCTTTTTTTAAAAGTTGGGAAAAACCGTGTATACTGTTTCTGTTTTTAAAAAACTGGAAAAAAAAACCCGAGTATAGCCGCCCGGCTATACCATTTCTTTTTTAAAAAGTTGGGAAAAACCGTGTATACTGTTTCTATTTTTTTAAAAAAGGGATATTTGTAGAAATTTCACTTGAACTCATACATCAGTTTCAACTTGTCACCTTAAAGAAAAATTTAAGTGAAATGTCACTTTAAGTTTTCAAAATTCATGATTTATCACCTAACTTTAACATCATCTAATTTTCCATCCATTTTTAAGGGTATTTTAGTCTTTCCAAGCAAGAGGGGTTACATAGCTTTATATTTAAATTATATAAAAAAGACAGTTTACATATTGGAAAAACTAAAACAACCTTTTAAAATGGATGGAAAATTGGATGATGTTAAAGTCAAGTGACAAATCATGGATTTTGAAAACTTAAGGTGACATTTTGCTTAAATTTTTCTTTAAGGTGACAAATTGAAACTGATGTATAAGTTCATGTGACATTTCTACAAAAATTCCTTTAAAAAATTGCTAAAAAACCCAGTATAGCTGTCTGATATACTATTTCTTTTGAAAAAATTAGAAAAAAACATAGTATATCCGCGGCTATATTATTTAATTTATAAAAAATTGGAAGAAACACAGTATCGACCCGTGGCTATACTATTTCTTTTTAAAGAATTGGAAAAAACCCGAGTATAGCCGGGACCCTATAATGTTTTGTAATTTTTTTTTTGGAAAAATCCGCGTATAGCCGTGCGGCTATACTATTGCTTTTTGAAAAATAAGGAAAAAACATAGTGAGCGCCTATACAGTTTTTAAAAAAAATTGGAAAAATCCGAGTATAGCCGTGTGGCTATACGATTTCTTTTTGAAAAATTAGGGAAACAAAAAGGAAAAAGAGTATAGCCATACGGCTATACTATTTCTTTTATAAAAATTTAAAAAACCCAGTATAGCCGTTCGGCTATACTATTCCTTCTTAAAAAGGGGGAAACCCGAGTATAGCCGCCCGGCTATACTATTTCTGTTTTAAAAAATTGGAAAAAAAACCAGTATAGCTGTGCGGAATACTATTTCTCTTGAAAAAATTGGAAAAAAAAACACAGTACAGCCGTGCGTATAGCCGCGCGGCTATACTATTTCCTTTTTAAAAATTAGGAAAAAACATAGTATATCCGCACGGCTATACTCTTTCTCTTATAAAAAATTGGAAAAAAACCCAATATAGCCTTGCGAAATACTATTTCTTCACATATATGATGAAAGACATTTCTTCACTATAGCCTTGCGAAATACTATTTCTTCACATATATGATGCAAGACATTTCTTCACATATAAAATAATAAGTTGTTTAAAGCTAAAAAGTTGAAGTGGACTTTGTGGCGTTGGACACTTTTTGCCCTTCGCCCTTTCATATTGTTTGGATGTTTGATTTATTAATGTTTTCAAATAGTTCATCATTTCTTGCCTCTAATTATATTTTTAATGTTTATAATTTGAATTATCTAGTGGGAAAAAAAATCAAGTGAAAAAAATTCAAATTAAATGGGTTGGTTCTTGGGCCCGAGTACGGCACGAGCACGAGCACGAGCCCCGGCTGGCTCGTTTCAATGATTTTACTAAATGAGCCAACACGGTACGGCCCGATAAATTAAATGGGCCAGCGGGGCCCGGCACGAAAACGTTAAAAGCACGAGTTTAAATGGGACGAGCCGGCCTTGCCCGGCCCGTTTGACACCTCTACATACGCATAAACATCAGCTTGATCTTGGACAAACTTGTCCAATATGTTGAGCTTTCGTCTCCCATCCTCCTCGAAAGCAATGCCTTGCTCAACCAATGATTCTAAATAGTTATCCCTTGTTTGTTGAGTAGGGTCAGCCATCTTCCCTTTTTTTTTGCAGGCTTTAGTTTATCTCGCCCCTCAGGCCTTGGACTAGGCAAAGATGATTGTGGACTAGGCATGGCGATATCATTTGCCTCATTATCCAAATTCACCATACTTGCACTAGCCTTAGAACAACGTTGTGTGGGAGGCTCATTTATATCATTCCACTTTGGGCAATCTTTTAAGATTTCCCAAGCATGATACAGCTTGAAAGGCCTCTTCAAAGGCTTATTATCACTAAAGAAAGATCGTTTTCGCATATACGTTCTATGCATGAAAAGATAAATTTAAGTTTGGAGTTGAATAAAATTACAAATATAAATTTAAAGCTTTAATAAGAATGGGTACTTACCATATCATGTAGATTTGAGGCACTTTGGGGTTCGTATTGGCCTTAGTCAAGCATGCTTTCCAAAGAGAACATTGTTGGTTGATAGTCTTGAACTGAGAAGCAATGAACTGGTATGTTCGTCGCTCGGGTCCACTAATGCCCAAATCATTTTTTAGAAACTTTTGATATACACGCTGCCAAAATGTGTCGCTTGCTTGATTGGTGCCAATAGCCCCATCTTCACTTACGTAAACCCACCATTTGCACAATGCCTCATCTTCTTCGGGCCTCCAATTCACACATCTTTGAGATTTTGTGGATATCTTCAACAAGAATGAAAGGAGATTAATGAAATTGACAAAAGAAAAAAAAATAGAAAAATAGAAAAAATATTTTTGGTAGATTATTTGAGAAATAAGGGGGTATTTATAGAGTTTGGAGTGAGCTTTGTAGTTGGATTTGATTTCGATTAATTTAAAATATTATTATGATAGTTGAATTTTTTTTTATCATTAAAATAGCTTGGATTTAATATGGATCGTTGATTTAAGTTACTATTGGAATTATTAAAAAAATGTTTGAATTGTTAACGTTGGATTCCAACGGCAACATCATCGGTGCTTGCCACATGGCAGGACAACAGTTGCAGCACATTAGCAGCAGCGGGGCCCACTGATTCTTCCTTGCACATGGGCTTCATCAGCCTTGAGTGGGCTCCACCAAAAAGTTTGCCATTCCAGGCAATAGCTGGACTGGTATTTGGCTCCAAGTTTGGATTTTCCCAAATTTTGGCTCCTTAACTTTCTTGGGTTGGGAGAGGAATTTGGTTATAATTTGGGATTATTTGGGTTTGGCCTCATGGGTTGGAGTAGGCCTCATCATTTGGCCCGCGGGCTCATTGGCCGATGGGGGCCCGCCCGGCCCATCGAAACAAAGCTCGGCCCGACCCGTTATGGGCTTTGAGATGGCCCAACCCGCCTTGGGCAGGGCTAGACTTGGGCTGGGGTGTTTGAAGCCCAGCCCAACCCATAGGCCCGGCCCGATTAAGCCCAAGAAAGCCCGGCCCGTTAGATCCACATACATATATAATTATGTATAAATAAGAGTTTAAGATTAGGATTATATCACTTAAATCACATATATAATTTGCTTCATTTCATTTACTTTTCTTTACTCATTCCTAGTTTATAATTGGATGATTAGCACATTAATTTGTGTCAATTATTAATACAACAATTATATATTGTTCGGTTCATTTTTACACATGATTTTTCATGTTATTCACCCACTATTTTGAGTTAGTTCTTGACATTTTATAGCTTTTCACTTCCTTTTTGTGTTTTCTTAGATTTTACCTTGGTTGGAATGAAAATGAGCTAAAAGTGCATTATTTGTCATAAATTCTGTTTTTGTTCATTTTCGTAGGTCAACTTCTTGGCCTTGGATCACCATGCTCCGGTGCTCGGATGAGGTGATGATCTTCATGAGACTTGTTCCAATGGATGTTAACTACAACATATCCGAATTTGAGCTCAATTGGACAAGTATAGCTCATCCAGCCGATCCTACATGTTACAACAGCTCTTGAAATCCGAATTGGGCCAGATTTTACCTCCATAATGTTATGTTGATTTTTCTTGTTACCATACCATTTGGTAGCAAGAAATTACTTTGATTGAGTGTAATTTTCTGAGACAAAGAGAATATTTGTTAAGACAAAAACACATCATGAAGAGGAGACAAGGAGACAAGGGTGAGTTGGAAAGGAGCATAGAGAAGGCATCTTTCCTTTAGGCAATTGGAATGGGATCAGATTGGGGGGTATCATTCAGTTTTTGGCAAGGAGAGAGAGCAGGTTTTACGGAGAGAGAATTGGGAGCAGACTTTGGGGAGAGCTTGGAGCAAGGTGCAGCCAAGCAAAGTGGAGAAGAAGACTTCCACCATTGAAGACTTCAAGCTTTCACCACTTTCACAAAATCTGTAAACTCTTTCTAGTTTTAATTCAAATTTGTGTTTGAAATGATTATGAGGAACTAAACTCCATAGCTAGGGCTTAGGTTGAAGCCCTAAACATGATTACCTTATTGTTTTGATGCTTGAGTGTATGAATTTCTGAATATTGTTGATGAATTCCAATTCACCAAATTAATCTATCCTTGATGTGTGTTTTTCCTTGGTTGGCCATCTTTGAAAGCATGCTTCTTGAGATTGTTGGGATTATGTGTATATTCATGTTTTCCTAAGCAATAGATGGATGGAGTAAGAACCATCCATGTGAATTGGTTTCTTGAATACCTAATGTAAACACCATGCTATTAGGATTCTTGTGATGTTCATATTCTCTTTGAACTTAATGGGTTTTCCTTGTAATTGAATTGAAGTACGAACCATACCTAGGTTCGGTTATGAGGAGGGCACAAGTATTGTAGCACGAACCATGCACTTTACGTATCTTAGAGAGAATCAATGCATCTTGAGCCACGACCCATGGTCTTGATTGCGAACATCTTCATCAATACGTTTAGAGTTCATCACTTGAGTATTCATGAACATAGGTAGAATTGTTTAGGGTGGATTCCGAAACCCTAGTGTTTGTTACATTTTCATTTCACATTCTGATAATTCATCTCTGCCATTCTCATTTAATTTCGAAGTCCATTTACATTCATGCACTAGAAATAGGTCACTTGAACCAAACCAAAACACCCCCCCCCCCCCAATGTGTGTGTGAGTTGCGTGTTTGACACGTTTTGTGTCTTTGTCACTGTATTTTGTTTGTTTTCGTAATTGATTTGGACTTTTGGTTCGCGTCGTGTTCTTGCATTTTCTGTGCTGAATCCAACCGTATAAAGAACGTGAATTTTGGATAAACGGTTGGAAAGTTATAGGCAAAACACTGGACAGAGGTCGAAACTGAAAAACAGAATTTCGAGTCTGTACCTAACGACCGGTCGCTAGCCTCTAACGACCGGTCGCTCTTCACACATTTCTCAATTTTCGATTCTGTGAAAAACGACCGGTCATCACTGTTCATGCGACCGGTCGCTCATCACGTCAAAATTTGAGTTTCGACTCTGTAAAAAACGACCGGTCGTCACTGTTCATTTTTCACTGTTCACGCACTGTTCACAGGTGATAAAGTGGTGATAAAATGGCAATAGAAAATGCTGTTTGTGTTTTTCTTTAGCTTTCTTGTGTTGTTTCATTTCTTTTACACTTCTTTACTTATTTTTAGTTTCCTTTTTGCATTTGTGCATTTGTGGTGTGTCAATTAAGTGTTCTTTATGTACTCAAATTAGAACTTATAGGAAGCCGACAAGTTCTTCGTGGGATTGACCCCGTACTTACATAATCTATACTTCAATAGATTCGTGCACTTGCGGGTATTTTTAATTGGTTGTTTGCACATTAATTTGTGTCCTCTTAGGAATGCAACAATTTTTGGCGCCGTTGCAGGGGAACTGGCACGGTTGCTTATTTGTTTTGTTTGAGTATATTTAGAGTACTTAATTGTATTTTTATTTTTTTCTTTGTTTGTCGTTTCATTTTATTTGAGTTTGTTTTTGTTTCTTTTTATTGCAGGAACACTTTGCTTATGTCCCTTTTGAATTTGGATATTTCATTAGATTGCACAATAGAAGATATCCAAGCTCAAGCTTTGAGAGAAAGGAACATCCGACTAGCTGTGTCTACTCCATTGCCTCTTTCATTCTCACCGTTTTCATCATCACCAAGCTCACCAATAGTCGAGTCACCTCCACCTTCACCAATGGCGGCAGCAGCTGGAAACGCGGAACTTACTATGCAAGAATACTCTTCACCGCCAACAACTGGACAACCATCTTGCATAGTATATCCCGCAACCACTTTGGAAAACTTTGAGTTGAAACCGGGCATGATACACGTATTGCCTAAGTTCCTTGGAAATCCCGGAGAAAACCCCAATGCACATATCCTAGACTTTGAGGAAGTGTGTTCCACAATTAAGATCACAGGCATGAATAGTGAAGAGATAAGATTGAGACTTTTCTCATTTAGTTTGAAGGATACAGCAAAGGAATGGCTTCACTATCTACCTCCAAATTCCATCACAACGTGGACAGACCTTGCTGCAAAGTTCTTGCAACATTTTTTCCCAGCACAAAGGACAAATGAACTCCGAAGTCAGATTACAGGAATTCTGCAAAGGCCGGGAGAAAGCTTCCAGGATTACTGGGACCGTTACAAGAAACTTCTAATCACTTGTCCGCATCATAACATACAAGCTTGGCTCCTAATGCAAAACTTCTATGAAGGACTTTTTGAAGCGGATCAAAACAATGTGAATGCAGCTGCAGGAGGAACTATAATGGCCAAGACTCCAACACAAGTGCGAGAGATATTTGATCTTGTTGCTGCAAATGCTCGCCAATATAACTCAAGGCAAAAACCAGTCAGAAAAGGGGAATCCTATGATGTAAGTACCCTTTCTAGTATGGAAGCTCAGATAGCCAACCTAACCAACATGGTGAAGAGATTGGCACCAGGATCATCCAAGGTTTGTGCATTTTGCTCCACAATTGGTCATGACACTGAAGAGTGCCCCTTGGCAATGGAGGAAGCGAATGCAGTGGGTTCATTTCAAAGAAATCAGTGGCCTAAGAATGATCCTTTCTCACAAACATACAATCCGGGGTGGAGAAATCATCCAAATTTCAGGTGGAGTGACAATTCGAATGTTCAACAAGGGCCAACTCAACCACCTCAAGGCCAACAACATACTCGCCCACCTCATGGTCAAATGCACTATTTCAATCCACCACCCCCAAACCAGTCTAGTTCAAGTCAATCTCACCCACCATCCATAGGAAAATCCTTGGAAGAATTGGTTGCTTCAATGGCTAGAAACACAGATAGTTTCATCACTGAGACAAAAGGCTACATGCAGAGGAATGACGCCCACATGCAGAAAACAGATAAGGCCATTGCCAATCTAGAAAATCAAGTGGGGCAAATTGCTACAGCTTTGAGTCAAAGGGAACCTGGTATGATGCCTAGCCAATCAGTGATCAATCCAACCGGGCATGAGCATGCTAAAGCAATTACCTTGAGAACTGGTAAGGTAGTTGGTGAAGTTGATAATTCTAAAAATTTGATTCACAATGTTGATGACATGCAGGTTGAGGAAGTGATTATGCCTAATGAAAATGATGAAATCAACAAAGAGAAAGATAAACATGCAGCTTCTTCATCCGAATGGATCCCAAAGCATGAACTTGCAAGAAGGGCAAGAAAGGAGAAGGTAAGTCGTGAACCTACTGATGAAGATATCTTACGTGCTCCTTTTCCTCACAGGCTTATGAGTTCCAAAAAAATCCAACATGCAAAGGACATATTGGAAACCTTCAGAAAAGTGCAAGTCAACATTCCTCTCTTGGATGCAATCAAGCAAATTCCGAGTTATGCAAAGTTCTTGAAGGATCTTTGTACCAACAAGAGGAGATTCCAAGATCATGAAACGGTTGCACTAACGGAAGAAGCTTCTGCTGTTTTGCAAAGGAAGCTCCCTCCCAAATTAAAAGATCCAGGAAGTTTTACAATTCCTTGCACTATTGGTGATAAATTTTTTGAAAAAGCTTTACTTGATTTAGGTGCTTCAATTAATCTAATGCCTTATTCTGTTTTTGAAGCCCTAACTTAGGTGATCTTAAACCAACTTCTGTCAGCATTCAATTGGCGGACCGATCAGTGAGATATCCAAGAGGAATCTTGGAAGATGTACTTGTGAAAGTAAATGATCTCATTTTACCCGCTGACTTTTTGGTGCTAGAAATGGAAGAAGCTCCTATTCCGGGTGCGGATCTTCCATTGATTCTTGGCCGCCCTTTCATGGCCACTGCAGATACTACAATCAGTGTTCGACAAGGAACATTGACAATGACAGTTCAAGGGGAAACGATAAGGTTCAATGTATTTGATGCTTTCAAACTCCCTAGTGATGAACATGAATGTTTTCGTATTGATACATTGTGTCAAATTGTGCAAAATACCTTCGATAGTACTCATGGTACAGATTCATTAGAAAAGGCGTTGACACAAAATCCTCAAGTTGCTGAAATTGATGACGATGAATTACTTGAGGCTGTGCAATTCCTTGATGCATGTCCAGCCATACCACGTAAGTACACTCCTAATTTTATACCTTTGCCAGTCAATACTGAAAAGCTTGTTCCTTCTCTTGACAGGGCACCTGAGTTAGAGCTCAAACCATTGCCATCCCACTTGAAGTATGTTTATTTAGGTGAAACAGAAACATTGCCCGCGATTATAGCTAGCAATCTCGATGTGGAAAATGAAGAGAAGTTGATGCGGGTGTTAAGAGAACACAAGGGAGCAATTGGTTGGAGTATTGCAGACATCAAGGGAATAAGCCCAACGAAATGCATGCACAGAATTTTATTGGAGGATGATTCCAAACCTACCATAGATGCTCAACGCAGGTTAAATCCAGTAATGACAGAGGTAGTCCGAAAAGAGATTCTGAAGCTATTGGATGTGGGTATAATTTATCCTATTTCCGATAGCAAGTGGGTAAGCCCGGTCCAAGTGGTTCCTAAAAAGTCAGGAATAACTGTTGTAAGAAATGAGGAAAATGAACTTATTCCATCTCGTGTCAAAACGGGGTGGCGTGTTTGCATTGATTATAGAAAATTAAATAACGCCACCCGTAAAGATCATTTTCCATTACCATTTATTAACCAAATGCTTGAACGACTTGCAGGTCACAGTTACTACTGCTTCTTGGATGGCTATTCAGGATACAACCAAATTGCCATCGCTCCTGAAGACCAACACAAGACGACATTCACATGTCCTTATGGTACCTTCGCCTACCGACGTATGCCATTTGGATTGTGTAATGCCCCGGCCACCTTCCAACGATGCATGATGAGTATTTTCTCCGATATGGTAGAAAAATTTATTGAAGTATTCATGGATGATTTTAGTGTGTTTGGTCATTCATTTGATTCATGCCTTAACAACTTATCTTTAGTTTTGCAAAGATGCCGGGAATGCAACTTAATTCTCAATTGGGAAAAGTGTCATTTCATGGTACAACAGGGAATTGTTTTAGGTCATGTGATTTCCAGTCAGGGCATTGAGGTTGACAAAGCCAAAGTAGACGTGATAAGCGGTTTGCCACCTCCCACATCAGTGAAAGAGATCCGATCCTTCTTAGGACATGCCGGGTTCTATAGAAGATTCATAAAAGATTTTTCTAAGATCTCTCGACCATTGTGTAGCTTGCTTGCTAAAGATGCAAATTTTGATTTTAATGATGAATGTTTGGCAGCTTTTCAAAGGCTCAAAACTCTTCTCACAACTGCACCTATCATTATGCCTCCAAATTGGAATTTACCTTTTGAATTAATGTGTGATGCATCTGATTTTGCAGTTGGAGCTGTATTGGGACAAAGAGTTGAGAAGAGATTGCATGCCATATATTATGCAAGCCGTACTCTTAATGATGCTCAGTTGAACTATTCAACTACTGAGAAAGAGCTTTTAGCTGTAATTTTTGCTTTAGAGAAATTTCGTTCGTATTTGATAGGCTCTAAAGTAATTGTTTTTACTGATCATGCAGCTTTGAAATATCTCTTGGCAAAGAAGGAAGCAAAACCAAGATTGATACGATGGGTTTTGTTGCTCCAAGAGTTTGATATAGAAATCAGAGATAAGAAGGGATCGGAGAATGTGGTAGCTGACCACCTTAGCCGATTGATCACTAACTCCAATACCGAAGAAGACACTCTTCCTCTTCGTGAATCCTTTCCTGATGAGCAACTTTTTGCATTACAAGTTTATGACCCATGGTATGCTGACATTATCAATTTTCTTGCTACAGGAAATATACCCAAGGACTTGTCAAGATGGCAAAGAGATTTGAAAAAACTTCATGTTCGGCACAAGGAGGCGATTGAGCCAAAACCCCCTAAGTGACCATGGTATGTTGGAAGTCCGGCAAAAGACTTTAAACTTAGCGCTTCTTGGGAGGCAACCCAAGGTGAAGAGAAGAGTTTGATGTCATCCTAATCGCTTCAAAGTGGAGTTTCTCTAGAGTCAAACTTTTTTTTTTTTTCTTTTATTTTATTTTATTTTATTTTATTTTATTTTATTTTTAAGTTAGAGTTACAAATCTCCAACCAAGGTAATTTCGAATTTCTTGTTGTTTCTCTTTGTTTTTCTTACTCTTTTGCTTTCCTTTACTTGTTTGTGTTTTTATTTTGTTGTTAAGTTTGGGAAGTAGATTGCTTCATGATTGCACAATCAGGTATTGGACGTGAATGCTTATTCTATTTCTGAACATGTGATTACATATATCAACTTGAAAATGCATACATAAAATTCCTAATCACATGTTCATTGTTGCATTCTGCGCCACCTGAGGCTTCTGCTAATTGCCTCTGTCTATTCTTGCTTGTAGAACCTGCAACAGCTCTACATGATCTTCATTCCTCTTTTGCAGCATCTCTACATGCTGGCTGGCACTGTAGAGCCGCTTCTGCAGGTCCGCCACATGAGCTTTCAGAGCAGCCACCTCCTTGCTCAGTGCTCCGCACTCTCGTGTTCTCGCCAGTAGGCGCATGCCCAAATTGGTAGCCGAGACCGCATTGAGCACTGTTAGATTGTGGGACTCGTCCACTGCCATCGAGTCAGACCTCTGCGCCACATGCAGATGATCCGCCACTGTAAGTCTGCTGACAGTCATGCCTTGCGGCAGTACTGCCCTACACCGCACGGCCTCAGAGAAATTCGAGGCCGAGCCATGATGGTATGAGGAGTTTGGGAAAATAGGGTTTGGAGGAGCCCTTATCTGGGCATTCGGTGGTGCAAGTGTTAACTCAAGGTTAAGATCATCAACAAGCATATCTGAGGATGCCATTGATTTTTATGTCTGGACTATTTGATGGTTTTTTTCTTGAGTTTGCAGGTTGAAATGCAGGGTACTTCTCCTTTCAGTCGAGAAGTGGTTTATATAGACATATGCTCATAGCGGAGCCGACACCACTTTGCATTTCCTGAGCAATTTGCGGTTGCGTACAGTTAAACAGGGAAGCATTTCCACTTTCACTTTACTTTTCTTTTCCTCCCTGTTTTCTGGTGCATTGTGTTTTGATTTCTTTTTAGTTTGTCGTCTTTGTTTTATTTCAGTTGGGGAAGTGTGCTTTGTTTCTTTTTAGTTTGTCGCATTCCCTTTATTCAAGTTTGGGAAGTGTGTTTTGTTTTTCTTCTTTGTCTTTTGCAACTTTCTTTTATTTTATTTCCAAAAACGAAAAAAAAAAAAAAAAAAAAAACGGAAAAGGGCAACACAAACAGGCACACCAATAATACATTAGAATTCACTTTTTCCCAGTGCTCGGTGTCTCGACCATAGGACCTTTGAGTTTGCCCCTATGGCTATCCTCTTCCGGGGCTTCACGCACAGCCTCTTGGGGCTCATCACTCGAGCTCCCAAAGAGCGCACTCTTAGCTTGAGCGTAACCGCTCTCGCGATCTGTTTTCTTGCGTTTACCCGGTCGGTCTAGGTCCTCCAGCTGCTTTCTCATGTCCTGGGCGTAAACACTTACCATCTTGGAGAGATTTTTGTTCTCTTCCCGCAACGCCTCCAGCTGGTGTCGATTCACCTCTAATATCCTTGCCCTTTCTGTTTTTAAACTTTTAATAATACTCTGGCACTCTTCAACCATACTTCGCTCTGCTGCCAACTGACCTCTTAGCACCTCCACCTCATGGGACTTCGCAATTAGGCGATGACCCATACTTGCGACTGTTGCCGTGCTTTGGACGCTTAGCGCCAGAGCATCGCTCACGACCCGGTTGTCATCCCTTGATCCCAGCACCCGTATATCCTTGGGAGTCACTAGATTTCTAGCAACTCCAAGGGCAACATCGTTGTCCAACAGTATTGAGTCATTCACTGTTACGTGCCCCCGTGCAGAGGCAAAGTAGGGCATCCACACTGGTGCCACTGCTTGGCCCTGAGTCTGAGTCGGTGGAGCTAGGTTGAGATCCAACGAGAATGGGTAGGAAGAGGCCATTTGAACTTTCTTTTCTTTTGTTCTTTCTTTTCTCTTTTGTGTGTTTCTGAGTTTGTGTGTTTTTCCCCAACTCTTTCTCTTCTTCTTTTATAGAGTTAGTTTCTACGTAACCCTAGCCACTGAGCTTCTGGTTTGGCGCGGCCCTTACAGCCTATCCCCCTCTGTCGCCTCACCTATCCCCCAACCCCTTTAATTGCATTTCCGCCTTTCAGCGCTTTCAAGAAACGAAAGTCGTCACGCCTTCCTATGAAGGCAATAATTCTGACTTGGGACCGTGAGAGAGACCTCTGCACGAGACACGTCTCTCACTTTGTATCCCGTGACTCACAAGTGCCGAGACATCAGGGCCCACTTTTTCTATTTTTCTGGGTTCTCGCTCTTTGTGCTTCTGACTTGGTTTCTTTGTTTTATATACTTTCTTCGCTTTTGGGCTTTCGTTTGGGTTGGGCTTTCATTTTGGTTTGTGCGTCTCTTTGGGTTGGATTTCTGCTTGTCTGAGACTGTTGTTAGGGCTTACTGTTCTGTTTTGTTTTGTTTTGCAACCGTGTTGTAGTTGTTTTTCTTGTTTGTTCTTGTTTTTACTTGCTTTTTTCCCTTTATTTCTTGTTCTAACATTGTTGATGCCTAAATTCTTTAACATTGAGGACAATGTTTGTTTCTAAGTTTGGGAAGGGATATCAAGTCTTTTTCGTTTCGCTTAAATTCTTGCTTTATTTTTGTTTTCTTTTCTTTTCTGTTTTGAGTCTTGTTGTTTTCAAGTCACTTTCCGGACATAAATGATGAGATTGTGATGAATGTTTACATGACTTGATTGAAAATGCTAAAAAAATAATAATTTGTTATTCACTAAATGGCATTGTTCTAGCATATGATATGTTTGAAACCCTCTATGCACTTGCCATTTGTTTCATAATTCTCCAGTTGAGGGACTTGCATGATCCAAAGAATTGTATCAAGCATGAGTTAGACTTGTATAACCATATAATGTGAGCTTTGAGCCTTATGCTTCAATTCATGAGTGTTATACACATATTCTTATTTTCTTGTCATCCGAGTTGTTGTTTGATCTCATTATTCTTTGATTTGGTTGAGCACTTAAAAGTCACTCATTCTTGTGCAATTTGATTACATGACATTTGAGAAATGATATTAAGGCCCTCTTTGGACCGTTTGTGCCTTTCAAGCTAACCTTATGCATGCTTAAGCATGATTTTCCATTGTTAACCACCTTGAGCCTATATGTAAGCCTTTTCTTTCAAGTAACCAATTATTACTTCTAGCCTTAGCCTGAAAAACAAGAATTTACCTTTCTAAGGAACTCATGAGCTTTAATTTAGATGTGTTTTTCATGCTAAGTTTGGGAAGGGTTATTACATTTTGAAAAAAAAAAAAAAAAAAAAAAAAAGAGTACTTCACTCAAAGGGTGAAAGAAAAGAGAAAAGAGAAAAGTTGTGGTTAAGTGGCAATGGTTTCAAATTCAATTCCATGTTTCTTGGTTGTTCAAATGGAAGAAAGGAGTGTGAATCTTAATTTGTGGAGGTATAAGGCTTTGTGGTCTATTTGATCACCCAAACAAAAAAAAAAAAAAAAAAGAAAAAGAAATTCTCAAGCGTGATGTTACAAAGTCTTTTAGTCAACGATTATATGCTCTTACATTGTGAGTTCCTTGGACTTTGTTGTATCCATATCCTTCATTTCTTACTCACCTTACACCCTTAGCCCCATTACAACCTATAATAAAGACCTAAATTGATCCTAAATGTCATGTGGTTGAATTGCACACGTTCTTCTTCTTTTAAGTGTTTAGCATCCTTCTTGAGATCATATTCATGCATGTTTTTCAGCTTGCTAATTTTGAGTTAAGTCCCTTATGGTTTAACTCTATTCTCATATCTACTATTGAGTGTTGCATTGTAACCCTCTTCCGAGTGATTCATTTGTGAGAGGACAACTTTGGTGAGATTTGAAGTTACATTTGTGCTTGGTTTGATTTTTGAAGTTGTGTGAAAACTGAAATTGGAGAGTGAGTTCCATTTGGCCATCACACTACTACACTTGAGCATGTTGTGTTCTGAACTTTGCCGCCTTGTGACTAATGCCTAAACTGAGTTTTTCTTGTGAAAACTTTTGAGTCGTTTGCATGAGTCGCTCTCTCTTTGGAAAGTGTTCGGAAAGTTTTGTTTCGAGTCTTGTTTTAGTTTCTGTTTTGCTCGAGGACTAGCAAAAGATAAGTTTGGGAAGTTTGTTCGGTTCATTTTTACACATGATTTTTCATGTTATTCACCCACTATTTTGAGTTAGTTCTTGACATTTTATAGCTTTTTATTTCCTTTTTGTGTTTTTTTTAGATTTTACATTGGTTGGAATGAAAATGAGCTAAAAGTGCATTATTTGTCATAAATTCTGTTTTTGTTCATTTTCGTAGGTCAACTTCTTGGCCTTGGATCACCATGCTCCGGTGCTCGGATGAGGTGATGATCTTCATGAGACTTGTTCCAATGGATGTTAACTACAACATATCCGAATTTGAGCTCAATTGGACAAGTATAGCTCATCCAGCCGATCCTACATGTTACAACAGCTCTTGAAATCCGAATTGGGCCAGATTTTACCTCCATAATGTTATGTTGATTTTTCTTGTTACCATACCATTTGGTAGCAAGAAATTACTTTGATTGAGTGTAATTTTCTGAGACAAAGAGAATATTTGTTAAGACAAAAACACATCATGAAGAGGAGACAAGGAGACAAGGGTGAGTTGGAAAGGAGCATAGAGAAGGCATCTTTCCTTTAGGCAATTGGAATGGGATCAGATTGGGGGGTATCATTCAGTTTTTGGCAAGGAGAGAGAGCAGGTTTTACGGAGAGAGAATTGGGAGCAGACTTTGGGGAGAGCTTGGAGCAAGGTGCAGCCAAGCAAAGTGGAGAAGAAGACTTCCACCATTGAAGACTTCAAGCTTTCACCACTTTCACAAAATCTGTAAACTCTTTCTAGTTTTAATTCAAATTTGTGTTTGAAATGATTATGAGGAACTAAACTCCATAGCTAGGGCTTAGGTTGAAGCCCTAAACATGATTACCTTATTGTTTTGATGCTTGAGTGTATGAATTTCTGAATATTGTTGATGAATTCCAATTCACCAAATTAATCTATCCTTGATGTGTGTTTTTCCTTGGTTGGCCATCTTTGAAAGCATGCTTCTTGAGATTGTTGGGATTATGTGTATATTCATGTTTTCCTAAGCAATAGATGGATGGAGTAAGAACCATCCATGTGAATTGGTTTCTTGAATACCTAATGTAAACACCATGCTATTAGGATTCTTGTGATGTTCATATTCTCTTTGAACTTAATGGGTTTTCCTTGTAATTGAATTGAAGTACGAACCATACCTAGGTTCGGTTATGAGGAGGGCACAAGTATTGTAGCACGAACCATGCACTTTACGTATCTTAGAGAGAATCAATGCATCTTGAGCCACGACCCATGGTCTTGATTGCGAACATCTTCATCAATACGTTTAGAGTTCATCACTTGAGTATTCATGAACATAGGTAGAATTGTTTAGGGTGGATTCCGAAACCCTAGTGTTTGTTACATTTTCATTTCACATTCTGATAATTCATCTCTGCCATTCTCATTTAATTTCGAAGTCCATTTACATTCATGCACTAGAAATAGGTCACTTGAACCAAACCAAAACACCCCCCCCCCCCCCCCAATGTGTGTGTGAGTTGCGTGTTTGACACGTTTTGTGTCTTTGTCACTGTATTTTGTTTGTTTTCGTAATTGATTTGGACTTTTGGTTCGCGTTGTATTCTTGCATTTTCTGTGCTGAATCCAACCGTATAAAGAACGTGAATTTTGGATAAACGGTTGGAAAGTTATAGGCAAAACACTGGACAGAGGTCGAAACTGAAAAACAGAATTTCGAGTCTGTACCTAACGACCGGTCGCTAGCCTCTAACGACCGGTCGCTCTTCACACATTTCTCAATTTTCGATTCTGTTAAAAACGACCGGTCGTCACTGTTCATGCGACCGGTCGCTCATCACGTCAAAATTTGAGTTTCGACTCTGTAAAAAAAGACCGGTCGTCACTGTTCATTTTTCACTGTTCACGCACTGTTCACAGGTGATAAAGTGGTGATAAAATGGCAATAGAAAATGCTGTTTGTGTTTTTCTTTAGCTTTCTTGTGTTGTTTCATTTCTTTTACACTTCTTTACTTATTTTTAGTTTCCTTTTTGCATTTGTGCATTTGTGGTGTGTCAATTAAGTGTTCTTTATGTACTCAAATTAGAACTTATAGGAAGCCGACAAGTTCTTCGTGGGATTGACCCCGTACTTACATAATCTATACTTCAATAGATTCGTGCACTTGCGGGTATTTTTAATTGGTTGTTTGCACATTAATTTGTGTCCTCTTAGGAATGCAACATATATATATAAAAATAAGATGAACAATATATCATATCACCAAATATAATCATATCAAGAAACATAATCGTACCACCAAATATAATCATGCTTTTCTTGAACACATCACCAAACATTTGCATATTTATTCATACCATCCTTTAAAAAAAATATTTTTTTGATACTTATTATTTTTTAAAATTATTTCTTAAAACGTATTACGGTCTAATTATGTAATAACATTAAAAATAATACTTGGTTTTATTATTTTTGTGGAAAATCTTATTAAGTTGTGTGACTTTATTGGGTGTTTTATGAATTTGGTTTGATATGAAAATATTGGAATTAAGTGAGTTTAATCTCAAATTTGGACTAAAATGCCCTTATGATTAAGTTTATGATTTTTTCAATTGAAGTAGGCCCGTTTCGGCTCGGCCCGTTGGGCTTAGCCCAGCCAGGCCCGATGGGCTTTCTCAAGCTCAGCCCATGGGTCGGGCTTGGGTTTTGAATTTTCTAAAAAAACCTAGCCCAACCCGGCCCAATATTTTCTCTCTCCTCTTTAAAGCCCAGCCCGCCCCGGCCTATTGACGAGCCCTAGGTTGGAGATGACCTTACTCAATAAATAAATATAAATAAATAAAAAATTATGTTAAAGAGTAACCTGTTTGGTTTAAGGTTTACGAGCTTGGGAATGAGTTTCAAATTGCATTCCCATGTTCGGTAAGTGCACTCTTGGGAATGCAATTATGGACTCATGGGTATGGACTTCTCATGTATGGGGAAAGTTCATACCCTTGCTTACCTTGGGAAATTTTTCCCCCCATTTGGGAAAACATTTAATTCATTTTTTGGACTAACTTACCCATGTTATTATTTATAAATACCACTTTTGAACCTTAAAAACTCTTAATATATTAACCTTTAATAATTAAAAAATCAACGGTATTTTTGGAAGCTTGATAACTTTTCATTCGTAATATTGCACTAACTAAACATGACAATGGGTGATAGTTGCATTTCCTAATCCTCATTTCCTAGCGTTCCCAAATGCGAAATTAGACGTGGGAAGTTTATTTCCAAGAAGTTCAATCCGCAACCAAACGGGCCCTAATGGTTTTCTTTTAGGTAGGTTTGGTTTGTTTCCGCATTTGGGCTGGTGTGCATATGTAGTTTGAGCTTGCAACCAAACGAAAGTAACAGAAAAAACCGTGGCAGAAGTCCATTGGGCTATTTGTAGGTCTCAAGAAACTTCCAATTGAAAAGCAACGACCTGGCCCCAGCCCCAGCCCCAGCCCAAGTAACCGTCGCCGAAATTTGACCTTTTTCAGATCCAACCATCTTCCAACGTTCTATCCTCTTCTCATAATTATGTTCCAATCGGATAACCACAAAGCAACCTACTCCTTAAACCACTGTACTCGCCACTCACCTCAAAAACCCCACTTCTCCAGACGACGCCGTCTCGTCCGCTAACGATCCCAAGAAGCGAGTAGTTATAATTTTCATTACTCTCGGCATTAGGCCAAATCCCAACAATAATCTCACCTTTTTCAACCCAACTTTGTTCAAAATCAAACGAATCTCAATCCCTCTCTCCGTCTCTCTCAACTCTCAAACTCTCTCTGCTTCTCCTTCTCCAATGGCTTCCGCAGTGCCCGAAACCCTAAGCCGAGAACAGTATGTGTACCTGGCCAAGCTCGCCGAGCAAGCCGAGCGCTACGAGGAGATGGTGAGCTTCATGGAGAAGCTGGTGGTGGGGTCCACCGCCGCCGGGACTGAGCTGACGGTCGAGGAGCGCAACCTGCTCAGTGTTGCCTACAAGAACGTCATCGGCTCGCTCCGGGCGGCTTGGCGCATAGTGTCATCGATCGAGCAGAAGGAGGAGGGACGCCGGAACGAGGAACACGTGGCGCTCGTCAAGCAGTACAGATCCAAGGTCGAGACTGAGCTCTCGGCCATCTGCGCCGGAATTCTCCAGCTTCTGGAGAAGCACCTTGTTCCATCGGCTTCTACTGGAGAGTCCAAGGTCTTCTACTTGAAGATGAAGGGCGATTATCATCGATACCTCGCTGAGTTTAAAAATGGCGATGAGAGAAAAACCGCTGCTGAGGACACCATGGTTGCTTACAAGGCTGCTCAGGTATTTTCATTTCTTTTTCCTTCGATTTAATTCACTTAAAAACCAAATTTAATTTAGTTTGATTTGGTTTAATTGGATTGGTGTGAAGGATATTGCGCTGGCTGATTTGGCGCCTACGCATCCAATAAGGTTGGGGCTGGCGCTCAATTTCTCGGTGTTTTACTACGAGATCCTTAATTCCTCAGAGAAAGCTTGTAGCATGGCTAAACAGGTTTGGGCTTCCTTTGAAATTCTTGAAGTTATTGGTTTAAAGACTTGTAATTCTTTACTTCTTATGGTATGATCATATGAATAGAAAACACTGGAGTATGTTGAATTTTGAATGTGGGTGCGAAAGATCTTTAGGTTGCTTGCCTAGGTATTTGTTAATTTGAAATTAGGGCAGCTTCATTTGTATGGAGGCAAATTAGTATTGGAATACATAAGCTACAATGGTGTTGCTTACTGTAAAACTCTTTCTGTTAGTTTGAGGATGTTGAAGTATTTTATTTTACTCAATGTGCTACAAATTTATGCTGTTCTGGACATAATTGACTGAGAAGTAGACTCTTGGAAACGCCTGTTTCTTCCATATTTTGGTCCTTAGCCGCCAATATTTTTCTTTAAAAGTAAAAAGGTATTCTTTTGATTGCATAAATCTTTAGCAGTGCTCAATGACACTCCAACCTAGCCTCCTCCACGGTCTTCAATTCTGAGGGAAAATGAAATGAAGGGATTACCCATCCCACCACGTAATGACCCTGTTAGTGCCTCTTCCACCTTTGCTGATGCACATTTGCATCATTTATGTTATCCATATTGAATTTATTATCAAAACATATTAGGCTAGCAGATGAATGTGCAGTAAATAGGTAAGATCATCATGTCACCATCTAATCCCTGCAGTAACCAATATTTGGTTTAATCTACACAGTTATAGTTGTTCATCTACATGTATACTATGTAAGTCCTTGTATATTTATTAAGTGTTATTTAGTCTGTGCATTTGTTATTGTTAATTTATATGTATATATGTACTATATATAAATCACTCTTGTTTAATTGTTGCGGTTATTTAATCTACTCCATTTGTTATTGTCTACACTTTTATTATTGTTATTTAATCTATACATAAACCATATAAGTCGCTATACATATACTTATTATGTTGTGTATTCAGTCATATTTCAGTAACTAGTAAACCCTTTCTAAGTAAGAGTGTGTATCTGCACACATTATGTTCACCCTAATCAGTCCAAATATGTATACAGTTAAGTTGCTTTGTTTTGGTCATAATAGTAAGCATCTCCTAAAGTTTCATTGGAAGTTTCCATTTTTTCAAACAATTTCCGTTGCTTCTCTCGAAGTCCATAATCTATTGATGTTTTTGACTAAATTTTCGTGTTTTGGACCTCTGGTATATTTTCCGGACCGATATTTAAGACCCTGGCCTGCAAGACATCACACATTCTTGGATAAGGCACTATAAATTAGCATTTCTAATTCGGTAGGATTTTCTCACTTCTTCTGAGATGCAATATGCTATTAGGAGACCAAGATTAGCAAGAAGTTGATTGTGATTATTTATAGTATTATATTTGCTACACCAACATAGTATGATTATTACTTTGATAGCATGCAAAGTGCACCTTCTATGCTGGAGGCTAATGGTAATGGTAATACTGGACTCTTTTTTTCGCTTTGGTGAAGATAAGAATGGACTTTGACTGTATGGTTGCAAGGGTTGCTTGATTGAATTTATTCATTAATTGTTTTCTCTTTCCCTCTTGAGGTTTCTTTTGCTTGCATTTGTAGATGGATAATTGGGAATTATGGATGTATAGATGAGAAGAAGGGAAAATGTTAACTTGGGAATTTTAGATTTTTGTGTGGTGTTTTGGCATGATTAAATTTTATAGACTGTAAGCGGATGAACTCACTTATGTTCTACCTATAAAGAGTTCATTTAGTTAGGAAAGAAGCCAAGCTTGACATTGAGTGGCACCAGCTAGCAAGACCAAGCAAAGGCAAGAGATACAATTATATTCACTAGGAATAGAATAGTTACGCAGCAATTACAATTGGCCTCAATACCCTATGCATGTTTATCTATGTGACATAGATGCAAAACGTAATTTATGGCATGGACTTCATAGTATGTTAGTGTGATCAATTGTCTGTTGTGTTTCATAACATTTAGATATTGAAAATCTGCGTCCAAAAATCTTTGGGTAAGGGTTTCATCTCATGTGAGGCATATATTCTAGTCATAGGAAAGCTAAGAGCTAATTAATAGTTAGAAAACTTTGGAGGGCAAGTGCAAGAATTAAGCCAAAATGCATTTGGTATCAACTAAGGATAATTTAGGAGGCTACCTAATAATTCCCCACAAATTCGATGGTCTAGAGAGAACAAGTTTTTGGAATGCAAAAGTACTTAAAGGTGCTTGTGAATCCCTTAATGAAGAAATAAAAATCCTGATAGGTTAAAGGAACAAACTGAACCCAATTAATGTCAGAAAGGTATATGGTCACAAATGAAGTGATAAATCAAGCTCAATGTGCTTGGTGCGAGCTTGGAAAACCAGACCAGAAACCATGTTTGTAGCATTGAGGTTACCAAACTATAGCAGTACCGGATTTGAAAGAAGTAAATGGAGCTAATGAGAAAAGGTGGATAATCCAAGAAATCCTGGCACAAACTTGAGTAAGTGAGCAATGCACTGGAACAAGAGACAGTAGTCTTCTTTTGGCAATACAAAAAATCAGGTTGGGGCCCAAGAAAACTTAGAAACCAGAAGTTGAAGACCGAGAAAACCAACGCAATCAACATTACAGAAAGCATAAACAGCAACGGTACTAGAAGATGGTCAAAAATCTAATACAGAATCCAGAGTTACTTTGAGAGACTGTAGAATGTGCTCAATAGCAACAAGATGTAGGGTTCATAGTACACTCATAGATTGAGCAGCATGATGAATTGCAAAGGTGATGTTTGGATAAGTCATAGTCAGCTACTGGAGTAAGCAAACTAAACAATGGTATTCAGTAGTGTCTGAAAGGGTGAGTATGCAAAATTGCAACTTAGTGCTTGAGGGAGTGGTGCCTGTTTGCGCTTTCCCATAACATTGCCTAGTTGCCCGAGATGGAAAGCCTGAATGTAAAGAAGACAACTCAAGGCCTAGAAAATAATTAAGTGTGCCAAGATTCAATATTTAAAATTTGTTGCAGAAAGTGGACATATAGGAGGAAAGCAAAGATGGTGTGTCTCTGGCTATCACAATTTCATCCACATGCAGCAATAGGGCCATCACATGAGAGTGACATTTAAATACAAATATGGAGGGATCTGTGTGTAACCATAGGATGAAGGATTTAAATT
This sequence comes from Prunus kanzakura, assembly GCA_020521455.1. NCBI lineage: Eukaryota > Viridiplantae > Streptophyta > Magnoliopsida > Rosales > Rosaceae > Prunus > Prunus kanzakura. Next base: position 299,926 of record BPUM01000830.1, read on the forward strand.
GCTGAAACTAGGCATGAGGAGTTTGTTTGGGCCCATTAATAGCCTTGTCAAGCTGGAAAAAAATGGTTAGGATGCTGGGATCCCCAAACCTAGAGAGAGGAAATGTCGGGGTGCAAGGGGCAAGGTGGTGATTAGGAAAACAGAATAAGAGGAAGTTACAAATGATGGAGAGAAATTTGATTTTGGTTGTTAAACTCTCTAATACTATTTAAGGTTTTGTTGTTTTTTTAGTTATTCAATTCATCTCAACTGGGTTACATATACTAGTTATAGGAAAGTGTGAGTCCTATTTAATAGTTAGGGAAATGCAAAGGTCTAATTAATAATAACTGGAAAGTGTAAAGATCTAATTAATAGTTCCATAGAAGTTTAAAGGGAAGGTACAATAACTAAAGCCAAAGTACACTTTGTCATTTACATTAAGGAGGCTACCTAATACCTTGTCTTGGTTTTATCATCTATACTTTTGATCAATGGAGGAGGGGGGATTCGAACTTGGGACCTCTTCCAACATTCGAAAGAGAAGTACCACTAGACTAAGAGCTAGTTGGTTTTATTGTCTATACTTTGTTAACTCCTCATACATGAGCTGATATAACATATCTGTTCCGATTGACTTGATAATCTCTAGATTTCTTAAACTACCTTGCGTTATATGCAGGCTTTTGAGGAAGCTATTGCTGAGCTTGATACGCTGGGAGAGGAATCATACAAAGACAGCACCCTTATCATGCAACTGCTGAGGGACAACCTCACTCTTTGGACTTCAGATTTGCAGGTCAGTGCTACTTTCAAATTGAGTAATTTTTGCAGCGATTTATGTAGTGGGGATGATATACTGTTTGACTTTCGATGCATAAAATAAGCAAAAAATCATCAGAATATATTAATTGAAACCTTAAAATCAAGGGTCCAATGTCATGATATACTGGTTGAATTTTGATGCATAAAGTAGGAAATATATTTATAATGCTCTGTATGACTAAGAAATAAAAGGGGTTTGATTCCCTTGCATGCGTATGGTCTTTTAGTTTGCAAATTTAGTAATGGGTGTGAAGTGCAGGCCATAAATCTGCAAGGTTGCATTTTAGCTTCTAAAAGCCTTTCCTAAATATACCTGTGTTTGGATTCTTGCAGGAGCAGATGGATGAGGCTTAAGCACTGGATTCTTAATCTCCTTGAGGGAGGTGGGCTTGAATGTCACAAATATTCTGTAATCTGCCGACGACTCTATTATGTCCTTATGTGCATACCATGTGCTCATGTTGACATGTTTCCTTCGAATTTGTTTGGTTTGGTTAATGAGTAGTAAGATGATTCCTAGTATTTTTTTTTTTTACGTGCTCTACTTTTAGCTTATGATACGATTGGAAAAAAAAGAATTGAGACCATTCTGATTCCAGGACGACACTCTCTATTCATCAGTTTAGCTGCCTTATTTTGAAGGCATAAAGTTGTCACCCAAAGGTTTTTGCCTTTCGCCTTTCTTGCCCCCATCTTGCTCATAATATTTTCCCTCTTATTTACATTGGTTCATTTTATGTTCTTTTGGATTACATTGGAGAGAATCGAACGTTAAAGTTGCCCTGGTCCTAACTCAATTCTCCACCTCCCTCGCCACTTGGGCTAACCCTTTATGTGCTTTTTCATCAACGCATTGTGTTGGGAGCTTCTATAATGAGGGGGTGTGTTGAGGGGTACAATCCTGCCGTCCAATGATAACCCTGCAATTTGATTGAAAGGCTATTAAGACCCCCGCAGTATAACCCTACACCATAACCTCTCATTACAGTCACTCTCTGTTGTGTTGTGTTGTGCATCATTGATAAGTTTGGAGGAGCCTGAAAATGCTGCTCATCTCTCTAGTGAATTGCATAGCTACCAGTCCATTCTGTCAAGGGTGATTTTCATTTGAGAAATGGGCTTGTTTGGTGATGAGAGTCCAGCCTTGTGATGAATGTTGCTAATAATAATCACTTCAATGGTCACTTTTTAACATAATCAAGCTCACAGCTTTGATTCAAACAGTGGGGCGCTGAATTACAAATTCCAAGGTCTCTTCTCATCAATCCTTTCCTTGGTAGGAATTCTAAGCAGCTCTAACATCAAGAAGGCATAAATGGCCAACTGAAAACTACACCCATCATTGTCTGTCCCAAAGAAAGAAAACATGTTCTTTCATTCACTCAAAGCAATAAAACTCCGAAACCAACTTCACTTGGCCTTGCTCATTGCAAATAATCTACCATTTCAGCTCAAGAACCAAGGTGTTTTTGGTCTTCTCCCAGCTGCTGATTAATCATTGGCGCCTCATGGGAAAAGTTGATCTCATTCAAAACTTGATAACTGAATTTATTCCCTGTTCGAAGTCTATTATTCCCTGTTCGAAGCAATCATGCGTTGTAGTTTGTACATCCAGTTAAGTTCAAGCGGGAACTCTCTTCTAAACCATTTGACTTCTACTCTGTATTTGAACCCAAAACTTGTCAATTTGGATGACGAGAACATGTCCCTTAACTAGTAATACTGAAATTTCGTAAAAATACATTCCTTGTTCGACTCTTTACTCCTTACATTATCTTATTTTATTTTATATACAGTTCATATCAAGAAAGGGTGAATCGAAGTAAGACTTCAAGTATAGGGGGGTATTTGCTATTAATCAATAGATTTCCTCCGTGGTTGAGATCCAATATTACATTCAAAAATGTATATTATTAACCATAATAACAATAAAATACTGCAATTCTGCATCACTGATCAATTTTTTAAAATAATCCAGCATTTTCTGTGGCAGCATCATAATAAGGTTATTAAAATTGTGAAGGAAAAAAGAAACAGACTCCTCTTGGAATGAGCAAGTACGCATTGGTATCTCTAACCCTAATATTTCCCAATGTATTCATACACTATCTTCCACAACAATCGACAACTGCTAATTTTGACATCATCATTACTGATTAAAGAAAGTCTAGAATTTATAAAAATTGCTAGTGGAAGGGAAAGAAGAGGACAAATCACAAACGGAACAAAAGTAGATCCGTTACAGCAGAGAGACACATTTTAATTTTATTATTGTATATAAATATAAATAATTAATATATATCAGGTCTGAGTCTCAGCTCTGGCTGGTGCTGGATGCTTTTGATGCTTGGGGGGCTCGGGGTTTGAGAGAGAAAGAGAGAGTGCTCGAATCTCAAACACTTGCAAAAACCCTAAAGACCAAAAAGAATGGACAAATTAATATCCATTGTCCTCTCATGCCATTGCCATGCAGGTCCAATAGATTTTTAAGCTTTGCTTGCTCTGGCCGTTTGCATGAAGCATGAAGCTCTTACAAATTACAGTTAAAGTGTGTCAAAGTAAAAGGCTGTTTTTGTTTAATTTAATTCAACTTTGTGATGCACGATTACACGTGATTTGGGATATGTTTGTAGTAAAAAGTGTTTCACATTTGGTCTTGTATAATTTTTGGGAGCCAAAACCCCATAAAAGAGGAGGGTGGTGGTGGTGGTGGTGGTGGTGGAAAGGCTAACACAGAGAGAGAGAGAGAGAGAGAGAGAGAGAGAGAGAGCATCTCTAGGAGAAGAAAAAAGGGTTGGAAATTTGTGTTGGTAAAGTCTAGAAAAGGGAAAGATTCAAAGATCATGTTTCTTTTAGATCTTGTTTTGTTTTGAAACCCTACTTTTTATGAATGCAGGATTGAGTATCCTAAGTAGGGAAGCTTTATATTTTTTTTCCATTCAATTTAATTTGACAACATATGGTTGGAATGGAAACTTTGAATGTTGATTTGAATGACCTTCGATAAAATATATGAAGGTGAATTCTTCACATACGAAATTTGTAGCCCTGTTCATCTTCTTAAACTAATAGATAACTAATTTACTCAAAAAATAATAAAAAAAATACTTCCATACCCCGGAATCACTGTCCCGGAAAAGATAAAAAGAGGGAGACAGTGACACCGGGACATGGAATGAAGAGGGAGACAATGACACCGGGACATGGAAATTTCTCTCCCGAGTTGAGGGTATATTTGACTTAGGATATGTGCCTGCATAACATACAATTAGAGTGAGAAAGGCCAAAAGTACCATGATGATGCCGATTTCTGAACCAAAACGGTTAGTTTTGATCATCTGCTGAGATTACACAGAGCACGCGACTTCCTCTAAGGTGGAAAATGACAAAGCCATTGTCCATCAGTCATTCTTCACCAACCACCTCTTACATCTACACCTACATATTTACCCCTTCATTTCATTCTTTCCCAATTGCCAATTGCCACTAAGCTTCCTTTGCCTACCCTCTTCTTCCAAAATAACATTAAATAAATTAATAAATAAAAGAGAAATTCATCCCAATATTATTCCACCAAATACGTATTGCATTTTACAATCAGTTGTCATATACACATTCAAAGACCTTTAGATGATCTAATCATCACAAACTCATGACGACCTGTTAGACAACAAATCTAATTACTTGATATTTATCGCCTTACTTCTCTAATAATTTTCTCGTGTATCTTTGACACGCTATGTATATCAAATTCTAATAAACTATTCAGTATTCACTACAATAGTTTAATTATATCTATTAAACCTCGATTCGGGTGGCGAACATACTAAACTCGATTCTGAATTTGCATATGGTATCCCCAAGTCTTCCTTTTTAATTGTTGAGTTTCTTACCAAGCTTGTAAATTCTTTTAGGTATGGCATTAAAATGGTACATAGTCCTTACAAAAATGCAATGGGGTCAGATTCAACTATAGTAGTAAACAATTGGGCTTGTAAGAATAGGAGCATTTGACCTAGGATCACCCTCTAAATTTTTTTTAATATTCGTAAGGGTTAATGAGCCCATTAAACTAAACCGCATTGTTCGTAGGGTACAGCTTTTATGTTCGCAAATTAAATATGTAATCTCCCTACCGTATTTTGTGGAATCATTAATTACAGCATTGCTAATTATATGAGATAATCACATCCAAACATTTACCAGAAAATGAAAATCACAAGCAAACCAAATTATCCTAGTTTCTCAACAAGAGGATTACTGCTCTTTAATACTTAAAAGCCGCATTGCGGCTTCTAGTTTCAATAGTAACACTTTATTTTACACACTTATGATGGGAGTTCAAATCTTGCTCCATTATGTTCTAAATAAAAGAAGCAAATCAAGCTTACTTTTTCATTAACAAGTCTTCGACACCGATTCCATTAGGCCCCCGACCTTTTAATTGCTTGCCTATTGAGGCATATTCATGCACTTCATTTAATATTTTCACACCTTCCGTCACACTGTTATTCAACTTTAAATTTTTGAAATCGACTCTTATTTAAGTTATTAAATTTCTGCACTCCCGCATAGTTATATAGATTTTTCATGAGTTGTATTGACTAAAGATTGTTACGAATGACTAAAGATGGTGATGAATGCAATATTTCAAGTACATTAACCTTTACACCATTGAATTACTTGTCAAAAAGATATTAGTAATTAGAATAGCATCTTATACAAAGAAATGACATGAATATTATTATCTTTATTTTTTTAATACCTTAAAAGACATCGAGTTCATGATATTTGACAAAAGACAGGTATGCATTATCGGAAGCCAAGACACCTTCGAAATAATCCTAAAAGCCTAATCTTTATCCCCCATCAACTGAACAAGGTTTGGTTTGTATTTTGTTTGTATTCTGTCTTTTATATTATTTCGTTATATTTTGATTTCCCAAACCAAAAATAAATTATGAAAAGAACAAATTGTTTGGTTTTCTTTTGTGGGCTTGGTTTTTTATTTTTTGGTTCTGTATCTCTACGAATCCACAACCATCTCTCCCCCAATCTCACGTTTACCCTAAACCCACATGCTCAGTTCCTACATAAAGCTCCTCTCTTTGCATATAGTCTCTACCCAAACAACTCTCTCTCTCTCTCTCTCTCTCTCTCTCTCTCTCTCTCTTCCTCACTCACTTTGTTTGTATCTATACCATACTCAACACTTTCTTTATAGACTCCCTCTTCTTCTTCTTGGGTCCTGTTTTACAATGAAAATGCCATCTTTGATAAAACCCAGACTCTAATTTGATGAGATTTTCTTGGTTTTTCCAAGGCATCTTGAGGTGCTCCAATGGCAGACAGCTTTGACTGTGCCAACTCAAACCTTCTTTGTGCAGAAAACTCAGATACCTGCTTTGATGATCTTAATTCTAATACCATAGATGACTTGGGGCTGTTCCCTTCAATGTCCCATAAAATCGATAATACCCACAATCAAGACCCCAGTTTTAATAATAATAGATCCAAATCTATGATAGATTTTCCGTTACAGAATGAAGAAGGGGTTAGTTCAATGGTTAAGAGGGAGAGTGAGCATTTTCCCAGAGACGATTACCTCAAGAGACTGCGCAATGGGGACTTGGACTTGAGCAGTAGAAGGGAGGCCCTTGATTGGATTTCGAAGGTTGGTCTTATTACTTTTCTTTGAGTTTTACCTTTTTTTGTTCCATTGGTTATTGCTTTTCTTATAATGATTTGGACTTTTTACTGGTTTTTGCGATTGTCATTCAGGTTTCTGCAATTGGGTTTTGTTCTTCAACAGCATCATAAAACATTTGTTTACAATGTGACTTGTTTGATTGTTGTCGATATGTTCTGAATGTATCTAAGTTGTTGGGGATCAATGATCATGAGCGATAATTCCTAATCTAGTTCTCTGTGGCATCTCGTTTGTGTTCTAAAATTGGATATTGGTTTTCCTTGTATGTTGGCCCATTTACTTCCTCACTTATGTTTCCCTTGTTTCTGATTGATGATGTCCCTTTTGCTTGATTACTGAATTAGGTTGACTTTTTATCTATTGTGATCAACAGGCTCATGCCCATTACAGTTTTGGACCATTGAGTGTTTGTCTATCTATGAACTACTTGGATCGCTTCCTTTCACTTTATGAATTGCCTGTAAGTTCAGAAATTGGACCCAAAGTTTGCTTCTTTTGTTGTCGGTTCAATTTCAAACAATGTGTTTTCATTTATGGTGTTTCTATCCTTGATTTTTCACTTCACTGTTCTTGTACATACAGAGAGGTAAAGCCTGGGCCGTGCAATTGCTAGCTGTGGCTTGTTTATCAATAGCAGCCAAGGTGGAGGAGACTACTGTACCTCAGTCTGTGGATTTACAGGTATTGAAATCATGTGCATTGATTTACAATGGTTGACTTGCAAATTTGTATTTTGGAAGCCGGTGTTATCTCTGATTTACTTACAATGTTATTGTTCTTACCTGTGGATTGTGCACAGGTTGGAGATCCCAAGTTTGTGTTTGAAGCTAAAACTATACTAAGAATGGAGCTTCTTGTGATGAGCACTCTAAAGTGGAGAATGCAAGCTTGTACTCCCTACTCCTTCATTGACTACTTCCTCAGCAAGATAAGTGATGATCAACATCCCTCAACATCATCTATCTGTAGATCAGAACAACTCATATTGAGCACAATAAGAGGTTTATTTTTTTTCCTGACTGTGAATGAGTTATATTTTGTAGTTTGATGTTCTTGAGGATTAATGGGTTCAATGAACTGCTGGATGGGAATAAATGCAGGTGTTGACTTCTTGGAATTCAGGCCTTCTGAAATTGCTGCAGCAGTGGCCATTTGTACTTCAGGAGAAACACAAGCAGTAGACATTGACAAGGCCATTTCTTGTTTCATGCATGTAGACAAGGTAAAAAGGTTGTTTCAGAGATGCAAACCATGATAGGACAAATTTGCTTTAGCTAATAACAAAAGTATCCTGGATTTACTATGATATTTTTCTCAATTTAATGATTTCTTGAAGCTCTGTTTGTGGGATTTGCAGGTAAGAGTGTTGAAGTGTCTTGAACTGATCAAAGATTTGTCATTGATCAGTGGTTCTGCTAATAGGGGAAGCGCTGCTTCATCCGTACCCCAAAGTCCAGTTGGGGTGTTGGATGCTGCATGCTTGAGCTATAAAAGTGATGAATTTACAGCTGGGTCATGTGCAAATTCTTCACATAGAAGTCCAGACATTAAGAGGAGGAAACCAGACAATCCGTCTAAAATGGACTCCAAGTCATGAGATGTGAATTTTTCTCCTTCACAGGCTATCCAATCAGTTTGGTTGAATGGGAGTTTTGGTGTGGTTTTGGAGGTTCCTTATAGTAAGTAACACAGAGGTGAGAGATAGTGAGAGAGAAAGAGAGGGAGAGATGAATAAAGTAATTTGGAAAAAAATATCCAGGGGTCTCATGCTTCTAGCATGAAAGTAAAGTCACCAGCTGTTTATAATCAGACTACTCAACAGCCATAGATTTTAAAAGTGGTGATGATCCAGAGGTGCACAGCATTTTGAAAGATATGATCCAGTGGTGTTTGGGGAAAATACAGTTTTTTGTTGTAGCTACCAGTTCAATGAGAAAGGGATCTGGAACTATATATAGCTGAAAAATATGTTCAAGTTTTTGTTTTTAACATTTTCCTTTCAGTGACAATATAAAGCAAAAAAATAAAATCCAGCAGGAGATCCAATGTTTTATTTTATAATTGGATGAGTGAATTAGTAAATTTGTGGTCCATTTCTGGACAATAAGATGCTGTTAAGTGTTGAATAGGGAGGATATGCCCCATTGGCTCTAATAGGAGGCCCACCATTATTTGTTTTGAGTGGTGACCAGTCAAATCTGAGCTTTCTCTGTACCATCATGCAAGTATTTCTAGTCATTATGAAAGATAGTTCCAAAAATAAGCAATCTTGGAAATAAACCCATTATAGGTTGCAGCCATAAACTTTTGGCCAAATTAATTAACTATTAAGCGATGTGATTTGATTCGATTTGAACTAAAACGAAGGGTGAAATCAAATTACTATTGGACAGTTTGACGGCTTAAGCATAGGCTTAATACTATTTTATCTTGAGAAAATGATTTAAAAGTCCACTTCAAGCCTTAAATTGTCTAATTGGGTTATTTACTCAAATGATCCTCAAATTTGTACCCGATTTACATTTTGGTCCATAAACTAAATTATTTGTTCAAATGGTCCATCAACTCTATATTATTCGGTTCATTAGTTCTACCGTCACATTCTATCAATATTTCCATTAAATATGAGGGCAAATTGATCATTTTGTATGTTAAAAATAAATAAATACTAAAAAATAAAATAATAATCTCTCTCTCCCCATTCCCCATGGCCACTACCCTCAAGCTCCAACAACCACCCTCCACCCCAAGCCCCATGAATGCAGAACCCAAGCGCCTCCCCACCCTCCACCCAAGCCAACAACTATAGAAAAGGGGGGAAAAAATCATCCACATACCCCCAACGAACCCAGAACCCCAACTCAATAACCACCTATACCCCGCCCGCGCCCCCCCCCCACCTAGATTTCCCTTCATTGTTGAGAAACACCCACCCACTACCCTCCTCCCTACCCAGCAACCACCGCTCATCCACCAAAAAAATATTCTCAAGACACCCAAAAATACAGCCACACCAAACCCACCCTCCCAAATTCCACCATAACACAATCCCCACCCCACAAACCCCGCCCCCCTCTTCCCCCATTCTGTTTTTCACCCACAAACGCTAAACTCATCATTGCAACCAACCTACATATGCAAACAATGTTCGAATTTTTTATTTTTTGTTTTCCAATTTGTTGTTTTTTGAATTGAGAGAGAGAGAGAGAGAGAGAGAGAGAGAGAGAGAGAGAGAGAGGAGAAGGGGAAAACAGAAGGGGGGAGGGGTTTGAGCAGGAATGGGGGAGAAGAAATCGGAGGGAGGGGGCACTGGGTTTGGGTCTCATGGTTTTTTTTCTCTTTTTCTTCAATATTTTCTAATTTTGTATTTATTTTAACCCTGTTTTTATTTGATAATTATGAAAAGTCATATTTACCCTAAAATTTGATTCAATCTAATAGAAAATTAGACGGTGGGACCAATGGACCGAATAATATGGAGTTGATGGACCACTTGAACGAATAATTTAGTTTAAGGACCAAAATGTAAATCAGGTACAAGTTTGAGGACCATTTGAAGAAATAACCCTTGTCTAATTAGTACAAACAATTAAAAGTTTTCCTCTTCCGATTGGAGCTGAAGGGAAAAAAATGTTATTCCGGTCCATTTTAAACGGGATCATATGTCACTCTTGAACAATAACAACTATGGATGTCATTCCTCTAGTGGCCATAGGACGGCGAGCAGACAAATCACACTCCTACGATCTTGACCACAGTCAACAACCAACCACCCTCCACCCCAAGCCCCATGAATGCAGAACCCAAGCGCCTCCCCACCCTCCACCCGAGCCAACAACTATAGAAAAGGGGGGAAAAAAATCATCCACATACCCCCAACGAACCCAGAACCCCAACTCAATAACCACCTATACCCCTCCCCACCTAGATTTCCCTTCGTTGTTGAGAAACACCCACCCACTACCCTCCTCCCTACCCAGCAACCACCGCTCATCCACCAAAAAAATATTCTCAAGACACCCAAAAATACAACCACACCAAACCCACCCTCCCAAATTCCACCATAACACAATCCCCACCCCACAAACCCCGCCCCCCTCTTCCCCCATTCTGTTTTTCACCCACAAACGCTAAACTCATCATTGCAACCAACCTACATATGCAAACAATGTTCAAATTTTTTATTTTTTGTTTTCCAATTTGTTGTTTTTTGAATTTTTAGAGAGAGAGAGAGAGAGAGAGAGAGAGAGAGAGAGAGAGAGAGAGAGAGAGAGGGGAGAAGGGGAAAATAGAAGGGGGGAGGGGTTTGAGCAGGAATGGGGGAGAAGAAATCGGAGGGAGGGGGCACTAGGTTTGGGTCTCATGGTTTTTTTTCTCTTTTTCTTCAATATTTTCTAATTTTGTATTTATTTTAACCTTGTTTTTATTTGATAATTATGAAAAGTCATATTTACCCTAAAATTTGGTTCAATCTAATGGAAAATTAGACGGTGGGACCAATGGACCGAATAATATGGAGTTGATGGACCACTTGAACGAATAATTTAGTTTAAGGACCAAAATGTAAATCAGGTACAAGTTTGAGGACCATTTGAAGAAATAACCCTTGTCTAATTAGTACAAACAATTAAAAGTTTTCCTCTTCCGATTGGAGCTGAAGGGAAAAAAATGTTATTCCGGTCCATTTTAAACGGGATCATATGTCACTCTTGAACAATAACAACTATGGATGTCATTCCGCTAGCGGCCATACGACGGCGAGCAGACAGATCACACTCCTACGATCTTGACCACAGTCAACAACCAAACCCATGGGTCATTAGGGAAGGAAGCTCATACGACGACGTCAGCTGCTACAGAGAAGAAGAGGTAGCCTTGTCATGAGCAATGTCTAAAATATCGATGATATCGGAAATATCAATAGTCCAAAAACACGGAAATTTCGATGGAAATATCGGAAGGGTTCAAATCCCCTTTGTGTTTTTTTTCTCCCTTTTTTTCCCTTTTTTTTTTTTTTTTTTTTTTTTTTTTTTTTTTTTTTTCCTTTGCATCGATATTTTCGATATTTTAGCGATATTACACCGATATTTTGACAAAATATTGCTGAAGTGTGAGTGAAATTATCGACATCGATATTTTCCGATATTATCGTCAATATTGTCAATATTTATTCGATATGTTCCGAAATATCCGTGATTCAAAACAATCGAAATATCCTCGATATTTCGTCGATATTATCGATATTTCATACTATGGTCAGGAGGAGCAAGAGGAGTTGGATGCAGAATAAAAAGAGCAAGAGCGACTAAGCTTGAAGGATTACTTTGAGCAAGGAGTTGTGAATTTTTATTTTAAATAAGTCCTTGAAGAAAAAAATCAAAGTATTAATCATGTCACTGTCGGAAAATGATATGGTCAATGTCACTATTGGAGAATAACTGGACCGACTTATTCTTATTTGGAGGCGTTGAACCATTTTGTCTTTGTGCCTCTTATTTGTCCTTATATAGTAAGGCTCCATAGCATTTTAGCTCTTGATGTTCTTGTTTGACTTGAATTAATAAAACTTCCAAACTGTTGACAAAAAAAAAAACCATTTTGTCTTTGTGCCTCTTATTTGTCCTTATATAGTAAGGCTCTTTTTAGGAATTAGGAGCTTCAATTTTTTAATGCATATACTTTAGCTAAATTAAGTTAATAAATTTCAACTCAAAAAGATAATTGGTAGGTGCAAGTGGTTTCTAGTAAATATTTTAATAAGTATTCTTTTTCTGAAGTCCAGCTATAATCGGGGAAATCTATTGCCTAAAAAGGTATCCCAAATTAAAATGTGGACTTTTAATTGGGTTTTTTCTTTCCCCATACTTTCACTTGGTGATCATATTAATGTAAAATTTAATGAAACAGTAACAGATTTTTTTTCTTTTGGTAATTGAAACATAGGAAGACTTAGCCGATTTTACCTAATGATGTGGTGCAGTCTATAAAGGCTATTAATACCCCTCTTAATGATACATGAGGGGATTATGAGTCTCATTATTTAGCATGAGTGCTGTTATTTTCACTCATGTCCTATTTCTCCATTCACCATGTAAATTTGAAAAAACACAATTCTATTTTTCCACCCAACATTATCCCTAAAATACCCTTTACTTATTAGTTCAAGCAAATTCTCTTTGCTAATCATTAGTAGTTGAGATATGAATTGGATGGGATCAAGTTGTGTTTGACGGACTGGATAAATGCTTTAGCAACTGAGGAGCCGTATGCTTTATTTTTCTTTTTTTTTTCTTTTTGTCAAACGGTAGAATAGGTGGGTTACGTGAGTTGAGGTTTTTCCCTTAAGGGCCAGTTTGGCATTGCTGTGCTGTGAAAATAATCGCTGTCAGATTTGCTGTGAGAGAAATCAGCTGTGAGATAAAGCAGTTTGGCGTTTGGTAAACTTTTTGTTAAAAGTGTTGTTGGTATTGATTCCCACATAATTAGAAAAAAAAAATTACAGCATAATCATTAAACCCAGTGCCTCTTCGAAACTGATTCCTACATAATCAGAAAATGAAAGAACCTCATTAACTGCTTTCCCTTATAGCTTTCTCTCACAACAATTTTTAACAATAAGTGATTTTCTCATAGTTTACCAAACGGGCTGGGCTTCCCAAATTTTTTAAAAAAATCACTTATCACCCCAAATAAGCAATGCCAAACGGGCACTAAGTCCTTAGAAATCATTTTACAAAGGGGTACATTTGTCTTAAATTTTTTGAAAATAAGGTGGGTAGGATAATAAGACAAAAGGTGGAAATAGAAACACTCATTTAGCATCAATGTATTTATACACATTTAAAAAGATCTTAACCCTTAAAATTAATCCAATAGATTTTGATGACTCCACATCAACATAGTTGTATTAGAATGAAACTCACAATTTCCACCTTGGTATCAGACTAAAAGGATTGGGTGAGTTTTTTTATATATATTTTTATATTTTTTATACAAACAATATTGGCGTAGGAGGAATCGAATTTAGGACATCGAGTGCAGATATAAGTGCTCTTAACCACTTAAGCTACAACAAGCCATTTGCAAGGATAGGGTGAGTTTTAGTCTAATACAATTATTCTGATGTGGACAAATCAAAATTCATTAGATTAATTTAACGATTAAAGTCTTTTAAATGCATTGATGCTAAATGCAGAGAATTAGGATCCATAAAAATATCTACTCAAAAAGTAAGGTTTCTTACCCGACAAATTCAGGTGACTACATCATAAACAAACTCATTCTCTAATTAATTAGTTGTGCAGATGATTTGAAGATGGTGGGTGTGTTAGAAGGTGATTGATCCAACCATTTACAATTTTTATCAGGTGGTTAGCAAACCCATCTAACTATCTAAGTAAAACAAACGTAATAAGTTTAATTACATACAATTTTGTTTGATAGTTTTTTTTTTTCCAAAGCATGAAAGCATCTTACAACGAGGCACTCACTTGTATAAACAAAGAAGAAGGATTATAAATTATAATGAGTTACATTGACTGGTTTAATTAGCAATAGCAACAGCTAAGCATGGTCAAATAGTGTTGTTATAAAGTTATTTACCAAAAAGAACAAAAAAAAAAAGTATATTAAAATTAAAGCATTTGTAATGACAGAGCGACAGTGTGCTATACATCAAGATATCAAGGATCCCAATATCACATATGCATGGCATATGAGACGAACCAGCAGCAGCAGAAGAAGTAGCAACAAACCCACATTTCTTGAAATTATTAAACAAATCCCAGTCCCATCCCATTTGTCAAATTATTTGGCCACGTCAGTTTGAAGACCATACTTACTTACAACTCTCTCTCTCTCTCTCTCTCTCTCTCTCTCTGTGTCAAGTGTCTGATGTGTGCATGTGTGGTTGCGGGGCCAGAGGTCAGTGACTGCAAAACTGGTTTCAGGTTGGTAGAGGTTCAGCTCTGCAGGGGACCTTGTTGACTGATAACACAGAAATTCAAGTGCTCCATTCCCTCTCTCATATATCATTGCAACATCTCATTTTGTATATCTTCTCTTGTGTCATCTATGCGACAATCTCAAATGCTGTAATCTTCTCTTTATTTCGGATGGTACCAAATATATCATAATTTAACACCAGTGGGAAGGGACTTGTATTTAAATTTCTCATTTTTTAATATCGCTCGTATAAAAAAATATTAATTTAATAGTTTATGCATAGAATTATATTAAGGATGTTATTATTGTAAGAAAAGTGTACTTACTCGTTATAGGGTTATTCAACAGTGTATTCATATTTAAGTTATCTTTAAAGTGTTACCTTTGAGAAATATAGTAATGAACAAATTCAGTTGTTATGTTGCGTATTTACGAGAGCATGTTAATATTTTGTTCTTCAATCGACTTCTTTTCCAAGAGTGATACAAGTTCATATTCGATCTATGTATGTTTTTCTGTGTTGACATTGCACTTATATTAAAACCATACATCGGTTCATACTTCTATTTTAACTCTTTGTAATGTAATTATGTAAACCTTGAATACTCCAACGTTGAGCTAAAGTCGTTTTTTCCACAAGCACAATAATCAGAAACAACACCGAAAACATGGGCATAGAAATGACACAGAGAGTATTATTGAAGAAGAGGCAATTCTAGCAAGCCTGGCACTGACAGTTGGCCACACCATTGAACATGCTTTGGAGTTGTAGAAGTTTGGCAATGGGAAATTGAGTCGTTTGACCGAGAAAATGAAAGTTGACTGGACGAGAAATTGGTGTTACCAATACCAACTACCAAGAAAGAATATATATAATTTAATTAATGTGGCAGGAGGGGGGAAGCAGAGGGAGCAAAACCGAGAGCTAACACTTTTGTGAGAGTGCGTGAAGGAAACTGTAAGTGGGAGGAGGTGAGGTTTGGTCAGAGGCTCAGAAGAATCACAGCTCTTTTTACTTGTCCATACCTTCTCTGGACGGTAATAATATTTATTAATGTCAAAGTAAAAGTAACCTCCTTACTTGAAGTTACAGTTTCACCCATGAGGGCTTAAAAGATGTAGTACAACTGTACAAGAGAGAGAAAGGTTTCTCATTTTCCATTGTGCCTTGTTTGTTTTCTGTTTTCTGCTGAAGGGTGCATTTTGTTTGGGGATGTGATTCTTGCACAAATAGTTTTTCATAATTTTTTTGAATACAAGTAATAGTCTGAATTATAAGAGGATGTGAATTTCTCTTACACATGCATTATCAAGATGTCATGAAGTTTCGATCTTTTTCCACTAGGCTAGACCTTGTTGGGATTGTTTCATAAATTTGAATAATTTACAAATAGACAACTTACACTCTTCACCATGAATGTCATATCAAATTTTTATGTTTGTTTTTTAATCTACAATTATTTCTTTTTTCTGCAAAATCAACTGTTCAAACTCTGTTTATGCCTCATTTTAGCAAAACTTTTATGCAAAGGCAGAGACAGGAAGGGGATCTTCTCATCCTCAGATTGAAACAAGTCATTTCACATTGATTTGGTATCATCGGCCAGCTAGGACCAAGTTATAAGCTAATGTTTGAATTGCACATTTCTAAAGCAGCTGAGGCACATTTTTCTTTTGACCAGAGCAGAAGCATAGAATTAACTTATAATATTCAATGAATCTTTGTTTGCAAATCCCATCAACACCAGTCTTAGTACTGTGAACCAAGAAGAGAGATGTAACATGATGTTGAATGAGCACAAAACTAGTAGAAATACACAAGATTAGAGAAAGTAGCTACTAAAACTCTACTTGAAGACTTGTAAATATAGGCATCCCAAGTTTTGAAACTAGATTATATATATGAACCCAGTGTGGTTGCTCTGGTTCATCTTATCTGTAACCACATTCAGATTTCTAGGATACAACAAATGATGTACAGAAATATTATAAACCAAAGCACCAATTGCTTGGCTTAGTTTAACTTTCAAAATAATTAAGAGGATCTGAAGCAGTTATGCTATACACTAAACAAATTTAGTGGAGGGATGTCTTCATCCTTTTGTATTATTTCTTCTGCAGCATGCCTGAGCAAACCAGATTCCTTCTAACGCTGGTTATTATTATTTTTTCCTGTAACTTACTCTTCGAAACTTCTACTTCTCAAAACTGAGGCTAATAAGGCCTACATAATTAGACAAAGTCTGGCTGGCCTGTGGAAGTCAAGCAACGATGCCACATTCGGCTGTTAGGATCTATCAGCCTGGGATGAGAAATGACCTCAGGAATTGGAAGGTATACATAATGAGTGTTGCATGTGCCAACTGTGATTCCACTATACCCAGCGAAAGCACCATGAACCTGTTGTAGCCATGCATGCGTATTCAATGTAGTTTAGAGGAGATACCAAAAAAATAAGGTCTTGTACTTATTTGTTTGTGTGTGTGTGTGTGTGTGTGGGTGTTGGAGAGAAAGAGAGAGACTCACAGCATTTTGTCCTAGCACAGCACAAAGAATTCCATCTGATGCATTTGCACGACATGCACGGATCATGTATGTGGGGTCTATATACTTCACATCAACAGGAACACCAGCTTCTTTAAAATATTTTTTTGTCTGGCAGATGATTGTAGATGGTTATAGACACCACAAATGTTTCAACCAAATTATGAACCGAACAATTAAATCAGAGGAATTGAATGATCAGAATATCAGATAATTCATATGAAGAGAAACAAAAACTGTTAATTTTTATGACTAACAAAAGTAGGATCAAGACTCAAGAAGACAAGAGTTTATTGGCTGGTACACAAGCATATTAAAAGTCCTAATGTGACTCAAGATCACCACCATGAGTAAGATAAACATGTTGTGTGTTGGTGACCAAGCATGTTGAGACTCGCGAGAGTACGAGATTTAAGCATATAAACTGATAAACCTCATGAGCTTCCATATTAACATCATGCATCTCTATTGCAGAACTTTGTTAACACTATCTGAATGTAGTTCGCACCTCACCACTGCCTATGTTTATTGTCAAGCCCAAAACATGTCAACTCCATCAAATATATGCACAGCTTGAAGGATTGTACAAATAAATCCAAAAGAGCAATTTGCATCTTCAACCCCACTGAACATGGGCAGGGCTGTCAACATGGCTGAAAGAACCCTAGTGATATAGGACTACGGTATGAGACTTGAATCGAACATATGGCTCCCTTTCCCAGACATAGGGAAAGATGGAGTAAACAAACTAAAATAGGAAAGAGAATTTGTGCACCCTGTCTAATATAGTGGTGGAACATGGTTGG
Organism: Prunus kanzakura; assembly: GCA_020521455.1. NCBI lineage: Eukaryota > Viridiplantae > Streptophyta > Magnoliopsida > Rosales > Rosaceae > Prunus > Prunus kanzakura. The sequence goes on from BPUM01000830.1 coordinate 317,734, forward strand.
TAATATTAAGGCGAGTCAACAAGCAGAGTTTCGTCATTGTTTGATGAGAGTCTTAAGCAAATTTAAGTCTAAATAGTATAACCCTATCCAAATTTCCTGCAAATTGTCTCGTCAAACGATGACGGAATCTTCTCCATTATTTAATGCATAAAACCTTAACTCAATCATTGCGCACACGATAAATCTGTGAAGCACTCACTGAGAAAAAGAAAAAGCCTGACAGCATGGTACAAGTCTAAAATTGAGTTGGAAGTTCTCATATGCAACGGAAATCATCATAGCCTTAAAACACAATCACCAACCTCTTGCTGAATATGTACGCCAATATCCCCAAATACAACATTTCCAGATGCATCAGTAGCATTGGTTTTCTGTAGTAAATTCTGCATAAAAATAAGCCTACAGCACTCAGCAATTTCACTTGGTAGATATGAAAAGCATCAACCATAAAAATAATAGAAAAATTAGTTTGCATGATTTAGACATGGAATCCAAAGGGAAGAAATTATCATTATCCTTATCAGTTAAATATACATTCACCTACAAGCCAAAACAAGACTTGAAGTTATGACTCTGACTCACCTGCCCTGCTCCCTCTGCTACACAGACCACAGCTGATCCCTTTGTTTGAATTAGGTATTTCAGATGGTGCAAAATACCATGAGGACCGTGCATTTGAAAAGGTACCTTGGATGCACATATATGACTAGCATCAGTGTTTGGAAAAATATGTAAATAGCATATATCAATAGCATCAGTGCAGTCTTAAGTACCTCAGGTATCAAACATATGTCAATTTGTCCACTAGACAGGGATGCATGCATTGCTATGAATCCACTGCTACGACCCATCAGTTTCACAATGCCAACGCCATGGTAAGCACTATGTGCCTAATACAAGATTCAGAAGAAAGATCAGCTTACCATGTAGACATCACTGCCAGGAAAAAATTGAGCAGAAGCCTTACATGAACATAAATCCATGCACGAGCAGTAAAAATGATATTGAATAAGTAACATAAGAAACAATAAGTATCATAACTTATTTCTACCTCAATATATGCTGAACTTATTGCCCGTTGTGCTTCTTCAACAGCCGTATCAAAACCAAAAGTTTTGTCCATTAGCAAAATATCGTTGTCTATGGTTTTTGGCACACCAACTACAGCCACTCTTAACCGTCTTTTACGGCACTATAAGAAAAATAGGAAAACACAACAAATAAATTAGAACTTAAGAAGATTAAGGCAAACGAAAGAACCAAGCATTCAAACTTACAAAGACTATAAGATTTTCACAAGTTGGGACCCAATAAAATCCCTCCACAGAATTTATGTTAATATTCCAGTACATCTTTCCCAACCTCTACCAGCATTGGCTAAGACGTTTTAATAACAAAGTAAATTATCAGACAGACTATCCCAAACTAATATCTTATGCAGGTCCTATGAGCGCAATGTCAGAAAATCATTATTTTTTAATTAATAAATACCAGATCCCACATATGACATGGTGCACCAGGTCAGTACAGATCCTCAAGCTTACCAACCTCAGTGTGTATAGCGTCAGCTCCAGCATGTGTGCCATTTCCACCCAAAACAAAAAGCATATTGATTCCTCTTTCCTGATACCAACAAGCAAATACATATATCATAAAACCTTCTAGGAGTCATGATGGTTCACTATTACCAATTTTCTCAAAAGAAGCTTTTCAGATAATCACCTCCAACCTGTCCACCATTTCACTAACACTGGGACCTCCACGTGAAACTCCTAACAAGCTTCCTCCAGAAAGATGAACATTTTGAACCACTTTCCTTGATAGCTAATAATCAAATCCGGTTCAACACATTAGTCTACAACATAAATGTATTCTTGTTGTAAACGAGGAAACATATATTTATCGTAGAAGCATAGCAAGGCTGCAAGAAAATATATTGATTGAATGGTTCATACTAGACGTCTACTTGCAAGGAAAAAAACAACTTACTGGCATTTCAGCTAATTCTTTGTCAGAAAATCCGCGGTAACCATAAGGAATCCCCACAATCTTTTTTACTCCATATATTTCAAGTGTAATGACAATCTGTAGAACATATATGATTCAAGTATGTTAAATACAATACGTCTTAAGTATGAATACTTAAGGAGCTTATAAGGAAAACAATTAGGGAAGATGCTAAGCTCCAATCATGTGTTTGGTTAAGGAGTACTTCAGGGCCATCCATATCACGTGTTTGATTTCAATGTGGGAACGGAAAACATGTTTTATCAGCAATTTAAGAACTACAATTTATAATACATCATATGAATTATTAAATATACCAATTTCATCAAATAGTACTTCAGGGCCAGTTCTGATAAAAACCACAAGAAAAATACACGTACAATTACTGTTTGATGAAACTGACCTGTCTGATGACGTCATTAAGACCAGGGCATAGCCCTCCGCATGTTACAATTGCGGCTTTCACTTCTTCCGGTTTAAAATATATTTTTTCTCGAGGCCCAGCACGATGAACCCTGGAAATTTTCAATACCATATTCATCAGAAATCACAGTCATCCAAATGAAAAGCCAGTATTGCATAAGGAGTTAATACAATATGTCGTAAGAAGAGATCCATAAGGAGTTAATATGATATGATTACATTCAATTTGCAATTCTTTCAAGACCTATCATAGCCCAAATGTAGAAAATTTTGAAAAGCATAGAAACATGTGTGCTCCCTGCTGAATATTATATATAGCAAATTGATATGACTATCAGCTAATGAACACTAAAACAAAGTCGAAAAAGAAGAGTACTACATTCAGTTAACTCGTCGATTGAAGCGTTGTTGAAGAACATAACGTCAATTGCTTCAAAATCCTCTAAAGACACATGGCAACATGAGCAAGATAACAGCCATTCCAATGGATCACTCCTTGAAGTAGTTCATGTGTCTAAACTTTGAAGTTCAAACGATTCATTTTAATCGGTAGTCATCATCTTCTCTCTCACTCCCACAGTCCCACGCCACTCTACAAGTCTTCCACAATCTCTCTCTACTGACAGCTCGATCCTAGTAAATATATCCATTATCTCTCAACCCTCCAGTATCACTCTCTACTGACAGCTTGATCCTAGTAAATATCTCCATTACCTCTCAACCCCCCGCCGCCCGCAACAGAAACAAAAACAAAACAAAGTTTGAGAAGAAAAAATATTTAACCCACATCAAGCATGCCCTTGACATTTCGCCCTGTAGAAGGACCACCAATCCCTGTCAAAATGGCCTTGCAGAGAACCCACACGCAGTCCCCAAACCACCCACTAGTACTCACAGAAACAGATCTGTTTCTATGTCTGATTGGCAAACCTCCAAGGAACTAAAACATAACCTTACTGGAAACCATCAACTTATTGCCACTGCATAGCTCACGTAGGAAATCCACAAGCAACCATAAGAGAGTAGAGAGAAATAATTACCATTGCTCCACCCACGTACAGTTAGGATCAATGCATTCAGCACCAGCAGATGTAGGTGACGAATAGTATATAGTCTGAAAATATTGAACAAAAAACAACAAAGCAACAGTCTTTAGTATTGCTCACATGGGAACCACATAACAGAAAAGAACAAAAAAAACCATCATATTATTACAATTCAATTGGGTTCAACCTAAGAAACAAAAATAAAAAAGGGTACTCTCATAATGAAACGAAGGCCCAAAAAAATAAGTTTCTCATCATTTCTCAAGACTAGTAAACCCATCAATCAATCATTGACTCAAACAGACTATCACAAAGACTGGTACATTAAATAGTGGTTCAACAAGTTCAGATTACGAAATTTTGTAGAAACAGAGATTCATTCAAGAATAATAGTAGAGTAATACTTATACATACCTTGAGAAGTACGCGGTCGTTGTTGTTTATGTAACCATGCCACTCTTCATCCGATGGGTAGCCCCCTGCAAAGTCTTCTATCACCGGAGTCCTGCAACATAAATTCAAGTAATTTCAGGCACTCAGAACTAAAAATTCAAAACTGAAGAAGAAAGAAAGCAACTGAGTGAGAGAGTGAAGTGACCTCATCCTGAGGCAGAAGGTGGAAGGAATGGGAACAGCGTCGGGGAAGACGTCAGTGATGTGAGGGATGTTGAAGCGCCTCTCGAAATCCCTCTGGAACTTGGATTTCCAGTCAGGATCGCTGAAATCGATGTGCTGGTTGTGGCTCTTGCTCTGAGCGAAGACGACGCGGCTCTTCTTGGCAACTCCATTGGAAGTAGGCAGCCTCAGAGACGGCGAACTCGGATGCGAAAGTCCATGGGAAGCGCGGTGGTGGTGGAGGGCGGCGAGTCTGGGGGCGATCGCAGCATGCGAGAGAGTGCCCATGAAACGGAGATTTCGAGACGCAGAGAGCTTCGTTTCGATCAATGCAAGTGTTTGGAAGAGTTGCAAAGAGACGCAAAGAGAAGAGAGAGAGTAAATAAATTAAAGAGAAAATACAAAGCAACGGGGAAGGGAGGGATGCCGTACGAGCTGACTTGGGAAACGCTTGGGAGAAGTAGGAAAAGCTTTGGTCCAAGCTGTCAAATGTAGGGCCTTGGTTATGGAGAAACGTAGAGAAAGCCTTCTTTTTTTGGCTCTCTCTTTGCCTACCTACCGTCCGCCTTGCCCTTTTCAACGTTTGCAAAATGCCGGCTTTTTGTTTTGTTTTTTTGCTATTAGACTAAAATAAAATATAAGCAATTTAGCTTTGTTATTCCTATTATTGTTCAATAAATTTGGAAATTTCTCCCATATTTTTAGTGAAGTCCATACTTGCATGCTTTAAGTCTACCTATTGTTTAAATGTTTTCACTTATTACGACGTGTTAGAGGTTTATTTTAGATTTTGAAAGAGAAGTAACATTAGACCAAAAATTAGTGGGTATAATATAGGTAGATTTTAAAACTCATCTCATGTCAAAACACATTATTGAAGTAGAAGCTAGTAAAAAATGGGATAACTTGCACTTATTATACCGCTAATAATGCACACTAATATGCGACCTTCGAACTCTAAGAACATCTCCAAGGGAGATGTCAAATGCAAAATGTTAAATTTGAATTTGATGGCTTATGTTGTAATTCGACACTTTGGAAAAAATGTAATTGCACCCAAAATGCCAAATATCATATTATTTTATTATATTTTTAAAAGCAAATGGGACCCATATGATACATAAAGTTTTAAAAGAGAGTAAATAATAGTGGGGTCTATGACTAAAAAAATATTTTAAAAAATTTAACATCAAGCTTTTCAACATGTTATTTTTGACATATCTCTTCCAGCATTCAAATCCATATATGATTTAACTACTCGGTTAGAACAACTTTAACCTTCAATTTTTGCAATTTCATATCCATGTGGCAATTTGACATATCGGTTGAAGATGCTCTAAAGCAACCATTTGAATAGTCATAAGAAAGTTACAAACATCATGCCAGATTTTTTACCCCAAACTAACTGTATTCATTTGCATTGTACATGAAAATTTAAAAACCAAATTAACTACTGCTTTGATTTTAGTCATAGTTAAGAAGAGAAGGAGAGAAATTTACACACACATAGGTACAATGAGGCTTAAATATGTCTAGGATAATTTGGAAGCACACCAAATCCGAGTCAATCTAATTAACACTCAATTGGTAAAAAAATAAAAATACAAAAAGGTTTAATTATTAGTTAGAAAAATTATATCAGTTAAAGCCGTAAATTTTTTTTATACTTCGGCATTGCACGCCCGAGTTGAAAAAGCTGACAAATTCATAACTTGTGGAGTTATTAATTAATTACAATATTCAACCCGAATTTCCAAAAAATACAATATTCAAGCGAAGAAAGTCCACTGTTTTCTGAAAAGTCCAAAGAGCCCACTTCGGGTTCGTTGGTTGGCAATCTGACCATGTGAATACCAAACTATGTGGGTTGGTTTTGTGTCTCTTACATAATGCCAAAGCTGCTTAGCTCAACTGCTCAGGCTTGTATTGATTTCCATTTTGCTCCATTTCTCTTTAAAAACATATTTGGTTTGAATTGACTTAAAGCGGGCTGTGCCAATACCATATCGACACAACCGAAAACTGTTTGGTTGGTGAGAAAATCTTGAGAAAATGATGTTTGATTTACACCTCCAAATCAATTTTGTAAATGATTCAATAATAAGGCAAATAAATGTAGTCAATTCGATTAAGTTATATTTAATAGTTTAGAGGCCAGCAATACTTTTATAAGATTAATTTGAATTCAAACTTAAAAAAGAAAAATAAGACTAATTTGAGTTGACAACAACCATACAAATAATTGTGTAGATGGGTTGGCGTGCTTGTAAACGTAAGCCTAACAAAAACAAGATTTATGGAGTGGACTCCATGGATGGTAGGGTTGGAATCAGCCTCTAAAAGACATTTGTTAATTGGATCCATCACCCCTTTTGTCACTACCAAAGCCATAACTATATAAACATAACTCCATTTAAAATATGATTATATGTAAGTTTATCTCGGAAATATAATAAATTGCATTAGAACATAAGAAAGCATAATTTCTTGAATATATGACAGATTGCATTAGGACATAAGGAAGCATAATTTCTTGAATATGCTCGACTTTTATTCTATACATGCCACTACATATGCAATTGTTAAAATTCTGATTTGCTAACCGATCGCTCCCCCTAATTTAAGTTCTTTTGCTCCCCAATCTTACTCTTCTAAGATTGGCATGGGTAATTAACTCCATCATTTGTTTTTCTTTACAAGTTTCTCACACTAAAATTGCTTTGGATCTCATGTTCAACTTATGCCTCTTGAAGAGGTACGGGAAGGATGAGTTATCTCTTATATGCGAGTTATCTTTTTGTCCACAGTTCTAATATTTTTTTGGGTCAATCAATGTTCATTAAAACCCCAAAAATGGGAAGGAAACAAAACAGAGAATACAAGAGCCAAAAAAGCCAAATGTAGAAATAAAGTACCAAAAGCACATATATTAGACTAAAAACCAGTACAGTCTAGTATAACAAATCTTCCCCACACAAAATCAAAATAAAATACAAGACAAAGCCACCGTCCCCGCAAAGGCACTAGAGAGCACACCAATATGGCCACAAGGAGGGAATTCACATCCTCCGCACAAGTCAACATAGCTGCACATAGAGACCCATCAATCTTACACCATGAATAAAATTCCCCCAGAAACAGAAACACATCAGCACAAGAACATTCTTCCAAGAGTCATCTTCTGCTTCACACTCGAGTCCGCATGTGCACTAAGGAGAAAACACCATGGTATATACCAAAGGATCGAAATCATTGTCTCCTCCTTGGTGAAGCTCTTGCTAAATCAACCCTAGAGGTGCCAAAATTTGCAACCATAACACTTATACCTGTGGATATGTTGATTCTAATCACATTAAAATGCAGACAAAAGTAAGTATTTTTTTGTGTATGTTAATAAGTTGTTAAGGATATAATTATACAATAATCAACATAATTAATGGTTCAGATTCATTTTGTTTTTATTCGAATGGTTCAGATTCGTAGTATGTCAATATAAGTATCTTAAACATAGATTAGTATTTTGCAAATTCATTCATAGGCACTTCAACTTACATCAGCCCAAAGGAAGGGTTACTATCCATAGGCCCGTCATGTGTATGGGTTGATTATGCTTCAAGACCAACCCAACATTTGATTCCTTCCAAGTAAAGCAGTTTTTTATTTTGAGAAACAATCTCTCTTTTCTTATTCCCCAACACAACCAAATTACCGCTTAATATGAGTTCAAACTTAAAATAAAATAAAATTAGAGACAATAATACTTTTGTTACTTGGATCCATCACCCTCTTCGTCACTATCAAAGCCATAAGTATATAAACATAACTTCATTTAAATTATGATTACATGTAAGTTTATCCTGGAAATATAATAGATAGCATTAGGACATAAGGAAACACAATTTCTTGAAGATGCTCGATTTTTATTCTATACGTGCCACCACATATGCAATTGTTAAAATTCTAAGTTTGCTAACCGATATCCCTCCCCACAATTTAAGTTCTTTTTCTCCCAATCTTACTCGTCTAAGATTGTCATGGGTAATTAACTCCATCATTTGTTTTTCTTTACAAGTTTCTCACACTAAAATTGCTTGACTACATTTGGATCTCAACTTCAACTTATGCCTCTTGAAGAGGTATGGGAGGGATGAGTTATCTCTTATATACGAGTTATCTTTTTGTCCACGATTCTTTCTTTCTTTTTTTTTGCGACAAAAATGAAATTACAGAAAGTTGAGCAGCAAATTCACCCCAGAAAAGGAGGGTTGTAGCCAGATTTTGAAATACAAAATAATAGCACAGTGGCCAGAAACAATGAGCCAAAGAAATTGAAACAGAAATATCGGCTCATTAGAAGCCATAAACATACAAAACCATTGCCCAAATAGAGCCGAGCTACCGCACTGTTAATAAGTTGTTAAGAATATAATTACACAATAATCAACTTAATTAATGGTTTAGATTCATAATCTATCAATATAAGTATCTTAAACAGTGATATTATGAAGAAGAAAAAAAAAGTGAATTCGTATTTCGCAATATTCATAGGCACTTCAACTGAAAAACCTTTACATCAGCCCAAGGGAAGGGTTACTATCCATAGGCCCGTCATGTGTGTTGATTATGCTTCAAGACCAACCCAAACATTTGATTCCTTCCAAGTTAAGCAGTTTTTTATTTTGAGAAACAATCTCTCTTTTCTTATTCCCCAACACAATTACCTTCCAGTAATTTTCAATTTGGGCTGAGATATTTGGCGCCAAAATAAGGTCTCTAACGGCCATTTCTCACTAAGGCAACCCAACTTATGTCGTCTTCATTCCAACCACAAATATCTAAACCACAGGTCCCATTCACAGCAGTCCTAATCGCTCTGCTAGGGTTTAAAATGGGTTGATTTCAAGCACAATAAGACATGTAAAATAGCACAAGACACAAAGTACAAAGTATGGACCAGCAAGGAAAATGCAACAATTCAGATATACTAGGTTCCTTTGATTTCCATGCTATTTGGCTGTCAAATTCTTCGTTTTTCATGTGCTCTTCTTGTGGATCTTATCCAACTTCGGTGACCCTTTTGCGGGTTTTGCAGATTTTTCAACGCTGCAGTCGAAGGAGGCCACGGATTTAATCAACAGCACCGGTGCTTGGCTGGTGACACATAAAGAACTAATCACCCTTATTATTTGTTATTGAATTCGTTTATTCTAGTTAAGTTTGAATACATTGTTTAATTTCATCATGTAGTAATGTAGTTGTGTTATGGTATAGTTAAATGAAAAGCCTGGGGCCTTTATCCCAGAAGAAGAGCTGAAGATTCGGAGTGAGGTCGAGATGGATATAGAGAGAGACTTAGAGGAAGAAATCAAAGATGGAATCTGCCATCTTGCTCTCAGATTGCACAGGCTTTATCAACACCAAAAGGAAAGAAGATCAAGTTATGCTGCTGCTCTTGCTGCTAGAGATGAAAGAAAGATGGAGAAAGCATTTTGTGAGGTGAATATAAACATCAAAATGGAAGGAGGAACCAAGATTGAAATAAAAGAGACCAAGAAACCAGCACCTCCTGATAAAAAGGGTACTAGTGGTCCTAATTGGTCTGGTTCAAGATCGGAAAATAATATGCGACCATTTGTGAAGATGGCTAGAAATTCCAAGAAGTTTGATTGGGCCAAAACACTGAGGTCAAATGTTGGCCCCGTAGCCATCACAAAGAAACAATGGAAGCCCACATGAACTTGTGAAGGGTCTTGACAAAGAAAGCATATAGGTACTGAACTGAACTGATAACAGCTTCTCTCAACTGGGATGGAAAGTTAGAGATTCTTTTGGTTTGTTAAGGGTCTTGAGGTTTCTTTGACATGACAATAATTTCAGTGCTGTTGGGAAGTGCTGATGAGATCTCTGATTTTTTTATATGACATATAAATAAGTTGTGAAATGTTTTGGAGATACGAAAACATTAGTTGTGTTGTAGTGTTTCTAAGGGCCTGTTACTTGTTATGTAAACTCAATTTCCAAAACCAAAAAAAAAAAAAGAGGAAAAAGAAAATTTGTAATGTAAACTACTTTGCTTTTGTTTTTAATTGAAGATAGAGAAGCAACGAGAGGAGTAAATGGATGTTCGTAATTCTAGTGATCAAGAGTATTCATTCACAAATTCATTGTATGCGGAATATAGTGGTGGACTAATCAGGTTTTAACCGACTTAATATTTTTCCTCCCCTCTAATTATAGCTCTCAACCCAGCTTATTCTAGCCCATATCTTCATCCCAACCCATAATATTTTTAATATTTTGAAATACATTTTTGTTTTATAAATGAGGATAAAGATATCTTCCAATATTTACTAATCATCATACCAACCTAGTTGATATTATTTGACCTACTTATTTTCACACCAAGAAGGGGAAACAAGGCATCAATTCGTGAAGGTTTTATGAAGGGCCTGTGGCCCAGCAATATTTTGTGTGCAAGAGTGAGTAGTGGCCCTAGTGGGTTGTCTCACATTCACATAAATACATGAACTCCATAATTTTGGTGGAATGCTGGCATGCTTTGATAGGCTTCCACGCAAGGACGGTCCCTAGAAGCTAGGGACTAACCTGGGCTATATCCTACGTGAGTTGTTATTTTGTCAGCCTAAAATTTAATTTTGCCTACTCATGTCTACTAATGACAATCATGTCACGGTCACATACAAAGACTCACAGATTCATCGCTCATCCAACAATACACTCAAGGAAAAGAAGATGAGACAAACTAATGAATTGAATTCTCTTTGACTATTTCAGGACATTCTTGTGTAGGACATCTCTATAAAGTTCTCTCTAAAATGAAAAGTATTTTCGTATTGTTATTACTTTTTTAGCCTATTGCCAACTTCTTTATATATATATATATATATATATATATATATATATATATATATATATATATATATTTATTTATTTATTTATTTATTTATGAACAGTCTATTGCTAATTTCCTTTCATTGATAACCCTCTTCACACATAATCCATTTAAGTGAAAAAATAACTAAATAAATAAAAGAACGAATTGGTACACTACAGTAGCTGCACCTTTATGTTCTACTCTTTGGTGCGTATATAGGGTAAATTTAGCCCACCCAATTTTAAGATCATGGATCCATCCCTGCTTCCACATTGAGTTGAGTTGAGTGAAGTTGAATTTATTAAAGGATCCGTCATTAAAATGGTCCACAAAGATAGGCACTATTAATCAGAGTCATTCTATAGTATGAAGACCTATCTCTTAACCGTTGGATCAACCTAATCAATTTAATTCAATGACTAATTAATTTGATTCAACGGTGAAGAGATAGGGTTTCATCTAAGAACTTTAGATAAGGCCCTCGCTATAGAATCATACCTATTAATCAATCAAGTCAAAATAGTAAATGAATTATTAATTCCTTTTCATAAATTAAAGGCCCCGTTAAAATTCCTTTTCAATTTTAGTTTTTTGTTTTCATTTTTTGTGCTAGAGTATAGAGGAAAATAAGATTGAGAATGGAAATGAGAAAGAGAGTGGAGATGAGATTGAGAGGGGATGATGGACTAGACCTCGTTAAACACACACATACAAGGGTGCAATGAAGGTTCGAACTTGAGACCGCTAGTCTACAATTCAATGCCTTTTTTCACTGGATTGGCGTCAAACTCGCAAATTAAATTATTAATTATGTGTATTTTTTATTTTTTTGATATAAATATAGAAAAGTTGATAGAGGTCCAAAAATCCAACCAATAGTTGGGTCTAGTCCTCGAATTATTGTTTGTTGATACAAGTCCTTTGACTAGTTTGCCACGTAGATTACATTCCATTTTTGACATGTTGATTCAAAGTTTTGTATTTAACTGATTTGTATTTAAATTTTTTGTTCCTATTATATCCATATTGTCTAAAACGGGTAAGATGAGGATTTATAGGCCATTAATGATTAGATTTAATCATGTACAATTAAAGGAATAATTACATTTTGAATGTAACTGTTGGACCTTCATTTTTTTTTCCTTCACTTCTGCAAATTTCTATTTAACATGGATTTTATTATTGCACATACTTTTAGGATTTTTATTATTATTTTGGAGATACAATTTCTCCTCTTTTTTTTTAGTGAAAGGGGATTCATTAATCTGTTAATACGAAGACCGGCATGGATAATTGTGGCCTCATTAAAACCTCCCTAAAGAAAACCCAATGGGAGAACCTTTAGGGGAGGAAAAATAATACCATACACACCAAATTACAACTGAAAATTTAGACAGGAACATTGGACTCAGGCCAATCGTCATAAACTACATCCATAAGCCACAAAGGACCCACATCCATCCAACAAGAAAGGCTTTGATCACGGAGATTGAACTGAGCGATACGATGGGCAGCCCCATTCGCATTACGAGGAATATACCTAACAATAGAAAACTCATGAATAGCAAGAAGGCGTCGCACCCTGTCTACCAAAGCACCCTCAGCAGCAAGACACTCCTCATCATTGTTAATCATATTGACCGCCAGCAGAGAATCAGACTCAATCACAAGAGGCACAAAGGACTCAATCACAAGACACTCCTCATTATTATTTTGGAGATACAATTTCTCCTTGAATTTAGCTTATTAACTAGATGTACGTTTTTGTTTCTTATTCTTCATCTCTATTTTCTTCTTTCTCCATTTCTTCTTCCTTCTTCTTCGTTCTCCATCTTCTTATTTTCTTCATTTATATATGTCCTATGGTAGAGAATGTTGATCTTGTACAGTCAATTGATAATCTGTACATTGCCACATATAGTTCCAAAGCCTCCTCATGCTGATGATTTTGAATGTGACCCAAGATCATGGCATTCCATGTTACAAGATTCCTTTTCCCTTTCGTTTTCTTCGAAAAGTTGTAGGTAATTATTTTTATTTTGTGTTCACCCTATGGTAGAGGTATAGTATATACTCTTGTAGATATATTATCCTATGGTGTAGGTATATTGTCCTATTGCTTATTGCCGATTGCATAGGTATATATATGTTTTTTCATATTTTAGACAATGAATAATAGTATTTTATGTACATTTTTTAATAGGTAACATACAATTTTATTTGTCTATTTTTATATCTGACTTACAGGTAGTCTTCTAATTTATGTTCATAACTTATAGGTAGTATTCTAATTTATGTTCATGACTTATAGGTAACATAATTTATCACTAAGTTTTTTTCGTTGCTAATAAGAACATTATTTAACTATATGTTAGATACATAATTTAATGTGGGTGCTTGCCTAATAGATTAGTATAATATACGGGTCTTTACTTTCATTGATTAATTTGTATTTTACCCATATATTAGGTAAATATTATCAATGAAAGAATTCAAAATTCAAATTCTGAAATTCAATTACAAGTAAATAATTCATGAAATTTAGATTTTCAATGTTTTCCTTATTTACCTCAAAGGGTAAAATCGACACAATAAAAAGAGTAATAAAAGTCAAAGAGCCTACATCTCCTACATCTAAAATAAAAAATGCCTGAACTAAACCCAATAACAGCTAATTGTTTTAAACATAAATCTAAGAACACCTATAAAATATTGAGGTTCGAACTTGAAATTGAAAAAAAAATATCACTAAACCAATTATTAGTTGTATATTCTCAATTAAAAAGAGCATTTCCTGCAAAATACTGGTTGGTATCTTATAAATTGTGTAGGTAGACATTACATTATATATGTTTTCAAAGACAATGAGGGTGTGGGCCTGGCATCTCCCCAAGACATTACAAGTAGAATCACTCCAAAAGTTGAAAACATCAAAACTCTTTGGAGGTTATTGGATTGAGTGGGACAACAAATTTAATTGGTCAGGCAGACCAGAGGCCCCCAGATTTAGAATTGGTGTACCATTGAATGGTCTTAATCGTTTGACTGTCATAAAGGTATCATCTAATCTAATCTAATCTAATCTATATATCAGGTGCTAATTCCAAATCCAACTTCCTTTCAAACTTTTTTTAATCTTACAATCCTCTTCAAGGTTTTGCTTTCCGAAGTTGAATCATCCAAAAGAATCTTTTCAGGCCCCCCTCCCTCCTCTTCACCTTCTCCGACAATGTCTTATTTCTGCACCTCGACTCATCTATGACTTTATTATATCAACTAGCTATAGCTGCAAAATAACTACTCTATGCACGTATATTTTGTTAGGTTCACCGACTAAACTTCTCGGTAAGTTTATTCCCATGTCTAATCGCACAAGATGGCATGTACACATTGAAACATGTAATATGCCAGCCAGGTGTCGCAATATATATGTTCAAGGAGCCAAGAGTGATCAATTCAGTCAACAAAACTAATAGAACCATTATTGGCAAGTCAGTTATCAGCTTTACTAATTTTGACCATGAACCAGAATTGATATGATGATAACCACCAAGTTCTAGGGTTTAGGCATAAAGCTAGCTAGATTTTCATTTAAGAGTCCAAAGCAGCAGCTATATCCTTGTATAAGACAACAAGTTTCCTTCAAGGTTGAGAATATTGCTTGATCATTTTTAATCTAATCACACTCTTGTCTGTCTGCATGAATGTCAGATCAGAAAAATCGATGTGCTTTGCCGAAAGTGCAACCCATTCCCCCATGCTTATGAATTGATGCTTGTTTTTTTTTTTGTTGTTAAATACCACGAGGTGTCCCCACACCCGAAAGATGGGATTAATCCCCACTCGGGATTCGGCTTGCCCCTAGTCACAAAGTGCTTCCAATTGATTTCGAACTCCTGCTATTGAGGCACCAGGTAGCTCGCCAGCTGGAGGTGGCAGTTTGCCAAACGCACCACACCTTATGGTTGTTAAATCATCTATCTATCTTACAAACAAACTGCTCATAGCAACAAAGGTTTTTTTCTTTTCTTTTCTTTTCTTCTTAATGCCAAAAAGAAAGAAAATTACAAAGACAAACCCGAGAAACTCCTCATTGTTATAGCCATATGAAAGCCGACTAAAATTGTAGGCAGATGTAAAATTCCAGCACAAAAAATGTTGAAAGATTTCGAATTAAGTCACCCTTTTGTTTTTGTGTTTGGGCAAGAAAAGGGTTTGATGAGCACACCGGCCCTTTTTCGAGGTGTAGCAGAAATGACGACATGTGGGAATCAGAAAGCAGGCTAGGATTCTCAAATTCTAATATAGTTGCTCAAAGTGCAATAAATACATGGAAATTCTTATCCAATCTGCAGGAATTCAATTCTCTCTCCCGCTCTCTGCAAGCCCTTGCATCTTTGACTTTGATCCCAAAATACTCAATAGCCATATATAAGTTAGGGATTTTAACTGCAATGTTCATTCCTCTGACTCTCACACGTATTCTAATTTAGTCATTCCGTAACATTTTCCTTTCAGTTTTTAGATATCTAAATTGACGGTTTTACACTTCAAATAGTCAGAAAAATTGACAAAATGACTAAATTGGAACACGTGGGAGAGTTGGAGGGCCAAACTAACTCACAATGAGTCGGATATAAGTTCATGGATCATTACGGTTAAAACCCTAAAAATTAATAGACCATATTGCAACAACTTAAAGCATAGAAGACATATTACAACTCTAGATCTTTAATTAATTGTAAAGTTAACCACATTACTTTCCCAGCAGATTTCCAGTTAATATGTGATGACTTTTGGACCAAAAGTTCCCTACTCGGCTTCACTTTGAATGTGAAAAGGAGAAGAAAAGACAGTCCATGAAAAATGAAGCATATTGATAAGGAGATGGATTATGTGGGATGATTTACAACTGTCTGAATCTGCTAATTTGAACTTTGACCAGATTTCCCAATAAGTCCATGGACCACAATGCAGCTTTAACTGATGTTGGGGTTCCACCAAAACAAGTAGTAAAGCATCTTCAAGGATCTCATCTAGGTAAGCTTGGACTCTCACAAGAAGAAAACTTCCAACAAAAGTTTTTATCTTTCTTTTTTCAGATATTTCTTGCTAGTAAACTTGAAACATCAAATGCTAGAAATAGAACAAGTAAAAGGACCCAAGAACAACCACACCTCACAATTTCAAACCCTGAAAATGGAATTTGGTACTCCTGAAAAATTAAGCTGAACCATGACTATAATTTACAGGCTGAGCCAGTCAGATTTGTTAATTAATTACCACAGTTAAACACTAATTAAAGAAATAATTAAACTTAAATAATCTTAGATGGGTGTGTGTTTATAGTAGAGAATAAGAGGAAGATTTAGAAAGATTCTTGGAAAGAATGCTATAAACCTACCCTAAAAGATCTGCAGTTGAGGGAGCTGCAGACAAAAGCTCTGTGTCCCCCTCCCTCTTGTGTCCATTTATTAAGAGTTTTTTTTTGCTGCTGGGAGTGCCCACATGTTCCCTTTGAAGCAGATCGTTGAAATTTGGAAAAAGATAGAGAAATTAATAAAACGAAATATATATATATATATATATAATATATATATTTATATATATCTGCAGATAGAGACCTAGCTTTGGATCTATCGACTATCTCTCCAACATGGACTGAACCCACATTTTGGACTTGAGTTTCCATGAAAACAAAAACTACTGTTTCTCTAGCTGATATATCTTCTTTCCCAAGAGAAAACAAAACAGTAGAAAAATGAATAGTATAATAATAATAATAATTATTATTATTATTTAACAACAAAATCAAATAATTGAATAACTTTGAGTTCTTTCTTTTCCTTCCCAAGGTGACCCCATCAGATCAGAGATAATCAAACATCTGGGTTCTACCTTCAACACCAGACAAGCTCCATCATATGATTACATGGATCAAAGTAAACAGCCTCATAAAATACTCTAAATTTTTCAAAAAGAAAGAAATTCATGGATATCAATTAATATTATATATATATATATATATATTCTGCACTCATGACTGCAAAAGTAAAAGCAGTGTTTGCAATGCAAGAAAGAGCAAAGACAAAAACTTGGTAGCAGAAAGAAACAGACCAGAGAATATGAAAGCTAGGTCCCAAAGATCATCATCCCTTTTCAACTCGGGTTGGGTTCATCATTTGAAGGCCCTTCAGAAGAGAGCATAAGATCCAGACAAAGAGAAAGAGAGAAAAAATTAAATTAAGCAGTGAAAAAAGGAAAGAGAAAAAGTACTGATCATTGAACAACAGCATCTCATACAATTAATGCTTCTCAACATAAAATCAACAGAGTCTGAGACTCGTGGACGAAACGAAAAGGCATGGGATTGAAGGGAAGAGTAGTAAATGAATGACACAGAAACGTACAAACACATGTAAAACAAAAAACAAAAAAAATAGAGATGGTATATATAGAAAACGGAAAATGCAGCATGGATCGCACAAGTCTTATTATTAAGACCACACAAAGCCTACGAACAAATGGTCCTCCCTCTACACTCTATGATGATCATAACCAACACCTAAACACTGCAAACTCACCAACATTGATCAACCCATTTCATTAAATTAGTAGGATGATTAAGCAAAGATATATGATTAATATATTTTACATGCACTAATTAATGGAATGATCAAATGGGGCACATTCACAGCAATGAGAGAGATTTCACATTCATCTAAATCAAGTGTTCAAATAACACGGATGATGATCACTACACTAGTCAATAAATTTAAGAAAAAAGATTAAAAGTAAAAAAGAAACCCTAATTAAAACACTAATTAAAATCCCGGAAAAGCAGTAGAATTTCTCAACAAAGTCAGCTGCAGGCACATGATGATGATTTTTGTTCCTGATCAGTTTCGCCACCTTGACCAGAAGAAATTTACCTCTAGCTGATAAATCCTACTACAACTGCTAGAGCTAGCGAAGTGTTGTCCTAATTAAACTAATAAGTACAAAAGATCCAGAAGATCGGTCGACTGAGAGAGAGAGAGAGAGAAATGATGAGATGAAGATGACCAAGAATAATGATATACTTGTGCGTTTTGGGTTGTTTTTCATGTTCATTGTCTTCCTTGTTCTGGGTTTGTTTGGTTTCTAGCTTAACAAGCATGATCAGCTAGCTAGGGTTTCTTACCCAGAGTGTGCTTGTTGTTATGCATCCAAACCTTGAGGACGTTACGCTTCACTCCAGTCTCGTTGCAGAACTGCTGAATCGCCGGCTCGTCCTGCTTCTGAATCCTCCACCCCAGCGTCTCCGCCAAAGTCAACATCCTCTCCTTCTGCTCCGCCGTAAACTTCGTCCTGAACCTCTTCTTCCCGGAAGACGCCGTTCCATGTACACCCCCTCCCATTCCCAAACCCCCTCCACCGCCGCCGCCTCCGCTAGGATTCGACACGTCGTCCTCCTGCTCTTCCCCCCTGCTGTGGGTGCCGCCCCCTCCCGACGTCGACGGCAGCGCCAGCGGCCTGTGGTGCGGCGCCACGTGGAGGTACCCTGCTGGCGTCCGGTAGTACGGCGAGAACTGCGGGTGGTTGTGCTGCCCGTGGAGAGGCACCAGCTGCCCGTACGGGTCGGCGGTCATGAGCGCGAGCCCGCTCGAGTCGCCCTCCTTGCGGTGGAAGTTGCGGTGGCAGTTGCAGGCGGCGCATTTTAGCGCGTCGAGCGTGCCCTCGGCACCGGCCGGCATGAACTCGCCGCAGCCGTCGAGCGCGTGGCCTCCTATCCCGACCGCGTGGTTCTTCAGGCACTCTCTGTACCTCGCGGCGCCCTTCCTCTGCTGCTGTTGCTGTTGTTGTTGCTGCTGCTGCTGCTGCTGCTGAGACACCGCCGCCGCCGCCGCTATTGCTGCCACGCCTTCGGGTCCAGAATTCGACATTTTGACCCGGACGCCACCCGCTGAGTTTCCAAGCGAGTCGTAACTCGCCGCCATCTCCATCTCTTCGTCGTGCTCCTCTTGATCCTCAAACTCCATATCAATTAATTAAGGGGAACCAAAAACGAAAAAACCCCCCAGAAATTAATGAATCAGAGAATCAACCCAGAAAGAAAACCCCAAAAAGAAGAAAGAAGAAGGAGAAGAAGAAGATGAAGAGGACTGAGTTTAGAGAGAGAAAGAGTAGAGAGAGAGTGTTTGTGTGTATGTGTCAGGTGTAAAATTGTAGTGTTATCTCTCCTCTCAGACACTCTCCTCAACACTTAGCTCAGCTCCCTGCAAAAGGAGCTTTGTCCACCTTCAAACCCCCTTCATATACTTTCCCGTTTTCTCAACCCCCACCGGCTACTCCCGGTTAAACCGGTCATTTTCACCTTCTGTCTCAGTTTTTTCACCGCGCGGTAAATTTCAGAGGTAGAGAGAGATGGGGGTGTGTCAGACTGTCACTGCTACTAGTACTAGTCTGAAAACTAAAAACAAAAAACAAAAAAAATGAAAAAGAGAAATGAACCAAAAAGACAAGGGAAATTTTTTTTTGGAAGTGCCCCACGCGCCCGGCAGAAAGAGAGTCGGTGGCGGCGCGTGAAGTGTCGCGTACTGTGGCAGAGGAGAGATAGAGAGAGGGGGATGGTGATTGGGTGCGTGTGAGTATGTGTCAGGACACGGCATTACTTAGGAAAAAATAAATTGTCGGCATTTAAGGCAGCTGTGGGTACGTGCTCTCGTCTCCGACATGCGTGACGCGCTTTTTGGCGTCAAAATTCCATCTTTCTTATTCAAATATTTCTTTTCGTGTCTCAGAAAAGGAAGTGAATATTGGGTGGGTTTTTTGTAAACACACTCACTCTTCAGTTTGGTGTTTGTGGGACACGCATTTGTTCTTTTTCTTTTTTTTTCGTTTTTGTTTTTTTTGTTGGATATTTTAATTTTTTTTTTTACTCACTAGAATAATGTTGTTCTTAAAAAAGAATGTCTTTTTTCAATCCCAACACATGATCGTTCTTTTTCTCTACACAACAACGACAATGTGATGAAATTACAGTTTTTAGTTATTCCAGAAAAAGTAGATTTGATATTTTTTCCCCACATCTATTTTTAACCTACTTCTTCCAAAAGTGTTACAGCAAAATCCTTATTTGACAATTTGTGTATTGTTTTTTTTTTCTTAAGCTTATGTTGAATAGCCAATAAATAATTTGGTGCATTTTTTCCTATAAGTTTCTTAATAGAAAAAAGTCAATCTCAATATGATTACTTTAGGGTCAAATCGTTGTTCCATGACTTAGTGTACGTCCACTTATTTGCCATGACAAAGGACTAGGGCAAGTAAGTGCGGTTACTGTTCATGTAAATAGTATATGCCCTAGTAATTTTTTTTTTGCTTTTCCACCTATTGCCATGGCAACTCAAGGGCAATTACTATTCACATGGGATTCATTTTATTTATATGTATGAGATTAATAAATAAAAATTTGCTAGGTATTTGTATATAAAAAACTCTGAGTCTTTGGTATCTTTTCATAATTTTTTTCAATTTTTTTCTTCGATGATGTCAAGCTGGCGTCAGCGCCCGCAGGTAGGGGGTCAGGCTGATCTTGCCCGGGCTTGGTGGACCCCGTGTTGCCAGGGCAGTAACAAACCACTGGAGCCAGTTTTGGAAGCCTAAGGGGACTTGGGCTGAGCTCACCGCTGAAAATGCTCTTAGAATAGGACTATAAGTTGTCTCGTTACAGATCTCGAGTTTGAATTAAGCTTGGCTTAAATTTAGCTCATCTAAACTCAACTTGTAACATAAACAAGTCAATCTGAGCTTGGCTCGTTTAAGAAACAACCAAGCTTGAGATTTGGTATATTTGGCTGATGAAGTTGAACTCAAAGATCCTTTATATGAGCATTGTATTATTCGATTACTGCTGAGCTTGTGAGTTGTGTTATGGTTGCCTGCCGCCATTCATGACTTGGGAAAATAAAAAATAAGGGCAGAAATAGTATGGTGACGAACAACAGAGAGACAAAGATGGTGAAACATTCGTGCATACTAAGATGAGTGGGTTGTAATTTTCAAAAGGTTTGAAATTAATAATGAGATTAGTGGAGTAGCAAATGATTTCACTTGTAGCTAGGATATTGCCACCTTTATAGTAGTAGTATTAAAATGTGTTAAACCCTAATCATCAAAATCCAATTCACCAACACATGCATGCACAGTGCACATCACAAATGACTGATATATAACTCAACAAAAGAAATAAGAAAAAAAAATAACATTATTAATTTAAGAAACCATGAGTCGAATATAATGTATGATCAAGGAAGAAGTTTGAATTTTATTTATTTATTTATTTGTCGGAACTAAAGTTCATCTCATAAAAAGGCATAAATACACAACATAAAAATAAGATTCAACAAATTGAGCTAAGCATCAATGCAACAAGGCCATAGGTTTTTATCTTGAACTCAATCAATCGAATCCAATTATAATATGAATTAGATTGGATTGGATTGAATTTTTGACCGAAAATAAGAAGGTAAATGAGAAAACTCTTAAAATAAGAACTTTCGAGAAAATGAAAAAAATAGGAAAAAGAAACTAGCAAAAGCAAATGGGCGCACGTATAATGGCTGGGAGAGTCGCTGTTGTCCTTTTCGGGGTTGAGAAAACCATAAAAACCAGTATAATTGTGATGGCTAGCAGTCCTATCACATGAAAATCAGAAATGGCACTGATTGTATTATTGTAGGGGGAGCTTTGAAGAAACTCATCTGCCCAACGCAAAGCAATGCCTTCATTGTGGGGGTCTGGCTGGTGCTGATCTTTGAGTTTCAGCTAATACCTCGACATCCATCAAAATGCTTTTGACCATTACCAAATTGACACCTCTTTTGTGTACCTTCCTCCTCCTGTCCCTGTGACCTTTGATCCGACTGCATGCCCGCCAATTGCCTAATTTTCATGAATGTATTGTCAAATCTCTCTTCTTCAAGAAACAACTTGAACATTTTTAGTTTTTAAGAGAAAATGAAACAAAAAGAAGAATGCTCATCACTTTAGTTTTCAAGTGTCATTTCATATCATTATTCTAAATTGGGGGTTTTATGGCCGAAATGGAATTCAACAGTTGACATCAACTACCCTTATACATCGACCAAAATAAATATATAAAAAAAACTTAAAATCTACCCTTAGAGCACTTCTACTTATTTATCATGGTAAATGGTCAAGGCAAGTAAAGGCGGTTGTTGTTCACGTGAATGGTATCTGCCTTTGCAATTTTTTTTTGTTTTTCCACCCATTGCCATGGTAACCCAAGGACAATTTTGTTTATATAGGGTTCATTTTCTTTATACGTATGATATTAATAAATAAATAATTACTAGGTATTTATTTATAAAAAAACTGAGATTTTTTGGGTATTTTTTCAGAATATTTTCCTTAATTTTTAAATTTTTTTATTCACTGGCATCAGCACCCGCATGCAGTAGGTCAGGCTGATCTTTGCTTGGGCCTTGCCCGAGCTTGATGGACCCCACGTCTTGCCAGGGCTGGATTTCATTGCTTGAATAGGTTTTGGGAGCTAGGGAGGCCTTTTGCCCTGGACTAGGCTCACTGCTAGAAATGCTCTTATATACATATACATTCAAATTCACACATTCATAATTTCAAAGAATAAGATTGAAATGCTAATTTAATACTATTAGTAATTAAAATAACTATAGAATACATAATACATAATGTTTGGGAGGTTTCTCTTGTTTCAAAGATAAAATATTTCAAATTCCTTTTATTGGTTACCCCAATACCGTATTCTTGAATTCAGATCACTACCTCGCATTATGGTCACCAAATATACCTCACATAAATGAATCGTGATCATGTTTAAGGCCTTTCACTCTAGGGTGACAATCCATACTTAATTCCATGAGTGCCTAACAAATTCAAAACTTCTCACGAGTGGTTTTTCAGAAACTTGAATCTCTAAAACCTTTTCCTCCCCAAGACATAACTTCCCTCAAGTATAGATACATATTTTTTATATCTCAATGAAACATCTTCAAAACTCTTTTTTTTAAAGGACTTTTCCTATTGAAAGGAGTAATAACATACTAAATTCACACACACTACATGAATGCTAGGACTCGAACCCATACCTTTCCTGGAGGGAGTATTTGCTCCAAACCACTACACTAGTAGGTTCTTTGCCTCCAAAACTCATTTAAATAGACAAGTCTTTACTGTTTAGGGTATTAAATTGTACATCCAACCAACATAATGTCATAGTTTGAATTGGGTTGATTTAGGCCTGAAACTAATAGCATAGCTTAATCGAACCAAACCAACCTATTATGTTGTAATTTTTTTTTGGGTCAAAATTATGTTGTAAATTGAATAATAGTTGATGGAGAAATTTGAAGAGAGAGGTAACATCATATTCAAATGATTTAGGAACTTTACTGATACCAAAGTGCGGGATGAAACATAATAGAAAATTGTGATAACAAATAAGAAAATATCATGTGTAAAAAAGTAAATTATAAGTGGTATCAAATTAGGCCAAATTGAACCGAACCAAATCAAATGTTACACTTGCTTTTAGTGCGAAAGCAGAACCAAATTAATTTGATGAATTTAATTTAGCCCATTTAAACTTTTTTCGACCCCTGCTTCCAAATATATATCACATAAAGTCAAATCAAAATGACAATAAAGAAAACTTAAAATGACATATATATAATATATGTATGTATCTAAGACCACGTTTTAAAAAAGAAAAAACCTCTAAAAAAACCCTAGCCGCACTCTGGTCTCCTTTCTCCTTGCCAACAACCAACAACAAGGAAGCTAAGGGGGGAGGTGGTCACTGCCCCTTCTCCCCTCCTCTCATCTTCCCCTTCCTCTCCTAATTTCTCCTTCTTTTTCTCCCATCTTTTCCCTTCCTATTCTCCTCCCCTTCCCTTCCCTAGATAGTCTAGATATGTTTGGATCTAGGTATGTTTGTCTGTTTGTTTTGTTTGCTTATTTTTGCAGTGTTTTAGGTGGCTGGTGTTGTCTTTGTCTCGACAACGGCGACAGTAGTGACGCTGGATTGTGTCTCTCCTTGGGAGAGTTGTGATATCTTGTGGCTGATGTTTTGTCTCTGTTTCAACGGCGGCAGCAGCAGCGATGCTGGTGGTAGTTGTTGGGATGTGGTGCTCTTCTTTACTCTGCGCCGACCAAAGAACTATGTTTGGTCATAGGAGGTTTTATTTGTCCAGTTCTGAGTTGAAGTGGAGTACTTCTCAGGGGTCCTTTTATTGTTGTTTATGCAGTGACGTTGGATTGTGTCTCTCCTCAGGAGAGTTGTGATAGCTGGTGTCTGATGTTTATCTCTGTTTCAACGGCGGTGGCGGCGACAGCGGCGACTCTGGTGGTAGTTGTTGGGATGTGGTGCTCTTCTCTACTCTGTACCAACCAAAAAACTATGCTTGGTCATAGAAGTTTTTTTTTTTTTTTTTGTCCGGTTTTGAGTTGAAGTGGAGTGCTTCTTGGAGGTCCTTTTACTGTTGTTTATGTGTTCCTCTTGCTTTTTTTTTCTTCTGGTTTCTGCTATGGTATGCCTTGCAGTTTGTGTGGGTGTCAAAGGACTATGATTTTGCTCATAGAAGGCTTCTTTTGACAGTTTGGATGTTATGCAGTCCTCTCATGTGGGTCTATTGTGTTGGTCTATAGTTGCGGTTCTCGTCGAAGGTCTGTGTGTTAGTTTTTGTTTTTGATTTGTTCTTTTATTGAGATGGTCCAAAGTGACCTGAATCGGACTCTCTTGTTAGTCCATGATATGTGTGATACTCTTCCCTTCCCTGGGGTTTGTCTTATGAGGTTGTACTAGGAAGGTTTTAACGAGGTTACTGTATCATGTCGTTCTTTGTACGTCTTTGGTTCTATGAATGAATTATCTTTCTTTAAAAAATAATAATAAAATTGTATGTATGTATATTAATAAAATGAGCTGATTTTCCCAGTCCCCTTTTCTCTACTTACACTCCCTTTGTTTTTTAATACTTTTTAATCAATTTTGTTGTTTCTCTTTCCTATTATATCCTAACCCTACATTAATTTCTTTTTTACTTCACTTTTATATTATTTCTTTTTATTTATACTTAATTTTCCAACTTACAATCCATTTTCAGTATTAAAGGAATTAAAAACATAATTTTTTACTCGATTAAAGGAAAAAAAATTACTGAAGTATAAAGAAAAAGAATTAATATAAAAGTAAAGTAAAACGAAATTGATGTAGGATAAGGGTAGAATAGGAAATAGAAAGAATAAAATTAATTAAAAAATAATAAAAAATAAAAGGGAGTGGAGAAAGATCCGTTAATAAAAAGATAAAAAGATAAAAAGATAAAAGAAGTGGTGGTGGTAGTAGTAGTAGGAGGATGAAGTGTTGAAGTATGGTGGAATGGAAATGTCATGGTTTTTGGGTTTCATGTGATTCCCACCACCCCAAAAACAGCCAACCGGGGGGGGTGGGGAAACGTCTGACGGGACGTGCTGACACCAACCACAGAGAGCACAGACAGAGTGTACCATTATCAGCATCATCGTCATCATCATCCACACCCTCTCTCTCTCTCCCTCTCTCCCTCTCTCTAGCTGACTGTCTCTCTGTATTTGTGTTGTGTGTTTTGTGTATTTGTATGTAACGTTGTGTGTGTCAGCTGGCGGGAAACCGTTCCCTCTCTCTCTCTCTCTCCATATATATATATATATATATATATATATAAGACAGAATCCAAAAAACGACAATTTCATTGTGACATCATCATCATCTTCATCTTCAACTATATTAACATATAATATAAACAACACTCTCATCAGAACACTGTTCAAATGATGAACGGAACGGAGCAAGGTAATTTGCCGTTGAGAAATGAGAAGAAAGTTTATAGAAAAGAGAGAATTGCGGGAAAAAGGGGGAGTGGATGTTGACAATACAAGAGAAAGAGTGGGGCGACCGTGATTTTCCATTTCTTATATTCTTTGGCAATCTTGGCATGGCAGCCTTTCTTTCTCTTCTCTCCTCTCTCTCCTCTCTCTCCTCTCCAAACAACAGTGGCCCCCATCCCCTGCTTCTTGCTTCTTTCTTGCACCACCATCACCCCCTCCCCCCACCCAATCACCAAATCACCAACATAACCCATGATCTTCTTTGTCTTTTCTTGCTTGTTTACTTAACACAATAATATATTCTCTCTTTCTTCTGCTATTGCATGTCCTTTGTTTTTCTTTTTCTTTTTTTAAATTATAAAAATAAAAATAAAAATAAAAATAAAAATAAAAGAGAAAAATAAAAAAAGAAAAGGCTAGCCAGCGTAGCTTGCTATTTAGTTTTCTTTCTTTCTTTCTGATCTTCTTGTACACTATCATATCATTTCCATGCTTGGATTTTACAGCTCATTGAATCAGAAGATGGATGGGACAAATCATCAACAACAAACACACACATTATACACTAGCTAGCTAGTTTTGTTTCAAGAAATGATTCATCTTTTTCTTTTCATAATCATCAGTTTTCACTGTATTGGGTAATTGGGTTTTGCCCTATTGTTGTTAACAAGTATTATTATTATGCTTCTGAACCTGAAGATGGACATGGATCGATCACAGAGAGAGAGAGAGAGAGAGAGAGAGAGTTATAAGTAATAATTATCAGGACCACCTTTGAATATATGGTATAAAAGATTACATGGGTGATTCTCTAACAGTAGTAATTGTGAAGGCAGCAGTGCATGCCTGACATTTCCATCCCCACCAAACACTGGTTTTGGTTGACATTAGGCACAAGGATAAAGGCCATCTCCTTTACTTCTTCATTATTTTTCTATTCATCATTATATTATATATATATATGTGTATATGGAATGGAGATGATCCATTGATTCGATCATCTTGGGTTCTAAGGAAAAGATAATACAAAAGAGTACGTACGATACGCCTTAGACAACCAACAATATATATATAACCCGTGTACGGTGTATGTATGTATATACATCTTTTGTGTTTTAACCTTTGGTTCATGCCCATGCATTGAGAATACTTGAGATTGCAAACTCTACTACGTACGTACCTATTCGCAAATAGAAAACAAGAGCCTCGTATACTATTGATACTATCTTCTAAATGAAAGCAAAGTTAAGCTACAATCTAGAGAAAGAAAAAAAGCGTAATTATTTTCGATTGTCGTCTTTTATCTCATTTACTTTAATTTTGTGTCACATTTAATCACATTCTATCAATTCTGTTAAGAAATTCGTTAACCCTTATGATGTGATTCGGTCCAATTTAATTAATTTATCCCTAAATGTCTTTTAATTTTATTTTTGTGGATTAAATAAAGATGTACATGTGTATAGTCAGTCGTTTACATGCACGTACATGTGTAGAATAACATTTACTAATTTAAATTTAAATGTTTTTGGCTGTGAGTGTTGGAGGTAGGTACGACCAAACAAAAGTTGTGGGGGTTGGGGTAAATGTTAAGCATATATATGACTACTTATTTTTATCTCTTGTCACATTAAAAATAGAGAGATATATTGATAAAGGCAAAAAGAAATGAATCACCATGCTATATTTGGGCTGACAATGTAAAATGCTTCCTCCACCCACAGCTTGCAGCTAAACACAGAGAGAGAGAGAGAGAGAGAGAGAGAGAGATTCTCTCCTTCCTTACTGTTCACCAGTTCTTGCGTGTAATTGAACTCCCTACCCATCCCTCCCCCCTGTCCCTCTTCCCTCTTTCATCATAATCACTATAACCTTATATGACATTTCCTCTCTCTCTGAAACTCTGCTTTTCTTCAATGTCATTGCTTTGTCCTACAAGTTATCATAGTTTATAGAAAAGATATAAAAAAACACATTGAATTAACTCAATTATTATACTAGCTATATGATTAAATTAATTCTCTAATTGCAGAGACCTCTCTTTCCCTTCCGCAACAACACAAAAGTTGGGCAACTAAAACATTTTACTTCTTTTTGCGTACAAGAAAAACGGGAAGACATTTTCTGTCAAAATTTCAGAAAAGATGGCAAGGGAGAAATCAATATCTTGAATTTTTCTTCTTTTACAACAAAGAAAAGCTCAATGAACCACTTCCTTACGTATCGGATAAATTCATATATTGTACGTTTGTAAATGAATGTATATGAGTTTACGACTTGTTACATGTTCAATGAACATTGTATACAATATCTTGGTGATATGCAATCATGAAACAGAAGATGTTGTGCAACTCAAAATCCACAAGTTGGTGCAAAAAGGAAAGTAAGTGATCTTGAGTAGGACCATAAACCATGAACCTTAAACATGAAATAAAGGAAATCAAAGCACACATTGATGAAAGAATTGAAAGGTGAGATCCTAGTAATAGTGATAATTAATTAGTGGTTAGTGTTGGCATATTCTCAGTCAAGCCACAGTGCAGCTCAATTAAACAAACACACGAGAAAGACTTTCATACAACGGAATAACAAAACAGTGCTATGTCGGTTATTAAATTTTTAAAACAGGGTTATGTCGGTTTATTAAGTTTTTCTGCTTACTGAGTGGCCAAGCCAAAGCTTCCAAAGTGACCTCCACTATAAAATATTAACTTGTCAAGTGTCCAGAAGAAGCCAGAAACATTTGGGAACAAAAATAAAGGCAGCTAAAGCTAATTGCTAGCACCCATGATTGCCTATACATAACCAAGGCCACCGACATGTGAGTTTTTATTAATTAAGGAAGAAAGTAAATTAATTAATCAGATACACTTGGATTATAAAACATGATGATGACTGATGACTGATGACTGATGACTGATGGCTGAGAGAGTTGTCATGAATTGAAGGACAATGATTATTTAATGGAACAGTACAATTGCATACTTTGAGAGAAAAAGGGTTATGAATGCCATGAAGGCTTCCAAAATGTGCAGTGCGGGGTTATCAGGTTACATAAATATGGGCACATTAATAAATGACCAAGGCCAATTGAAGAAAAAAAAGAAGAAGAAAAGTGAAGATTATATATGAATAAAGTCTAAAATATTGATGGTTTTGGAAATATCGGTGGTTCGAAAACACGGAAATATCGAGAAATTATTGATATCGAAAAAAATTGAATAAAAAACCATGGAAATTGTAAGAAAAACTTGAAAAACTTTCTTGAAACTTTGGAGGATGTTTATTTAGTAAATTATTTATTACTTTATCACAAAAAAATTGGAAAGAAATACATTGCATGATGAGTTTAACTGATTTAAGTTGATTATATAGCGAGCTGACAAACGTTGTAAGTGTAGAAAATATGTAGTAATTAATGAAAGAAGATTAAACACACCATAATCATTTATTTATAATGATTTACAATAATATTTTACACTTTATACATTGCATAATAAGATACATAAGTGACTTAGAACCACATAGAGTTCCTATAATGTTCAAATTTGAGTTATTTACAGTAACACCCCTTGAGGTTTTCAACTTTTTCACAAAACTCCTTGAGGTTTTAGAAATTATAAGACCACCCCCTGAGGTTTTAAATTGTTTTCACAAAACTCATTTTCATTGATTTTTCATCCAAAGATTGATAATTTTATACCCAAAAAAAAAATTCTCTAAATGACAAAGTTGACCTTTGAGATTAGATTGCATATACTTCATTGAGGTTAATTTTGTCATTTGTATAATTTTTTTTTCAATGAAATTATCAATCTTTGGATAAACAATCAATGAAAATGGGTTTTATGAAAACGAAACCTCAGGGGGTGTTCGTGTAATTTTTGAGACATGAGGGATTTTGTGAAAACACAATAAACCTCAGGGGGTGTTAGTGTAAATAATTCTTCAAATTTTTCATTGTCTTCATCATCTCGATATTATTGATATTATAACGATATTTTGGCCAAATGTTGCTTAAGTGTGAGAGAAATTATCGATGTCAATATTTTCCGATATTATTGATATTTATACAATATGTGTATGAATATGTTTCAAAATAACATAGATATTTATACGATATGCGTATGAATATATTTCAAAATATCATAGACTCAAAAAAAACAATAATATCCTCGATAATTAAATTTGACAGAACTGAGTTCTAAGAAGACAAAGATCATTACTAATGAATCCCTCTTTGACCTGCCCCAACCAACCCTTTTGCTTAGTTCAACTCAAGCATCATCAAGTTCCTATTTTAACTGGAAATTAAGGGGCCACTGCCTATTGACCTAATTATCATTACTGATCATAGCATAGCATGTGGCCCAACCTTGCTAGACTTAGGAAATTTTGAGGCTTGCATCAATGAACATTTTCATGAAGAAAAAAAAAAAACTCTGGAAATGTTATGGGTATGTAGGTAAATATACAATGGCAGGCAGATTGTTTGGACATACAAAATATTTTTATGCTGAACTTTTTCGCCAAAAGAGTGTTTATCTTTACACCTTAACAACTTCATAACCGAATCTGATCAGGAGGCGGACATTTGTGCCCAAGAAAACCAAATATCGAACCATTATGAATTGAGGGTCCAATCACAACCCAAATTGAGAATCTTGATAAACCTAATTGACAAAAGCCGATTTTACCGAGATACTCGGTTTGGTTTACCTATTCTTTTAGACCCCAAACCACCCAAGATCCGTTTTTTTCTTTTCCCTGAAATGATCTTACAATCATCACAAAGTCCGGCTTGGAAGCTGTGGTAGGCATAAAATGGCACTTGGGCGGTCAAGCGTGAAGCAGACTTGGAAGACTTTTGTAATGAATTTGCTTTAATCACACTTTAAGATCCAATTATAGGCTAAAATCCTAAGACAAGACGGTTGCGCGTGCAAAATGAAAGACGTGGGTCACTAATCTAATCCATCTAATCTAAGCATGTTCGTAAACAGTTTGTTGTTTTTATAGATGCTTTGATTTGGGACATTATAGGCCCAATTATTAGAATGATCAAAACAGGATTTGTGGAAATCGTTTATGCCGAAAGAGAGAAAAAGCCTTGCCCCACCACATCATCTGCTGCCAATGCTCTGCATACCAAATACCCACTCCACTCTCACCAACGTTTTCTAGCCTTCCAATAATCTCGAGACCCAGAAATAACCAGGTTTTTGTTTAGTAAGAGCGTTTGCAATTTTCCAATACCTAAGGCTGCGTTTGGTGGGTGGGACTCGTATTATCGGATTGCGCTTATTGAAATGGACAAGAGTCCAGTTGTTTAGGGGTTTTTAACTCAAATGATCCTTAAATTTATACCCGAGTTACATTTTGATCGTTCAAGTGATTCACCAACTCTTTATTACTTGACGAATTTGTCATACCGTTACACTCTGTTTATTTATAAATATAATATATATATAAGTAAGCGTCCAGTACATTGACAAAAATGAATGTTCTGTTAAGTTGGTTTCATTCACATGATTCTCGTTGGTGTTACGCAGAATTGAACCCCAACACTAGTACTACAATATATTTTATTTTTACTCTTCTTTTTGGTAACTTAAAAAAAGATAAAGAAACATGTCCCACAAAAAAGGAGAAAACATGTAATTAGTCATTAAATACAATTAAATCTTTTTTTTGTTCCCTTCAACACGATTAATTTTTTTTTTCTGTAACAAAAAAAAGGGGAAGCACGTTATATATAGAACCGAATTCCACTTCAATGCTTTTTCCAATCAACCCAAAAAAAAAAAAAGCTTATATCTAATTTTTTGCTCTTAAGCTCTCATATCATATCATCAATCTCACTCTCTCTCTTTGGTTTCTCCCACTAAAAAAAACAACTGATGGAGTTATTTAGAACCGAATTCCATTGGTTACTAGTTGCTATCACTTTTTTTTAAACAGATTATTAACTATGTAACATGTTTAATAATATGTTTATGACGACACGAACCCAACATGACGTTTATTAAATGGGTGGGGTTTGGGTTGAGACCTCTGTTTATTACCCTTTGCCAGCTCTAGGAAAGGGTGAGGTAGAACGCAGAGGGGGTGGGGAGTGGGTGTGGATTGGGGCTAGGGCTGAGGGTGGCTCTGCCTCAAAACTTTTTTTAATTGATTAATACAGAACATGAATAAAACCAAAAATTAGAACAAGAATTTCCGACGACGGGCAGGGATTTGAAGGAGGCGGAAGAGGACAAAGACGAGAGGAGGGGGTGGTGGCCGAGGACTCGGATGATTTGGAGGAAGATCTGGAAGAAGAAGCCGAACCAGTTGAGGGTGGTGGAGAAATAGAGGGTGAGAGAGGGAAAGGGGTAGCGAAGGAGGGGAGGGATGGCTGTAGCCTGGAGGTTTGTTTTTGTTTTTGTTTTTAAAGTTTTAATCTTTTATTTTATTTTTTTAGCTATCAAAAATCCTATTTACCTCTAAAAATGCAGCATGTGCTGCTCGCTTGATTTAATTTGACAGAAAATATTACGGTGGGATCAATTCACCGAATAATAAAAAGTCAGTGAACTATTTCAACAAAAAATTTAGTTGAGGAACCAAAATGCAACTCGGGTATAAGTTTGAAGATCATTTGAGTTAAAAGCCCATTGTTTATAGGTATAACTTATAAGAACTGGCTTGGACAACTCCAATCTAATTTAAGTCATGCCACCAAACGAGTCCTTAGTGCACCCGCCGGAACAGAATTTGGACTGAGTTCGGCCCTTGTCCCATAGAGTCCAACCTCTGCGGAGAGCACTTGCTTTCTTTAATATGTGAGAAGAAGTGAACTCTGCGACTTCTGAAAGAAGTGATTGTCAATTGAGAAGAATTAGCACACTCTCTTTTACCATTTCATTCATCTGTTATATTGCTTTATTTGATGAACAAAATCAGATGATTGCACCCAACCGCAATTTAATGAGTGTAATCTCGGTTTTATAGGTGGGAGATGATACTAGTTCATTTTAATTGGAATAGTCTTTCCGGGCTACCAGACGCCGACGGAGGCCTAAGAGGTTAAAAGCTTGACGGATGCCCTCCAAAATTACTTCACCATTGGTAGGTTCCACAAATAGATCACCAATCCCAAAAGATCACAAAATTATGCAACCTCAAGGTGTTAGTATTAGACACTCACATGAATTCACCTCATGACAGTGAAAAATAACTCCTGAATCTCAGAATTATTCACCAAATACCAACGAACCTCACTTTGATCCATTCTTGGCATCAGACACAAAGCAAAACAATGCCAAGAATCATCATGAATAAAGGCAGAACTAAACTTCACAAGAGTTATGCGATTTCGGTTTTTCGCATACAAGAATCATCATATGGACTAAAAGCAACAATTCTGAATCTCATTCTCCTAAAAAAGTATGACCATATGAAAAATGTTAAATTACTGGATCTCATTTTCACAGGACTTTCAAAGAATTTGCACAAGTGTGGCATACGGTATCAAAATCAGTGTTGAATAATTTAATCTATAAATTTATCAGTTACAAAACATCTTACGATGGGCAAAAAGCAAAAATTGTGTCCCACAAGAATAATTATCACACACATGAGCTCCGGGCTTGCAGAGCTTCTTGTAGGGATTGCACAGCACCATCATAATTTAAGAAGCCCATGAACCAAAACTCATGGTTATCAATGGAGATAACCTGGATGTACTTTTCAGCAGGGTTTGATCTGCTTGATGATGGATTAACTGCTTTAAGCTGATGTAATGGGATAACCACCTACCAATATTACAGGGTATAAAGAAATGAGTAAAATAATTGCTAAAAAATTAAAATGCTCATCAAAAGAAATACAAATAAAAGAATTAGAACTTGCAGAAACAATGTCTTCTGAAAAACATCAGTTTAACAATATTATTAAGAAGTAAGAATATATCACGAAGCCAGACCAAATAAACTATTTTGAATTAATTAATATGATTTCATTTAAGCACAAAGATATATCTTATGTACCAACTGCCATAATTTAGTAGCGAATAACAAAATCAGAACTAGTTTCATGTAACTCCCTATTTCATTATGCCAATGTAAAATGAAAAAGTTGTTCCTCATCTTTGGTTTCACAACAACGATGACATAATTTCACTATGGGCAAATTACCACCGCTCTTATGCGACACAGTAAATAACAAATACATCTTTGCCACGAGGCAGGAAAAGAAAAAGTGAGGGCAAACATAAGTAGAAGCAGTAGAGTAATTATTTATTTCTTTTTAATAAAAACACTCGAGGACAACACTAGGCTCACCTAATAACAAGCAACAATCATGGAAATATTAGATCAACAAGCTTCAAATCAAAATCAATATTGATCAAACAGGCTACACAAAAAGGGTTAGCCGTCAGCCTCCCCCATATAATGTGTTCTAGGTCTCGTTTCCAATGCCAACTGCCAAGAGACTTCACTAGCTAATCTAGCCAGAACCGACCTTTAACAAGTTCATTAGTAATGAAGATCACAAGCCCACTGAAGATAGAAAAAAGAAAAGAACCAAATGATCACAACAAAGGCCCCAAATTCCAAAACAAAAATTATGTTGGAAATTAATTTCTTGCTTCTCATTTATTGGGATCTAGCATAATGCTCTTATATGCTTCCCCCCTCTAGAACTACTTCAGTTTGAACATCCCTTCTGGATCTGGTCCTCCTCCTTTTGTGCTCAAATAGAAAGTTGAAGAGCCTATGGTGAACTAAACAAGCTCATTGAAATTTAAATCAAGCTTGAACCTCATGAATGCTTTTCATCCATACATGGGCTTAGCTCAGCAATTGCCAAACAATATGGTGCATCAATTTAAGCCCCAATCCATACTTTGAAACAAAAAACAACTAGAGTTGGTCATAAACACAATTTACACCTCCAATTGGGAACAACAAGGGTCCAAATAAAGATAGATGGAAAGGAATTTCTATCCACAAAACAGAGACTTTTCAACAAACTAGCAGTGGAGTATTCATGGTAGCTCCATTTTAAAATATTTTGACATCCAAGAACAGACAGCCTTAAAAGTGCTATCACAGGACCAATTTTTCACTCTAAAAATTTATTTTACTTTTTAAAATTTGAAGGTTAAAGACTTGTTATGATTAAAGTTGAAATTGGCTAAAAGGATCAGCAGTACAGAGGTTCATAAGTTCTGAATAAGGAGAATCAAGTCAGAATAAAATTATATACACTAAGTGTCACATATCAAGCCTTGATACTAATCCCACTGTCAAAATTTATGTTCCCTTTAATACTTAGATGAAGAATCACCATCATAATGGAAGACAAGAGGGAAGCTTCCTTCAAATGTCTTACGCACATCCTGATTCACTATCACGATTTTCTACATTATAATAATATAATGCAGTCATAGAAATAAACAAAATAAATCACTCAATAATGCTTCGGTAAGAAAGTTATCTGTTAATTGAAATCCCATATTTGAAAAACCTTTTAAAGACACAATAGTAAGCACATATGCAAACTTACCTTGTAATAGCTCCATTCAGTTTGGTCATCAGCTTTGTATGAAATGGGATTATCACTACAATAAGCAAGTTTTGCGGTAGAAACATATAAAACTCCCATGACTGGACCAGCTGATGTGGATAAGTAACATGCAAATGAATTTTGAAGTTGCTCCTCAGGAGCTGTCTCAAAGGTTGACTGGAAGATCTTCTCATAACCACCTTCTGCTAGAACCTTTGTTCCTTGTGCAATTCTTCCCATGGCAGCATCAGTAAAACTAGGGCTTGTTCTCACTAGTTTGAAATAAAACAGGATGATTAGTGACTTCATCCATCACAATCACAATATTTTTGGATAAAAAAAATGGACAAAGTAAAAAATAAGAATACCAAAAGCAAAATTGGGGAGATCAAGAGAGATTGAAATTCCATTTTTTCCTGACAAAAGCAGAA
Source organism: Prunus kanzakura (assembly GCA_020521455.1). NCBI lineage: Eukaryota > Viridiplantae > Streptophyta > Magnoliopsida > Rosales > Rosaceae > Prunus > Prunus kanzakura. Next base: position 353,613 of record BPUM01000830.1, read on the forward strand.
TTTAATTTGCTTATTCAATGTGAAACAACAAAAGAGAAGCATTCGACAGGAAATTAGTTCAGATGGTTAGAGAAACTAGAGGATGGTACTAACAGCCAGCCTATAGAGAACACTTTTCAAGCACCTGGCTAAGCGTTTTACAAGAGGTTGCTTGGCTAATCCTCCTCACAAATTTTAAACTTGTCGATTCTCGTGTTCATCGATAAATCTACCGAATAAGATTAGGACAGACCACACCTATTATTTTTCACAAATCTCAGAAACAGGGATTAATCAGAATAACCAACACAATTAAAGTGTCAACTCCTAATATTCATGAAAAATGGATAATAGTAGCTAATCAATTCCTACAAGCAAAGGAAGCAAAATTGGCAAATGGAATATGACAAAGCAACCAAGACATTTGGAACCTTATCTTAATACAATTCCCATAATTTTCAAAACAACATGTAGAAGAAAAATTGAAGCAAATTAATCAACAGAGATCAACAAAGAAAAGAAGAGGCAAAAAGCAAGCAGAAACTCACAGTGCTGCCACGTGTTTCCAGCGAGATCCTCAGCCTTCTTAGTAGCCTCCCCCACCGACTTTCTCCACCTCCCAAACACGCCCCTTACAGTCTCCACCGAATCTGACCATGCACGCAATACAAAAATACGTCGTATTCATACGCATACATATACGGATTCAAATAATTATATACACGTAGAATTACAGAAATACTACCTTTGAATGAGAAAGAGGAGTTGAGCATTGGGGAAGGAGCCACGTAGGGATTGGATCCCTGATGCGAATCAGAAGCGGCACCGGCGCTACTGTTGTGCGATTCGGAGACCAATTTTGGGCTCCAATGAACCGACTTCTTGGGCCCGGAACCCGTGGGAGTCCCGGAGGCCTCGGTCTCAGTCTGAGCCTGGGATCCCATGACGAAGGTAGCCCAGTTCTGATCCCCGTTCAGAGCTTCGCCGGCCGCTTTCGGTTTCGGATCTTGGGTCTGGTTCGAAGCCTGCGTTTTGGCCTCGGCCTCGGAGACGGGCTTGGGCGGGTCCATGGTTCTAGAAGCTTCCGGAGAATGCGATCACAGGGTGCGTGAGGCGGCGCGTGGAGAGCTAGTTTTTTTTTTTGGGTTATTTTTATGTGTGTGTGTGTTTTTTTTGTTTATCTGGTTTTTTCTATTTTTTCGTAAAATTGGAGTTTTGAAGGGAAATGGAGGGGGACGGGTTTAGCGATAAGAACGGTGGGAAGCAGAATTAGCAAATCATTTGTTTTTAGCGTTTTAAAACTTGATACCGATAGCTACTCGTTTTTTGGGATTTCGGACCCTCCGTTGACGGGGGGGCTATTTCTATTCCCCGCCATTGACTGCCACGTGTTGCTTTTACATTTTATTTTACATAAGATATTGAGAAAGGGGGATTCGACACGGGACTCAGTAGATGAGAGTAACTGTTTTTTTTGGGTGAAAGAGTAACTATTTGTAACCAGTTGATCCACAAGCTATTTGTGACACGTGTCTTATTGGATTTATTTTTGTTGATTGTGGGGCAAAGGTTCAACTAAAAGATTTTGTCAATGCAAAGTGCTTGTAGCTCAAGTGATTAAAAATTTTAATCATGCATCTAAGGTCTTAAGTTCGATTTCTCCCTCTTCCAATATAACTTATATTTAAAAAATATATATTTTTTATAAACTTGGACCGGAAGAGAACCGAAACACCGGCATATACCAATTGTGAATTTGCAGCCGAACCCATCTGGGTGGATATCAAGCCTACACAAAATTATGTTGGGCTAAGCTTTTTACGTGATCCAACCTACAAGCCTGGGGTGGGTTGGGCCTTGGGTGCTGGGTTCTGAATTTTCTTGGTTGGGTGGGGCTATATCTAAATTATACGATCAAATATATCAGAGAAAATTGTACAAGAAAATAAGCTAGGACTCATGCGCCTTGTATCGTTGCTCATCATGTTATACAGATTTGAAAACCAAAAATTATATGATTTTATATTCATTTGTGTGATAGGTCCAAATGTTGAACTTTGGAGGATATACGCACTATGCTCCATTTAGATGGAGGGTTCCAAATTTATGAAAGTAAATGATATTGTAATGTAGATTTGTTTGTATAGAATATTACAATTCATGTATGTCCAGATTTAGACAAGAAATGAAGAAAACAAATGGATTTCAAATGATTCCTTGCATATAGTTAGGGACGGACCGAGGATTTCAAAATGGCATGGGCTAAATTTACCTTACGTACAAACTTATAGAAAACTCGACGGTACGAGTGAATTTCATTGATAACAAAAAAATATACACAGGGGGACATAATTGATGATTCATCATTGTTTCTCTTAGAAAAATCTCGAAGAGTCTTTGATCCCTAATCAAAATCCTAAAAATGTCATCAATTGTAAAAAAGAAACTAGACATTTATCAAAATCCCTAATTGATAATTCATACAAGTAAGAACACCAAAATCAATTTCAAATCCTATTTGATAATTGAACAAACCAAAATCAATTGCAACTCATAAACTGATAAGCTCGAATTGCAAATCCATAATTGATAAAACTCAATTATAAATCCCTAATTCGTACTTCATAAACCCTAAATAATCCCCAAAATTTCAACATTAAAAAAATAAATAAAGAATAAAAAAAGAGAGAGGGAATTTCTGTGGTTAGCCTAGTCATGCGGTCAGCCTAGTGGGAGTCTAATATTTCACGTGTAGTGTGGGAGGTTAGGTTTTTTTTTTGGTTGGTCAACCTAGTGGGATTAGTTAATAAGGGCCCGTTCGGTAACGTTTTAAAAGGTTGTTTTCATTTTCAGAGAGCAAAAATGAGGCAAAAACACGTTCGGTAGCCCAAAAACAGAAAACATTGAGAATGTTTTCATAAAATGAAAACAAGTTCATGTGTACTTGTAGAAAACAGAAAAAAGTTGTTTTCATTCTCGTGCAAAACGTTTTCATAAAAATAACTCACATATTATTATTTCAAATTGTACTATCAGACACGTTTTCATTGTTTTTGTTTTCTGAAGATGTTTTCTAATTAATCTACCAAACACATTTTCATTTCCTGAAAATGCAAATTCGTTTTCTTGTTTTCATTCTCTGAAAATATTCTCAGAAAACACTCTTCGAAAACGTTACCAGACGGGCCCTAAGATTTTATTTGAGTGGCCTAGCCTTGGCTAGGGTATTAATTTAGTGTATAAAAAAACAAGTTCTCTTGGCTATAGCCTAGGTTAGCATGTTCATGGGACCGTCCCTGCATGTAGTCATTCAAATCCGTTTCAAATGTACTACATCTAGTTATTTCAAATACATTCAATCCAAATTTCAAATCCTTCCATCTGAAGGGAGCCTTATTTTCTTCTGTTGAGATAAATTTATGGTAGGGTAGAGTTGATCAACCCTTATCCTCACTTCTTGATGTGTGATGTCCCATAAATTTTGAAGGTTGTATTCAAATTAATACAGGTGTTGTGGATGGAGTAGCGGGTTTGGTTTGGTTTTGTTGTTGGGTTCTAATAACTCTGTTGTTGCTTTTGCGTTGTTTGTTATTTAGTCAATAAAGTATTTCCAGCCAAAAGGGCAAAAAAATGGTGAAAATTTATGGTACTTTATAGCTGTTTGAGGTCACAAAATCTAAAATCCATTTTCGATTCCTTTGATGCTTATGAAGTAGAATTACATGTTTGTAATTTTTTCTTGTCTTTCCGCTTGTCATATGTGTTAGCTTTTCATCTTTGTACTTGGACCGCACTTAAAAGTTTGAAAGCTATTAAAATTTGATCTAAAAAACTAATTATAAGTTAAATTTCTATAAAAACCACTCTCAATAAGAGATATGGTTTCGTACAAAAAAGAAAAAAGAAAAAAAGAGAGATGGTGGGTATACCATAGGGCGTATCAGGCTAGTGTCCCTCACTATAACCTCTCATTATAGTCTCTATGCAAGCGGGGTAGTATAACTTATTGTTAGATTGTCGTGTCTTTTTATTTTTTTGTTGAAATTTGGATTGTCATATCTTTAGGTAATTTATAGACACTAAAACTTTACAAGGCACTAAAGTTTACTGAGCAACAATGACCTTTAAATTATGGGAGCTGATTTTTCCACTTTCATTTTCTCCACTTAACACTCCCTTTGGTTTTTAAATATTTTTTCATGAATTTGGTTCTTTTTTATTTTTTTCTTTCCTATTTCACCTTTACTTGTATTAAATTCTTTTCACTTCACTTATATATATTATCTATATCTATATATATAAAGCAAAAAGCAGAGAATGGTGAAACATTCAAAATACCATAAAATGCCATTGGTTAATGCAAACATTAAGAATTGAAATTATTAATTAAATGAGGATGATATGGTAAATCCACACTTTTTTATATTAAAAAAATTAAAATTAAAAGAAAAATCAGATAATGGATCCTATTTTTATGGAATACAACTATCCATTATCTTTTTTAATTCTAAAATAAATTTTAAATTTTTTTTAAAAAAAACCCTCTTGCAGGCGCAAAAGCACGGGAGGAGAGGCTAGTGTATATATATATATATATATATATATATATATATACAGTCCCCTTCAGTTGAGGGATCCCTCAAATAGTATTATTTGAGGGATGGGGCGCTCAACCATTGGATCTGTTTTAATGAGCTTGTGTGGCTGAGATTGATTCAAACCTTTTAACCCGTTTCTTTTCTAATGACCCGCTTGAAACCCGCGCAAATGGGAAACCAAAAGGCTACGCAAGCACGATTGGAGAAGAAACCAAGCTGAAGAGAAAAATCAAGAGACACGAAGCAAGAGAATCAAACATCCAAGTTGAAGAGGAGGATCCTCCATCGCAAGATTTCTGTGCGAAATAGGTATGGGTATTCCAAGGTGCGGTTGTTTCAAAATTTGAGCCATGGGTTATTGATTTGGGGGTTCTGTGATAAGTTTTGATTTGAGTTCTAATGGGTAATTCTTAATATGGGTTCTGATGGGTAATTCTTTATTTCGGTTATAATGATGAATTCTGGATATAGGTTCTAATGGGTAGTTCTTGATTTGGGTTCCATTGATGAATTCTTGATATAAGTTCTAATGGGTAATTTTTAATTTGTGTCTAGTGGTAAATTCTTGATTTGGGTTCTAATGATGAATTCTTGATATAAGTTCTAATGGGCAATTCTTGATTTGATCAAAATCTGATCCTAGACTTTTCTGCACTCCAGTGAGTTTGTTTATTCTAATTCTCTAACAAGCTGTTCACATGTAGAGCTACTATACACTCATTTAATCAATAGAAATTTATGAAATATTCCTATAATTATAATGTTCTTAGGAGCATAGAAAGGAAACGGGTTAAAAGGTTTGAATCAATCTCAGCCACACAAGCTCATTAAAACAGATCCAATGGTTGAGCGCCTCATCCCTCAAATAACACTATTTGAGGGATCCCTCAACTGAAGGGGACTGTATATATATATAAAGCAAAATGCAGAGAATGGTGAAACATTCAAAATACCAGAAAATGCCCTTGGTTAATACAATTATTAAGAATTGAAATTATTAATTAAATGAGGATAATATGGTAAATTCACACTTTTTCATTTGAAAAAAATTAAAATTAAAAGAAAAATCAGATAATGGATCCTATTTTTATGGAACACAATTACCCATTATCTTTTTTAATTCTAAAATAAATTAAAAAAATTAAAAAAAAAACCTCTTGCAGGCTCGGGAGCACATGCGGAGAGGCTAGTATATATAATGTCTCTTTCTTGGGATGGTATGTGTCTCCTATCAAATCAGTTTTTTGTTTTAATTTTAATCTTCAGCTACCACCTCATAAGAATTCTAGAGACTCACGACTTTATCTTATTTAACTATTACATGGTCAAATTGGTATTCGTTTTATGTACTCCAAGTTACTCGAGTGAGGTTTTTCATCTTGCTACACTAGTTAAACTAAATAAACAGAGGTGGTATATCAATTCTCTTCCACTGCTTCCTGACTAAGTCTCAATATTTGATTTTGGGGTATGGTGTTTTTTTATTGAATATGAGTTAGTTGCATAAATTTTCGCTGCTTTTGAGTGAACTATAAACCATGATGTGCTTTCAAGTTTTATATTTCAGTTTTAATGGCTACGTTGAATTAACTAAAGTTATCATATTGCTATCATATTGTTATCATATTGAATTAACTAAAGTTCTGAAAGAATGGACAAACTACTATTGTTATCATATTGCTGTGACATGTTTTAAAGAAATTGCTAAAGAAAGACAAGCATAAATTTATGTTGCAATTAATAAGGACTAGTGTGAATTAATCACTGCAGCTATGCTGTTAAAATATTGTATTTAAAGCGTATAGCCGACCGGCTATACCGATATAATTTCTATTTATGGAGTATAGCCTAGCGGCTGTACTGTTATAATTTCTATTTATGGAGGCTAGCCGCGCGGCTATACCTTTAACATTTAGGTTTAGAGCGTATAGCCGCGCGGCTATACGTTAAAATATTCCATTTTTTCACCAAAGAAACAATAATTAAAATATAATTATTAATTAAAGTAATTAAAAAAGACTACGATATTTCTTAATCACATATATTAAATTAAAAAAGTTGGTAAAAAAAAAAGGCAAAGAAAGTAATTTTATACTTTTAACGCTTATAGCCGCGCGACTATGCTTTTAAAATATTGTATTTATAGAGTAGCACCGTGCGGCTATACTGTTATAATTTCTATTTATGGAGTCTAGCAGCGTGGCTATACTTTTATAATTTGTTGTATAGAGAGTATAGCCGTGCGCATATACTCTAAAATATTCTATTTTTTCACCAAAGAAACAATAATTAGAATATAATTATTAATTAAAGTATTTGAAAAAGACTAAGATATTAAAAAAAAAGTGTAAAGAAACTAATTTTATACTTTTAACGAGTACAGCCGGTCGGCTAAACTGTTAAAATATTGTATTTAAAGTGTATAGCCGCACGGCGGTACTGGTAAAATTTCTATTTATAGAGTAGAGCCATGCGGCTGTATTGTTAAAATATGATTTTTAAAGAGTATAGCCGCGCGGCCCGACTGTAAAATTTTTTATACTTATAGAGTATAGCCGTCCGGCTTTACACAGTCCTTTCAGGGTGAGCACTTGATTGTTAGTTCCCAAATTCCCCAGCTACAACATGATGCTAACCTCGAACCGGAATTCGTGCAGATATGCAAGATCCGAGAATCTCCAGACTACCTTATTGTTCTTTTATCTCCCTGCAAATCAACGTGATACATCAATTCAGATGAACAAAAATAGCACCAACCAATAAGGAAAGTCCCATATAAATCACAAATTTTTTCCACAATCTGGCAAGTTTTCTTTTCGTCTGTTTTGGACTTTACATCTAGCAAGTTTAACTAAACAAATTTCAGATTACGCCGAAACCTGACACAAAATTAAAGAAAAATGAATATATGACCATTAAAGATTACGCCGAAACCTCTTTACATGAAAACTCTTCCACATCAAGCTGATTCCGAGGTTGAAGTAAAACCCAGTTCATAGGTGGAGACAATGCTATCCTCAAAAGATTCTTGTACGGTTACATCATTAATGGTTGAGGCATTTGGTGCATCTCTAGCATCTTTCAGTCTTTCTCAATCCTTCTAGCTCCATTGACACCTCTCTCATTGTTGGTCTCTTTTTTTCCATTTGATCTTAAGCATCTGGTTGCAAGCCTTGCAATGGCATCAATATCCTTTGGCTCCGCTTCTCCAGCCAATCGAGGATCCAAAATCTGATGAACTTGATTCTCCTTTGCCAAATAAACGAAGTGCATGATAAGATTTCTCCCATCATCTCTTCTCTAGTAAAAGAAATTGGCTGCTTGTTATATATAAAGCAAAAGGCAGAGAATGGTGAAACATTCAAAATACCATAAAATGCCCTTGGTTAATGCAAACATTAAGAATTCAAATTATTAATTAAATGAGGATAATATAGTAAATTCACACTTTTTCATATTAAAAATATTTAAAATTAAAAGAAAAATCAGATAATGGATCCTCTTTTTATGGAACACAACTACCCATTATCTTTTTTAATTCTAAAATAAATTTAAATTTTTTTTAAAAAAAGCCTCTTGCAGGCGCGGAAGCGCGTGCGGAGAGGCTAGTTTCTTTTATATTACTTCACTTGTATATTATTTAATAATAAAAATAAGATCGTAAGCAGAGCCGGTCCATTAGATATGGAGGCCCAGTGCAATGAGAGCTGATGAGGCCCTATATGTATAAGTAAAATAACAATTTTTCAATTTTTTTAGGGATAGAGATTAACCTGATTTGTTAGGTTTCTTGCAATCATATGATGACTAATTCCAAATGCAACACATAATTTATAAATTCTAATATGAGAGAGAGAGGTGTGGTGGAGGAGCACGCATAGCATGCTTTTTGCCTTGCCAAAGAGTAAATAAGAAATTTTTTTTTGGACGGGAGAGTCAAGTAGAAGTTGGGAAGAAGTGAATTTGGGGCTAGATGAAAGAAAAGCGATTTGGGAATAGCAAGGAGAGTACGCCGCACGCACGCATGACTCACGAGTATTTTTTTTAATTTGTTAATGCTTGGAACAAAAATCTGCACGTTAGGAATAAAAAATAATGTTTTGGAATAAAAAATTGCTTAGAACGAAAAGTAGCAGAAAATATATAATATAATGTTGGGTTTTTAAAACATTTAGAGGCCCCTAAATTTTGGAGGCCTGTGTGGTCACACAGCCTGCACATGTCATGGGCTGATCGTAAGAAGAAAAAAAAGCAACCAAACCCCACCCCAAGAATGGCGAATCAAGCTCCACCACAATCTTTGATGCAGGTTCTCTTCGAGGGATGATCTACATGGTCCCTCAATAACTTAATTTGCTACTGTTTTGGCTTCCCTTTGGGATATCATTTCTTTTTAGCAGTTGTACTTCCCTGGTTTATCAATTGATATCGCTGTGGGGTTTTTATCTTTCTGGTCTTCGATTTTTAAAGGCTTCTCCCTTGTATTTTGGTGAAGTTAATGAAATCATCTCGTTTATGACCCAAAAAAAATCCAGTACCACTACGGCCACCCCTCGGAAGTATCAATCGGAGATAGAGAGAGGTGGTGGCTTGGTGGGTTGGAGTGACATGGGCGGTGGATGGAGAGGGGGTATGGATGATCAATTGGAGAGAGAGAGAGAGAGAGGTGGTGGCTTTTTTGATTTATTTTAATCTTCTTTTTTATTTTAAAATTTTAGATGACGGAAGTTAAAAATTGAACTCAAATTGCTAGCGAAATGAAATACTATGATCAAATTTGTAAAATTAAAAGTGATCAAATATGTTTTCGGGCTTAACCCAGTGACCAAAATTGTGTTGTATCTTTAAAAATATTAATCGTACAAAAAAGAAAAGAAAGAAAAAATAGGAGTAAACGCGCTTTCATTATGGGCACGATTGATAATATTCCAGCACGTTGACTGTATGAACAAAACAGCTGTCGTTATCAAATCACATGTGTTGATAAATTAAATTAAAATAGGATATAATAAACATGAATTTTGTTGGGTTCATTTCAAACAATTTCAATAACGTTAAAGAGAACCAAACAAGTCCATAAAAGGACTACGGAGGCAGAATGTCACTAACGATGACATTTTCTCCTTCGAATATGTTAAAACCAGGTAATCGTATTACCAATATTATTAATAGAGCTCTTGTGGTCGAAGTAACCTTCCTCATTTACTTAGGGATAATTTTTAATTGGATTTTGGAATTTCTTGATGCGTTTCTTCTTTCGGAGAAAAATTCTCTTTACTTGTTGTTTTGTCCCTAATCATGATTAGGATTTGGATAATATTACTGTTAGAGATAGGCATGACTTTTACCATATGAGTCATAGTCTAAATTATTATAATATGTAAAAATAATAATCAAACTCAAAAGCAAAAAGACAAGTATTTATAGACATAAGCTTAGCCAAGTTGGTTTGAGCTGATATACTCCTCATTCTGCACCCGAGTTCGAATCCTCATTTTCATAATTTAGATTAAATTAAAATAAAATATCTCTTGTATTAATAATAATAATAATAATAATGAATATACTATTCTAGTACACTGGGCTAACCCATACCATATATATACTTATAATTACTATTGTGAATTGATTGGGATGCGAGGGATAGTGACAATGTGAAAAACAAAAGCTCAATCTTGAGCTTGACTATTGAGCTCATTACATTACATATGTCGTAACCTAACTAGTTGACCAAATCACACGGAATGCTAGGTAACCTAAGGTTACTTTGCGTGGCTCATCGATTTGTCTAATCATCATCTCTTAGGAGGCGTGCCTTGGTGCCTCAAAATCCTCCCATTCCTTATATGTCTAATCATCATCTCTTTAATGGAATGTTTAAATGACGCGTTTTGAAGATTTTTGTAACACTTTAGATTGTATTAGTGTTGAGGTGGCATGTGCTTTCTTGGATCGTGACATGACAAATGGTATTAGAGCCATGTTGATGGGTTCTACCATGTGGACTCGGGGGCATAAGTGTCGACCTCGAGAAAGATTGTCAAAGATACTCATGTGCGACTCAACATGGTAGCACAACTTGGTGTGTAACATTCTCCCTCACTTAAATGCCATGACACAAGAAAGCGCACTCCACCTCAACGCTATACCCCAAAAAGACTAGTCATTAATTAATGAGGCTCTCTGCAATCGCGTATGAAGTCCAAATCGATCCATTAGTTTACTGATGTCAAACTCAACATGGTAGCACAACTTGGGTGTCACATTTTAAAAGATTTGGACCATTTCTCGAATTATATGTGTCATCCTTGCGCATGGGCCATATTAATTTTCTTTTTATTATTCCAATTTTATCGAACGTCACTAGGTCGTGACAATTACAAAACATAAAAAAGGACTTTTCTATAGACATTTACAACAATGATTCAAGAAACCTAAGTGAAGCTAGTGGTTTAGGGTTCAACTAAGGTAGGCCCCGTTGGCAATTGAATTGGATTTTCAATGCATACTCTTTTGTTTGATACTCTGTTTTGGTTAACAAAGTTCATTTTCTCATAAACATGAAATAAACTAAATTAAACTTTATTTGAAAATAAGAAGAAGAAGAAGAAACATGTCCTACATTACGCGTTTTATTAGGGGAAGACTCGAATAGATCTAAACCATGTGCAACCTTCACCGAAAACTTCATAAAACTTCATTTTTTTTTTAAAAAAAAGGAATAAAAAAAGAAGAAGAAGTGAGAGTCATTCTTCACGAGTGGAAGATGGCCGGTGAGACTGATTCCCCAAACACTGAATTTGGAATCCAATTACTACAAGAAAAGGTCTAAAAGTCTTTAACAATAATTGGGAATGTTCCACTTCATATGATATCATATGGGAAAAGCCCACAACCCTTTTTACCCTTTTTGGCGTTGGATTTGGACGTTTTTCGTGCGACATCAATTCCCACGTACACTTTGATCTTTGATTATTTCACAGAGCCATTTATCTTACAACACCATTATCTTTCTCCATGTCATTTGAATTAAAAAATTAAAAAAATAAACACCGTCTTCCCAGCAATATTAATCATGTGGTGGTGCACATGTTCCATCTCTTTCATGCCAGCTTCTGCCAGCTCCTATTCATCATACAAGTAAACAAATATGTTTATACTAAGTTGCTATATAAAATAAGACCAAATCAATTCCGCTTATTAGTTGGTGCCTATGATGGGATACATTATGCGGATCTAGTAATATTCTACTTTGTTCTCGAGAATAAGTTTCGTCATCATCCTAACACTATTGTTCTTAATGGTATGTTTACTAATTCGTAATTGAGGAGGAGTTGGATTGAGGAGAATCAGATTCCAAATTTCTATTGAAGTTGTTTACTAAACCATATGGATTTAGAAGAGTTAGATTTCAGATTCTTATTGAAGTTGTTTACTAAACTATATGGAATTGGGGTAGGAGTTGTACTAATTACTAAAGCGTCCTCGTTGTTGGGTTAAGTATATGACAAATTTTAAAATTTTAAAATTGTGTGAGGATATAATGGGTTAAAAAGATGAATTCCTAATGGGTTAGTTTTCCATAAATTAGAATACCACCTTCCACTCAAGAATTGAATTCCTCCAAAATTAGGAATTCAACTCCTAATTTTATGTGGGCCCCACTTACTTTTTAATTCCTTAATGTGAAGTAAACGCATAGATGAAATTCAATTCCTGATTAGTAAACATACCATAAGAGTTGAATTCACAATCTATACAATTAAGTTGGAGACTGAATACAATTAAACTAAATGATCATTATATTACCTTATTTTTATTCAATACGTGTTACGTGTATATAAGTGGTAGTGGTTAGCACAGTCCCCTTCTATTGAGGGATTCCCTAAATAATTTTATTTGAGGGACATCCTTTAGGATCCCCTACGAATTTTTTTCAACAATCCAAACTATCTATTTTTTACGTCTACATTCATAGATCATTCTTGCAAAACATTAGACAAATCGAAAACCATTTCGACATCCAATTGTATTCTAGAAAATAAATGAACACAGTGCTTCAAGAAAGTACTAAAATTTCAATAACTCAATTGAGTGGTTAAATGATATCTGATTCAAGTGATTTTTTTTGTAGAGATGATCTTTGAATGATTATCTAAAAAACAGACGGTTTGGATTAGTGAAATACAATGTGGAGTAAGCCCTACAAGGGTGTCCCTCAATGTAAGCTCTTTGATGGTTAGTAAGATTAAACTAAATGAGCATAATTGTTCTCTTCGACTACACTAGAACTTAACATTAGAAACATAAATTTTTTTTTACGTCAACTGATATGGCAGTGTTTAATTTCCTTTCCTTCTAATTTTTGGACGTCAATTGATATGTCTATGTTTCAAATAAACTTATTTGAGGAATCCCTCAATGGAAGCTCTTTGGTGATTAGTGAGATTAAACTAAATGAGCATAATTGTTCTCTTCAATTACACTAGAACTTAACATTAGAAACATCAATTTTTGGACGTCAACTGATATGTCGGTGTTTCATGTCTGGTCTACCCCTTACTACTGTAATGCTACCCTTCAGGTTGAAGCGACAGTTGCGGTTAAGGGTCTTCAATTAGCTTCCCAATACAGTTACTGTAAGATCCCACATCGACTAACGGAGAGGGGGTGATGTGCTTTATATGTATATGTCTGCCTCCATCTAGCACGAGGCCTTTTGGGAGCTCACTGGCTTCGAATTCATGAGAACTCCGAAGTTAAGCGAGTTGGGGCTAGAGCAATCCCAGGATATGTGACCCATTGGGAAGTTGCTCGTGAGTTCCCAGAAACAAAACCGTGAGGGTAGAGAGAGGGGCCCAAAGCGGACAATATCGTGCTACGGGGGAGCCAATCCCGGGATGTGACAGTTACATTGACATTGTTGTGGAAACTGACTCTAAAGTTCTTATCTAATGAGTAAATGGAAGTGCAAGGAATCAAGCATGAAGTATATTGCCCATATTGGAAGAAATTCAGAGTTTTAGCCTACGTTTTCATGATGTCTGGTTGAAATGGGTGTCAGTGAATGCAAATCATGCTGCTCGCATAGCGACATCGATAGGATTTGGGGTTGTGGAATTGGAAAGTTGGGCCTACTGGCCACCACAATCTCTTGTGCACGTTTTGGTCTCTGATGGCTTGCCATGCCCTCTTAGCAACTCTATGTAAGGTGGCAATTTGTGTGGGGAAAGGCATCCTGCTGGTCTCTGTCGAGTCCTGTTTTGCTTCTCCTTTTTCAGTATGTTCTTTGAGGCTTTGCCTCCTTTTGTTTGGTGGTCTATATTTGGAATTTTTGTTTCAATGAGCAAGCACCTTTTGCCCAAAAAAAAAGCTCTCACAAAAGGAGAGTTGACAAACTCTGAAAAAAAAAAAAAAAAAAAGGGTAAAAACTACACAAAGAACCTAAAGAGTCTCTATAACTTATTTAATCCTTATTTAAACAACAACAAATAAGAAATCGATACATTAGTTAATGTCGGAAACATTAATATTGTTGTACGCGTATTTATTTCCAAATTTCTATGCACGGAGTCAAAACACGACAACAAGACAAGAAAATTTTGGAGGCCAATTAATTTTTTATTCGTGTTCGTTGAGATGAACATGTTAGTTGTTTTCCATTTGCTACGAAGCAACGGTAACATCATTAAAAATATAATATAATCTGATGAAAAGATAATATTATAAATTTATTCTCTCTCCCCAATTATACCACAGAAGAACGCCTAATTACAAGAGACACACCTCGCACATAAAAGCCATCAATTTCATTAAACAAAAGGAAGTCTCTTGCATACGACAAAAGGTCCTCATCCGAAGGAAACACACAGTTAACCCAAACGTGGCTGGATCCCAATTTTGATTACACCATTTTTATCACACCCACCAATGGGCTTTGGCCATGTGTACAAATTATGTAGGACATTTGTATTCTATAACTTCTTTTTAAATTGTATTCTATAACTCATAGGATAAGTTTTAGGTATCCATTCCAAACATCATAATTAACATAACCACGGTTAAAGATACAATACTATATGTAAGATATAGCAGGATTTATAACTCAAGTGGTTAATATTAATTATTTCCCCACCCGAAGTCATGCGCTTTAATTCCCGATTTATTCCTATTAGAAATATAGTTTACAATGCGATTGGCAAATATGGTTTGGTCAGCATTACTGTTAACAATAAACAAAATAAGATTACCTACTTATATTTTTCGGTGTTGATTGTAAAACGATATTGTCTTCAAATTTATTTTTCCACCTACCATCACCAGTTGGGCTAAGCCTGAAGACTTGGCAATACTTGTTTACGTTACATGAGATGGTTAGGCAACACTGTGTGTTTGTGTTTAGTGTGATTGTTAATGATAATTAGCAACAACTAATAATCAAAGGGTCATTTCCGTAAAACCACAGACCACGTTCGGAGTTGTTGAAAAGGGCAACTGAATCCAGACTGTTAAAAGCTAAGCTCCACACTATTATATTGCCAAGCCGAAAATGCGAATGCACCAAAAATGTGATAGAAAAAGACACTCTACTAACCCTCAGCAACCATATCACGTGACGTGTCCAACCCAAATTGCCATTACCACACAATCTCAGCCCTTAAACCAAATTTACACTGCAATTAAATCATCGATATAACCCTAATTACGACACGCGTCGAAACGTAGCAATTTGTATTAGGTGGTTCTGCCCGTAGCCGATCCTTGAAGAAAGTTGAAAGAATTGACCAATTATTCACACCGCCCTCGCTGGCTTAACAACATTATTAAATTAGTAATATTTTTTAAAAAAAATTTGTGACAATTAAATATGTAATGTGGTCGTGGTGGGTGCAGATGCAAATGCAAATGCAAATGCAATGTGGTTTTTAATTTTATTTTTATGTATAAATATAATAAACCCTAAATTAAAACCCTCCATCAAGGAATCTCAATATCTCACATTATTGAATTTAGAAACGAGCTGTCCCTCAACAGCCCCCCACTTTCTCCCTGAACCCTTTTATATTCCCCTCTCCTTTTGAACCCTTCCCTCACTTCCCAAACTCTCACTCTCCCAAAACTCTCAAAAACTCATCAAAACCTCTCTCTCTCTCTCTCTCTCTCTCTCTCTCTTCCACGAAAAGAAGAAGAAAAACTAAAAATGAAGATGGGTTTTGCTGGGTTTCAAGTTCTCTTGGTCTTGGGTCTCTTGGCTACATCATGCATAGCCCAAGCCCCATCCGCCGCACCCACCGCCACACCACCAACCGCAACACCACCAACCGCAAAGCCACCAACCGCAACACCACCAACAGCCACCCCTCCATCCGCAGCACCAGTCCCGGCACCTACCACGTCACCAACTCCATCTCCAACCACAGCCCCAGCTCCAAGCCCCATAGCGCCAGCCTCCTCCCCCCCCTCAGCCGAGTCACCGTCTTCAACTCCTCCACCTGCACCCGCGGGCCCAGCAGGCAGCCCGGAATCCCCGCCTGCCGACGTCCCATCTCCTCCCCCTCCCAGTGGGAGCTATGCTCCTGGGCGGGCCAGCCGTGCTGCTATTGCCGGAACTGCTCTCGCCGGAGCCTTGTTTGCCGTTGTGTTGGCTTAAAACGCTCGTAGGGTTTGGCCTGGGCTGGCTGGCTCTCTTGGGTTTTTTGCAGTTCATCCACTTGGAGACTCGTAGGCTGTTGGATCTGGGTTATGATGGACGGACGAGATCTATTATTTTCTTTTGATTCTGCTTTAGTGTTTTTTTTTTTCGTTTTTTTTGCTGTGTTTCTTCCTTTTAAATTATTGGGTTTGACTCATGGAGGATATTCGGATGGTGATTAGTGCTCTTAGTTATTTCGGTGATTCATATTGTTTCGGAGTCGACACGTGCACACATTTGTAGATGAGTCGTTTGGATGTACATCTGATGATAGTTGAATAAAACAGTTTGCAATTCTTTTTCTCTTTTTTTTTTTCTTTTTCTAATTTACCACATTTCCAATGAGGAAGTAATTTGGAGAGAAAATTGAGGCATAATTTTCTAGGGTTAGGTGGCTCTACCTTTTGACAAAGGGTAAGCATATGCAGTGCCAGGAAGATGTGGAATCCGACTCCCTTAGCTTGTCTACAAGCTTCTTCCAATCCTTGTTGACCCCAACAATTTTCAAAAGTTACCATCATTTCTTCTAGAGTAAGTGCTCCATTAAACTTGAGTCTTTTCTTTTGTGTGATTCCATAGTGTTTCTCCCACGTGTGATTACTTTTAGATGAAAAGTTAAAAAAAAAAGGGGGGAATTAGGTTGTAATAATTTTTTTTGAAAGTGATTTGGACTTTAGATAGACTATAGCATTTTCTAATATATAATCATTAAAATTCTTGTATTCTTTTCTATGTGGAAATCCAAATGGTTCGAGCTAGTAAAACCAAACCAATTCAAACGGTTTGATTTAACTTTACGCTTGTTATTTTCTTATTAGTCATCACCAGTTACTATTATGTTTCATCCTAGTCAATGAAATCAACCACTTAATACTAAAGTCTAAAATCGTTAACCTATTCGAACTCCATCTTCAACCGTTAGAAATTTTCTCAACTACTGTATAAATTTAGGGTATGAAGTTGCCTTTGCCTTTGATGTACATTTCCTTTAGTTACTTATGAAGGGGAACTGATCACTATAAAATGTAAAATGAGCCCTAAATTTGGCTGCGACCCAGTAATAGAAGCCTTTTGGCTTAGAATTGTCCTTGATTGATTAATCCCATCCCATGTCCTGGCTGGTAAAGCTTTTGCTAATTTGGGCCTTGAGCCTTCTGTACCCAAGAAGAAAAACGTATGTAACAATTGGGCCTTGTAAGTAGAAAGCCCTCATACAGAACAACTATGGCATTCCTCTAGCCAAATTCACACCCAGATCAGACATCTAAGAAGAATCATAGAATTCTATAGTTAAGGGCCTTAGATAACGACATTAGATGAGGCTCTATATTTTAACCGTGATAAAGACATTAGATGAGGTTCTATTTATTAACCCTTAGATCAAAGTAACCAATTCGATTCAATGGTTAAGATAGAGAGCCTTATCTAATAAGGCCCTCACTGTAGAATGACTTGCATCTAAACACAAGGCTAAAATAGATGAGGCCAAATTTTAAAACAAATATGTATGTGTGAGAGACTTGGGTTGTTTAGAATGATAGGGTGAGAAATGTTAGTAACCTATAATATAATATGCATGATGGTTTTCCTTTTTCTTTTTGAAGAATCTTAGTAGTTAGGAAATGCCGATCAGATAGTGAAAAGTTCACTATGTTTGCATGATATATATGTTCTTAGTAGTCAAGAAAGTACTCACATCTTTGGGACTGTAACAGTCGCCATATATAGTTAAAAATGATGAATGTTAAGTTCTACACATTGTACTTTTATGTTGAAAGATTTACATTTTTATGGTATAAAGGGTTTCAAATAACAGTTGAGTTATTGGAGGAAATTATGAGAAAGGAGAAAAAGAAAAAAGGAAAATAATTAGGAAATAATTAACAGAAGCACTTTGCTTGACATAAATTGCGGGTTTCAAAACGCCCTCATGCCTGTCATTGAAAACCGTATGCAAGCCTTGAAACAAATGAAGATCCTCTGAAAGCAAGAACCATCTTCAACCGAATCCAGCATATAGCGAGTTCCCACATTACTAGACTTCAAAGCATCAACTTACCAAGGTAAATGAGCGTAAGACAAAACGTTATCACCATGTAAATCACGATTGGCAGACTTCTTCCCACCCCAAGCAATGTGGTAGGGATTATTTAAACCATAATTCTTCTTCTCCTTCAGATAATTCATGATTTCAATAGGCTTCACCAAAGGATCTGAACAAACTTTGCCATTCACAATCCAAGACAAAACACGAGATCCCATATCCTTATTATTTTTCTCGTGAATCAAATCAGTACAAGTATGATTGTTCCATCCATTCATCCATCCATTCATCCATGTTCATCATGTTCCATGCTTATCTCATGGACACTTCTTATGACTTCTGGTCCTAATCTTGTTGACTCACACCCAAAAGGAGCTAATTGTTTTTCTTTTAATCTGTTTTGTTTTTATCTTTAAGTTTTGTTCATCTGATTGCTCAGTTTTAAACCTTCTTCTTTCAAATTAGCATGGTGATTTTCCCACTTGCGTACAATAGACAGAACCCATTCATTTTAGGCCACCAAAAGGTTTTTTGTTATTTTTAAGGGTGTAGATATATAATATAAAAAAATGAATTGTATAGGACATGTTGGAGATTTTTTTATATCGAAAAGATACTTCATTAAACCAAAAGGCAAGGCATGAAAAGGAACACACTCAAGTCAGAACCAGCCTGGTGCAAAATGAAGTTCCCAGACCTGGACTAAAAAAAGAAAACAAGGAAATTACAATGGTGGTCCAGGAAGGCCATCAGAAGTTAGAATTTGAACAATAGAAGGTGGTGGACAGTCAGTCTAGTGTATTACACCCACCGTTTGCAATCCAATCTTCGCAACCACGTGAGCTGCTTGATTTTGGTTACGTGGGATCCATCGCCACTCCACAGAATGAAAGAGGATTGATCTTCTTCTGATTTCCCTGATAAGTGGAAGGATGGTCCAAGTGCCACTGCCCATAGTACCTTTAAGACTATTGATCAAGATACGGGATTCAGATTTGAATATGACTTCACGATCTTCCAAGTCCTGTGCCATTGAAATTCCAAGTAGGGCTGCCTCTGCTTCAGCACATAAAGCAGAGCATACAGTTTTCTTTTCTGCAAGTCCTCCACCAAAATGGCCATCAACAGTCTTTTTGATCACTCCAAGACCAGCCGAGCACGAAGCAGCGAGCCAGGGTCCATCAAAACTTACTTTGGTGTGATCGGTGATTGGAGACAGACTGTTTCCAACCAAGTTACAGGGGGCAGATATATGGGAATCATGCTGAGGGTAATTTTTGGTGGCAGACTTAAAATCCTGAGCAGCAGTGACAACAACAGTGATAGTTCTGATTGGATCCAAAGGTTTGTTTTCAAAAATGTAGCTGCAACGGGCCTTCCAAATTTCCCATAATATGAAGCATACCACAGACAAGAAATAAAATAAGATTAGATTAGATTAGCTAGATTGCATTACCAAATATCAATTTGTTGAAATCAAAACAAAATAGTGAGTCGTTGTAGATCTCATTACCATTCGATTTGATATATCATAGGCCAAATCACACAATCGAGCGCAACTGATGTTAACGACTCAACTTTCTTTTATTGTCTTTACATCTCAAGTTCTTGTATGAATTGGTCTAGTTCTACATTGCATATATTGTCACCCTTTAGGTAACAGTGTAATAAGTGAGACGATTAATTCTCTACAAGTTAGACTAGAGTTCAATAGATTAAATCCATCAAGAAAGTAGCAAATATGGAGAGGATTAGGGCTGATTTTCGAACGGATCGGATCGGAATCAGGGAATTCCAATTGCAATCTAAAAAATTTTAGCATGAAATTCTTTCCCAATTTTGTTCAAAAAAATTTCAGAATTTCAACATCCATCCCAATTCAAAAAACTCAGAATTTTCAGAATTTTGTTTGAAAATTTCCTAAAAAGGTTAAAATTGGCTAAAAATTGAAAAAACATACAAGAAAGTTCGAAAAACTAATATATGCTATTACTTAGATGTTATTATCCTTTGTGAAATCACTCTTCTATGTCTATTCGGTCATTAATTCATATTTAGTCAACATGAAATTAGTCATTGTGTGTAGTCTAAGCTTGAAACCCCAATATATTTCAGAATTCGAAATTTTCAGAATCTTGAGATACATTCCAATTCCAATCAAAATTTGTTTTCGGAATTTTCAGATATTGAAATTTGATTTGGACTCGCAAAAATTTTAAATTTTCAGATCGGAATTGGAATTTCCAATCCAACTTGCACCCTTAGAGAGGATAGAGTAGATGTTAGGGAAATGAAGGGAAAGGGACAAACTAGGCCTGAGGGAAGATCTTAGAGAATTGAGAAGACTATGAATGCTCATTCGACCATTTTGGGTTTGCTGCTTTGTTTTTGCAGAGCTGTTTCCTTTTTTTTTTCTTTTTTATTTAAGCTTAACTTGTTTCCTCTTTTAGGCCATGAAGGCTTCGGTTTTGTTTTTTCGGGTGCTGTGTTTATAGGTTTTTGTAATGCATTGTCTCTCCTCATTGTTGAAGGTTGAGTCTCATCGTCTGGTTTCAACCACTATCATCGGCTTGTTAACTTCACGAATGTATCTTTTGTTGTTCACCCTCGGTGGCACTTATGAAGTTTGGGATGCCCTTAATGTGCCAATAGCACTTATTATTTATTTGGATTATGGTAGCGCTACTCCTACTAGTTGTAGCATGGGTGGCTTGCTCACCACCATTTTATGTTGTTTACTAGTTTCTCTTTGGTGGTTATCGGCTTGCTTTGATAGCGCGGCTTGTGGTTGTTGGATTGTGTGATATATTTGTTACTTGTGTCAGGGTTTCCTAGTGTTGTGTTGTTGTTTGTGGGCTTTTTTCCTTTATGTGAGCTTAATGCCTTTATGTGCTTTATACATTTTGTTAGTTTTATTACTGTAGTGGGCTCTATACCTATTTGTGTTGCATTTGGTGTGAACTCAATTATTTGAGTTCATTTTGAAGTAATCTAGCTTTGACCCTCTATTTAATGAAACTTGATTCCGACAAAAAAAAGAAAAGAATTTGGAAGGCCAGTTTAGGATTGCTTCCACTTTTAAAAAAAGTTGCTTCTCCTGTGCTTTGAAAATAATTAGCTATAAAATAAAGCAGCTCTATGTTTGGTAAACAATATTTTTAAGGTGATGTTATTACAAAAAGCTGTGTCAAAACCGTTTGGTAAATTTTAATATAAAACTTATGTAACTGTGAATAATGACTAAAATAGACATGATGTTGAAAGTATTATGCGCTAATCATTTGGTGGTAGTGGTGGTGGTGAAAGAGATGGAGGTGAAGGTGGTGGTGAAAGATGTGGTGGTGGAGGTGATGGTGATGAAGGTGGAGGTGGTGGTTGTGGTATTGGTGGTGGTGGATGGCAGTTGTGGAGGTGGAGGTTGAGGAGTAGGTGGTGGCGGCGTGGTGGTGGTGGTGGTGGTGGTAGTGAAGGTAGTGGCTGTGGTGGTAGTGGTGGTGGAAATGGCAATGGCAATGAAGGTGGTGAAGGTGGTGGTGGAGGTGGTGTCATTTAAAAAAATTAATGATGGTATTTTGGGAATTAAAAAAATTCATTAAATGCTCATCTTTGCTTCTTTTGAAAGCAGTTTTTAAAAGCAATCCAGAGCTTGCTATTAAAAGCTGCTGTCAAAATGCCACAACTTTTAAAATAATCAGGATATTTTATTTTTAATCAAATACCATAAACGGCTTAACTTTAAAACGAAGTAGTGGGCGTTTGGCCAAAAAAAAAAAATATAAAAAAAAAAAATCCCAAACGGGCCTTAGTCTAATGCTTGAAGTTTTGTCTTTACTTTAATTTTTCTTTGATGTTGTCATTGCTTAGTTTTGGCTTTCAACTGAGCTTGGGCTTTCGTCTGGTCCGTCTGTTTTTTATTTCTGCACGATCGTATTTTCCTATCTTGTTCATAAAGCTTAAGTTTGGGCTTTCAACTTTGTTCATAACCACTGTAGTGCCAAAACTCTTTCTTTTTTGTCTTTTTTTTTTTATAAAAAGTTTATGAATACCATTCGTCTCATCTCGTCTCTCCATCTAAACACTTATGTGTTAACCTTATGTATTTATGAGTTTTATTGGCCATGTATGGGCATTCAAGTCATCTCATGTTCTTTGTTTCTCTACATCATGGATTGGGTATTTGATAGCAATGCAGGCCTTTGTTTCATTCTGCATTGGTGATCTTTTTTCATTTATTATGATATTTCATATAGGATTTCCTCTAATCTGATTTTCTCTGTCATGATCTGTTTTATTTTTATTTTTTGTATGCAATCTCATTAAATTTAATCTAAAGGATATAAATTGGACACATCGAAAACTAGGGGTGTTTTCGGTGCGGTAACCGCACCGAAGTCACGCAATTGCATACCGGCCGAAACCATGCGGTATATCCAAAATCAGAACCACCGTCGACCCGCACAAGGCCGGTTACCGGGGGTATCGACATCGGTCGGTGTCGTCATCGGCAATCGGTGTCGGCGATGAACCGCACAATTCATCCACCACAAACACAGAGAGAGAGAGAGAGAGAGAAGAAAAGAAAATGAGAGAAGAAGAAGAAGGAGAAAGGAGAAGAAGAATTCGATGAAGAAAAAAAAAAACTCAGAGAAACCAGAGAGAAGAAGAAGACGGCGATGGAGCGAAAGAGAGGGTTAGGGTGATTTAGGGTTTATGTATGGTGATGGATTTGGGCCTAAAATAGTATGGGTGGGGGGCTTCTTTTTTTTGTTTGTTTACAAGATGGGGTTTGTTTTAGTTGAAAAAAGAAGGAATATCGGCCCAAAACCTTCTTTTTATAAGCCTGAAACTAAAATTAGCAAAAGTTGGAGAGCGTAGGGTTTAAACTCCAAACCTCGAACTTAACCATGATTCCTCTTCTTCTTCGTCTTCTTCTTCATCAAATCCAATCCAACCGATGTTCTCTCTCGCTATCTCTTTCTCTCCTCCGTCTCTAACTCTCGCTCTCTCTCCTCCATCTCCGTCTCTCTCTGTCTCTTCGTCTCTCTCTCTGCCTCCCTCTCTAGACTCCGTCTCTGTCTCTGTCTCTATCTCGCTCTCTTATTATGGGGATGGAAGTGGTCGGGTCTTGTGGGAGAAAACATGGGGAGAGTGGGAGAGAAAAAAACAGAGGGAGAGGGTTGATGTGGGTTGCGGGTGGGAAGTTGCAGAGAAGTTTCAATTTTTTTTTCATTTTTAATATACTCGGTCGGTTGCGGTAGCCGACGGAATTGATCTCGGGACACCTCAACCGTGACCGGTACTGATTGGTCCGGTTAGTCAACCGCAACCGCGTTGACTTTTTGGTCAACTTCGGTTTACCGGCCGCAAAAGTCGGACGGTAACCAACGGTTTGCGGTACTTTCGGTCCAACTGCACGGCCCTATCGAAAACCAATTTACTCCTAATTAAAAATGATTCAAAAAACCCTAACTTGGCTAACACCTAAACTTAACGTCTCTGGAAGTATTTTTTTTCCTTCTTCCTCCTCTGCACGTTTGCATCCAAATTTGTTCTCTTCCCCATTGGCCCATGACAACCACCCACAGTCACAGACACCTCCGCCTCCCCTCGATTTCTTCTCCGCCCTCCCCCCTTTCCCCACCGCAACCCAACCAGACCCATCGCCTCTCCTCCCTTTGGTTTTTTTCCCAGCCCCCGTACCATTCCCCTCCTCTCCGACCAGTGCCCCTTCTCGCCCCCTTTCCCCATCGCAACCCATCCATTCCCCAGACCCATCCCTCTAACCGAGAAACCCATCCCCCCACACGCAGAGAGAGAGAGAGAGAAGGGGATTTGGGGTTCGGAATTTGGAAGGGAGGTCACGGACTGGAATTAGTCGAAGGAGGCCAGAGAGAAGAAACATAGTGAAGGGGAAAGGCATGGCTCTTTTGAAAGTGTATAAGTACATAGAAGACAAAGATAATATTTGTCACTTACATTATAGCTGTTGGTGCGGAAAATTTCGGATCCTCAAACAAATAATCTTGTATTCCATGCTAAAAAATATTGTAGTAGAATCAATCTTACCTCCCTTCTCCTGGGAAATTGGTTGGCCTTTTATAGGTACTGAACCCATAGACTCCAAGTCCCATATTCCTTATTTATCTTAATGTCCTATGGTAGTAGATATCATGTTATTTGATTTCCGCCTTAATTTTTGCCCTCACAATAATATTAAAATTTATTCATGAGATTGAGAATTTAAACCACACATTCGAAGAAAATTCAACACGACAAATAGTCAATCAAAGTCCGTAAAAGTGGCTATTTGAGTGCAGGTACCATTTGGTCTTCCAATTTAAACAAGAAAAATGATTTTGGCTGTATACTGAATCTTTCTTCTGTTTAGTCAATCTACATTTCTCATAATAAAACAACATAAACGCTGCAAAGATTGTTAAATATTACAACTTAATTACATAACTTTTTTATCTAATCAAAATTAATGCGTAAGCAATGACCGTGTCCTGTATTGACAGTATTGGCTTTTAGTACCCCCGCAACTGTGAGAGTGAATCAATCATCCGACCACCTCATCCCTACATAAGTTCTTGGTCTTCCCAGAAGCACTTGACCTTATTGTCCGCTAAACGTTAAAATTTGAAAGCCGCCCCTCCTCCTAATACTAGTAGTAAGTAATGATATAGAGAAAACAAAAAACATTTACTCCCCTTCATATATAAAAGCCAAACTCTCTGATTAATAATTCTGTGCTCTCTCTGGCCTTTGCAGCCCAACCAATTATAAACAAGTGCTGCAAGGAGTTGCAGAATGCCAAGCAACAGTGCAATAGTGGAGGCGGAGGTTCCTTTGTTGGATGATTTAGCTTCAACCGTCCGATCAAAACATGAACATAGTGATGATGAAGATCAAGGCACTCTTGCAAGGAGATCTTGGATTGAGTCAAAGAAGTTGTGGCACATAGTTGGTCCAGCAATCTTTAGCCGTGTTGCGTCTTATTCCATGCTGGTTATAACTCAAGCCTTTGCTGGTCATCTTGGTGACCTTGAGCTTGCGGCAATCTCCATTGCCAATAATGTCATAGTTGGTTTTGATTTTGGTCTCTTGGTACTTTACTCTATCTCTTCTGCTATTATATTTTGGAGAGTGAATGTTTTCCTACTAAATATGTCGCATGTTATGTTATCAGATTGTCGAATGTTCGAATCTCTTATGTAGCTTTTTTGTTCTAAGTTATGTTCTCTGCTTTGTGTTGCCAGTTGGGGATGGCAAGTGCTTTAGAAACACTATGTGGGCAAGCTTACGGGGCCAAGCAGTACTATATGCTTGGAGTTTACATGCAAAGATCATGGATTGTTTTGTTCTTGTGCTGTATTCTGCTTTTGCCAATCTATCTGTTTGCCTCTCCATTTCTAAAGCTTTTGGGGCAACCTACAGAAGTAGCAGAGCTATCTGGGATTGTGGCCATGACCATGATTCCACTTCACTTCAGCTTTGCTTTTCAGTTCCCATTGACGAGGTTCTTACAGAGCCAGCTGAAGACAGGTGTGATTGCTTGGGTGTCTCTGGTTGCTCTTGCAGTGCATGTGTTTGTGAGCTGGTTTTTTGTGTATAGGCTACACTTTGGTGTGATTGGTACTGCAATTACCATAAACTTCTCTTGGTGGGTTTTGGTGTTTGGGCTTCTGGGTTACACTGTTTGTGGTGGTTGCCCCTTGACTTGGGCTGGTTTCTCCATGGAAGCTTTTTCTGGTCTCTGGGAATTTACTAAACTCTCTGCTGCTTCTGGTGTCATGCTCTGGTTCTCTCTCTCTCTCTCTCTCTCTCTCTCTCTCTCTCTCTCTCTCTCTCTCTCTCTCTCTCTCTCTCTCTCTCTCTCCATGTTGGTTAATTAGTGACATTAATCTAACAATTAATTATGTCTAATTTGTTGTTGAAATTACAGCCTGGAGAATTGGTACTATAGAATACTGATCTTGATGACTGGGAATCTACAGAATGCAGAGATTGCTGTGGATGCTTTGTCTATATGGTAATAACAGTACACTTTTTTCCCATGTCCAATGATCGAAAACAATAATGCTTTGCCTAGATGCGACTAAGATCTATGTGTACAAATAAACTACGCACATTATTGAAATAGAATTAAGTGTCCTATGTGCCAAAAGAAATAAAAACTGATTTGTCTTTTTTTGCTTGGCAGCATGACGATCAATGGCTGGGAGATGATGATTCCTCTGGCATTTTTCGCAGGAACTGGGTAAAACCTCTTCACCACCTATACATTTCTCTGTCGTTTTCTTCTATATTATTATGCTTCTTATTTTACACATATAAAAAGACAAGAAAACAATATTATTAATGATAACCGTTAAGAGGACCACGAGTAGGATGGGTTTTGAGGTCACAATTTCATGTTAGGAGCTAATCATGTGAAGAGCGTTTGGATCAATTCGGTCCATAAAATAATGTGAGGCCTTCCCTCATTTCAGCCATCCAAGAGTTAAAGAGCGTAACGCCTCATATGAACTAAGACGTGACAGGACAAATATATAGAACAAAACGTATATCTGTTAGATTGTCAGATTGTCTTTATCTATATAATATACCTACCCAGTAGGAAAATTCAATTTTATCTGTCAGATTGCATATTCGAATTTTATTCCGAGCCTCAAATTCTATGTTGATCATGTACTTCCACCGCATGGACGGAAATCGTACGCTATTTTATCCTGGTTTTCTTTGTTTTTGTTTTTTATGATAGGCCACATGAAATAGCTTTGCTCCTCTTTTAAGGTTTTATTATCATGTTGGTTTAGGAAATGTTCGGGATTGCTTCTGAAAGGGTTAAAAATGCTTTTGATAGTATTTAGTAAAAAAATTAAAAGTGCTTTTGAGCCATAAAAGTATTTTATGGAGAAAAGCTTGTATGTGCTTGTGCTTCTTTAGGAAATCCTTGAATTTCTTATGAAAACTTCAATGTTTTTATAATAAATACTTTTTAAAGAACTGCTTAAAAGCATACGTGTCTTCTGGAGAAACAATCCCAAACGAGCCCTTATAGTCTTAAAATTATGTTGTTTGGAATTTATGGTCAGCATTTAAAATTTATAGAATTTACTAAAATATAATTAAATATTAAGTTGTAATGATTAACTTTCAAAATTTTACCATACAACTTTAAAATACGTGGTGACTGCTAGTCCAGTGAATGATTATGAAGATACGTCAAAAGACGTCCTTTCTTTTATTAAAAAATTGGGCAACTTTTGTTGAATGTCTGGCGGTTTGCTCCACTTTAGACGCAGTCTATGATATGTTTGTGATATGTGATCCTGTCTTTTCCTCTTTCTAAATCAACATTATCACGTTTGTTTTCGTCCAAAAATTAAAAAAAACATTATCGCGTTTGACAATTTTAAGAACCAATCCAAGAATTGAGCTTGGATGGATGGATATTGAACGAAAATTGGTTTAGTAATTAAAATTGGTAAAAGCTTAATTTCAGTTGTAATTAAAATTGGTAAGTGCGTTGACATAAGTTAGGCTAGTTGGCCAGAACAGTGAGTCAGTTGTACCAAAGTTTGAATCTCTTCCCCGTAAATTGGATTAGTTAAAAGTAATTTAGACTATCGCTTTGAGATGCTAATTAATGCTTTGTGATGGAAATCAACAGAGTGAGGGTTGCAAATGAGCTTGGAGCTGGGAATGGGAAGAGAGCCAAGTTTGCCACCAAAGTGGCAGTTGTTACATCAATTATAATTGGCCTCTTCTTCTGGCTCCTGATCATGATGTTCCACAAAGAGGTTGGCTATATATTTACAAATAGTGAAGCTGTACTTACTGAAGTCAGCAGCCTCTCCCTCCTATTAGCCTTCACAATTCTCCTCAACAGTGTTCAACCAGTTCTCTCTGGTAATGTCAATGTTCCCTTATCCAATTACCTTTCAACATCATTTTTTTTTGGCTTTCAATTTTTAAAATTGAATTAGTTATAAAATTGACATTTTCTGAAAGATTTATTTGGTTTTTTTTGTTAACAGGAGTAGCTGTGGGGTCTGGTTGGCAATCTTATGTGGCATACATAAACTTGGGTTGCTATTATCTCATTGGGGTTCCTCTTGGGTTTTTAATGGGATGGGTTTTCCACCAAGGAGTTATGGTACGTATTATATTGTCTCATTGGGTTCTTCTTGGGTTTACATTTGTCAATTTCATTTAACTTTTTCTGTTCTTATTGCATGGCATTTGTTTTGGCATTGGCATGCATATTTCTATTGTGGACTGACATTTGGTGATAAAATGAACACGATTAGGGAATTTGGGCTGGAATGATCTTTGGAGGGACAGCAGTCCAAACCTTGATATTAGCCATTATCACCATTCGATGCGACTGGGAAAAAGAGGTAGAGCCTATGGAATTCAAATCATTACTTACTTTTTGTTAATTGTGCTTTTATACTTGCGTATACAAAATTGATCATTATATTTCTATGTTGGGCTAATTTTGCAGGCAGAGAAAGCAACCATGCACATATTGAGGTGGACAGACAAAAAATAGCAAAAACATTTATATTCATAAGAAAAATGCTAGGCCCACCTTTGTTAAGGAGGTGATACACAATGCGGTATATAAATGTGGCATGCTTAGTATTTTCCTTATGAGATTTCAACTCATATTTTATAACTAAATTGTCTCAACAGAATATTAACAAGACAAATATTAAGATTGTATGGAAAGCGAGAAGAGAAAGAGAAATTCTTTTCTGCAACAGCTATATTCGAAATACTATTTGTCATTCTTGTTGATGAATTCTCTGACATGTCTTCAAAGAAGCAAATGACCATTGTACTACGTTATGTGGATAAAGGTCATGTAATTGAACGCTTTGTAGGTATTGTGTATGTTACAAATATATTCTAAATCTTCCTCACTCAAGTTAGTCATGGATGATTTCTTTTTGAGACATGAATTAAGCATCTATAGGTTGAGAGGTCATGGTTATGATGGGGCACGTGCTATGCAAAGTGAGTCTTAATGGTTTTAAAACACTCATTCTAAATGAGAATGAATATGTTTTTTTATATTTTATTTATGTTAATTGCTTTGCTCATCAACTTCAGCTATCTCTAGTAGCTGTTATAAAGAAACATTCAAAAATTATTGATATATTTACTATGGTTTCTAATGTGGTGAATGTTGTGGGTGCATCAGCTAAGCATCGTAATATTCTGAGAGAAAAAAAAGAAGATCATGTTCATCCTTTCATATATTTGGTTCTCTCACTAGCACTAGTCCTACCTATTGCAACCGCAAATGTAGAGTGAGTATTTTCTGCTATGTTGCATACATAGAGAAAGACATTTTTAATAGTATAGATGACGAGGCTATTATGCAACGATTTCAAAATGTACAAACTCGTCAAGAACAACTGTATGATATCTCTACTCGCTGGAACTTCTATAAAAGGAAAATTCTTGGCTCTCCAATGTGCCCAATTGGTGGTTGGGAGGTGGAAACTGTCGAGCATACCATTTGCTCTTATGCTCGTGGACTAATGTTGTGTGGTTTGGTGCTCCTTTGAGCTATGGAGTTGATATGTGGGGCTTCTGTAGACAGATTGGCTCATGGGAGTAACTAATTTTCAGGGCATTAGCAAGAGAGACTCAACTTCTGCTTATAAGTATCAGCTTCATATGCTGGGAAATATGGAAGACTCGGTGCACAATTTTATCTTCAAAGGCAGCCAAATTGATCCCCGTCTCACTATTAATCGAGCAATGCAGACCTGCATGGAATATTTAGATGCTAAGGCTAGACCGCATGTGCCTTTTGGGGCAGCCCAGCCTCAGCTGATCAAATTAGGACTTCTCAAATTTGGAGACCTCCAATGCCAAATTTTGTGAAATTATGGCGCGTGGAAAAATGATTCTCATTTTGCAGGGCTAGGGGTGATTGCTAGAGATGAATTGGGATCCTTTTGTGGCGGATTAGCATCCCTTTACCAATGCAACTCGGCTCTGGTGGCCGAGGCAACTGATAGCCTCTGTGCAATCAAATTCGCTTTAAACGGAACTTTCATTGATATTATTCTCGAGACGAATTCGAAGATCCTTGTGGATGGTATAAGTGGAGGAGTAACCAATGGGCTATGGACAATTCAACCTGTGCTGGATGAGTTCAAAAAGCTTTCTACTAACTTTAGATCGGGCCTTTGGAGCTGGGTGCCAAGGGAATTGAACCGCACAGCGCACAAGGCTGTTGCGATTGGTATCAGAGCGAAGCAACTGGAAAGTTGGGCTGTTAGGCCACCACCGTCTCTAGTGGGTGTTTTTGTAGAAATCAGAGAAAAAGAAGAAAACAGAACAACACAACACAGGTTTAACGAGGTTCGGCAATTTTGAGCCTACGTCCCCGGTGGATTCTGAGATTCTTATTCATTATATTGATATTAGTACAACATGCTGCATATATAGGCAAGCCTTTTACAGTCTTTAGAAGCAATAAAGGCCTTTACAGAACCAAGACAATACAGCTGTTGGAAGATAAAGGGTTTCCAGCAGCTGTAAGAAGACGAGGAGTTTCCAGCAGCAGTTAATTATTTTACATATTCCAATACTCCCCCTCAAGCGAAGGCGAGAATATTGATTGAGCCAAGCTTGAACAAAAGGTTTTCAAATTGAGCTAAAGGAAACCCTTTGGTGAAGATATCTGCCAGTTGCTCATTACTGCGAATGTGTGATGTGCGAATTATATTAGACTGAATCTTTTCTTGGACAAAATGACAATTAACTTCAATATGCTTGGTTCGTTCATGAAATGTGACCAAATTTCCTCCAATGAAGGTACAATATCCTGTGGTGGATTTCCGGTCAATTTGACACCCTGCCCAATCAGCATCTGAGTACCCTACAATTTGATTGTTTCCATTTTTCCTCATCAAAATACCACGACCAATGGAACCCTTTAAGTAACGAAGAATTCGTTTGACTGCTTGTAGGTGAGTTGATCGAGGAGAATGCATGAATTGGCTAACTAAGCTTACTGCATGAGAGATGTCAGGACGAGTAATAGTAAGATAAATAAGCCTCCCAACCAGCCTTTGATAACAACTAGCATATGCTAACAAATCTCCATCGAGACCAAGTTTGGTCTTGCAGTCAATTGGGGTAATGACTGGTTTGGTTTCTAACATTCCAGTTTCTTGAAGAAGATCCAACACATACTTGCGTTGATTAAGAAATAAACCTTTGCTTGAGGAGGCAATTTCGATGCCCAAAAAATATTTTAAGGACCCTAAATCCTTAATAACAAACTTCTTGTGAAAGAAAGACTTGAGTTTATGAATCTCTCTCATATTGCTGCCTGTAATAATGAGATCATCAACATATATAAGTACCACCAATCTTCCAGCAGGCCCATCTTTAACAAACAAAGAGGAATCTGCATTACTTCTTTTGAAATTTATACTTTCAAGAACTGAACTTAATTTGGCATACCAAGCTCGTGGGAATTGCTTAAGTCCATAGATAGCCTTGTGCAATTTACAGACCATTCCTTCTTGTTTTTCTTGAGGATGACCAGGTGGCAAGCTTATGTAAACTTCCTCTTCTAATTCTCGATGCAAAAATGCATTCTTCACATCCATTTGAAATAAAGGCCAATCATTATTGACAGCAACAGATAAGAGAACTCTTATTGTGTTCATCTTTGCTACATGAGCAAAAGTTTCCTTGTAGTCTACTCCAAAAGTTTGAGTAAACCTTTTAGCCACCAGCCTTGCCTTGTGTCTCTCAATGGATCCATCGCTGTTAAACTTGGTCTTAAAAACCCATCTACAACCAACCTCTTTCTTCCCTTTAGGAAACTTGACCTCTCATATTGCTAGCTCCATCATAACCTTGTCCTCGTAGCTTGGAAAAGCTCAAACCATTGGAAGAAAAGAATGTGTCAATGACATCCTTTAGTGAACTTGAAGTGGTGTCGGTAACATGTTGAACCCCCACAAACCGTTCAATTACATGTCCATTGTCGTCCACATAATGCAACACCATAGCCAGTGGCGTAGCCAGGAATTCTCTCAAGGAGTGTCAACATTATTAGCCAAGATAAATGGAAAAGCCATACCACCACCAGACTTGGACTAGGATGGTTTAGAGGAGAATAAAAATGTATACAAGGATGTGCCATGAGAATAAAACTATGAGATAATAGATTAACAACCTAAAATCTTAAGTATCCATTGTTTTTCTTCATAAATATTTTAGAATAAGTTCAATTATATAAGAAAACTTTGATGGTTGTTGTTCCAAAAATATTTAATGGGTTTTAAGACAATATTGGAAGATGTTGCTAATTAAACTTAACATGAATAAAAACACTTACGTGGTAGAAGGTCAAACCAGTTGCTCTATGACCCACTTCCATATGCTTCATCAAGGGCGGAACTAGGAATTTTTCAATGGGTGGGCTAGCTAAAGTTATTAGCTTAAAATTTAATGATTATTTTTTTTGGTACGTACTTACAATTTCTATAGTCTTTGTAGAAATAAAAGTAAACATTAAATCATATAAACCACGCTAATTCATAGCTCCATAAACTAATTTTCAATAAGTTTTAACATAAACCAAATAGGGTTTAACATCATAGTGGATTGAACATCTAAGGCTTTTTACCTAGATTGACCTTAGTTCCTTCATGCATTCATATCATACATGAAAAATTGTTTTATGTAAAAATATTGACTAAGTATGAAAAATGGGTTTTCGGAATAATCATTTTCTGAAGATAATTTTTGGCGGCTTTTATTCCTTACACATCAAATAAGAAAACTTGATTTTATGGGATTTTAGTATGAAGTATATATTGACTTAATGAGCCATCATTTTTAGCCTAAATCGTATTTTACACTAAAACCGATTTTTCATATTTTGATTTGGTGGGAATTTGATTTTCTAGTATTTTTATTTGAATCCAAATGGGGGGTACTTCCTTATTTACATTGTAAACTTAAGTAAATGGAGTAATATAAAAATAAATAAAAGTAAAATGACAAAGACATTTACTTTCCACAAGGTAATCTGTACACCGTCACTGACTGGGCTATAGTGTGCTTCATGCCTTCTTTTCTCAGGGTCAAGTTGAAAATAATGAGCAAACAAAAGCCTAAACTTTAAGTGTTACCATTGGGTCAGAAGGGTCATATGACCCTCCTATGCCTTAATTGGCTCCGCCCTTGACCATAGCCATTTGCTCTTTCATTGAAATATCACGTGCTTCATCCACCAATATAGAAAAAAATCTATTTTTTAAACCACTCATGTTAACATCAAGTGTTTCAAAGGCACATGCATTGACAATATTTTTCTGAATCTTTGGAGCTACTAACTTGAGATTTCCCAGAGCATTTTCCAACACAACTTCTTTAACTTTCACATAATTGTCTGCAAGGAATTGCAGTAGCTACAAGTAATTTCCCCTATTGCTTGAAGTGGGCCACTTCTTACAGGTTTGTTCGAAAATTCCAATTCTATCCCTTTAATTACAAAAGCAAACATTCAAAAGAATTAAAAACAGAATCACCCGAGCACAGCTTCTATGCCTCAGCCTGCCTTGTAGAGTATAGCAAGAACGCATTTGATCCTTTTTCCATGTCATTGGACGTACAACACCGAAATCCAAATTACATATTCTTATGACTTCAAAAAGGTTCTTTAAGAGTTGGGGGTGACTGGTGTGAACCTTTGGAGAGGGAGGTTGGGGATGAAATTGCCCTCGACTTAAACATCAACATTGACAGCGTTATATCTAGGTGGCAAATTCGCACTAGAAGTGAAGTTTGGGTGTCACACTGCCAAAAATATTTATTTGGGTAGCGATTGCGCACACCCCTAATAGTCTAAGTGGTATTTATACAAATATCCCTAAAATTTTACTGAACAATACACGTATATGTGTTTATTTATGTTTTTTCCATAGCATAATTGTAAAATTTTGCCGAATAATATAATTGTTTAATTTATATGCTCACCGGCAGCTTTTGGCACTTATCCCATTCAATTTTAATGCTCTTTAATGGCTGGGGCCTATTGCACATACCCCTCCCCCTACTATCTATCTAGTTGCTCTTTGCTAGCTGGAAATAAAGTTTTAGTTGTAGATTTTTAGTTATGCATTGCTAAATATTCATCTCATCCACCAACTTCTGATACTCAATTTTTCACAAAATATTATGTTTGGGCAGCTTACAAATGTACGAGGCGAGGAGCCATTAAAAAATAATAATAATAATAAAAGAAATTTATAATTCAATCAATTGTGTAATTTCATCGAGCACACGATTGAATAGTAGACAAATGAAAGGCATTCACGGCCAATCTCGCCGACGAGAACTGGACCGAGCCAGATGGCCTCAGAACTCGGTCACCAAACCGAGCTGACTCACTGAAACTCTCTCTCTCCACTCTCATCGTCGCCACTAACTTATTATTGCTCTCTTTCTCCTTCCCGACCTTCGTCTTCATCTCTCTGATCAAACCCCAAAACCCCTCAACCAAATCATTCTTTACATTCAGCACCACCAAAAGCCTCCCTTCGCAATCCTCCGATCGCTTCAACGCGCCCAGCAACTCGACCGAGTCGCCGAAACTCAGACAATTGAGCCGCTGGTCAAACTCGTTAACTCGGACCGAAATTTCGTTCATTGCAGAAATCTGATCCTTGCCCACCAAACCCAGAACCTCAATCACCAACCTGTTCCCGCCCAAACCCAAGGACTCGGGCCGTTTGCAAATCTCCTCAAGCAGACTCACTAGCGACTCGGTCTCTCGGACCAAGTTGGCGTTCAAAAGCGACGAGACTCTCTCCTCTTCTTTGTCTTTCTCCACGATGCATGAATTCGAGCCGACGAAGAAACCCAGAAGCCGAGATGTTAAGAGGAGGTTTTCGATGTACTGAGCGTACCATCGGACCCAGGAGGAGAGCTCCCAGGCCACAGGGGTAGAATCGTCTCTGAAATTGGAGAGATTGAGGTAGTTTCTGCCTCCGCCGGCGGGGTACACGGAGAGCTGGTCCTGGAGGATGAAGGAGCCGTGCTTGATGACATGGTGGACGGCGAGGAGGCACTTGAGGGCGACGGCGGAGTCGTGGGTGGTTTGGAGGCGGTCCATGAGGGACTCCACGACGGAGGAAGCGGTGGCACGTGAACTGAGGCCAAAGGAGAGCAAAGCAGCGAGGCTTTTGGGGTTTGGGGGCGTGAAAGGGTCATGGGTTGTGGCGCGGAGGAGGGTGAGGTGGAGGGATGAGGAGGAGGAGGAGGAGGAGGAGGAGGAGAGAGTGTTTGTGTTGAGTTTACAGAGGATTGCTGCCTTGCTTTGGGAGGCCTTGTCTTTGATTGCGCCCATCAGCTCTCTGAGCTTTCTTCTGCGTCCCATGTGAAAGAGAGAGAGAGAGGTCGGTGTATCAATGATACAGCAGACTAACAGAGCCTTATCATATTATATTATTTCAATTATTATTATGTATTTTTAATTATTTCTGAATGGGATTTGATACCTAGACCATTTAAGATTCGGTAGACTAAAACAATTGGATTGGACATTTACGTGTGTAATAGTAATTGGTTTCATCTATTGTGACCCTTTTTGGTGTTGAAAATCAAGGTTGGTTCTCTCTCTCTCTCTCTTTCTCTCTATATATATATAGGATAGCAACTAGTCAAATTTGGAAGCTGGGTTGGGTGTTGCATCGTTTTATTTATTTATAGATTAAAAATATAAAGCATTACTCAAATGTACATCAATACTTTATTATCTATTTGTGGCACAATTTGCATTCAAACATTAGTACTTTATATAATTGCTTAATTCAATTTTAATTCTTATTTTAATTCTAGTGGACTGTGACACTGCCCACATTGACAATTTGATAAAGTACCTTAAAGCACCGGTTAGCCAATTGTCGGGTTGGTTGAAGAAAATGTACCTAAAAGCACCTATTATTATTCAATATAGGGATTGCTTCTGATTTTATTTTTTTATAGGGCTATCAATTAATTAAAAATTGAAAGATAACTATATGACTCATGTTGATGCCTAAATTTGGTTCAATAGAAAATGATTTCTTCAAGATCGAGGTTGACAATTCTTCCAAATCAATAGGGAGTTTCAGTTGAGGGATCTCTTAAATAAGTTTATTTGAGGGACACTCTTGTAAGATCCACTCCGTATTGTATTTCATTAATCCAAACTATCTATTTTGTAGATATTCATTTAAAGATCATCTCTATAAAAAATACTTGAATACAATATCCTTCCAAAACAACGTAATTGCCAAACTCATTCTTACATATTTATGGTTAAAGCAATTAATGACATTGCCTTCCACTGTTCCACATACAATTCTCATAGCAATTTTCTTTCTGTTTACCCTAAACATGCAGAAATGACTTTTTGTTTACCCTTCTTTCCCCTTTGGTTTTAATGGTATTTTTCTTCCCATAATAAATGTTTATCTAATAAATCCCTAATTTCTTGAATGATATATTATTTTTATAGGTACAGTTATCCTGGAAATGAAACAATAAATCAACCCAAAGTAAGTTACTCACACTATTCGTGTTTGACTATTCATCCGAATATGAAACTTTCCATTTGTACCGTGACATTCTACAGAGTTGCGCCCTCAACCCTTCTAATGGCATGCACATGTGTTTTGCAAAGAAATTTATTTCACCATGCCAACCAGAGCCAACTTATACTTATCAAGATTACCAACAAAAAACATCTCAAAGTTATGGCAATGAAATTAGGGTCTTTTCTCTAATTTCTATTTATCAATTCACTTATTTTTGCATTTTCTAATGTTGTTTTCATAATTAGATCTAATTATAACAAGGAAGGAATTAAATATCAATGAGCTCATACGCAATTGTGACTCATCACACTTTACATGATTAATCATTTTATACAATAACATTTACATGCAATCATAAATAATCATTTAAACAAAACTTTAATATGCTTTTGTCAATCATGTTATTTATAGGTTTAACATCATTTGCGACACTCTTTCACTGGGATCTTCCCCAAACTTTAGAAGTTAAATTTGGTGGACATATATAGCATACGATGTTCAGTTCCTTATATTTCACATGATTCAAGGAAAAGATCTTGATCACATATTGGATAATAATTAATTAGAGAACATAGCATAGCTCACCACATTTAATTCTTGAGATTTGTGGTCATGTAGCAAGTAAATTACATTGATTCAAAGAATGCTTTGAAATATTATACGAGATTTCCCTTCATATCCTAATTCAAGGTACATCATCTTTTGAAAACATCAAAAGAGTAGCATAAGGAGAAAAAGGTTTGAATTTTATTTTATTTTATTTAAAAAAGTCATCACTGCATGTTTATCTTAGGCTTAAGTGCTACAATGCCCTCTGAAACATTGGTCAATTCCCACTAAACCCTCTTAAAGTTAAAGTGACCCACTTTGCTCACTTGACGATATTTTGTGTCTCACTTTGCCCATCACCGTCAAGTCTGTTAAAAATTCAGTTAAAAATGCTGATGTGGCACCAATGGGACCTACTATTTTGCTAAACTAAGTGCAATGTGTGAAGAAAAAAAACTTAAAAATTATAAAATCTTTTAAAAAACTTAATTTAACTATTAAAAATAAAAATAATACTTTAAAACCAAAACATCCCCAATTCCCCTCCTCCAACCCCATTATCCATTATCCCTTCCCAGCTAAAACATTTGGTTTATTTTAACAATTTAAAACATTTTCCACTTTAGATACTTTTCTTCTCTAAATCTAAACACACGCTAAAAAAAAAGTACCTCTTTGACCTTTCTATGCTTCCCACGAAATTTAGTTCCAGACCCAGAAAACTTGCAGTGCGAAATAACTAGTTCCTCTTCTTAATTATCAAATTTTGCAATATGGGTTTTAAGAAAGACGAGATTTTGTTGGTGAAAACCTGTTCCTTGTAAGATTGGGTTTGATCTGGTTCTCTCTCTTTGGAGCAATAAATTGGAGAGTCAGTGTCAGTGTCTAAGATGAAGGAAAAGCTGGGATCTTTAGTTGGGGTTTGTTTTCTTCTTTGTGGGGTTTGTGTGGGGAGGTTTGTGGTGGAGAAGAACAGCTTGAAAGTGACTTCTCCGAGCTTTTTGAAAAGTGTATATGAATGTGCAATTGGGAACTTTGGGGTTGGAGGAAGAGAGAGTAGCAGGCGGGGGTGGTTGTGGTTGTGGTGATGGTGACTGGGAAGGGATAATGGGGTTGGAGTAGGGGAATTGGGGATTTTTTGATTTTAAAGTATTATTTTGATTTTTAATAGTTAAACTAAGTTTTTTAAAAGACAATTTTTAATTTTTAATTTTTTTCTTCACACATGGCACTTAGTTTAGCAAAATAGTGGGTCCTATTGGTGCTATGTCAACATTTTTAACGGAATTTTTAATAGACTTGACGGTGAGATGCAAAGTGAGACACAAAACATCGATCAAGGGGGCAAAGTGGGTCACTTTAATTTTAAGGGGTTTTAGTGGGAATTGACCAATGTTTCGGGGGGTAGCACTTAAGCCTTTATCTTATTGGACTGTTAATATGCAAGGATGAGTTTTCCACGTATGCTAACTACGCACATGTTCAAGCACATCTGAAAATTATTGTCACTTCTTCACGTTCTTCTTTCATCCCAAATTGAAACTTACCATTCGAAATCATTTTTTTAATATTTGTTTTAATCTCCTAGAATTTTATATGGAATCAGTGCTATTATTAATTTTGACATGCATCTACATGTAGAATAACTTTATTTTGTTAAGACAAAAAGTCATTTTGGTCCTTGTAGCTTACCATTTTTACCACTAAGGTCAATGTATTTTTAATTCCGAGCAATGCAAGGAAAATCCCCAATTTTGTCAAATTACTCTAACATGGAGGGTCTTTTCGGTACAACTTATAGACCCTCCACAACCACCTCACAGCCACCCAACACCCCTACCCAACAGCCTTCTCCCATCCCTCCTCCCCCTCCCCACCCAACCTCTTCCTCCTAACTCAACCCACTCCCTAACCTATAGCAACAACCAACCACCCCCACAACCACCTTACCCCCTCCCTCCACAACCACCTATTCCCCCTCTGGGGATGCAAGATTGTACTGAAATGCCCCTCTATATTAGAGTAATTTGACAAAAAAAAATTGGGTCTTGTCCTTAAATTGCTCGGAGTTCAAACTACAAGGACAAAATTGATCAAATTGAAACTACAGGGACCTTAGAGATAAAAGCGGTAAACTACAAGGCCCAAAAATGACTTTTTGCATTTTGTTAATGTTAAAATTTAAATGTTAAAGCACCAGTAGAAGATGGATTGTGAACCTCCGCAGTAATCCAAGTGTTCAACTTCTTTGTTTCTCTTTGTTTAAAGCACAAATTCTCTATTGTTTGCAAATTCTTCTTCTCATATTCTTATCTCTTTTTCTCTTTTCATATTCCATCTCAATTTCACATCTTACCATTATGTATTGAAACATTGGAAATTCTCTTATTTTTTTGGCTGCCTAGATTTCTGCGTAATTCACTGTAAAATCAAACATCCATGACTGGAATAAGTTAAGATATTTTTGTCTTCATCAATTATAAGATCAATACTCCGAAACACTGTGGCCTTCTGCTTTCTTTCGCATCGTCACATGCTTCTGTTTTTTTTTATTGCTCCTTTGTCTTTTAGACTTGTGCTTTTGTAACTGGTATTCGTTCCTTGCCCTGGTTTAGTGATGATATTACCAGATTGACAAAAAAAAAAAAGGGCAACCTCTATGATGATCTCTAACCTATCTAAGCATGGTTACCCCCTAAAGAAAAAAACAAAGAGAATACAAACTTCTCTATCTAAAGCTTACAACAATATCCTCCTCTCTCTCATCACAGACTCAGTTCTTAATTATCATCCTTTTGTTTTTTTTTTTTCAACTTTTCATAATTGTGTGCATTTATTTATTTGACCACAACTAAATAATTAGATAATTTCCAATTTGATTGATTATTTTTTGGTTAGGATGAGGTTTTATGAGATTATAACAAATAGACAATTTGGGTCATTGAAGTTGAGCCTTAAGTTCGATTAGAGATCAGTTTGCGCATATGCGCTTGTGTCATGAGCCATACATCATGAGCCGTACTGTAGCCTCTAAACAGTGGGCTACTAAATTTCAAAATTTTTGTCACCATGGTATATGGTCAAAGTACAATAGAATTTAAACGAATAGGTGAAAATTTAGGGATTTATTTATCCTAACACCCCCTGAGGTTTTTCATGTTTTCACAAAACTCCTTGAGGTACTAAAAATTACACAAACACCCCATTATGTTTCAAATTGGTTTCACATAACTCCAAAAATCCAAAAAACCTAAAACCTGATATAACAATACTTCTGCATAGACTAAAATACCCTTCATGGTATTAGAATACTGTTTGGATAGAATTGTACCTTAATCTCTACCCAATATTATACTACAAATAAAATAGTAAAACGAAAAAAACCAACCCATCAGACACGCATTGTCTGCTTGCCCCAAGGAAAAAAAAAAGACTCTTTCCTTCATCTTCTCCATCTCTTCCATGCCTTCTCCAATATGTTTCCAAACACAAAAAAAATAAAAAAAAAGTCAATCCTAACTCAAACCAAAAAATCAAACTAGAGCAACTTCTTCACAATGGCTGAGTACTAGCTTCTTCGTTTGCTACATGGGTTTTGCTCACTACGTCTTGACTTGGAGCGGGGCCTTAACTTCATATTTCTTGGCTTGTTGGATTAACTCCTCCAAACTTAAATCCTAACGCTACAAAGCAGAAAGATCAAGGATCAATAAGATAGTAGGATATGAGACTTCTCTTTTCAAAACAACAAAGGATTTCGATGATGGAGTAGAGATGGAAGAGAGGAAGCATCTTCATTTTTTCTCATGGAATAGTACAATGCGTCTTATGATTTATTTATTATTATTTTATTTTTGTTAGTGTTTTGGGATTATGGTGCGACTGTATCCAAACAGTTCTGATATCATGAAGGGTATTTTAGTCTATGCAAGAGTCCTCTTACATCCAATTTTAGGTTTTTTTTTATATGGATTTTTGGAGTTATGTGAAACCATTTTGAAACCTGAGGGGGTGTTTGTGTAATTTCTAAGACCTCAGAGGGTTTTGTGAAAACACGAAAAAACCTCAAGGGGTGTTACTATAAATAACTCAAATTCGAGACAATCAGTCAAAAGACTACAAACAAATGAGTTTCATATAATTATGCGTATGTTGACACCAAACAAAGGACTGAAAATCAATGTTTAATTTTACAAGGGGGTTGAATGGAATTTTAATCTTATACAAGGACTAAAATTGAAATTATTGAATGTACACAAATTTGGAATCCCTAGTATTATTGTACATACATAAAATTCACATTATTGAATTAAATACAAATATTAAATGATGAATATGATATGAAGTTTTCAATACTGCTTAAGGAAACTTTTGAACCAATGTGCCGAGAGTTTTGGGTGCCTTTTAAGCCTATTGTTGTAATCTACATAGGTGATACCAAATCGAACACTGAATCCCGTATTCCATTCAAAGTCGTCTAGCAACGTCCACGGAAAGAATCCCTTCACTTTGACACCATTGCTAAAAAGAAATTAAAGGAAATTAAATATATTAATGTCAATAATATGAATCAATAACTCAAAATCCAAAGCTATATATATATATATATATATATATATATTATAAATGAATTTGTTAATACACTTACTCAATAGCACTTTGAACATAATGAAGGTGACGATTGTAGTAGTCAACTCTATGGGTATCATTAAGGGCTTCGGCAAGTGATAATTTTGGATCATTCAACTCATCCACACCTACAATATATAATACATTATTATGTAGTTACAAATTTAGACTTTGTACCACTTGTGCGTGTTTTACAACAAAAATATGTGAAACATTGATCATGCAACTTAAGGCTAGAAAAATTTACCATTTTCGGTAATGTAAATAATTGGATTGTGATACTTTTTCTTTGTGTAGAGTAAAAGATTTTGAATTCCTCGTGGATAAACATTTAACCATTCCGAAGCACCCTGCACCAAAATTTGAAGATCTTTAGATTTTTAGGAGTCACATTTGTAAGTGCAAAACGATTAATGGTCGAAATGATAAAGGCTTAATCTAGTAATTTGATGTGTACCTTTGGACCGATGAGGACCCCATTACGCTCAGCTGCCACAACACATATGAATATCAGAATCTAATTAGTCTAAAAACTTAAATTGCTTGAATTAAATTCTGAATTTGTACTCACATGAAAGATTAATGCCAGCATCTGTTGTGTAGCTTGTGTATACTGAGTTATTTTGAGGTGCATCACTTGCATAGTAACCCGTATAGTAATTTAGTCCAAGAAAATCAAATGAACCAATTAGCAACTTGGATTGTTCTTTCGTGAATTTTGGTAATCGGCTTCCGACAAGAGATCGCATGCTTTGCGGATAGTCACCACTTGTCAATGGCTCAACAAACCTATAAGAATGTAAAAATTTCAAGGATTAATTTGACATTATATTATGTATTGCTCTCTAGTAAGTAGTAAATATTATATTCATAAGCAAATTCGAAATACACTTGCCATCCGAACATAAAATCCAAAGCTCGTAATGCAGCATTTTTATTTTCTTTTTCTTCTGATAGGGGCTCAAACCAATGTGACACCAGTGTTATCCCTATCACTCCATTTTGAGACGCCTGCACAATAACATTTAGTTTGTTTGTTTTAGAGTCACAAAAAGGTAAAGTAGTCGCTCTCTTGTTGCAACGAACTAATTAATTGTACCTGGTATCTATTTTTGTACAATTTTACGGCAGCTGCATGAGCAAGGAGCTGGTGGTGTGTTACCAAATATGGTTCAGTAGATGAATCTCCGCCGGTGCAGTTTAGCTGCTGCCAAGTGGAGCATCGCCCCGGCGCATTGTTCCCGATTGCATAACCATTGTAACTGAAGGTATATGGCTCATTCAGTGTGCTCCAATGCTTTACTCGATCACCAAATTCCTTATAACAAAGTTCTGCGTAATCTTGAAAATGATTGCTGTATATACACATTTCAGAATGTAAATGTCATAATTGTATTTATTAATTAAATTATCAATACGATTCAAAGGACTAATTTCTTCACTTACACAATATGAGGGCTTAAGAAACCACCATATTCATCTTCTAAAGTTTGGGGAAGATCCCAATGGAAGAGTGTCACAAATGGCGTTAAACCTATAAATAGCATCATCAATAAAAGCAAGTTATAAGTTTGACAAAATGACTTTTTTTTATGAGTGCATGTAACTCTTATTGTATAATTATTGATCATGTAAGGTGGGATGACTCACCATTGCGTAAGAGCTCATTGATGAGATTGTTGTAATATTTGATTCCTTCCTTGTTCACTCCTCCACTTAACTTTCCATCTAATAATTAAAATAAAACCAGAAAATAAAGAAATAAGTGCACCGATAACAATTAAACTGAACTTTAAAAAAGTTGGACTATATGTTATTGAACTTGAACTTCGACTTCTATTTAATTTTTGTTTGAAAAAAAAATATTTTTGCTTAAGTTATTTCAATTAAGTATTTTAATTGAAACAAAAAAAACATTTGTTATATTATTTGGTAGACAATTTGGACACATTACTTAAGCGAAAACCATGAAGGCAAAAATATTGATGATTGGTCACAATTGTACTTACTTGGTAACAATCTTGACCATGAGATAGAGAATCGATAAGCATCCCACCCCATATTCTTCATAATCCCCACATCTTCCTACAGTGCATAACAAAAAAGAAATCAGATAAAAATTATCAACAACTTATCTTTAATGTGATGAGTTTTCTTCATGCTTCAAAATTTAATATGTGCATGTTGGGTCATGAACCTTATAGCGGTGATATTGATCAACAGTGATATCCCCATTGCTGCTATCGTTAATCTTTTCTGCAATTAATCATAGAAAATTTATTTATTTAGAGCATAAGAGTAAAAGTAGCACGATTTTGTTATTTTAACTAATTAATGATTTGATTGGACAAACCTGGATATTTGTGGGTGAAGGTATCCCAAATGCTTGGTCCTCTACCACCTTCTTTTGCAGCACCTTCATACTGAAATACACAAGA
The DNA here is from genome assembly GCA_020521455.1 of Prunus kanzakura. Lineage (NCBI taxonomy): Eukaryota > Viridiplantae > Streptophyta > Magnoliopsida > Rosales > Rosaceae > Prunus > Prunus kanzakura. The sequence goes on from BPUM01000830.1 coordinate 398,177, forward strand.
GACACAATGAAGAAGATGTCAATATTCTTGCATGGATCGATGCTTGGTCTGAATTTGAAAGAAAATCCTAATCAAAACTCAAATTAAAGCCCAGAAAAGGACTTACTTGGTAAGATCCAGAACCTACACCAAATATGAACCCTTCTGGAAAACTGCTCCTATTGAGAGACGCAGTGTCAAAATGTGTGGGTGGAGCTCTAATATCAGCTTCGCTATTTGTGAAAGCAAAGCCAATTAGTAGCTGTATGCCTAAGAGAAAATAACGTAATTGCATTGCCATATAACTTGAGGTTTTTTTGTTGTTGTTGGTAATAATCTTGAGAAGTATAAGTTGGCTCTGGCTGGCATGCTGCATGGCCTTTATATAGAGAAGGAAGTACGTGCTGCGCATGAGAATAGTAAACACACATGGGCATTGAATGGGTTTGAGGGGGCAACTACGTAGAATGTCATGGTACAAAGGGAAATGGCAAGTTTCATATTTGAATGAGTTTGTCTCCTCCCAAAACTCAACTTCTATATTCAAACACGCAATATAATATTTGGTGCATATGTGTGAGTAGCCGCTAAGTCTGATTGAGTCTCCTAATAGCCATTTGGGTCAAACTGTGAAAAGAAATTTGACACAGAATTGTTTTCTTCACAATGTAAATTTGTAGATTGTGTAAATTCTTGGGCATATAATATGTGATTATCTTTTGTGCGAAAAAACAACGTAATTGCCAACCTCATCCTTACATATTTATGGTCAAAGTAATGACATTGCCTTCCACTGTTCCACGTACAATTCTCATAGCAATTTTCTTTCTGTTTACCCTAAAGATAAACATGCAGAATTGACTTTTTGTTTACCCTTCTTTCCTTTGGTTTTAATGGTATTTTTCTTTCCATAATAAATATTTATCTAATAAATCCCTAATTTCTTGTATGATATATTCTTTTATAGGTACAGTTATCCTGGAAATGAAACAAGAAATCAACCCAAAGTAAGTATCAGATTTTGAAAACCAACCAATGGTACAAGGCACAAAAAAGAAATCACATATATTAACAATCTACAAACTTCCAGTGTCAAGAAAATAATGGCCCGTCAAATTCTTTTCAAAATTTGACCCATGTGGTTAATTAGGAGACTAAATCAGAATTTGCAGCTACTCACAATATTCGTGTTTGACTATTCATCCAAATATGAAACTTTCCATTTGAACCATGACATTCTACAGAGTTGCGCCCTCAACACCTGTGTTTTTCCATTTGAACCATGACATTATTCGTGGTAGACAACTTGGCATGCACATGTGTTTTGCGAAGAAATTTATTTCACCATGCCAACCAGAGTCAACTTTATACTTAGCAAGATTACCAACAAAAAACATCTCAAGTTATGGCAATGCAATTACGGTCTTTCCTCTAATTTCTAATTATCAACTCACTTATTTTCTCATTTTCGATGTTGGATTCATAATTAGATCTAATTATAACAAGGAAGGAATTAAATATCAATGAGCTCATTCGCAAAAGGAAAACCGCTTGAAGACAAGGGTGTTAACTTCTATGGGAAGAAAAATGGCATTAAAACCAGTGAAATAAAGGGGGTTTTACCACAATAATTTTAAAAAAAAAAAAAAAAAAAGTCATTGCTGCATGTTCATCTTATTGGACTCTAAATATGCAAAGGATGAGTTTTCCACGTACGCTGGCTACAGACTCGTTCAAGCACATTTGAAAATTATTATCACTTCTTCACATTCTTCTTTCCTCTAAAATTCAAACTTACCTTTCGAAATCATTTTTCAAATATTTTTTGTAATCTCCAAGAATTTTATAAGGAATCAGTGCTATTATTAATTTTGACATGCATCTACATGTAGAATGACTTTATTTTGTTAAGGCAAAAAGTCATTTCGGTCCTTATAGTTTACCACTTTTATCATCCTTGTAGTTTCAATTCTAAGCAATGCAAGGACAATCCTCAATTTGTTGTCAAATTACTATAATATGAAAGGGCATTTCTCTCTCTCTCTCTCTCTCTCTCTCTCTCTCTCTCTCTAGCTGGGGAATGGTTGTGGAGGGGATGCAAGATCGGACCGAAATGCCCCTCTATATTAGAGAAATTTGATAAATAAAAAATTGGGCCTTGCCTTTGAATTGCTCAGAATTCAAACTATAATGAAAAAATTGATCAAATTGAAACTATAGGGGCTTTAGTGGTAAAATTGGTAAACTAAAAGGCCCAAAAATGACTTTTTCCCTTTTGTTAATGTGAAAATTTTAAATGCTAGACTATCGCTTGTACTAAAAAAAAAAAAATGGGGTTTCCATTTGTGGGGCAACTCCGCAAAGTGGGTCAATGATCTGAACTCCGTAGTTTCTAAATTAGCACAAGAATCATCCTTATGAGAAATTGTTTAGCCATTTGATTATTTTCAGTCTCTCTTTGCCAAAAGTGCCTAATCAAATGAAGCATTTCCTTGTTAAGCCTTACAACAGAGATGAGGTAGAGATTGCTCTGAAGAAAATGCCTCCTTCAAAGGCTCCTGGAATTGATGGAATGCCTGTTGTTTTTTTCCAGAAGTATTGGCACATTCTTGGGGACGAAGTTGCTGATGTATGTTTAAAAATTCTCAATGGTTAGGAAAGTGTGACGTGCCTGAACAAGACTTTGATAGCTCTCATCCCCAAAGTTGAAAATTCAGAATTTGTGACTCAGTACAGGCCAATATCCCTTTGCAATGTGATCTATAAAATTATTTCTAAGACCATAGCCACCAGATTTAAGTGTGTGCTCCCAATGGTCATATTTGAAAGCTAGAGTGCTTTTGTTCCAAAGAGGCAAATTTCAGTTAATGTCATTCTGACTTTTGAAACAATCCATGTCATGAGAGGTAGAAGGGGAAAAAAAGTTCCAAAGATTGCTTTGAAGTTAGACATGGAAAAAGCATATGATAGGGTTGATTGGAATTTCATTTGTAAAATGATGGAGAAATTGGGTTTCCCTGAGGACTTTATTAAGCTGGTCTTGGAGTTGTCAAAGGTAATATTATCCCACACAGGGGGATTAGACAAGGAGATCCCTTATTTCCCTATCTTTTCCTCATTTGTACAGAGGGTTTTTCTTCGCTTCTTAAACAGGCAGAGCTTTCTGGTGAAATAAAAGCGATTGAAGTTGCAAGGGGGGCCTCTCCAATTTCTCATTTGTGTTTTGCATATGACAACCTACTTTTTCTTGAAGCAACACCTCAGGCCTGTAGAACCCTTAAAAGGGTGTTTGAGATTTATGAGGCAGCAGCAGGACAAAAAATAAATTTGGAGAAGTCAGCAATTGCATTCAGTCCGAACACTCCTGTGCATTTAAGGAATGAGGTTAGCAGCATTATAAAGATCCCAATTGTTGACTTTCATGAGAAATATTTGGGATTGCCAACATTGATTGGTAGGAAAAAGAAAGATTGTTTTAACGGAATATTAAAAGAAAGATTGAGAAAGAAGCTTAATGGCTAGAAAGAGAAATTGCTTTCAAAAGCAGGAAAGGCTATCCTTATCAAAGCGATCGCTCAGAGTATTCCAAATTATGCTATGGGAGTCTTTAAACTTCCTGTAACATTTTGTGCTTAGTTGAATTCAATGATCTCTAAATTTTGGTGGAAGAATTCAGAGTATTACAAAGGTATTAGCTGGGCAAAGTGGGAGCATATGTGTTTTGCAAAGGATGAAGGTGGACTGGGTTTTAGAGATTTAGAGTTTTTTTAACAAAGCGCTTGTGGCTAAGCAATGTTTGAGACTCTTTACAATGAACAGTCCATAATTCACAAGGTGTTAAAAACTCGATATTTTTCAAATTGTAATTTCTTGGCAGCTGGTAAAGGAAGAGCTTCTTCTTATGTTTGGAGATCTTTGATTTGGGGTCCCGAATTGCTCTTGATTGGGATAAGGAAGAGGATTGGAGATGGACAAGATACTCTAGTCTATGGAGATGCACGGATTCCTAGACCTACTTCTTTCCGCCCTTTTTCCCCTCAAGTGCTGTATCAAGAAACTAAAGTAATTGCTTTTATTTTTCATATTGGGAATTGGAATGTTGATTTACTAAATATGTATTTTCATGTGGAAGATGTTAAGGCCATTACCTCTATCCCTTTGAGTGTTAATTATCACAAATATAGATGGATTTGACATTATACAACTAACGGAATTTATTATGTGAAAAGTGGTTATAGGCTGGAGATGTATAAAAAAAAAAAAAGGAGTGTAGTGGGGCTGTTGGCTCCTCTTGGGAACTAAGAATACGAAATGCTTTCTAGAGAAAAGTTTGGTTCCAAGAGATACCACAAAAACTCTTATATTTTAATTGGAGAGCTATTAAAAAGAGTGCTGCTAAACGAACCCTAAAATTAACTGAGTACACCCTACTACAAAAGTATATATTGAATTACTGATTTACCCTAATATAAAATGACCAAAAAGGATATATGGAATTGTGAAACAAATATAATTTTAATAAGTACACCCTACTAACCGTATTCAACCCTAATCAAGAGATTACTTTTGAAGAGAGAAGAATAGAGGCATTACAATAGGTCCTGCAGGTTTTATCTCAAGGCTAACTGTACTTTCTTGGTGCATCTTAGGCTGTTGTTCAATACATGACTGAGATTGTCGTGAAAAGAGAAGTTAAAGCACAACCTGCTAAGAAGAAGAAGACTTGGGCTCAAATATGCTTCTTCTCGCAGTCCAAAAGGAAGCGCAACGGTGGAGATTATGTGAAGGCTTGATTAATCATTGAATTCCTGACAAGAGACACAATAATTTAAATCGAGTAAGTTGTCAAAACAATATTATGGTGAATTGACTTATATATTGTAAAAATAGAATTTATGCATATTACTTTTGCCTAGTTCACTAACAACATGAATGAAAAACTCTTTGACCCTACTGTGGTGGCACCATCTTCATCCCCCTTTTAGGACTTAGTTTTTCTGGCTTGTGAGCGTGTATGATTAAAAATATCTTAACTAGTACTACTAGGGCCAATTTGATGAAGTTTGCAGTGACTTTCTTTTGCCACTCATGCACCTTTCTTATTGTTTTTCTCTTATGTTCTTATAAGTGAAAAACAGGAAACTTGATCAATTTTAGTGAACCAAAAGTACACCTTAGAGCACTAGATTTGGGGAAAAAGTCTAGTTATTCGTGCACGTCCACCTCAATGTGGGGCTTAGAACAAGCCATTAGAAAACAGTTTTGGAAGGACACAAATGAATTGGCCTCTTATTAGTACATTGCAGAGATATTATTCCAGTTTGATGTAGCATATATCAAAATAAAAGCAACATTAATAGGATCATCAGCAAAAGAGGTATTAACTTTGATTTTTTTTTTCGAGGAAGTCATCAAAAGAGGTATTAACTTTGAAATTTTGGAATGGATGCTTCATACATTTCGAGGAAGTCATCAAAAGAGGTATTAACTTTGATTTTTTTTTTTTTTTTGGTTTAGGCTAAAGCATGTGTACCAAAAAATGACAAATAGGAGGGTTTTTTTTTACAGCATCCAAAAGATGTATCTAAGCAAGACACCGACATCAATAAACAATGTGTTTTAGACTACAGAAACGAATTTATCACAAACGAGGTAAATTAATGAATATTTATATATTTATTTTATAATTGCATACATTAATTTAATTATTAGTGATTTTACAGATATTTGTTAGTCGTGATGCATTAATAAGATGGACTCGTGAACAAGGGAAAAGGAATGGCTTTGTGATTATCATTAAAAGGTCTGATATTGGAGGAGCTGGTAAATTCAAGACCGGTCGAATTCTATTTTGTTGTGAGAGGGGTGGCCAATTCAGGAAAAAAAAAGTTGTGGAATCAGATAGCAAGACAATACATAAGCTTGATCAAAGTTCAAACCCTCCAAAGAAAAAAAGTGTGAAGTCTACTGGCACGAAGAAGTGTGGTTGCCCCTTTTTCATTGAGGTTGTCTGTAGAGTTCATAACTGTGAAACCCTGTATTTTTAAATAAATAAATAAATAAATAAATAAATAAATAAATAAATATATATATATATATATATATATATATATATATATATATTATATTTCAGAATATTAAATATTTTTATCTTATTTTATTACATATATTATTCTATTAAGATAAATATCTTATTATATATATATGGATATGTATTAATAGTCCTTGTAATTTTGTCAATTCATAAACCTTATTAACTGTCCTTGTACGTGTCAAAGTGAAAACCATGCTAAGTAGCAAGGTTAGCCAACTCACCAATAAGAAAGGAATAGGATTGGAGGAGTTGGAAGAGTCACAAAGACATTCTTCCTTATCTGATATATATTACTTGGTTAGGAAGTATAAATCAACCGCCATTAACCCATCCAATAGGAAGTGTTTTGCTGCCGACTTATTTCCCTATATATATAGGGCATTACCTTTGTTTTTGAAAGCACTTAACCTTGCATGAAAGTTCATGCAAAGAGAGAAAAACGTAGAGGGAGAGAAAATAGTGAGGAAATTATTGGAGGAGATAGGTAGATGGGTTGTCTTGCCAATTTATTTAAAGGGTTCTCATTAGCGAGGTGAGTGGTTTATGTAATGTGTTCTAACAGTTCTTATTTTGTGATAAAATATGAAAACCATGAATTATCGTGGATTTATTCTATTTACAAATATCTCTCTATTTCAAGTCAAGCATGTCAAATTTGATGCAATCTTTCACACTATATATATATATATATATATATATATATATATTGATTGGAATATGAAGTATGTATTATTTATGGAACATGAGAACTTCAATGTTGGAGTATCCGAGGGATAGATGTACCACACGGGGACATAGGGCAATGAGGCCAATAGGGATCACGTGGTTGGTTACATGCTATGAAGGATAACCAAGATATGAAGGGATGATATGATATGATCTGGATTGGTGTATCTTTTCATGATATTTTCTAGAGTGTGTAAAACGGCATTGCTTGACTGGCATCTTACATAATCTACTCACTGAGCGGTGGTTGCTCATCCCTCACCCTGTTTAATTTTTTAGATGAATTTATGGGCAAGACAAGGACTAAACCAGTTGAGGCTAAATTAGATGAGAGTGATAGAGCTTTATTTATTTATTGTAAAGTTGTAAGATTTTGAAAATATTTTTATAAAGAAGTTTATTTTATGTTTCGGCTTTCTTTTTATTTTATTTTACTCACGCACCAGGCGCGGGGTTTCCACCGACCCCCGGGTCCGGGGCGTGACAATAACCATCCTGCAGCACTAAATATGGAAGGGCATTCATATGCAGGGAGATTAACTGTGGAAGAGAATTTACTAGTGGTTGACATGTCTAAGAGTTTGGCTAGGCCAAAGGATATATTATATACTCTTAAATGTAGAGATAGGTTGAATGTGACCACAATGAAGACAATCTACAATGCCAGACAAAAAAATAGGGTATTGAGAAAGCAGGTATGTCAGAGATGCAGGTATTGCTACGAAAGTTGTTTGTCCATGAGTATTTAGAGTGGCATAGAAGCTATGGTACCGCTAATATTGTAAGTGATTTGTTTTATGCTCACCCTACAAGTATTAAGCTATTGCGTGCATTTCCTCATATTTTGATCATGGATTGCACATATAAGACAAACAGGTTTCGCTATCCACTTTTGGAGATTGTGGGGGTGACATCTACACATATTACATTCTCAATTGCATTTGTTTATCTTAGTGCTGAGAAAGAAGACAACTACAGATGGGTATTGGCTAGATTAAGGAGTGTTATGGATGATAATTCGATTCCAAGTGTTATTGTCACAGATAGAGAGTTAGCTCTCATGAATGCACTCCATGAAGTCTTTCCAGGTGTTCAACATTTATTATGTACATGGCATATTAATAAGGGAGTCTTAGGAAAGTGCAAAAATGTATTTGAAGACAAAGCTAGTTCAGACAAATTTTTAATTTCATGAAATATGCTTGTTTCATCAAATACATAAGCCGAGTATGAAAGACATCTACTGGCCTTGCAGACCAACTTCAAAGATCACAATTCTATCATCAACTATGTGAAGGAGACATGGTTGATTCCTTATAAAGAAAGATTTGTTGCTGCTTGGACGAACACATGTATGCATTTTGGGAATACAACATCAAATAGGTATTTATTATTGATTTTCAGTTAATATTTATATAGCATACATTATTTATTACTTCACATGAAACATGTTGCTACAATATACAGGGCAGAGATTGCACATGCAAAGTTGAAGAAACAACTTGGTAATAGCATGTGTACATTTGGAACATCATGGGACAAAATTCATCCTTTAATAGAATTGTAACACACTGAGATAAAAGCATCATTTGAGAAGAGTCTGTCATTGTGCAACATGACTGCAGGAAAGAAGACTTTAAGGAGTTGATTGGTTTTGTATCCATTTCTGCGTTGGATAATATTATGGTTGAGCTAAAGCGGTTAGATTATATTGGGGTTGATCCGATATCATGTGGTTCCACAATAAAACACACACATGGATTACCATGTGCACATGAGATGCAAGAGTTCAAACGGACTCATAGGCCCATTCCACTTGATTGTATTCATCCTCGTTGGAGGAAGTTAGATTTTTTGGAGCCCCGGCCTATTGCTACACCGAACAATCCTCCAGAAAATGCACAGTTAGAATTATTTGTGAAGTGGTTTCAAAGTTGTAGTTCTGAGACAAAGAGACATGTTAGTATGAAGTTACAAGAGATTATGAATCCCGCATCTACCACGCTTACACAACCCCAGCTGAAGATTAAAACAAAAGGTCGTCCAAAAGTTGACACATCTACTCGACGTTTGCCTTCTGCTTTTGAGGTTGTCTTATTTGGTCAAGATAGTGCACACTCGACTGACAAAGTTGTTACAAGACCGCCACGTAAGAAGCCAAAGACCATACCCCAAAAGCGAACAGTATTCAATAGTCAGACACAACCATTGCCATATGTGAATCCAAAGAAGCGGCCTTCGAAGCTACCTGTAAGTAGTTACAATATTAAATTTGTATACTGTCGTTTATATTGTAATTTGGGTGTAATTGTAATATGCAGGTCTATAGGCCTAAACCCATTGCAGATGACTCTTGCTTAACACCAGAGTTTAACAAGTGGTTTCCTAAACATATGTTGATACATATTAGAGGGGCACAAGATGTTAAGAGTGATGGTAATTGTGGTTTTAGAGCCATTGGATCATTGATGGGATTTGGTGACAATGCTTGGCGCAAAGTACGCAGAGACTTGTTGAAGGAGTTGAGGAAAGAATCTATCATATACGAGTTAATATTAAATGGTAAGGAACGGGTACAACATATTGAGTATATATTGGACTATTTTGAGGACTTCCCACTTCAAGATAGGTAGATGACTATACCAGATATGGGACACCTCATTGCATCTTGTTATAATGTAATCCTCATGACTTGGTCAGTGCATCAGTCACTTACATTTTTTCCATATGAGACTGCTCCATTGGATTCTATCTATCGCCGTGAGATTTCGATTGGATTTGTTAACCACAACCACTGGATTAAGGTAAAATAATTAAGATGTTTATGCATATATATATATATATATATATGTTTGTTTACTATTTTTTTCACATAACTTGATTTTTTTTTTTAATTTTTTTGTTTTTACAGGTTTATTTGGAAGGTCAACATCCTATGCCACCAGTTGATGAGCGTTGGTTGAGATGTGCAACCATAACTGCATCAGATTGGCTTACGCCATATCAGGATCGTATACGTCAATTTAGATATAAAGCTGGTGTAGCAGACCCTTATGATAATGACCCTATATTTATTGAGTAGTTTTGTGAAGCATCATATTGGTGACATTAATAAGGAAGTCACAAGGCAAATAAAACCTTTTCTCTATTCAAAAGCTTAACTTTGTTAAGTAAAGACAGACTATTTATCAGTGCTTCCCAAAATGATACGATCTTGAATCCCAACATAATGTGTGTTTGTACCATATCTGACCCTCCACTCATTCAACGACACGTGGATCTTAGAAACTCACCCAAGCACCCAAGGCCTCGAACAATCGGTATCCCCTACCGATTCTGCAGAATCAACCTCGAAGCACCCGCCCGAAATATCTAAGGACTCGTGTCAACCTCATAGGGCCCTCCCACGAGTCCCACATCGAAAGTGAGTACTAAGAGCATCCAAAACTCCCTTTATAAATAGCCCCATTTACTACAATACAGGGGTAAGACTTTTCAGCTTGACTTTTATACTATTATATTGTCAACAGCAAAAGCTCTTAGAAAACAATCTTACTTTGGCATCGGAGGATCTTAGGCTGGTTCCACACCGGTTCCATAGACCTCACGAGTCCTAGCTTCCTTCTATTCAGGATCAGCATCCGAAGACAGGAAGAATCTCCATCTATCACTCAATCGATCTCCTAGATCGTCCACATCTCTTGTAAGTTGCACTCATCTCTATCTGTTCAAGTTTTAGTGCCAACAGATTGGCGCCGTCTGTGGGAATCGCTTATCGATTAACCCATATCTCAAAAACTCTGAGACCAAAAAATGAATCCATCTTCGGCCCTCCCTGCCGATGGCCCCATCATCGGCCTCGGCGGTGAGCCAAGTCTGGCACCCTTACTTCAGACACCGCGGCCAGAGGCGCCTGCTCGGCCAACCACTCTGGAAGCTCGCATGGAGACCCTTCAGCGGGAAATGGCAAGGATGCAGGAGCACAACAACATCCTCGCCTCTAAACTTGATGACACCCAGAAGCAACTGCATGATCAGCAAACGCAGTCAACCCAACTGCAGCACAGTCTGGAACGAACCATGCATCTTCGGCAGGAAAAGTCAGTTAAGAGGGTACGGAAACCTAGCGCTCAAGATAAGGGGAAACAGCAAGCCGCAGACAAACCAACTGCCTCCCGAAGACTGTTCGTGCCCTCCCCCAAGGAGCGTCATCCAGAATATCAAGTCTACTCCGATTGTCGCGATAGGATCAACGAACAACGCGGGTAACGGCAGCCCTCACCCATCCAGATCCGAGCAAAACTCCGCGATCGGCAGTTAGAGGCACTTGGACCAAAGTCCCCCTTACGCCAACGGTATGGCGCAGTCGGCCTGGAGGAAACAGATGAATCAGAATACGTCCCAACTTCAACAGGAACCACCAGCTCCTACCGATCGCCAGGACCCTTAAAGGGGCACCGCAGCCATAGATCGAACAGAGAAAACGATCAGCATGCCGGAGGTTACCAGAGGAGCCCAAGCCTAACGGCAGGTCAGGAGACTCAGGGCCACCACACTGGTCGGCGTACGGAGAAAGAAACAAGGGAGCCTTTCGGTAACGATCTCCCCTCTACCGATCCTACCATCCGTCTCCTCCTCCAGAAGATGAACCGCATCGAGGAAGAACAGAATCAGGCTCGGACACCAACTTGGGGGACGGTACAGCCAGGGCCGTTCACCAATCGCATCCGAACTTTCAGACACGAAAAGGAGGTTCAGGCCCTCCGAATATCGTTCTACTCCGGGATGGAAGATCCCGTCACTCACATTCATACCTTCCAATCAGCTTTGGGTTGCAAAGGACTGACAGATGAAGGCCAATGCTTACTGTTCCCCTCCACCCTGACCGGAGCTGCACTGAATTGGTTTTACCGAATGGAGCCAGGTACGGTTTACTCATTCGATCAGTTGAAGCAGACATTCCTCAACCATTTTATGATTCAGACCGATCGCCTATACTCTGCCGATGATCTCTACACCGTTCGGCAGCAAGACGATGAGCCACTACGAGAGTTCGCGGCTAGGTTCAGCCATGAATATTCCCGATGTCCCGAAACTGATGATAGGGCAGCCTTCGGTGCCTTCAAAAGCGGCCTTCGGTCGTCCCAATTTCGGTATCTGGTCCACAGCAGCAACTGGACAGCCTACTCCGAATTAATGAAACAGGCAGCCATCCACGCCAAGGCCGAACATTTCAACTCCAAGGGATCGGCTTCAGCCCTACCAAACAAAGCGGCAACAACCGATAGGCCTTCGGCACAAGGCTATGACCGGTTCCCAGCAAATCGGACTACGAATCCATCCCCCTACCGAACGGCACTCCCTGAATCTGCTCCTTACGAGCCCCGAAACAAACGAAAGGACCACTTCCGGGATCGGCAGGACAGCAACAAAAAGGGGAAGGACTCCGGCAGGCGAAACGCCTTCGGGGATTCGAAGAAGAATCGGCCAGAGGAAATTTTCACTTTGCTCAACGCCACTTATGAACATGTCCTCATGACCGAAGGTGAAATGATACCGAAGCCAAGCAACCGGAAGCTTCCTCGACAGAACGAGAAGGACACAGGCGTCTTCTGCCGATACCACCAATACAACGGCCACGACACCGAATCCTGTATTGCTCTTCGAAAAATTGTCGAACGCCTCATCAACGAGGGCAAGCTGGATCAGTATTTAAGCACCAAACCGGCATCGGACAAATCGGCGAATCGGCAGATCAATATGATCAGTGGAGGGGCTCCCATTGCCGAAGCCAGCAACCGATCCGTCAAGAATTACGTTCGTGCCGTTCAGCATCCCCAGATCCTCAGTGTAGCGGGAGGACGTAACGACAAGTTTCAGCGAAACGGCTGGGAACCTATCACCTTCTCTGAAGAGGAAGAACGAGGCATCATCTTCCCTCACTCCGATCCCATGATCATACGGGCCGATATTTCAGACTTTGACGTGGGCCGAATCCTCATCGACACTGGCAGTTCGGTTAATGTGCTCTTTGCCGATGCCTTTACCGCCCTCGGTATAGACCCTCAACATCTGAACAGAGAGATCACCCCCCTCCTAAGTTTCTCGGGCGACGTCATTCAGCCAATTGGCAGTATCCAGCTCCCGTTCGCCATCGGCACCATCCCCAGACGAACGATCATCTACACCCATTTCCTGGCAGTCGACTGCCCAACGGCATATAACGCCATAATCGGCCGAACGGCGCTCACAAGGATGAAGGCCATGCTGTCACCACACATGCTCCTCCTCAAGTTCCCCACGCACGCTGGTGTCGGCCAAGTGCGGGGGGATCAATTGAGTGCACGGACTTGTTACGTTTCGGCAACCAAGGAATCGGCAAGAGCTACGCTTCGAGAAGCGTACTCTGTTTCTACCAGGACGAGAGTACCGAACGGCAGGGGGACAGACAAACCAGATGATCCCAGGGATGAGGCCGTCACCCCACAGGCACAACCCATCGAGGATTTGGAATCGGTCGCTCTCTCCGAAGCACAGCCCGACCGCCAGGTCCGAATCGGCACCACTTTGACTTCGGCCCTGCGTACCGATTTCATAGCCTTCTTGCGCGCCAACACAGAAGTCTTCGCCTGGTCATACGATGACATGCCTGGCATCGACCCAAGCGTCATCAGCCACAAACTCAGCATCTGTCCCACCTTCAAACCCATCAGGCAGAAGCGCCGAGGCTATGAGAATTGAAGTGGAGAAACTACGAACAATCGGCTTCATCCGGGAGGTCACCTACCCAATCTGGTTGGCAAATTCGGTCCTGGTCAAGAAATCAAGCGGCGCCTGGCGAATGTGTCAGGACTATACCGATCTCAACAAAGCCTGCCCCAAGGACAGCTTTCCTCTGCCAAGGATCGATCAGATGGTAGACGCAACGGCAGGCCATGAACTTCTCAGCTTCATGGACGCATACTCCGGGTACAACCAGATATTTATGAGCCCTGCCGATCGCGAACATACGGCATTTATCACGGACAAAGGCCTTTACTGCTACAATGTCATGCCGTTCGGCCTGAAGAATGCTGGGGCAAACTACCAGCGCTTGGTCAACAAAATCTTCTCTGAACTCATCGGCACATCGATGGAGGTTTATGTGGACGACATGCTGGTCAAAAGCAAAACAGCCGATTCTCATCTCCATAACCTCTCCCTCATGTTCGATGTCTTAAAGAAGTACCACATGCGTCTGAACCCAAGCAAGTGTGCCTTCGGCGTCTCCTCGGGTAAATTTCTTGGCTTTATGATCAGCCAACGGGGAATTGAGGCCAACCCTGAAAAAATCAAGGCATTGCTCGACATGCAGACACCGAAGACGCAGAAGGATATTCAAAGCCTGACAGGGCGTGTCGCCGCCCTGGCCCGATTCATATCCAAGGCTACCGATCGGTGTGCCCCATTCTTCAAAGCCCTCAAGGGAAGCAAACGGCAGATCGTCTGGACTGCCGAATGTGATCGAGCCTTTCAAGACCTCAAGGCCTACATGAGCAGAGCGCCGTTATTATCCACTCCTCTTCCCGGCGAAGAATTAATTCTCTACTTATCAGTATCGGCAACAGCATTAAGTTCTGTACTCATTCGCAAGCCGAACGGCATCGAGCTTCCAATTTTCTATACTAGCCACGCCCTGCAGGACGCCGAGATTCGGTACCCTGAGTTGGAAAAGCTCGCCTACGCTCTCGTCCTCTCAGCTCGCAAGCTTCGGCCGTATTTCCAAGTTCACAGTATTGTTGTTCTCACCAACCAGCCCCTACGCCAAATACTACAAAAACCAGAGACATCCGGCGAATTCGACATCCGCTATCACCCTCGGCCTGCCGAGAAGGGCCAAGCCGTAGCTGACTTCATCTCTGAAATGACTACGTCCGAGGAGGAGCGTCCGGACGACATCGCCCAGACATCGGCTTCGGCATCCACAGTTGCTCATCCGACCGAAGGGCCCTTTAGTCCGTCGATTCCCGTCTGGACTCTCTACGTAGATGGCTCGTCTAACCGACAGGGAAGCGGACCCGGACTAGTACTAAAAGCCCCTGATCAGACAACCATCGAGTATGCTATCCGATTCCAATTCCGAGCTTCCAACAACGAAGCCGAATATGAAGCTCTCCTGGCAGGCCTTCGGCTCGCCAAGGGAATGGGCGCTCAACAGCTGAAAATATGCAGCGACTCACAACTCGTCGTTAATCAGATACTGACTGAATTCGAAGCCAAGGATACTTCGATGGCTGCCTACTTGACGCATGCCCGCCGATTGCTACACCACTTTGACGCGTATCAGGTTCAGCAGATCCCCAGATCCGAGAACAGCCATGCCGATGCCCTATCACGATTGGCCTCAGCAATTGACGACAACGTCGGTCGCCACGTACCAATCGAAATCCTCGCTCGGCGCAGCACCGCCGAAGCTGAGATACATGCCGTTCGACAGGATCCAAGTTGGATGGATCCAATCCTCGCCTACCTCACAAGTGGCACGCTACCAACCGACAAAACTGAGGCCAAGACTCTCCGCCGCCGATCGGCACGCTACTTAATCTTGAATCAAATCCTCTATCGGCGTGGCCATTCCTTGCCATTGCTTCGGTGCATGACCCCGCAGCAGGGAAACTACGTCTTACGAGAGATTCACGAAGGAGCTTGCGGAGACCATTCTGGCGCTCGATCTCTGGCCTTCAAGACCATTCGGCAGGGGTACTATTGGCCGACCCTCTATACCGATGCCACCACACTCGTCCAGAAGTGTGATCAATGCCAACGTTTCGGCTCTGTTCCAAAACTACCTGCCGAACCACTTACTCCGATTGTCAGCCCATGGCCCTTCGCTCAATGGGGTTTAGATCTCATCGGCCCCATGCCCCAAGCAACGGGACAGCTCAAGTACGCCATTGTCGCTGTCGACTATTTTACAAAATGGACCGAAGCCGAAGCCTTGGCAACTATCACTGCAGCGAGAGTTGAGCATTTCGTTTGGAAGAACATCATTTGTCGATTCGGTCTCCCGAACGCAATCATCACCGACAATGGAAAACAGTTCGACTCCTCCCAGTTCCGGCACCTCTGCCACCGATTCGGCATCAACTTGTTCTTCGCATCTCCAGCACATCCACAATCGAACGGCCAAGTTGAAGCCATCAACAAGATCATCAAGAAGATACTGAAGAAGAAACTCGGGGCAGCAAAGGGAGCCTGGCCCGATTTACTCCCAGAAGCGTTATGGGCTGTCAACACCTCCTACCGACGGTCGACTGGCGAAACCCCCTTTTCCCTTGCTTTCGGTACCGAAGCTGTTGTCCCAGTCGAGATCAATGCACCCTCGTGCCGAACGGCATCTTACATGCCAGAGCGAAACGAAACCTTGCTCACGCTCAACCTGGACCTCATTGATGAACGCCGTTCCCAGGCTCAGCTTCGGAACGCTGCCTACAAACAACGGACCTCTCGCTACTACGACTCGCGCGTCAGACGCCGATCGCTCAAAGTGGGGGACTGGGTCTTACGCAAGATATCTCTCGCTACCAAGAACCCCAACGAAGGCACCCTTGGCCCTTCTTGGGAAGGCCCTTATGAGGTCGTTACCGTCTGCCGACCCGGAACTTACCGATTGCGCGGTACCGATGGTCAAACCCTCGGCCACCCTTGGAACATAGAGCATCTCAAATACTACTACAAGTGATCGCACCTCCGGTCTTCACCGTCGGTCATCACCTTTGTACAAATGATCGCACCTTCGGTCTTCACCGTCGGTCATCACCTTTGTACAAATGATCGCACCTTCGGTCTTCACCTTCCGTCATCATCTTTGTACAAGTGATCGAGCCGTCGGTTGTCGTCTTCGATCGTTATTTTTGTAATCGGTTTATTTCAATACAATCCCTATTCTATACATACTGCTTTGCCAAAAAGAAACGGTATTGTACTCTAAATATATTACCAACGGCATGCACACATATACGAATATAGGAGTCATAATTAAACCAAACGCAAATAAACGTTGCATAAATTTGCCACGAAAGGGCACACTGTATCAACAAAATGCCTTTCGGCATATTTCAAAAATACTGTTTTTACATTCCCAAAATACGCAACTAAAAAGTAAACAGATCTAAGCTACTGGCGGATCGGCCGCTGTTTCTTCAGCATCAGGAACGGCAGAAGCAGACTCGGCAACGGTCGACGCTTCGGCGATCGGCGCGCTTGTTACCTTCGGTAAAGGGTGGCCCTCATCCTCCTCGCTGCTAGATTCAGTCTCATCGGCTTCCTCGAACTCGGCATCCTCGCCCTTGTACGCCTCCACCATTTCTTCGGTCACCCCTTCCGGCAACGGCGGCGGGTCCCGGAGGAAGTTCATGTTCAGCTTCTTATCAGCGTTGTACCGCTTGAATCGGTACAGCAGGTCATCACACTGCTCCATGACCTCTTTGTCCAGCATCAGCGTGAACTCCTCCGTGGAACGGTATTCGGCGACGGCTTTCGCCTTCGCCTCTTCCAGCTCCTTGGCATGCGACCGTTCGGCCGCAACCAACACCGCCTCCACCGCAGCCTTCGCCTCCTGCGCCGCAACCAGCTCCAACTCCGCCGTCGCCACTTTCGAAGACAGCTCTGCAATCTTCGCAGCATTCTCTTCGGCCCGCCGATCGGCCTCTTGGATGAGCTTTCCGGCCTCAGCGATCTTCGAACGGCCCTCGTCAAACTTCTTTTGGTACCGTTCGGCAGCGTTCACAGCCCGCTTGACGCAAAGCCACATTTCCATATCAGCCTGCAAACCAAAGGCGGACAGATTAGTACCTACCGAATCAAAAGACACTTCATAACAACACAACTCTACACACTTACTGCAGCCTGAAGCCGGAAGGCACGTCCGGTCTGCTCACGCAACGTCTTCATCGACAGTTGCTCGATCTCTGATAACTCCATTTGAGCGCCATCGATCATACTGTTGATAAACGGCACGGCCTTCCGAGGGCAAGCCACGTTCACTGGCCCCTCCCCCTCCACCTCATCATCGGGAATCAACACCGATGTCCCTTCATCCGGCCCCCTTGGCTTCTTCGGCAACGGCGTCACGTCCAGAGCGCCTTCAATCATTCTTTTGCCCGTCACCTGGAGATGGACCTCCCGAACGGCTTCGGCTTCGGCCGCCTTCTTCTCCCGGCGGCGATCAGCCACCGTCTGGTCATCCGCCGCCGCTGCCGTCTTCTTCTTCGGCCTTGGGGACTGACCTTTCTTCTGCTTCGGCGCCCCCTGCCCCTCCA
Organism: Prunus kanzakura; assembly: GCA_020521455.1. NCBI lineage: Eukaryota > Viridiplantae > Streptophyta > Magnoliopsida > Rosales > Rosaceae > Prunus > Prunus kanzakura. The sequence continues at coordinate 416,276 of BPUM01000830.1, forward strand.
ACCGCCTCCTTGTCGCCTCACTCATTGGGCGCCCACCTGCCACTGCAATAAACCAAAGTCAGAAAGGAAACGGTAATTAAGCAAAAAGACAAGTTACACCTGCCGAACGGCATCTCTTACTCTGTCTTGCTTCTTCTTCCTCTTCCTCCTTCACCCTCCGATCGTGTTCGGCCCTTCCGATCAGACCTGCCTTGAACAGAAGCGATCTTCTTCGGCAATCTTTACTCGCACCCGCTCTATCGCCTCTACCTCTCGGATCGGTGCGGCATGCCGTTTCAAGGACACTGCAACCAGAATGCAAACGGTCCGTCAAAAAAAAAAAAAAAAAAAAAAAAGCAAACACCCCTGCCGAACGGCAGGTCCTATCCTACCGACTGTCTGGAAGGTCGTAGGGATTCGCCTCTCGACGATTACCCCTGGTGCCGATTCCCAGTCACCAGAGACAATCACCCGACGCTTCCGCCAGGTCTTTTGAGAGCTCGGCACCCCAACCACAAAGTGCCCACGCTGCCCTGCCGATAGACAGTTGGACTGCACCCACCCCCCATTATCAGCACTCTTTGCCCTCGTAACACTATACTGTTGGGCAAACTGTTCATAGCTCGGCTCCCCCTCGCCAGCCAGGCTGAACGCTGTGATCGTCCCAAGCAACGTAATCCAAAAGTTTGGATTGTACTGCCCTGGTGCGTACCCGATCGCAGCCAAAACCTTCTGCACCGAATGTCTCAGCGGTAGCCGAAGCCCATGCTTAAACACGTCGGTGAAGAAGACTACTCCCTTGTCATTGTCACTGAGCGACTCCAAGGGCCCCGGAATTCGCATCCCTACCGATTCCGGAATATTAAACTCAGCCCGAATCCTCGCTAGCTCAGCCTCAGTCAGTGTGTTCGTCTCTAACTCATCTACTCCGAACAAGGGTTCCGTGGGCTTCGCCATCGGAATCCGTTGCTTACCCTTCACAACCCTCTGCACCCCCTCTCCTGGGGCGGCAACGGACACAGCACCCTCTTCGGCCTCACGACCCGACGTCGAAGGCTCACCACCTTCAAAACCTCTCGTTGAACTGCCCCCAACCTCGGTGCGCACTCCTGCACCTTCCACTATCTCACAGCCTGAAGAGCTCCCAGAATCGGCACTCTCACTCCCCTCGGACGAACTCCCCGAGGACGATTCGTCCTCAAAAGCCCTCGGACTACGCCTACCCTCGGATTCGGTATCTGACATCTACAAACACAAACGAAGGGAAACTAAGTGCTATGCTAGAATCAAAATCCTACTCTACCACCCAAACACCTATGTTCATGCTTGTTCATACTTGCTCATGCTTGTTCATGCTTTATTCAAACCACATTTTTCCGAATTCAGTACTTTGATTTCGAAAAATACAAAAACACGGCAACATACCTTGTTTGCACGGTGGTTCAATTTGCCGGAAATCGCCTCCGCCTTGTTCACGCTCACCGGAAATCGCCTGCTCAGCCTTCGCACGGTTGCCGGAAATCGCCTCTCACAAGCTCTCTTTGCTCTCAAAAACTCCAAGTATTCAAACCCTCGTCCACTCCTCATATTTGTAAAGCCGATCTAGCATCGGGAAGTGAAGCGTCGCATCGAGATACGAAACGACGCGACCCTTCACAGCCATGCCGACACGTGTCACGCATGCATGGAGACGCCCAAACGTTGTCAGCTGAAACGATTCAAATCCTCAGTGACGCTTCAACTTCCTGAACGTGGCAGATCTAGCCACCTTCGAGCACAACTCCACTAGCGAACGGTAGGCGCACATTGGATGATTTCTCAATCACCTCTCGTGCCGAACGGTAGGCGCACATTGGCTGATTTCTCAATCACCTCTCGTGCCGAACGGTAGGTGCACATCGGCTGATTTCTCAATCACCTCTCGTGCCGAACGGTAGGCGCACATCGGCTGATTTCTCAATCACCTCTCGTGCCGAACGGTAGGCGCACATTGGATGATTTCTCAATCACCTCTCATGCCGAACGGCAGGCGCACATCGATGAGTCTCCACTCACCTACACTGACCCCTCCAACCATTCGGTACCTGATGCCGTCGATTTTCCAAACTCACTCGCTCGGGCACTTGGGGGACTACATACCACCATCGGCAACAATGAGACCATCGTGTTCGGATCAGAATGCCGAGGACAGATTCAAGTCCCCAACCGAGAAGCTTCTCAATCGGCAACTTGGGGGACTACTGTTTGTACCATATCTGACCCTCCACTCATTCAAAGACACGTGGATCTTAGAAACTCACCCAAGCACCCAAGGCCTCGAACAATCGGTATCCCCTACCGATTCTGCAGAATCAACCTCGAAGCACCTGCCCGAAATATCTAAGGACTCGTGTCAACCTCATAGGGCCCTCCCACGAGTCCCACATCGAAAGTGAGTACTAAGAGCATCCAAAACTCCCTTTATAAATAGCCCCCTTTACTACAATACAGGGGTAAGACTTTTCAGCTTGACTTTTATACTATTATATTGTCAACAGCAAAAGCTCTTAGAAAACAATCTTACTTTGGCATCGGAGGATCTTAGGCTGGTTCCACACCGGTTCCATAGACCTCACGAGTCCTAGCTTCCTTCTATTCAGGATCAGCATCCGAAGACAGGAAGAATCTCCATCTATCACTCAATCGATCTCCTAGATCGTCCACATCTCTTGTAAGTTGCACTCATCTCTATCTGTTCAAGTTTTAGTGCCAACAATGTGTATTAGCATTCTTATCCGGAGAGGTAACAAACAATAAGAGGTGGAGAGCAAACCAGAGATGATATGCCTGAAATTTGAAGATGAGTATCAACACTAATTTTAATTTAACTATAACAATCAACAGTGATAATTGTAACAAGAAAAAAGAAATGCCAGTAAATTTATAGAAAAACTTCAATGGAGTTTTTCAGTGTCTCTGTGTGCATAAATTAGAGATATTGATGAGCACAAAGACTGGTTCTTTATCGAAGGGAGGAGATCCCAGCTTCCCCATGACAGTAGATTCCAGTTGTATCAGTTTTCACTTGTTCTTATTCACTTTACACCAGTACATTCACGTACAACATACAAGTTATTGGTTTCCAACTACGAATAGTCCATCTAGAGAGGTTGGGAAAGTTGAGAACAAATAAATTTCACAGTAGCATAGTAGTATATAACTGAAACATGCATAAAAAATCACTATTAACGAAAGAGGTGGTGATTGCAAGAACTTGGAATTGCAAAAAAAGTGTCAACGGTTTTAGTAGAAGAATAAATCCATATGAAAAGTCAAAGATTTATAAACACTATTAAACAAATCAACCTGAAAATCAACTATAAAATAATGCTACAAGTATTAGGGTGTACCATGTGAATTCTGATAGTGTATTACATGCACTGTGGAGTTGTCCTAGTGCCCAAAAAGTTTGGAAAAAAGTGCAGGGAGGTTTTTACAGGTGTGCACTTTTCCAACTATGAGGATTCATTTGAAGTTGCCACTGTTTATGTTTCGAAGTACGAAATGAGCCTATATTTATATATCTGCTGGAGTTTATGGCAAAACATAAATAAAGTGATTGTTATTATTAATGATTTCCTCTTTCGCAAAAATAAAAAAATATAAACAAAATGCTATGTACATAGTAGTACTAACTAAAACACCATGATGCAAATATTTACAAATCAAACAGGAAGCCGAGATATCGATTCTTTGGACCTCTCCGCCTTCGCATTCAGACAATCCAACCGCGTTTTAACAGACCTTAGCGACGTTTTCCCAAACACACCATCTCCGTCACCGCCTTACTCCCTTAGGAGACTTAACGGTAACGGAACTCCCCCTAGCCAAAAACGAGGGCGTTCTTAACAAAACCCATGAGTCGAACCACCCGGTTTGATTATCCACATTGCTTTTCGCTTCACCGCCGCCGCACCTATACCCCTTCCTCGAACTCTCAAGGCGAGGCAAAACGACGTCGTAGCTATTCGAACGTCTCAGCTTATTTATCCCGAGCGAAATCAGCTGTCTCCTCACCTCCTCTGGCAGTCTCAAGGTGTACCGCTCCGCGTTCCCTCCGAGTTGACTCAGTGAGTGACCCGTCGAGTGTGATCTGGGGAACTTTCCAGAGATTCCCGACCTCGCTGTATGTGTAAGGTTCGCAGTCTCAACCGCTTGTGGGACCCTGCTCTGATTTTCATACACATTGACCACGACGGCGTCGTTCCGAGCCTCACCGACTTCAATCTGGTTCGTCGTACTCGAACTTTCCAGATTCGGATCGTTGTGTGGCTCGGGAACTCGCGAGTTCGATTCGACCGAGAGCTTGGCGCGGCAAACCGGACACGTCACGTGAGCTGCTAACCAGGCGTTGATGCAGTCTGGGTGGAAGACGTGATCGCATTTCGGCAGCAAACGCAGCGTTTCGTAGTCGTCGAACTCGCCCAAGCACACCGCGCACTCCAGAGCTCCCTTCCCGATCTTGAGATCCTTGACGGCGGAGTAGACGAGGATCGGGAAAGTCTCGATCACGGCAGGGTCGAGGCCTCGCCGGCTGGAAACGGTGGCCGGAGCTGCGGTTCGGGCGGATTCGATGTCTGCGGCCTCGGCGCATCGGCGAACGTAGATGATGAAGAAGGCCATCAAGAAGAAGGCGCATAAGATGAACACAAGGATCATGGCCATGGATGAGGTGAAAGTGGAGAGGTAGCCATAGCCGTTGTTGTTCTGTAATTCCTGGGTGACTTGCGCATTAATGGCGTAAGGGAAGGCAAGCAAGAGCGTGAGGAGGCTGAAGCTCTTTATCAGTCCTCGCATTTTTCACAGACAGTTGGTGGTCACATTAGTGAGTGCTGCTCGTATTAAGGGAAGGGAAGGAAAGAAGGCAAAGTTGGAATTGGGTAGTAGAGTGCCACGTGGCACGATGGTAATACATACGGCTGCTGAAACAGGTGCTGGTTTTGCTTGGGGAGCAAGAAGAAGGGGGCTTCGTGTGCGGTTTGAACTCTTGGGATTAAATATTGAAACCCGGTTGACAAGAAAGTAGTGAAAAAAAAAGTAATCTCAGCGGACGGTTGGATGAGACTTGAGAGAAAGCGATGGATGTAAGGGGATAGGAGGAAGAAGAAGAAGATTGTCTGGAAGAATCTGATTCTACGTGGAGTGGGGGGACAGTAAGTAAGCGATGACATCAGCAGAGCTGCAAGAGATTGAAAAGGTAGAAACGGCTCTCTCTCTCTCATGAAACTCATGATGTTTGCTTGTTTCCGAAACTCCTTTTGAAAATATAAATGACAAATTTGGTTAGTTTGGGTCATTTGGATGATTTTTGAGCCTTTCAGATGAGAAGGAATATGAGACGTCAATTGGTTGTTTGTCTCATCTGACATATTGACAGAGTTCCTTTTCAGTTTATTTAGACTTGTTGGAGTCTGGCCTCAGCATCTACAGGCCACTGTCCAGTAAGAATTCCAATTTGGCCCTTTCAATTTTTCAGTATGTCAAAGTTTTCTATGGGTGTTACATTTTTCTCTGATGCAACTTGATCTTCTTTGATGCATTAAGCAGTGGCGGATTAAGAATTTTACTTTCACGAGGACGAACTTAATTACGTGACAAGAATTGAAAACGCAAAAATAAAAATACCCATAAAAATAAGGGTTCCATTTGTATTCTTTTTTCATTCTGAAGGGGTATGGGTCTAATTTTAGGGTTTAGGGGTATGTATGGGTCTAATTTTTTGGTCGGTTTGATTAGTAGATGATTTCTCATCAACACACAAGAAAGCTTATCCTTGCATTGAATTCAGAAGCAAAGTTGAGACGTGAGTGTATGTGTCCAAGAGATGGTATTAATACACCTAGAGCTTAGGGAAGAAAATGGAAGATGACGAACATAGACCTAATTAATGCAACGAGTCTCCAAAAATAATTATGTTATTTTGGACCTTTCCTTTTAAAATAAAATTAGTAAAATGCAATCTAGTTATGTTAATCGTGGAATGTAAGTTTTTCTGGTTGATGACAGTGTTTAACGTTGGCGGCCCACAAGTTTCCAAGAAATAGCAGCTGGTAGTGCGAGAAATATTCTTGAGAGGTCCATAACTAAACAATTCATGGAGATAATAGCTTGTCCTCAAGAAAATGCGGATAATAGGTTAGGGCGGCCAAGTGGTACTTATTTATTGCCATGACGATGATTGGCGGCCAGTTGGTACTTATTTATTGCCATGATCATGACTATTATATCTTCATTATCTTCATGAAGAAAGCAAGTTCATTTAAGTAATGGAAAGCCAAAACGTGGAAGATTTAATCTGTCATTGTCATAAACACTTTCACTGCTACTGTCACAAACACTATCTTCAAATGCTCCCAAATTTAGATATTATGTAGTAGACATTCAAATGAACAACTTAATGAACATGCAAGTTCCTCATGAAGAAAGGAAGTTCATTTGAGCATTGCAAGTTGCTCATTTGGGCAAATTGGGCAAGTTGATTTGGCAAATCGAGCAGATGAACATGCTTCAGTATTTGATATCCTGATAATGCTACACTCGTCCAAATGCTCTCAAATTTGGACACGTGATTGTAGACTTCTTGATGAACAACTTTCATGAAGAAAGAAAGTTCATTTGATTTGACTAGAAGTCTGGGCTACCAAATTTAGCCATATATTGGCCATATTGCATGAACCATAATTCCTTCATTTATTCTGGGGCACAAATTTTCAGTTTTGGCTCAAAAACTTGAGGCAATCCGATATAATTAAACTCAAAAGTAATTAGCGTTTAAATTGATATGTTTATTTTTCTCTCAATGAGGGATATATATACTACATACAGAGTGGGTACAAAATAGGAAATATGTACAAAATCTCCTAATTCTACTCAAATTAGATAATTACAATAAAATATAAATTTTATTCCTAATAGGAGCAAATTCTGTTCCTCATAAGAATGTTGACTTTGACTCACGCCAACACTCCCCCTCAAGTTGGTGCATAGATATCAATAATGCCCAACTTGTTAAGTGAGTCTTCAAATTGGCACTTTGACATGGCATGGGTCAACATATCTGCAAACTGCTCCGAAGAAGGCACAAAAGGTATAAAAATTAACTTATGCTCCAGCTTCTCCTTAATGAAATGCTGATCAACTTCTTCATGCTTAGTTCGATCATGTTGAATCGGATTGTTAGTAATTTCAAATGCAGACTGACTATCACAGTGGAACTTTGTAGCAACATCCGGTCTAAACCCAATTTCAACAAGTAACCACCTCAACCACAATATTTCACAAACCCCTTTGGCAATTCGTTTGTACTCAGACTCTGCAGAGAACCGAAACACAACATTTTGCTTCTTGCTACGCCACGTAACTAGGTAGCCAACAAAGGTGAAGTAACCTGATGTAGAACGTCTATATGTAATATTCGCTGCATAATCTGCGTCAGTGTAACCTTCTAGATTCAAGTGGCCATTTTTCTTAAATAATAAACCTCTCCCAGGAGAAGACTTTAAGTAGCTCAGAATACGCATCACAGCAGCCATATGATCCTCACTAGGTGAATGCATAAATTGGCTAGCAACGCTTACTGTATAGGCAATATCAAGGTGTGTCAATGATAAATAGATCAATCTCCCAACCAACCTTTGGTATCTTTATTGGTTAGTTGGGACCTGATATATATAAACCCTAAGTTTATTATTCTCAACAATAGGTGTATCAGTTGGTTTACAGTCAAGCATTCCAGTATCTACTAGCAGGTCCATGACATACTTCTGTTGAGGCCCAAAAAATCCAAGGCTAGGCCCAAATATATCCACGCTCGCATGAGTCGCAATCCACGTGTCATGCCAAATAAGTATGTAATCCGCCACGCTAGAGCCTATAAAATGCACTGACTCTACAAGCCCATGCTAATTATCCTGTCAAGCATCATATCCCTTTTAAAGGCGACAAAATTCAAGTACGCCAAGCGACATGCAATGCCAAGCGAAAATCATTATTATTATACCTAGCCACGCTACAAGCTTAAGTGGGCCCAAGCCATGCAAATGCCCAGGGCTTGCTTAAGTGGGTTGTGGTATGAATAGTAATAAGTTGTCATAAGGCCCATTGATGGGACGAGGAATGGAAGTCTTGGGTTGCTTGGGAGCCTCGGAACTCAAGCCCATTTCTTAGGCCCAAACGTGGGTAAGCACAAGGGAGAAAATAGCCAACTACTTCAACCACAATAGCCCAACCAAAGATAGCCCATTGCTTCAATCAAGATGGCCCAACACTTGATAAGGATAGCCCATTTATTTGATAAATCATATTGTTGTCGTAAGAAGCCCATACAATTAGGATAAGAAGTGGCAAAAGCTCCAGCACATGGCTGGAGGACAAAGCTGCGAAGGGAACTTGGAGGACCACGTGCACAAAGCGGCTGGGAGGCTCCAGCCCATGGGAAGAAACAAGTTTCAAGCAAAAACATCCAAAGGACCAAGGGATGTTGGCGCGCAGACTACTAGTAGAGGAACCACCCTTTGAACCAGCATGCATACCCATTTCTTTCCCTTATCAGATCTGGCTATGGAAGAAGGAAACAAAGGAGGAAAGGAAATGGCTGTAAATAAGAAGTTTTTTATGGCAGCCGTGGGAAGAGCATTGAGCTCCCAAAAATCCCTAATTTTGTGGGATTGGGCAGAGAAGATTTTGCCATAATAAGATGGGAGGAGAAAGGAAGGAAAAAGCTTGGCCAAAATTGAATAGGAACCATTAGGGTTTCTGGGGAAAGGACAGCTTCCAGCGGCTATAAAATGAGGCATCTTCTACCCAACAAGCATCATCCACATCTGGAGAGCAAGCTTCCTCTCTCACCTGCAAAACCCAACAAATTCGTGCTCTATTCACCCTTCTCCCTCATTTTCCCCCTTTCTGGCAGACTGTTATAGCATTTAAACAGAGCCTTTGTCAAGCTGCCGGAAATTACTTAAGTCACCCATCATTCTTCCCCATCTTTCTCCCTCTTCATCAAACCTTCTTAGAATCCCTTCCACTTTCCCTTAGAACCCCTGTCTCTCATAGGAACTCACAGCTCTCTCTCTTTAAGTGCTAAACTCATGACAATTTTGCTCCTATGCCACAAGCCTCTCATGCCAAGCTAGAAAATTTATCTGTAAGTTGTTGTTATTTTCGTTGATGAAGGTAACCAAGGAGTTTCCTAAGGCTTCACTACCTTTTCGAGACATTCTTGGGGCTTGATCTTTGAACTCAGACACAAGGGGATAATTTCATTAGTTCGCTCCTTACGGCGGCCCAGCCCATTTGTAGCTGCCGGAAGAAAAAGTCCCCTACAACTTCCTTTGTGAAAGAAATAAGCCATGTTTAGATCAAGTGACTTCTACTCCTAGAAAATATTTCAGACTGCCCAAATCTTTCATCTCAAATTCAGATGCTAAATGCTTCTGCAGTTCCTCGATTTCTACAGTATCATCACCAGTCACAATCATATCATCAACATAAATAATCAACAAAGTCACCTTACCATGCCTAAGTTTAATGAATAGAGTATGATCAATATTGGCCTGTTGGTAACCAAACTTCTTCATAGCTGTAGTAAATCTGCCAAACCATGCCTGAGGAGACTGTTTTAACCCATACAACGCCTTTTTAATCTACACAAGTTCCCCGTGTTACCAGTAACACTATACACTGGTGGAAGACTCATGCACACTTCTTCTTTTAGTTCTGTTAGGCCAAAAAAATAAAAAATGTACAAGTAATTCGTATGACCCTCCACCCAACACAATTTCACTCTCGTCTCTAACAGACATGAGTTTTTTTTAAGTATGACCTATTCAAGACAAAGTGTCTCTTAATTACAATCTCTCATTAAAAAGAGAACACCCTTTGATTCCAACATGGATTAAACTTTAAATGGGAGGTTTGTGTGTTTGTTTAAGTTTACGGCTGCACCTAAGTTGACCCTAGGTTGCCTACGTACCCCTTTTGAGGGATCAAGCCATTCGTAGTTCTTTGGAGAATTTGATTGGACTTTCAAGGAATGAATGACCTCTTGAAAGAATTTGTGGTGTGAGAAATATTTTATGGAATTTGGATGAATGTGGTTGGACCATGGATTCAATTTTATTTTATGGTTGGAAAAGTGTTTGGGGCGAATTTGGTTAAGGTAAACCAGAGATTCTGTTTGGACTTGCGGTTGTATCTGGATTGAATTTCCAAATTGCCTACGTATCCTTGGCGGAATCAAACCGGACGTAGTTCAGAAGAAATTAATGGGTAAGTATGGCCCATTAATTGAGAATTTGTGTTTGAGAGATTTGAATTTGATCTCATTGAAATTTGCATGGGTAAATGACCCATGAGAAAATTTGGAATGGTTTTGTACCATTTTGTTATTGTCAATGTCCAAAGAAAATTCACAAGCATTTTAATGAGCCCATTAATTTACTCACATATGGTTTTGAGGATTTCAAAATTGATCCATTAACCACATAATTTATTTGAACCACCCATAAAATATTTTAGGCTTTTGAGAGTTAATGGGTAATTTGTTTTGTCAACCCATCAATTTGTTTCCGGCCTTGACATTTCCATTAGTTGGCCCATAAGCAAAGAGTCCACGTCAAAAAGGCTTTGAGAGCCAGCTGCATTGAAACCAAAACCGATATGTGTAGTAGAGATCAATTCAAACTGAGTCCCCCCCATATCTATCTGGAGTAGTTCAAATTAATTCAAACTGGACCAAACCATATATCTTCAGTTACCCATTAGCCACAATTGATAAAGAGCTTTGAGTTTGAGATGCCAAAACCAAAGAGAAGTCAAAACAAGGTTAGTCTTTTCCTTTGCTCCTTTTTGCTAGAGTTAGACTATATGGCCCATTAAACTATTAATTGAAAGTAGGCTTATTTACTGTAGTGCCCCCTGAAACTTTGGTCAAATCTCACTTTACCTCCTGAAAGTTAAAATGATCTAGAGTATCCCCTTGACCAAGGTTTGGTGGTTCACTTTGCCCCTCACTGTTAACTCTGTTAAAATTTTTGTTAAGGACGCTGATGTGGCACAAATAGGACCCACTCTTTTGTTGAAATATATGTCACCTAAGTGCCACATGTTAAAAAACAATAAAATATTTTATTTAAAAATTTTAACAAATAGAAAAAAAAAATATTTGCATTACTTCTATCTTCTCTCTCTTTCTTTTTCTCTCTACCTAAGTCTCGACCTTGTCTCTCTATTTGATAGGTTAGTTGTAAAGATTTCTTTTGTTTAGTAAACATTAATGGTAAATATAAGCAGCAAAGCACATGCCATTAAAGAACTTCTTGTGCTTGAATTTTAATTATTGAAATTATGTGCTTGAATTTTAAGCAGCAAAGCACAGCCCCAAATCGAAAGTCAAACTCATTTGCATCATACAAATCAAGAGGGATAATACCCAAAACCATTCAAGAAATCAAAACCAAGAGAGCTGGGGCGCTCCTTTTGTTTATAAATTAATTTTTTTTTTTTTTATTATTTAGAAAATATTTGGAGTTTGAGTTCTGTTTGTTAGGCAAGAAAATTTCAATAGGAAGTTGAGATTCTGGAGGTGGGTTTGGTTGGGGAAGGAGTGGTTTTGAGAAATTTTGGGCTGCGAAGCTAGTTAGATGGAAGGGAGGAGTTGGTGGAGAGGGGGTGGGGCAGTGATGGCTACCCCAAGTGGGTTGGTGGGGGGAGGGAGTCAGGTACAGAGAAAGAATGAGGGGGAGAGATGGGAAAGGGGAGGGAGAAGTAATGTAATTTTCTAATTTTTTTAAAATAAAATATTTTATTATTATTTTCACATGTGGCACTTACATGGTATATATTTCAACAAAAGAGTGAGTCCTATTTGTGCCACATCAGCGTTTTTAACAGAATTTTTTACAGAGTTAACAGTGGGGGGCAAAGTGAACCACCAAACCTTGGTCAAGGGGTTATTCTGGGTCATTTTAACTTTCAGGAGGTAAAGTGAGATTTGACCAAAGTTTCAGGGGGCACTACTGTAAATAAGCCTTGAAAGTATGGGAACTTAAAGAGGCAGCGTCTGTTTGTCAAAGTACAGAGCTACTTTTTCTTCTCTTCTTCTTCCATCTTGGGCATGGCAGGAGGTGGAGGCTTCTTGGTTTGAAATTGACGAGCCATCTTTCCCTTTTTGCTTTTTGCCTGAATCATTAATTTGCGGGCCTGTGTACTTGTTCTATCCCACGGGTCTTCACACTAAAAATGGATTTGGTTGATTACCCTCTATCTTGTTTGGAACAGCAGTGCATTCCTTCTTTGATTTGTGACTGGAGCTTTTGCTGGGGCAAAGTCCCATTTAGCTTGGCTTGTAGGATGCCAGAGAAAGGCTTGCTACCCACTTGTGCATCACACAGAAGTCAAGACTACTTCTGCCTTCTTTTCTGCATCAGAATCCCAGCAGCCTCTTCGTTTTCTCTCCATACTACTTCTACCTTCTTTTCTGCAGTAGCTTTGTTTTTTGCCTCTCCCCTTTTTGCTCACCAATGATCCCTTTTTATAGACCAAGAGAAACTGAAGGGAGTGGAGCCAGTTATGGGCTCACGTGCTGTGTGGATACCATGTGTGGGAGTAATTTCCCATTTTCAGTCAGCCCTCAACTCCACACTCCAAAAGTCAAGTACATGAAGCATGTTCTGTTAGTGCTTTCAATATATTAATATTTTCTTGTAAAAATATTAATATTAATTTATTTTGGGCCTAAACCAATTTAGCAATAAGCCCACAAGACCATTTTAGCTATGAGCCCAACTTCTTTAAACTTGGGCTAGATTTTAAAATGAATTTTTTTATTTCAACAAATTCACCATGTAAGAATGCATTTTTTTACATCAAATTACCTCAGAGTTTAATCCAGGTTTACTGCTAAGGACAACAAAACTCTGACAGTATTCATCTTAGCCACATGTGCAAAAGTATCATGTTAATCAACTCCATATGTCTGAGTGAACCCTTTAGCTACTAATCTTGCCTTGTACTTCTCTACAGTACAATCTGCATTATATTTAACTGTAAACACCCATCTGCATCCTACAGACTTTGTTCCTTTTGGTAATTCAACAATGTCTCATGTATTATTTTTCTGTAACGCCTCCATTTCAATATTCATGGCTTCAATCCACTTTGGATCATTAAATGCCTCATCAACACGGGTTGAAATTTTAATACTATCCATTCTGCTCACAAACGCTTCGCACTCATGAGATAACCTGTGATCAGAAAAATAATGGGTAATAGCATATCTTGCTTTGCCTTCTGGTGAGTAACAATCAGGTGGAACCTCACGGTTCCGTTTAGGCAGTAGAACATAAGAATTATCAACAGTATGAATAGAAGTACTTACCTCAGGAATATCCAGGGGAGCTTGATCGGGTATTATTAGAGAAGCTCTAGGGGGCAATCGGTTCAGTGACAGCAGTGACATCAGTTAAAATAACAATTTTAGCTGTTTTAGCAGGTTCAACCGGTGTAGCAGGTTCAGTTGATTCAGCAGGTTCGGCCGGTTCAGTAGTTTCGACCCTTCGTATCAAACCATCCAATACAACTCCCCCTTGTAAATCTAGCCAATTATGTCCTTCATTACCAGTCTCCCCCTGAAGGACATGCTCAGGTGTATGAGAGAAGAACATCTCATCCTCAATGAAGGTAACATCCATAGAAACATATAGACGTAGGTTAGCAGGATGATAGCACCATTAGCCTTTTTGATGAGGAGAGAAACCTAGAAAGACACAGTGGAGAGCATAAGGGTCCAGCTTACTCCTCTGATTCTGATGGAGGTGAACATAGACGACACAATCAAACACCTTTGGAGATAGAGTCAACATAGAAGAGATAGAGATATGATGGGTCAGTACTTGCATAGGAGTTCGGAAATCCAGAACTCATGAAGGTAGACGATTCAATAGATATACTGCATAACTAACAGCATCCATCCAAAACGGCTTTGGAACTGACGCACCAAGCAGTAGAGAACAGGCAGCAGCAAGGATCTGCCGATTTTTACGTTCAGCGACCCCATTCTGTTGTGGTGTTTTTGGGCAAGTAGTCTCATGGAATACACCCTTAGTGTGAAAAAATGGGATAAAGCTAAATTAACAAATTCTCAACCATTATCAGATCGAAAAACCTTGATAGGGAGCATAAATTGAGTCTGAATCATTTGATAGAAACACTGAAAAATTTCGACCACATCACTTTTATTTTTCATCCCATATAATCACATCATACGAGTGCAATCATCCACAAATAACACAAACTAGCGAACTCCCAAAGCTGTAGAAACAAGGGAAGGTCCCTAAACATCAGAATGAACTAAATCAAATGGCATAAACTGTTTATTACAACTCGGAGGGTATGATGCCCAATGACTCTTAGTTAAAATACAAGTCTGACATTGGAAAGCGAACTCATTGACACCACTAAATAATGCAGGAAACAAATGCCGTAAATATCCAAAGGAGGCATAACCAAATCGGCAATGTAGCAACCAAATCCGACGATGGTGAGAAGTTTCAGGGCTACCAGTAAGAAGATCCCGACTAGTTGCCACGTCATCCACATAATAAAGCCCTCCCTTTTTAGTACCATGACCAAAGGTCTCCCAAGTCTGGAGATCCTATAGTAAGACAAAAGATGGATACATCAGTACAACGCAATTTAACTGCTCAGAAACTTGCGGCATAGATAATAAATTACTAGACAGAGATTGAACCAGTAACACTTTGTCCAATGGTAAAGCAAGTGTCAAGAGTACAGAACCAGCTCCCGTGACAGGAGTAGCAACATTATTAGCAGTCAGAACATGATCACGATGAGGTGGAAGAGTAGTAGAGAATAAAGCATAATTATACGTCATATGGTCATTAGCTCCTGAATCAATAATCCAACCTGTATCGCGTGTATCATGGGTCCCTGCCAAAGTTACTTGGAGTCGGCGGTGTTGGAGTGCTTGAGACCGCGATCACAGCCGGAACAGGAGTAACAATAAGGTGGTCGTGCCCAGTGGTGATGTCAACCACAAGAGTTGCGATAGCAACCATATGAGCTTTGCTGCCCAGTTGTTTCTTTTTTAAACACCTCTGTTCCTTCTCCCAATCTGGTACCCCATCCAATGCCTAGCATGTGTCGATAGTATGTCTCTTTTCACCACAGTGATCACACTTCAGTTTGTCTTTTTCTACAGAAGTCAGGTGACGAGGCGAAACGGCCAAAGAGCCACACCCTGTGGGCTGAGAAACCAAAGCAGTGTTTAAAAGTTTAAAGTATTTGTTCACCTAGAAGGAATTGAACTTGAGACAAAGAAGGTGGTTAGAATTGATAAAGGACTATGACTGCACCATTGAACATCATCCTGGGTGAGCTAATGTTGTGGTTGATGCTCTTAGCAGAAAGTCGTCTGGATCCTTGGCTCATCTCCGAGGGAATATCTTCCATTGTTGGTGGAGTTAAGGAAGTCAAGAGTTGGGTTAAGTCTGGATGATCAGGGAGCTTTGCTTGCTACTCTGCACGTAAGACCGGTGTTGGTTGAATGAATTATCGAAGTTCAAATGATCCATTAATCTGCACATTAAGGTTGGAAGTTGAGAATGGTACGAGAACATATTATTCGGTGAGAAATGATGGAGCCTTAATGGTGGGCACAAGATTGTATGTTCCCGGGAATGGAGCACTGAAAAGGGAAATTCTTGAGGAGGCCCACTGTTCGGCCTTCGCTATGTATCCTAGCAGCATGAAAATGTACCGTACTCTGAGGGAGCATTACTGGTGGCCTTTTATGAAGAAGGAAATAGCAGAATATGTCAGTAAGTGTTTAGTTTGTCAACAAGTCAAGGCAGAACGACAAAAACCATCAGGGTTGCTGCAACCACTTCCGATCCCGGAGTGGAAGTGGGAGCACATTACTATGGACTTCGTGTTCAAACTTCCTCGGACACGGAGCAATCATGATGGAGTTTGGGTAATAGTGGATTGACTCACCAAGTCCGATCATTTTCTGTCGGTAAAAGCGACTTATAATTTGAATAAACTGGCTAAAAAATTTATTGATGAAATTGTGAGATTGCATGGGGTGTCAGTGTCGATCGTGTCTAACAGAGATCCTCGGTTTACATCCCCTTTTTGGACAAGGTTACATGAAGCTTTTGGGACTCAATTGCGGTTCAGTACTGCATTTCATCCTCAGACTGATGGGCAATCAGAAAGAACGATCCAAACCTTGGAGGATATGTTAAGAGCCTGTGCACTACAATTTCGGGGAGATTGGGATGATAAATTGCCTCTTATGGAGTTCGCATATAATAATAGTTATTAATCAAGTATTGGGATGTCGCCTTGTATGGAAAGCAATGTAGAACTCCAAGTAGGTGAGCAAAGATTGGAAGTATCTGAAGACGTTGAAGCGACAAAGGAAAAGGTTAAACTGATCAGAGAAAGACTCAAGGCGGCCCAGGATCGACAAAAGAGTTATGCTGACAATAGAAGGAAGGATCTTCAGTTTGAAGTTGGTGATTGGGTGTTCTTGAAGCTATCGCCTTGGAAAGGTGTGGTGAGATTCGGAAAACGGGGGAAGTTAATCCCTCGGTACATTGGGCCATACGAGATTTTGGAGCGTATGGGCTCAGTAGCCTACAAACTTACTTTGCCTTCGGAACTTTCTCGATTACATGACATATTTCACGTCTCCATGCTTCTAAAGTACATTTCAGATCCTTCTCATGTTCTAGAGTCACAACCAAGAGAATTGAAGGACGATTTGAGTTATGTGGAGCAACCCATTTAGATTTTGGATTGGAAGATACAAGTACTACGTTCTAGAGAGATCCCACTCGTGAAAGTCCTGTGGAGGAGTCGCGCTGTGGAAGAGGCCACTTGGGAACCCAAGGAGCATATGTAGGCTCAGTATCCTTACCTCTTCGAATGACAGGTATGGAAATTTCGAGGATGAAATTTTTATAAGGGGGGTAGATTGTAATAACCCGATCCTAAATCAATTTTTAATTATTAATTTATTAAAGTAAAAGACAATTTTACCCCGAAAATATTTTAATGATCTAAAAGTTGACTTTTTGTTCGAGAAGGAATTTGGGAATTTCAATTATACCGTTACGTAGAGCACGTCGAGATGAGTCCGTAGACACGTAGTGGGCTCAAATTGGAGTTGTAACAAAGAAGTTACGATCAAAAGAAGTTCAGTGGCACAATCGTAATTTTTGCGAAGTCAGTTTTTAAAAACCAGACGTCTCTCTCTCCTCCATCCTGCGCAGCCTCTCTTTCTCTCTCCTCTGTTCAGAAAAGAGCCACGACCTCCGTGGCTTGCGACGATGATTCCGGCCACGTCCGGCGGTCTCGGGCCAGGAAATCTGTCCCATTCTCTTCATCTTTCATCCCTCTACACATCTATACCAATTTCCAGCCCCAAATCTAAGAAAAATTTAGCCAAAATTCAAGCCAAACTCAGCCCAAAATCGGGTAGGTTCAAACAGTGGCTATTCGTGGTCTTTTCCGGCCAATTCCGGCCGCCACAGCTCAGGTAATTACACCTAAAATACTCTCCTACCTTACCTTTGTGTTATCCCTCGAAAACCCAACGTGAATCCATTTCAATTTCTTTGATTTTGAAACTAAAATTTCTAGGTTTTCAAGAGACAGAAAGCTTCGTTCGAGGGCTTTAAAGGTGGAATTGATCGTCGAGCCAAGGTATAAAGTTATTCCCCTTGATGTGCTTAATCCGTAGGTATGATTATTGGCTGGCGGTTTGGAGTTTTCCGATCACAGGAAAATTACTCAATACACCCGTTGGAGGTGGCGGTGAGTCGGCATGGTGTCAAGGTTGGGTTTTTTTCCTTAAATACTCCTCACGTCGTCCCGAGCACGACTGTATGCTCGGATTTCAATTTGGTTACTGTTTGATTGTCGATCGGATATCGCATATTAGGCGTTATCCGCGTTCGATATGTTTGGACCGTTGGATCGACTCCAATATAATATTTGTTGATCTAGGCATTCCTAGGATCGTGTAGGATTTCGCGGATCGTGAATCGGAGCCCCAAATGTTCCGATTCAATAATTCAAAGTTTAGGATAAATGATAACCGTGCGATCATGAGCAAACCGACCGTTCGATTTGGACCAAACTTGCAAGGTAGGTTTAGAAAAGTGTGTTGAACCTATAGGAACTCTTGAATTGGTAATTGGAGATTGTGGACCCCACAGGGTCCCAGGTTCACCATTTGGGAAAAATAATCGCTTATTGGATCTCGGGTCTTTTCAGACCATTCCACCTGTTAGAAAGGTTGAAAATGGGCCTAGGAACATTCCTAAATTACGTACACGCACTTTTGAGGCGGGGGGTCAGGGTTTTGATTAAATTTCCATGGTTGAGCAATTTTATTAATTAAATGTTTTTAATTGCTTAAATAGGTACTCGAGCTTCTTCAAACCCGCAGGAAGGACCTTCAAAGGGTCAAGCTAGCTCGAACACTCCGTGAGTGGACTTTTGTTTTATAAATGGATTTATGCAATTAAAGTTTCATGAATTGATCTTGAATGATTTACTTATGATTATGGGAAAAAGTCACTTTTAGTCCCTGTAGTTTGCACTTCAATCACTTTTAACTCTGTAGTTTCAATTTCGTCACTTTTGACCCTGTAGTTTGGCACTTCAATCACTTTTGGTCCCTATAGTTTCAATTTCGTCACTTTTGACCTTGTAGTTTGGCACTTCAACCACTTTTGGTCCTTGTAGTTTCAATTTCGTCACTTTTGACCCTGTAGTTTCATATTTTGAGTAATTCAAGGACAATATAAATTTTTTGTTAATCTATATATATAAAGCAAAAGGCAGAGAAATGGTGAAACATTCAAAATACCAAAAAATACCCTTAGTTAATGCAAACATTAAGAATTGAAATTATTAATTAAATGCGGATAATATGGTAAATTCACACTTTTTCATTTTTAAAAAAATTAAAATTAAAAGAAAAATCAGATAATGACCTATTTTTATGGAACACAACTACTCATTATCTTTTTTAATTCTAAAATAGATTTTAATTTTTTTTTAAAAAGCCTCTCGCAAGCGCGGAAGCGCGTGCAGAGAGGCTAGTTTCTTTAATGGAGCAACCATGTGCCCCTCACGTGAAGGGGCAATATTGTCAGACCAAAACCCCATGCGTCAAGTTCAAGTTTGACTGAAACTCTCAGCATGTTCGAAGTTGTCATTTTCTGGCTTGTCCATTTTATTTCCTTTCCCGCGCATCTTTTTTTTGTTGAGAAAACCGTGGATCTTTTTATTTTCCTATTCAATTCTGAATTTCTATTTCGTTACCGAGATAACGTAATCTCTCTCTCTTTCAGATCGAAAAGTATCAATCTTCATGGCAGTTTGGGCAACAAAACAGTCAACTATTTGATTCTGCGATTTCTAATTGTTGCTAATTTGGTAAATTGATTGCTTTTACAGTGAATCTACCACTACGCGATGCTCCCCACAATTCCTTTCCTCTCCAATTTTCTCTTTATTGTCGTCCTTGTGGTCTCTCTTTCTCTCCCTTGTAGGTAATTAGCAATAATAAAGCCAGATGGGGTGTATGATAACTGCACTGATAAAAAGGCTCGTTTGATATGACAATATTGCCCCTCCACGTGAGGGGAACGTGGTTGCTCCGTTAAAGAAATTAACAGAAATTTTATATTGTCCTTGAATTGCTCAAAATATGAAACTACAGGGTCAAAAGTGACGAAATTAAAGCTACAGGGACCAAAAGTGGTTGAAGTTCCAAACTACAAGGTCAAAAGTGACGAAATTGAAACTACAGGGACCAAAAGTGGTTGTAGTGCCGAACTACAGGGTCAAAAGTGACGAAATTGAAACTACAGGGTCAAAAGTGGTTGAAGTGCCAAACTACAGGGACCAAAAGTGACTTTTGGCCTATGATTATTACTTTCCATGCCTAAATATTCGAATTCAAATATTTTGATTAAATTCTGTTTATGTTTATTTACGAAAGGCTTGGAAAGTAGGAAAGGAAATAATAACATGATATAAGGATTTAATGAGAAATAGAATTATAATTTTTCAGGAAAGGATTTTAAGCCACCATAAGTACCCAAAATGTTGCCTTCGGATAATATGCTGCCTTCAGATAAATTGTTGCCTTCAGTTATAATAATGTCCACGAACATTCTAGTTGTCTTCGGTTGAGTCAGCGCACGTTTGGGGTTTGCGTCACGAGTCTTAGGAATATCCGGACCGTGAGGAGCGAGGATGCGGCTCAGGTTGACCAAGTGTCTCCTGAGTCTTGTGAGGAATGCGGCTTAGGTTGACTTTGTGTTACCGAGGCTTGTAAGGATGTGTCACACTACGTGACACAAGGAATTGACGGTAATGTGGGAATTAAATAGAAAATCATGGAATTGACGGATTATTATGGGTACACATAGGTTGAGGAAATTATTTCTTTACAATGTTTTCAAAATGTTTTGATGATTCGATTGAAAGCATGATTAATAATATGTATATAAATATGCATGTTTTAAATTCTTGTACGAATATAGGAAATGAATATAAGTGAATTTTCTAAATGGTTTTAACAGTGGGATTAGTACGTTCATATTCTATTTTCCAAAACTTTATTTTTGTCCACTCACACTTTTAAATGTTTTGCACCCTCAGGCAGTAGTCATGTACTCGAGCACCACCACAAAGCGGTCGTCACACTTCATTCCTCCTTTTTCTTTATGTACAATATCCTGCTGTGACTCTTGATATTTTACTGTAAATTACTAAATTAGGTTGCTCTGAAATTGCCTTACGATTTCTGTAAGGCCTGAGGCCATAAAGTTTTGATGTTTGGTTGCATGAATCCTATTATTGTGCATGCTGAACGGTTGGGTTATAAATTGCATTTTGTACAGGTGGAAATTTTTTGGAAAACGAGTATTTACAAAGGAGACTCTGCCGAATTTTCGGCAGAAGTCAAACTCTAAAGAAACTTTTGTTTTTGTTAGAGGGGCAATTTGGTGAAGTGTGTTTGGCACCTGCCAGATGTCAGACACGCACAGGGTTCGACGCAGATTCCAAAGTTGAATTTGGGTCGGGTCCTATCACACTTCATCTGAAAAGAATGTCTCTTGTCCAATTCAAGCCAGATTGCCTTAAGTTCGGTGAAATAGGTAGAGACAGGACGACCTTCTTGCTTGAGACGGGTAGCTTGGCACTATAGTTCATAGAGCTGGGTTATGCCAAAGCCATCATAAAACATCTGATTAATAGCATCCCAGATTTCCTTAGCTGTAGGTAGAGTATGAAACATATTCAACAAACTCGGTTTCATAATTCGCAGCATCCAACTTTTCACAATAGCATCAACAATTTTCCACTTCCCAAATTGTGGGTCTTAGGAATCAAGGGTATCAGTGTCGCCAGTCAAGTAACCCAATTTGCCTTATGTAGGAATCAGGGGCTAGATCCGCTATAGTAAAATATTGGTGTTCCTCCGCGTCCCTTTCATATTTGTCTGACACGTGTCCAGCCACTTAACTTAAACTTATCTATGTTAAATTCAATTCTTTTTCCAAATAAATAAGTAAATATAAACCACAAAATACTGCAAAACCTAGCCATACTCCATTCGCCTCCCTGCTAACAGATCAACACAAAGTTCATAAACCCAATAGCAGATTGAAATATTTAGAAAGATCCATACGAGTCAATTACAAAAATTCAGACCAAATACACCACATTCGTTCAAAACCCAATACAGGGTTGAGCTTGGAATGTAGGAATGAGTTCTTGATGACCAACAACAAACAAACTTTGACATTTGTTATCGTGTAAGCAAAAGGCTTCTCTTGTGGCTTCGCAGAGCATTGGTGGTGGGTATGTCCTTAGTATTAGTGAAAAAATAGAACTAGCTTTGAACTAGCTTTGCAGGTTCAAATTCGCTCCATAAACTGCAAGTTTGGTTCAATTTATAAATATTTGGTGCAAAGAGCATAACTAAAATGCCCTTGAAGAATCTATATAGCTAGATCTATCTAATTAATATGCCATATGCATCAAGTACTTGTGACTCTTCTCTGGAGAGAGAGAGAGAGAGAGAGAGAGAGAGAGAGAGAGAGCAGTACTTTGTTTGTTCTGGAGAGAGAAATATGTGAGGTGAGGGAAATATTGCAAAAATGTACTTGTCATGGAAATTAATTACCGTTTGGAAGATTAGGGGTATGGTGCTTTCCACGTATGTTTGCACTAGCTGTGTAAGACATAGAAAGGAAATAAAAATCCCAAAAAAAAGGAGCAATAATTTTCATGCATGCGTAATCATTTTCTAAAATACAATAGCATCCTCTAGCATGAGTTTTCCTCATACGACTCATAAGCATGCTACATGCTTAATCATCTCTTCCTGGTGGCTCTACTTGCTTGATGAAGCCTTGAAGGATTGTGCTTTCCACGTATGTCTTCCTGTTTTGCTGTTGTTTGAGCTGTGCCATTATAATTTTTGTTGTAAAATTCATAGTTGGGTATTCAATTTGAAGTTGTAAAACTCTAGATGTGAATTCACAGTTGATGGAATAACTTTGCAATGAAAGCGTAAAGGCGCATTTCATTTCAAATTAGTAGTCTTACGACTGTAAATAGCCGCCACATGTATATGATTTAGTTTTTTGAGCAATAGGTGGCTCTAAGCTTTGGTTCTCAGTACAGTATACTCAACTTGAGACCTGGTTTCATTCACTGTAGTTGTTAACCTGCTGCATATCTCTGGCAAATTCCTTTGTTGTGTATATTTGAAACTATGAGTGCCTCTTTCTTCTGTTTGACCTGGTTTTCTTTTCTGCTTGTGGTTTGTAATTAATGGGGGATTGGATTGGAGTTGTGAACTAGAGTCTATGTGTACACGTGTCACGTCGATAGACTAGTAGCTTTGGCTGCATATTTTGTTTCTCTTTTATTACAGCTCCCCTCCCTCCATTGCCCCGAGAATTATTGTTGTTTGTTTTCTGATATTCCATTCTGAATAATTTTCTTTTCTGCTTCAATTTGACTTGACTGGGTAGAAGAAGTAGAGCTGGGTTGCCTTTGCCTAGGATAGGATAGGAAGGATTAAGAAAGGTTCTTGTTTGCAATTGTTCAAACCATAATTCTTTTCTTTTCTTTTCTATGTATAATGCCAAATTATCCAATTAGGAAACAAAGATGTATTCCTGTTGCTTGTTGTACCGTGCATAACTTCATTAGAATGCAATCGAGAAATGACATCATATTTCATCAATATCAAGCCAATGAACTTCAAGTGGTAGATGAAGAAAGCTATGAAGTGAATCAAGAACACATCCATTTGCATGAGGACAATGCTAATGAAATGAGTGATGCTAGAGATCACATTGACGGAGCAATATGGATGGATTATATTCAGAATCATTAGTCTTATAATTTATTTAATTTAGAATGTTTTAATTTAATATGTATTATTTAAGACTTGAAGATCAATTGAGCTTGTCGATCATACATGTATGGTATTAAAATGAAGAAAAAAAAATTGTTTTCAAGAATTCAACCAAACAAGTTTTCAAATTTTAAAGATTCAAAAACAGTTTTCAAGTTGCATACCAAACAACTTTTTGAATCTTAAAAAATGGATTTGAGAACTTCTTATTTTTAAGAAAAATAATAATTTTTGAATTCCTTACTTGGATAGGATACGAAACATGCCCTAATATTCTTGTATGCGTATTTATTTCCAAACTTCTATGCACGGAGTCAAAAGACGACAACAAGACAAGAAAATTTTGGAGGCCAATTAATTTTTTATTCGTGTTCGTTGGGATGAACATGTTAGTTGTTTTCCATTTGCTACGATTCACGAAGCAACGGTAAACATTATTAAACATATAATATAATCTGATGAAAAGATAATATTATAAATTTCTTTTCTCTCTCCCCAATTATACCACAGAAGAACGCCTAATTACAACAGACACACCTCGCTTGCACATAAAAGCCATCAAGTTGCTATATCAATTCCGCTTATTAATTGGTGCCTATGATGGGACACAATATGCGGATCTAGTAAGATTCTACTTTGTTCTCGAGAATAAGTTCCCTCATCACCTAACACTATTGTTCTTAATGGTATGTTTACTTATTCGTAATTCGGGAGGAATTGAATTGAGGAGAATCATATTCCAAATTTATATTGAAGTTGTTTACTAAATTATATGGATTGAGAAGAATTAGATTTGAGATTCTTATTGAAGTTGTTTACTAAACCATATGAAATTGGGGTTAGAGTTGTACTAATTACTAAAACGTTCTCGTTGTTGGGTTAAGTATATGGAAAATTTGAAAATTTTAAATTTTGTGAAGATATAATGGGTAAAAAAGATGAATTCCTAATGGGTTAGTTCTTTATGAATTAGAATACCATCTCCCGCCCAAGAATTGAATTCCTCCAAAATAAGGAATTCAACTCCAAATTTTGTGTGGGCCCCACTTACTTTTTAATTCTTTGATGTGAAGTAAACGCAAGAATCCTCCATAGGTGGAATTCAATTTCTGATGAAAATTCCAATTATTGATTAGTAAACACACCATAAAAGTTGAATTCATAATCTATTCTATTAAGTTAGAGACTAAATGTAATTAAACTAAATGATCACTATATTACCTTACTCTTATTCAATACATGTTACGTGTATATAAGTGTTGCGTCGATTCAGCTGCACCAAAATGGATTCAGCTGCATTCTTAACTTGTGATACTCGCAAGTGCACGAGCCGTTCGGTAGTATAGCATATGTAAGTGCGAGGTCGATTCCACAGTGATTGGTGATTGAATAATCCAATTTAGTTTTCCTACACAAAACAAAAAAACAATAAATAAAATAAATAAAACAAGAAAGAAAGATAAGAAAATAACTCAAGCAGATAAGTTCCCAAGTTCAATTAGATTAACGGATTGATTCTACCTAAAGTATGATTAAGCCATGGTGTTTGGTCCTAACCTTGTATTCCTAATTCCCTAATTTGATCATCTGTTGTCTAACCTAAACTAAGCATTAGGAATCCATTAAGCACAGAAGAACATTTTAAACAACCAAGTATGTATCTAATCCCTGTTGTCGAATGTCCATACATACTCTTCCTATTCATAGTTCAATTCGAATTAAAGCATAGTGTCTACTCTTAATTCAAACCAAGATAGCTAACATGCAAGCCTAAATGGTGATCAATCATTCAAACTACCATATTAACTTATAAACATAATGAATAATAACAAAAACCATAGTTGAAACTTGGAAACTAATCAAACTTGAAATTAAAGAAAAGAATTTACATAACAATGAAAAGTAAAGTGGAACTAAGAAAAACTTAAGGAGAATTTCAGTACAAAGATTTCATTACAACAATTGAAAACTAGAAAGAGAAACTAAGAGAATTTGAGGGAGAGAAGGGAGGGGAGCTCTAGAGAAGTGTTTGAGAGCTCCCCCCTTTGGGAGTGTTTTGTGAAGCTTGAAGACTTCTCTATTTATAGGGCTAAGAGGGAGGAACATCATGATGAATTCCAACACCACCATTCCTCTTTTAATATAATCCATAACTCCCACTTCATCTTATCTATGTTAGTGTGGTTGGAATCAATTCCATCACATACTTCTTTTGCTGCACCTCAAGCTTTCTTCACATGGGATTTCAAAGGTGTTCAATTGTGGCTGCCTTTTGCTGCCAACCCATGTGGGTTTTCTTTTGGTTGCTGGAAAAAATGATTCTTCGGAACCAGGCTTGGTGTAGGAAGGCCTGAGGTTTCAATATATATCCAATGGGGCTCAAATTTGGATATGTCATAATAGACACCCATTGGAACAATAATCGGTGCATATTTATATATCATTTTGTACCCTTCTAACTTATGATTTGATTATGTTTTTTAGTTAAACTTGTGTTTTTAATAAATTTTGTGTTTGTTTCAGTGTAATAAGCATGAGACTCATTAAATGCATTTTGGAGACAAGTTAGCTCAAAACGATGTTTGCAGATCAGTCAACTTCACGAATTGGACTGTACTTGCTCAGGATGAACCAAATGCTGAGCCATATATCATTGGAAAGATACAGAAGTCTAGTTTCTGGAGCATTTTACGGTTCATGATTCCGAGTCTCCTAGAGGAAGTTATGCAAGTTTTGGCAGCTTAAGGTCAAATTCAGCAGCATCTGCGTTACTGGGCCAAAAATGATATTTGAAGGTCTTTCCGATTTTTTCTTGAGTTGGGCTGCATATTCTTGGAAATATAATTCAAAGGGTTTGAAGATTCAGATTTTTCCAGATTTTTTAGAAGGAAATATCAAGCCCAAAACAAGCCCACAAGCTGACTGCAATGCATTGTCAATTCCAGTCTATTTTCGGCAGTCAACTTGCAAGGCCCAAAACATACACTTTTACTACTCAGATGGGAATACATTCTTCATAAAAGTTGTTCCAATGGGTATCTATTATGACATATCCAAATTTGAGCCCCATTGGATATATATTGAAATCTCAGGCCTTCCTACACCAAGCCTGGTTTAGAAGATTCGTTTTTTCCAACAACCAAAAGAAAACTCACATGGGTTGGCAGCAAAATGCAGCTATAATTGAACACCTTTGAAATCCCATATGAAGAAAGCTTGAGGGGCAGCAAAAGAAGTATGTGATGGAATTGATTCCAACCACACTAACATAGACAAGATGAAGTGTGAGTTATGGATTGTATTAAAAGAGGAATAGTGGTGTTGGAATTCATCATGATGTTCCTCCCTCTTAGTCCTATAAATAGAGAAGTCTTCAAGCTTCATAAAACAATCCCCAAAGGGGGGAGCTCTCAAACACTTCTCTAGAGCTCCACTCCCTTCTCTCCCTCAAATTCTTTTAGTTTCTCTTTCTAGTTGTTGAGGCCCAAAAAATCCATGGTTGGGCCCGAATAAATTCCTAGCCTAAGACGATATATTATTGGAAAAAGACCCGATTTGAAGTACACAGAAGTATGCCATGCACAAGTCATATCCTACATGTCATGCAGAATAAAAATCTATCACGCTAGAAACTGAGATTAAAATTATAAAGATGCATTTTGCTCTGCAAATTCATGCCAATTATCCTATCAAGCGTCATAATTAAAAGCATGCCAAACAACATGCCATGCCAAGCGAGAAATTATTATTTCACACCCAATCACACTACAAGCTTAAGTGGGCCCAAGCCACTCCAATGCCCGAGACTTGCTTGAGTGGGTTGTGGTATGGATGGTAACAAATTGTCATGGGGCCCATCGATAGGTCGAGAAATGGAAGTCTCGGGTCGCTTGGGGCCTCGGGACTCAAGCCCATTTTTAGGCCCAAACATGGGTAAGCACAAGAGGGAAAATAGCCCATTGCTTCAATTGTAGTAGCCCAACCAAAATAGCCCATTACTCCAATTAGAATAAGCCAACCAAAATAGCCCATTACTCCAATTAGAATAAGCCAACCAAAAAGCCCAACATTTGATAAAGCCATCTCATCAATTAGATAGATCATGTGGTTGTCTTAAAAAGCCCATATAATTAGAATAAAAAAAGCAACACCAGCTTTGGCATTCGGCTGAAAGACAAAATCATGCAGGGGCTTAGGGAATCCACATAAAAAAGGGGCTGCTAGGAGGTTACACATGGAAGGAGCAAGTTCCAAGTGAAGGCAGTAAAAAGACCAAGGGATATTGGCGTGCAAGGGAAGGTGCCGTCCTCTGAACCAGCATGCATACCCACTTTCCTTCCTCCATCAGATATTGGCCATGAAAAGAGGAAAAAAGAAGAGGAAAAGATGGGTGAAAGTAGAAGCTCCTCTCTGAGGCAGCCATTGGAAGAAGCCTGGAGCACCCAAAACCTCTGATTTTGTGGGATTGAGCAGAACTGATTTTTTGCCACCATGAGGTAAGTCAAGAAAGAGGAGAAGAAAGGAAGAGGAAGACTTAGTTAGATTGGGAAGAAACCATTAGGGTTTCTTGGAGAAGACCCATTCCCAGCAGCTATAAATAGGACCCCTTCAACCCAACACAACACTACCCACAACCTTCAGAGAGCAAGCTTTCTCTCTCACTTGCAAACGCAGCAATTTTCGTGCTATCCTTGCCCATTTTCCCTTATTTCCCTTGTTTTGGCAGATTGACAGAAGCTTTGACAGAGTCACTGTCAAGCTGCCGGAAACTACGAAAATCACCCAAAGCTCCCCACCAAACCTCCTTAGAACCTCTCTTCCCTTCCATTAGAACATCTGTCCTTCGTAGGAACCCACAAATCTCTCTCTCTAAAGTGCTAAACCCATGATAATTTTGCTCCCATGCCACATGCCTCTCATGCCAAGCCCAAAAGTTTATCTGTAAGCATGAAGAAATTATCTGTAATTTGTTGTTGTTTTCATTGGTGAAGGTAACCAAAGAGTTTCCTAAGGCGTCATCACCCTTTCGAGACATCTTTGGGGCTTAATCTTCGAACTCAGACACAAAGGGGACACTTGCATCAGATTGCTCTTTACAGCAGTTCAGCCCATTTGCTGCCGGAAGAAAAAAGCCCCTACATAAATTGGCGACTCTGCTGGGGATTAGGCCGATATCTTCACCAATACCTCCGAAGTCAAAGACCAGAAGCAATAAACCAGAGGAAATAAAGAGATAAGAACATTTCCTCTTTCTTTTTCTTTTTCCCTTTGTTGGCTATCTACTTTGTAGAACAAACATAATATAGATTACTCACATGCTCCCTTTGCTTGTGTCTTAGATCTCCATTCTCAAGCAAAACAAGATCTTGTAAGAGGACTAGGGGCTACAGCCAACATGCAAGCCGCTGACCATCGTCGTCAAATGTTGAGGCTAGCTCTACCGTTCATCTCTCCACCATGATACATCATCAGCAAATCTGGCCATCGCCGTAAATCACCTTCGTAGCAACCTTCACCTCTCTAGAGTTGTGAAAACGCGGTGAGAGAGGGAGAAAGAACACTTGCTCAATGCTCTCAGCCTCATCTCTGCGAATGGCTTCACCAAGATAAGATTTTTATTGTCAAGCCTTGTTGATCTCGATATAGCATATATATTTGTTTGTTGTTTTAATACATTCGTAAAATTTATGTTTCATTGAACAATCTCAAGCATAGACAAAAGCACGTGCATTCAGTTTGCTCAAGTCCAAAAAAAAAAAGAGATTGATTTGTTAGTTGTTATTCATATGGTGCACCAGCTTGCATCATTTTCTTGCTATGTATTAAACCACCTTTCAATTTTGCATCTCCAGAAAAATTTCTCAGGGCCTTATTCCACGCACTATTCACTTATCTCATACTTCTTATCATTTCGTATCGATCTACCTTTGTGCTGATCAATCCAAGTTACACTTTGCAATGTAGATGCCAACTATGCATGCTAAGTACTAAAATCATACCTGCTCAGCATGCTTATGTCAATTATGTTAGTCATTTGCAAGCTACAATGCTTATATTATTTTTGTAATCACCGTATGCTTTGGTCATGCAACATTATATCGGTCATGTGCAAGGGACCCAAGCCTCCAAACAACAAACAAGAAAACAAATGCTCTCATGTTTCCTACCCAACATCTCAACACACTGCCCTTATCATCCTTAGACAAATCTCTCTCTATACTTCCAGTTATAGAAGTTCAAGCACCACTGAAAGAGCCGCCGGAAGAGTGGAAGAAGAACAGAGCTAGTCAAAATCCAAACACCACTGCTGGAAGAGCCGCTGCCAGAAGCACATGCTACCACCGAATCATGCCAAATTGTCACCATTGCAACAAAGGGATATCCCAAGTTCATCATGCCATGCAATGACCCAAACAAATACTAAGAAGGCCATGTTGCATGAGTTTTTGTAGCCTATGCCCATCAAATCCTTTTCTAATGATTATGGTGCACTTGGGGGCTGAGGAAGGAATTCATTGCAATCACCACAGCAGCGATTCCAAAATCCCAAATGAGCTTAAAAATCCATTATTTCCAAAACCACTATTCCCGAACCAAAGATCTCCTTGAAATTCCAATTATGTTACTATGACCTCCAAGTTCGTCATCACTTGTTGTCGTAACCCAACACATTTGCTGCAGTGACCACATGCAAAGCTCAAGCTTCAATAGCCAAGCCCAAGCTTTTGGTTCCTAAAACATGTTCACAACAGCTGCAACAAACAATACCTAAGTTGCCATAACTGATATGCTCCAACTCCTCAAGCACTTTCTAAGCCTTGACCATTCCAATGACCAAGTTTAGGAGTCAAAACCAAAAGGCTATCGAGATGTCTCAATTGCCACAATTCCATAATCAAGCATCATCAAGCCCCAAGCCTTAGTCAAGAAATCCAAGCACTATGCTTTACTCAAGAAGGAAAACATCTCAATTCATGGCAAAGGGAAGGAAAAAATTGCGAAGGTAGTGCTATGATACTGCTGGGAAGAACCTAAATGTTGTTAAGATGAAGTTTCTTTTACCAAGCAATCAGAATTTTTGAAGCGATGTCGAGCTTTCAAGAAAAAGGGTGCTGGAAGCGTATTTTCCTATATTCATCCATTCTTCACCTGCAACATCCGACCACTACTTGCCATACTCTAAGGAAGATCCTGCACGCTGAGATACATGACGGAACTCTAAGAGGCAAGCTATTGACAAGGACCCCTTGCCAAAACGAAGGGGAAAGTAGATGGCTGCTGTCATTACATGCTTTGATAACTTGCTAGACGACGACGTATTGTGCCACCCGTTGAAAAATGACCCAAAGCCATCGGAGGCGATGTGGGAACCTTGTGGAAATATGGAGAAGGCCTACTGGAGCAAATATTCAAAATCTGCAAGCTATGACACCCCATGGCTACTTGCTAATGGATGGGAGAATGGTTCCAGTAGCGAAGTATTCACATTGGACATGCTGGAAGAAAGCCACTTGGGGGCTTCATTTGGTCATCAGGATTATCAAGAAGCAGCTACTGTAACCTCTCATAACCTCACAGAGGTTGAAGAAAGTACAGTGGGTTATGAGCTGCAAATCACTCTTTGATTAGTTGGGTTATGTGCTGCAGGCAAGCAAAGCAGCAACTATGGCTCTGTTAAATATCTATGCAGAGCATGACATCCTAGTACAACACATGCCAAATACATGCGAACCTAAGCCACAAGCTTTCATGCTATTGCAAGTAATGCACACCCCTGGGCCCTTTCCTACTTGGGGGCTTGATTTGATTGGAGTATTCATCAATGCAAAGTGGCTCAAAGTCTTATTATTGATGAATTGCTTATGCACCTATCATTTTGTTTTTGGCTTTTCAAATTTATTTCAAAAATTGAACTCCTTATGTATTTTCACCCTACACTTTCACAACTTTTGTAAAATGCACCACCATTATAGCATGCCAAGGTGTAAGACGATATTTGCAATGAGAATGGAGTATTTTGGAAAAAGAAAAAGCCTCTAGAATTCTTCCTTGCTTTATTCTGTTTTACCAAAACATGTTATTTGAAAAAAAAAAAATAGACAAACAAACTTTTCATTAAAGCTAAGTCTCTCAGCAGTAACTATACCAAGCAAAGCCACTTAGATGGGATCCCGAACTGAAACAAGCATAAGCCTAAGCAAAACGATGTGGGGCAAGCAAAGTCAAGCTATTACAAAGAAACGAGCAGTAAAACTGTATTTTGAGGCGCTGGAATAACGAAACCGTTGACTCCCAATCGGAATGCTAAAAAAAACTTCACGACATCCGGGAATTCTTACAGGAGCCTTTGTGAAAATCATGCATACAATGGCCTGACCCTTTTAAGGTGCGGCAAGAGGGTGCATTTTAGGCCAAATGAGTAGACAAGCTTTGCAAAAGTTTTAAAGAGCAATGCATCGAAGATTTAACTTAAAGGTCATGTCAAAATTTCGGCAGCATGTACCTTGTTTTTAAAGCTATCCAACCTGTCAGAAAATCTCAAGAAGTTCACAAGAATGAATTCTCCCAACCAAGCAATATATATATGTACAAGACATGCGGATTACAACCTGCCTAAAGCATTCATAAATTAATGCAAGTTCCCGCAGTTCAGTAGTACATTACAAAGTCATAACGACATAGTCGTTAGATTATCTGAAAAGTACACAACCATCGCAAAAACAAAGTTACACATGCTAAAGATTAGAACATCCTATGGTATCAAGAAGGATAGAAGCTGTGCGCTGAGCCAACTAACCCCAAGCCAAAGAAAACCTGCGAAATAAAAGGAGGCAGCACTGCTGGAAGATGCAAGGCAGTACCGGCAGCTATGTCGGATGTTCCGAGAAGAGAAGGAGTAAGAGGCAGCACTGCTGGAAGGAGTAGGGCAACACCGGCACCTATGTCGGATGTTCCGAGAAGATGGGAAGTAGGAGGCAGCACTGCTAGAAGGTGTAGGCCATGCCGGCAGCTATGTTCCGAGAAGAGGAAGCTATGTTCCGAGGAAAGGAGAAGTAGGAGGCAGCACTACTGGAAGGTGTAGGGCATGCCGGTAGCTATGTTCTGAGAAGAGGAGAAGTAGGAGGCAGCATTGCTGGAAGGTGGAGGGTAGTGTCTGCACCTGCATCGGATGTCCCAAGAACATGGGGGCTATAGGAAGCACGCTGCCACGTGCTATCGCTAAGGCCAAAGGAAACACTCGCTCATGCAAACAGTCTTAGGAAAACGATATAAGCGCTGCAAGACAACATGGCTCATTCTTGTTAACATCTCTGAAAAAAAACTGTATCCAATTGCTAAACCACAGAGAGGTGCGAGGAGAAGTCGGGGCACCCTTCCATAAAGCCTCAAGCTTTAGTTCATCTTCTGGAGTCAACGCGATGTGGAAAGGATCTTGGCTGCTGTAAATTGGAAGGTGAAAAATATTGGCAACGTCCTCAAGTGTAGGGGTAAACTCTCCCCATGAGCAAATGAAAGTGTGTGTTTTGGTGCTCCATCGCCTGACCACATGACGGAGTGTCTTGGCTTCAATATGAATGTCACACGCCTTGGAAAACAAAATTGCATCCAGCACCCAGTCCGGCGTAGGATGTCGCAAGTAGAAGGGTCCCCCAATTCACGGTCAACCCACTCTAACCAACCCTTGCTGATGCCGCACAGATACTGAAAAAAATATGGGGACTGCCGGAAACAAACCCTTCTCTATGCAGCACCTCGATATAGATGCAGGATCAATCACTGAAGCAGTTTTCGGCATTGGCTCTTCGCCTACTGCAACATCTTCACAAGCATTCTTGAGCAATGGAAGGGGCCTTCCCCTCTTCAATTTATCATCCAGTGAATAAAGGTTGTCACTAATAATTGACGACGGGTTAGTGGATGCCATGGCAGGTCTTGACAAGCGATGAATCCCTGCAAGAATTGCCAACAAAGAATATGCTGAAAAATGGCAAAGCATAAAGCTAGTTCTCTGTATTAAAGCCAACCAATCTCCACACTAGCATGCAAGCCATATGAACTTTACACCCCAAGCAAAGCAAGCTATCTCATGCCAAGCGAAATGCATAAACAAAAAATATTTTCGAAGCATCATGCAATCTATTACTCAAGCTCATGACAAGCAAATTTCCCCTTCCATGCTCAATCCATCATTCCAACATACCCTTTTTCACAAAGCAAGTGCTACAAATTGAACACTATTTCCCTCATAGTAACCTTTTTCACAAAAACAAAATCCCTATGAGTTACACAGCATTCTTGCCAACCCATCATACACATGTTTATATATATCCCTAGAAAGCCAAAAAATAAATAAATAGTCATCCATGACCAAGCTCTAAGCTCATAAAAAAGAAACCAATTGTGCTTTCCTCAAGCTTTCAAACAGCCTCTGATCTTACATATTAATCATGCGATTACAAGCATACGCTCTCGATGCATATAGTTCGACAACAATCAAGAAGGGGGCCAAGAACGTAGCACACACAAAATTGTACCTCAAGCATGGCAAGTCAAGCTCATGCCAAAGGAAACGCTCAAGAAAATGCCCAAGCAACATGCAATTTACCCATGGCAAGCAAAATTCTCATTGACAAGCAATTCCCATGGCAAGCAAAATTCTCTCTCAAAAATGCAAAAAATTCAAGCATTGCAAAACATGTATTCTGTCAATTTCTATTTCCCACAACATAAACAAAAGTCCAAGGTTAATCAAGCATGTGTTCACAAGAAAAGTAAGCCTAGGCCAAGCACCAGTCTATGCTTATTCCTGGAATATTCA
The DNA here is from genome assembly GCA_020521455.1 of Prunus kanzakura. NCBI lineage: Eukaryota > Viridiplantae > Streptophyta > Magnoliopsida > Rosales > Rosaceae > Prunus > Prunus kanzakura. The sequence goes on from BPUM01000830.1 coordinate 450,598, forward strand.
AATTGGCAGAGTTACTTACCAAAGGATTAAAGCAGAAGCTCAAATATCCGAGTTAGAAGGCTGGAGGATTTGGAGGTTCCAACAGCAAAAACGTCAAAACTTCCAGCACTTGCCTTCCCTCTATCTGTGTCTGAGACGTATACACCTACATAGAAAAAGCGCATCGTGCAAGGTTCAGCCTTTTTCACCAGCACAAAGAGGGCCAACACATGATAAAAAGGGGGAAGAAAAATGGAGAAGAGGAAAAGATGCAATCCATACCAGTGATTTCTTCTCGCAAGTTTGGACCCTTTTCCAGCATCTCGCAAAAGAAAGAAATCGAAAAGAAGAGAACCCCCAAAACAGACACGAGCCCTTCCTTGCTAGCACCCATGTTGTGAGTACCCTCGTTGCGGCAATGACAAGATGGGTCAAAGGGGTCTGGTGCTTGGCTGCCAAAACGAAGAGCAAAACCCCATGAGGATGAAGAACCCAACAAACCCCTCAATAGATTCAAGAAATTTCAAGAGAAAAGGGCATACCCTGTTTCACGAAGGAATCCCCCTCAAAGGAAGGCCTCAAAGGCACCAAGAAAGAAGGAACTGGAAATTTTGGAAGTAAAGCCTGCATAGAGACAATCTCCTCCAACAACAGCAAGTGGGTAAACCCCATGAGGATGAAGAACCCAACAAACCCCTCAATAGATTCAAGAAATTGCAAGAGAAGAGGGCATACCTCGTTAATCCCTCTAAAGATAGCCTCAGATTCACCAAGAAAGTAGGAATTGTGAATTTTGGAAGAAAATTCTGCACAGAGACAATCTCTTCCAGTAACAGGAAGCTGATTTCCTCGTACAGGAAGATAACGGAGTCCAATTCGGCTCGAACTCCCTTCCAGCGGCTAAAAACAAGTGGTTGTTGCCCGATCTCACTCACTCTCTCTCTCTCTCTCTCTCTCTCTCTCTCTCTCTCTCTCTCTCTCTCTCTCTCTCACTCTGAGTTCGTTGGAGGAAGAAAAAGGAAAAAAGAAGATGAAGGTGATGGGGAGAGGGTTACTCTAAAGAGAAAGGAGAAGAAGGAGGAAATAATAAATGAAAAAGAAGGAGGAAGTTGGTACCTGGGAAACCACAAATAGCTGCTGGAGCGTATAAATTTGATTTTTGGGTCGGGTTTAATTATTCGGCCCATTCCAGCACTTATTCATGGCCCTAATAATTAAGGGGGCTAATGTTGAGGCCCAAAAAATCCATGGTTGGGCCCGAATAAATTCCCAGCTCAAGACGATATATTATTGGAAAAAGACCCGATTTGAAATACACAGAAGTATGCCATGCACAAGCCATATCCTACATGCCATGCAGAATAAAAATCTGTCACGTTAGAAACTGAGATTAAAATTATAAAGATGCGTTTTGCTCTGCAAATTCATGCCAATTATCCTATCAAGCGTCATAATTAAAAGCATGCCAAACGACATGTCATGCCAAAGCGAGAAATTATTATTTCACACCCAATCGCACTACAAGCTTAAGTGGGCCCAAGCCACTCCAATGCCCGGGGCTTGCTTGAGTGGGTTGTGGTATGGATGGTAACAAATTGTCATGGGGCCCATCGATGGGTCGAGAAATGGAAGTCTCGGGTCGCTTGGGGCCTCGGGACTCAAGCCCATTTTTAGGCCCAAACATGGGTAAGCACAAGAGGGAAAATAGCCCATTGCTTCAATTGTAGTAGCCCAACCAAAATAGACCATTACTCCAATTAGAATAAGCCAACCAAAATAGCCCATTACTCCAATTAGAATAAGCCAACCAAAAAGCCCAACATTTGATAAAGCCATCTCATCAATTAGATAGATCATGTGGTTGTCTTAAAAAGCCCATATAATTAGAATAAAAAAAGCAACACCAGCTTTGGCATTCGGCTGAAAGACAAAATCATGCAGGGGCTTGGGGAATCCACATAAAAAAGGGGCTGCTGGGAGGTTACACATGGAAGGAGCAAGTTCCAAGTGAATGCAGTAAAAAGACCAAGGGATATTGGCATGCAAGGGAAGGTGTCGTCCTCTGAACCAGCATGCATACCCACTTTCCTTCCTCCATCAGATATTGGCCATGAAAAGAGGAAGAAAGAAGAGGAAAAGATAGGTGAAAGTAGAAGCTCCTCTCTGAGGCAGCCGCTGGAAGAAGCCTGGAGCACCCAAAACCTCTGATTTTGTGGGATTGAGCAGAACTGATTTTTTGTCACCATGAGGTAAGTCAAGAAAGAGGAGAAGAAAGGAAGAGGAAGGCTTAGTTAGATTGGGAAGAAACCATTAGGGTTTCTTGGAGAAGACCCATTCCCAGCAGCTATAAATAGGACCCCTTCAACCCAACACAACACAACCCACAACCTTCAGAGAGCAAGCTTTCTCTCTCACTTGCAAACCCAGCAATTTTCGTGCTATCCTTGCCCATTTTCCCTTATTTCCCCTGTTTTGGTATATTGACAGAAGCTTTGACAGAGTCACTGTCAAGTTGCCGGAAACTACGAAAATCACCCAAAGCTCTCTACCAAACCTCCTTAGAACCTCTCTTCCCTTCCATTAGAACATCTGTCCTTCGTAGAAACCTACAACTCTCTCTCTCTCTCTAAAGTGCTAAACCCATGATAATTTTGCTCCCATGCCACATGCCTCTCATGCCAAGCCCAAAAGTTTATCTGTAAGCATGAAGAAATTATCTGTAATTTGTTGTTGTTTTCATTGGTGAAGGTAACCAAAGAGTTTCCTAAGGCGTCATCACCCTTTCGAGACATCTTTGGGGCTTAATCTTCGAACTCAGACACAAAGGGGACACTTGCATCAGATTGCTCTTTACAGCAGTCCAGCCCATTTGCTGCCGGAAGAAAAAAGCCCCTACACTAGTTTTCAATTGTTGTAATGAAATCTTTGTACTGAAATTCTCCTTAAGTTTTTCTTAGTTCCACTTTACTTTTCATTGTTATGTAAATTCTTTTCTTTAGTTTCAAGTTTGATTAGTTTCCAAGTTTCAATTATGGTTTTTGTTCTTATTGATTATGCTTATAAGTTAATATGCTAGTTTGAATGATTGATCACCATTTAGGCTTGCATGTTAGCTATCTTGGTTTGAATTAAGAGTAGACACCATGCTTTAATTCGAATTGAACTATGAATAGGAAGAGTATGTGTGGACATTCGACAACAGGGATTAGATACATACTTGGTTGTTTAAAATGTTCTTCTATGCTTAATGGATTCCTAATGCTTAGTTTAGGTTAGACAACAGATTATCAAATTAGGGAATTAGGAATACAAGGCTAGGACCAAACACCATGGCTTAATCATACTTTAGCTAGAATCAATCCGTTAATCTAACTGAACTTGGGAACTTATCTGCTTGAGTTATTTTCTTTTTTTTCTTTCTTGTTTTATTTATTTTCTTTATTGTTTTTCTATTTTGTGTAGGAAAATTGAATTGGATTATTCAATCACCAATCCCTGTGGAATCAACCTCGCACTTACATATGCTATACTACCGAACAGCTCGTGCACTTGCGAGTATCACAAGTTGAGGATGCAGCTGAATCCATTTTGGTGCAGCTGAATCGACGCAACAAACAACTTTTATGAAGAATGTATTCTCAACTGAGCAGTACAAGTGTACGTTTTGGGCCTATACAAGTTGGGAGGAGGAAGTTAAGGCCGAAACAACTTGCTAACTCAGTCTGCTCGTTTTTGCACCATTTTGCATCTTTTCCTATCCAAAGCCACCATTGCTACCTAAAGCCCAATGAACTGAATGATAAACAGAAAAATGATTAAAAGTACAAGTTTAACTCAATAACATAACTAAATCATAAGCTAGAGGGGTACAAAATGATATACAATTATGAACTGATCAATAAGTGGCAGTGGTTAGCACAATCCCCTTCTATTAAGGGATCCCTCAAATAATTTTATTTGAGGGACACTCTTTAGGGTTTTAGCCATCAGAGACCAAAACATGCACAAGAGATTGTGGTGGCCAGTAAGCCCAACTTTCCAATTCCCCAACCCCAAATCCTATCGATGTCGCTATGTGAGCAACACGATTTGCATTCCTTGACACCCATTTCCACCAGAAATCCTTGCATCATCTCTAGGTTATTTTGACGTGTAAGGGAGCTGGGGAAGAGGAAAAGTCCTAATCTATTAATGTGTTTAATTAAAAATAATAAAAATTAAAAAACACTTGGTTATATTTATTAATTAAGGGTAAACTTGGAAAATAAAAACTAGTTTGTTATATTTATTAACAAACTGACGGCTAAGATTAAAAGAGGAAGGAAAAGCATATGTGATATATTTTGAGTGCTGCTAAACGAACCCTAAAATTAACTGAGTACACCCTACTATCAAACTATTTATTGAATTACTAATTTACCCTAATATAAAATGACCAAAAAGAATATATTGAATTGTGTACCCCAATATGTACACCATCCTTAAGACTTGACGCATGTCCATTGTTATAACTATGGTCAACTCTTTAATTTTAATCTTTTAAAGTATTTAAAACCAAAAAATAAAATAAAATTTTAAAAAGAGAAAAAAAGCTCTCTCTCCTTCCCGACCCACCCCACTCTGAGACGAGTTGAGATATGTTGTCCCGAAATTCCCAAACTACCAAATCTCCCTAAATTAGATTGAAAACCCACACCTCTCTCGAAAGATTGAAGACAATATATTTAATTAAGAATTAAAATCTTTGTTTTACTGCTTGAGCTTTTGAACCCATGCCTTCAAACAAATTGACTTAATTTTTAACATACAACTCGGAATCCAGGAGAAGTGTATTGATCCCAGTTGATTTTTGTATGCATAAAACTTAAACAATCAATAACACAAACCAGGTGGTTGTGGTCGCACAGGAGAGAGATAAAAGAAGAAGAATAAGAAGAAGAAGCAGGAGAGAGAGAGAGAGAGAGAGAGAGAGTTTTGTTAAAATATTATTTTATTATTATTTTACTTTATTTGTTTATTTTAAATACTTTAAAAGATTAAAAATTAAAAAGGGTGTACCATAGGTATTTTTGGTAGTTAAATAGGGTGTACTTAGTTAATTTTACATTTTAATTTAAACATTAGGGTGTACTTAGATCGTAGAGTGTACTCAGTTAATTTTAGGGTTCGTTTAGCAACACTCTATATTTTTTATTACAGGATCAGTATACCTAAAAGCAAGTCTTTGATGTTTGACGGAAAAAGAAAAATCAAGTCTTCGATCCATATCCCATTTCTGTTCTGAGAAATTCAATATTGTGAATGCAAACAATAATGTAACGACAACTAGAAGACTAGTTGATTAAATAGAAAAGTTGATATAGATCCAAATTCTCATCTAGAAGTTGGGTTTAATCCTCGGATTTGGTGGCTTTGATGCAAGTCCTTTGACTTTTGTGCCACATAGGATTACATTCCTTTTTTAATATTGTATGATGTAATCTTTTTATTTTATATATTTAAAATCATTTTTTGTTCCAATATTGCCCATTATCTTAGATTACTTACCTTAATGAGATAATTAGCCAATATTATATTTCTTTCCTTATCCAATTTACCCTTGAGCACATAAAACGTAAGGAATAATGAAGTTATTAATTGCAGCAAATTTTATGGTGGTTTTATAATAAATTACTAAATTTATGGTAAGTAAAGCACCTAATTAGGAAGACTTTTTTTTTTCTTTTTTAAATGTTGGACATTGACATATATATAAGAAAGAAATAATGGAGTGAGTTTAGTGCTCAAAGGAAGCCAAACACTCGTTAAAATAGATGAGAAAATAATGGAGATTCAAACTTGGGGTTCATCCCAAGGCACAAATAACTCGCTGAAGCATGGTCTAATATCCATTTGCTATGCAGTCATAGTATCGACTTCTTCTTCTTCTTCTTCAGCTTCTTCTTTTATTATTATTATTATTTTATGTTGAATATATGCTCAACTTTTAATCAGGTTCAGTTTTGTTCTTTATAGTTGTTCTTTTATGTATAGTATACCAGAGACATAGGTAATACATTTTTTGATATATATATATATATATAAATTATAGGTAACATATTCCTTTAACAAATAAAAAGTTATTAATTGACTTGTGTTTTGACATACATGAGATATAGGTACCACACTTTTTTGCCTTTCGTTTATGAATCTAAGTTATAGGTAACATACGATTTACCACTTATCTTTTTTATGTACCGGAGATATAGGTAGCATATATTGTCCAACTTATGTTTTTATGCACCTAAGTTATAGGTAATTTAATATTCTCCTTGTTTATTTTTCCACCTTACATATAGGTAAGATGTTTTGTGGTTTGTTCAGCCTACGATGTAGATATATTGTCCTATTGTCCATTGCATAGGTATAATATGTCATATTATCTATTGCCTATTGCATAGGTATATATATGTTTTTTCATATTTTTGACAATGTGTAATAGTATTTTATCTACCTTTCTTTTAGGTAACATACAATTTAATTTTGTCTATTTTTTTATCTGACTTATAGGCAGTCTTCTAATTTATGTTCCTAACTTATAGGTAACATGATTTATCACTAAGTATTTTTCGTTACTAATAATAACACTATTTACCTGTATGTCAGGTATATAATTTAATGTGGGTGCTTGTCTGATCGATTGGTATAATTTGTGGGTCTTTACTTTGTATTGATTAAATTGTATTTTATCCATATATTAGGAATATTATCAAGGAAAGAATTCAAAATTTAAATTATGGAATTCAATTACAAGGAAATAATGTATTAAATTTAGATTTTCAATGTGTTTTCCTTATTTACCTCAAAGGGTAAAATTGACACAACAAAAAAAGTAATAAATGTCAAAGGACCTACATCTAAAACTAAAACCGCGAGAACTAAACCCAATGATAGCTAATCGTTTTGGACCTAAATCTAAGAAGCCCTTGATTAAATCATTGGACGTTTTGGTCGCCTTGTGGAAGAATCCCCTTGTGGGTGCCCGGCTCCCCTTAAAATAAAAAAAGGAGACCTCCACTAACACATTTGAAATGACAACAATAAGCCTACCTGCCAGATCCAATCAAAAGAAAGCACTCATTGAAAAGCAAAAGAATCATGTAGCTTTGTTTGATGGGGTTGTTCCTCCCTCTTTCATAAAAAATAAAATAAAATAAAAAGAAATGAATCCCATCGGTGAAAAGAGAAACCGTGTGCTCACCACTACACGGTTTCCAAGTCTCTCTCTTTTCTGAGGCTGTTAGATTTGTTTCTTCTTGTTGGTTTCTTGGCTGATCTTGAGGAGTTGTATGTTTTGTGAGGTTTTGGTTGGCGGATTTTCTTACACACATACTATTAAAATGTTTATTTTTTATTGGACTAGACTTTGTTAATTATGTAGTATAACTCATTCATGTGTTATAATATACCTCTAACAGTAGGAAATATTTAATTATATCGTCCACTTACGTTTGTATTATGAGTTTACACAAACACGACTCGTTTAATTATACAAACACAATATATTTATTAAATAAATAACATGATACATGTTGCATTTCGTAACCCTAGTCTGTTAATTTTCAAATGAAGCAAGACGATGGAGTGAATTTATTTAATAATGTAAAGATCAACCCCCGCCAACACTTTGTTCCCCAAACCAAACCCACCACTTTAGAGGGAGAGTTACAAATACAGTGTTAACATGTTATTGTCCAATAATAATATCATAAAATTTTGATTAGTTTGTGGGGTTAAAAGGGAAAAAGAAATGGGTAAGGATAAAGTGCAAATGGATGAGGACTCCCACAAGGAACCCAAAGAATCTCTATAACTTATTTAATCCTTATTTAAACAACAACAAATAAGAAATCGATACATTAGTTAATGTCGGAAACATTAATATTGTTGTACGCGTATTTATTTCCAAATTTCTATGCACGGAGTCAAAAGACGACAACAAGACAAGAAAATTTTGGAGGCCAATTAATTTTTTATTCGTGTTCGTCGAGATGAACATGTTAGTTGTTTTCCATTTGCTACGAAGCATCGGTAACATCATTAAACATATAATATAATCTGATGAAAAGATAATATTATAAATTTATTTTCTCTCTCCCCAATTATACCACAGAAGAACGCCTAATTACAAGAGACACACCTCGCACATAAAAGCCATCAATTTCATTAAACAAAAGGAAGTCTCTTGCATACGACAAAAGGTCCTCATCCGAAGGAAACACACAGTTAACCCAAACGTGGCTGGATCCCAATTTTGATTACACCATTTTTATCATAGCCTCCAATGGGCGTTGGCCATGTGTACAAATTATGTAGGACATTTGTATTCTATAACTTCTTTTTAAATTGTATTCTATAACTCTGATAGGATAAGTTTTAGGTATTCATTTCAAACATCATAATTAACATAACCATGGTTAATTTTGGAATAAAATACAATACTATATGTAAAATATAGCAGGGACTTATAGCTCAAGTGATTAATATTAGTTATTTCTGCACCCGAGGTCATGCGCTTTAATTCCTGACTTATTCCTATTAGAAATATAATTTACAATGTGATTGGTAAATATGGTTTATTCGGCATTACTGTTAACAATAAACAAAATAAGATTACCTACTCATATTTTTCGGTGTTGATTGTAAAACGATATTGTCTTCAAATTTATTTTCCCACCTACCATCACAAGTTGGGCTAAGCCTGAAGACTTAGCAATACTTGTTTATTTTACATGAGATGGTTAGGCAACACTCTGTGTGTGTGTGTTTAGTGTGATTGTTAATGATAATTAGCAACAACTAATAATTAAAGGGTCATTTTCGTAAAACCACCGACGACGTTTGGAGTTGTTGAAAAGGGCAACAACTGAATCCAGACTGTTAAAAGCTAAGCTCCACACTATTATATTGCCAAGCCGAAAATGCGAATGCACTGCGGTAGAAAAAGACACTCTACTAACCCTCAGCAACCATAACACGTGACGTGTCCAACCCAAATTGCCATGATCACACAATCTCAGCCCTTAAACCATGTTCACACTGCCATTAAATCACCGATATAACCCTAATTAGGACACGCGTGGAAACGTAGCAATTTGTGTTAGGTAGTTCTGCCCGTAGCCGATCCTTGAAGAAAGTTGAAAGAATTGACCAATTATTCACACCGCCCTCGCTGGCTTAACAACATTATTAAATTAGTAATTTTTTAAAAAAAATTTGTGACAATTAAATATTTAATGTGGTCGTGGTGGGTGCATATGCAGATGCAAATGCAAATGCACATGCAATGTGGTTTTTTATTTTATTTTTATGTATAAATATAATAAACCCTAAATTAAAACCCTCCATCAAGGAATCTCAATATCTCACATTTCTTGAATTTTCTGTTAGTAGATGGACACGTGTCTAAGAAAGAGTAAAGGGACACCAAGGATAGAACCACAGCAGATCCGGACTCCTTCCTTTTTCTTTGTGTCCCTCTCTTCTTCTTCCTTCTCTTTCTTTTATTTTTCTCTCCGATTCTTCTCTCTATCTGCTTTTCTGTTGTTCTCTGCTAAGTCTCTTTTTCTTCCTCAGATTTTCTTCTCCTCTATTTTTCTAAAGTTTTCGGTTTCGGTTTCAGCAAGAATAGAACCATAGCGAGATGGAATCTATTTTTTTTATTTTTCTCTTGTAAAAAAGAGAAGAAGAAGGAATCTACTTTTTCGAGCAGCACTCAACAACCAGACAAATGTCTTGAGCAAAAATAAAAGTTGAGCAGTTGTAGGCTTGTAGCATAGTTATAGAATATTTGGCTCATCTTGCTAATCAAGCAGACATCCCTCATCCATCTTTTACACTTCCATTTTTCCTAAAATTTTGTATAACAAATGAGCATTACATTTCAACACATTGATTGCTCCCTTCTCTATAATAAATTCCAGATGTGATCGATGTGCTCTTTTGATTAAGCTTATACCAAAATAAGGCCATTATGGTGTCAGTTTCAGCAGACCTATTCATTGGCAAATTTGTAGCCATTCTTGAGAGTGAAGCAGCCTCCATTGCGGGTGTTCGTGATCAAGTTGATGAGATTAAGCAGGAGCTGGTATTCATGAAATCCTTCCTAGAGGATGCTGAGCGCGGAGAGCAAGCGCACACACAAGTACAGAAAGCAAGGGTCGCAAGCTTCCGAGACTTGGCCAATGATGTTGAAAACATTATTGATGAATTCATGTATCACGTGTACGAGCAGCAAATCGGCGGTCGATTTGGAAGGTGGATCCGCAAAACCGTTCACTTTCCCAAGAACCTTTGGTATAAGCGTCAAATAGCCAACAAGTTGCAGAAAATCGTCGTGGCCATTAGAGCTATTACAGAGAGAAATCAGAGATATGCTAGTGCTGCAGCTGTAGAAGGAAAAAGTACTTCTGAGGATATTCAGAGATGGGTGCAGAACCAAGCGGAGTCTTCTCTTTATCAGAAGGAGGATGAACTTGTCGGGATTGAAGGCGATAAGAACATGTTACTGGGATGGCTGATGGATGAAGCGAAGCACCAAACGGTTGTGTCCGTGGTCGGGATGGGAGGATCAGGGAAGACAACTCTAGTTGCAAGGACCTTCAAAGATGACATTGTAAAGAGACATTTTGAATGCTATGCGTGGATTACTGTTTCCCAGTCTTATGTGATTGAAGACTTACTTAGAAGATTGATCAAAGAATTCCACAAAGCAAAGAAGGAAGAGGTCCCTGCAGACATGAATGCCATGAGTTATAACGAATTGCTGGAGATTTTGGTGAACTACTTGAAGACTAAAAGGTACGTAGTTGTATTGGATGACGTGTGGGATGTCCACCTTTGGGACAGAATAAGGTTTTCATTTCCAGATAACCAACTTGGAAGTCGAGTCATGCTTACAACTCGAAGAGAAGACATAGCATCCTCTTGTTTTGGAGTTGAAAGCCATGTTCACAAGATTCAACCGCTGGAAATGGGTGACGCGTGGGAGCTCTTCAGCATGAAAGCATTCTCAAGTTATCAGAACAAATCTTGTTCACCTGAACTTCTGCCATTAGCTCGGGAACTTGTGGAAAAGTGTAAAGGCCTACCACTCGCGATCGTAGCCTTAAGTGGTCTCATGTCATCTAAGAATTCACTTACTGATTGGAGCAAAGTCTACAATAGCTTAAATTGGCATCTAACGAACAATTCTTTGTTAGAACCTATGAAGAGCATCTTGTTGCTTAGTTTCAATGATTTGCCATACAGATTGAAGCAATGCTTTCTATATTGTTCCCTTTTCCCAGAAGATCATGTGATCATAAATACGAGGCTCATTAGATTGTTGATCGCTGAAGGATTTGTTGAACATGTGAAAGGGGTCACACCAGAAGAAGTTGCAAATAGCTATCTTATGGAACTCATTTTTCGTAACATGCTACAGGAAATGTTTGTAGTATCCCTCCCAGCATGTAAGATGCATGATCTTTTGCGGGATATTGCTATGGCTATAGCGAAAAAAGAAAAGTTTTGCGTTGTACATGATGGGAGTGAAACAGTAGAAGAAACTGGGGCACCCCGTTTGTCAATTCAAACAACTAATGAAGAAATTGGATCATGCACAGGTATATCACGGCTCCGTTCATTTCTCGTCTTTGTCACTGGCGCATCCTCATTCTTTTTCTCAAATAAATTACCTTTTGACCTTAAATTGTTGAAGGTTCTAGATTTGGAGGATGTCCCAATAAATAATCTGCCAGACGGAGTAATGTGCTTATTCAATTTAAAATATTTAAATTTGAACGAAACTCTAATTAAGGAGCTTCCAGAATCCATTGGACAGCTCCGCAACCTTCAGACCTTGAACATCACGGGTACAAAAATAGAGGCACTTCCAAGAAGCATTTCGAAGTTGCTAAACTTGCGGCATCTACTTGTGGGCGGTGTCAAAGATGGGTCCAGTAAGGTAATTGGGGTAAGAATACCACCAAGTATTTGTAAGATGAAGAAATTGCAATCTTTTGCATATATTGAATCAGAAGGAAACATTATTAGACTTATTGGAAGTATGACCCAGCTTACGACCCTTGGCATTACAAATGTGAAAGAAAGAGACGAGGAGGACCTATGTGCCTCAATTCAAGAGATGAAGGTCCTTTCCCGTTTGTTGTTATTTGTAGCAGATGGAGAGGAATTTCTTCGAGTTGACGCATTGTCTTCGCCGTCTCCCTACCTTGATAGACTTCACTTGACCGGCAAACTGGAAAAGGTACCACATTGGTTTTGTTCACTCCACTCTCTCGGATATATGGATCTGCATCGGTCTGGACTTGAAGAAGATTTACTACCTCATATTGAAGCATTACCCTCTTTACATTTTCTTAACCTTGATGATGCCTCTGTTAGGGAAGAGTTATGTTTCAGCAGAGGCTTTGTGAAGCTTCGGTGTTTGCAGTTGCAGAATCTCGCATTATTAAATAAGATAACTATACAAAAAGGGGCGATGCCGAATCTCGAGTTCTTAAGCATTGATAATTGCTTGACATTAGAAACATTGCCACAGGGTATTGAGCACCTTACTAAACTACAACGATTCAGATTTGATAATGTTTCAGAGCAATTTATGGAGTCCATAGAAGAAGGAGGTGTGGATCATCCAAGGATGCTACTCGTCGACGAGAGATGTAAGAAATATACGTAAGTATCTTTTATCCTTTCATTGACTTTCCTAAACTTAATGATTTGGAATATTGCACTTGTGTTCAAGAAATTGTTCTCGTTCACATCTCTGTTAATTACAATATTGCATTTGTCTTTTTATATATTTTGCAGAAACAAGTTCTGGGATTGAAGATTTTATCCATGAGTTTGTGGGTGGGAAGAACTTGTTCGTCTTGTTTTGACCCCAAGACTGATCTAGATTGGCTTCTTATTGGCTCTTTCTGAAAATCAAATAATACCCAAGTTGATGTTCATAAAATTGCAGATGATGTTTTTGTATGTGTTTTAATTTGCATGCAATAAAATTCGAGTTTGCATCTGTCACTTCAGCAATTGGCAGATGTATGTCGATGATTAGCTTTTAAGATTTGGACCATGGATTCTTTTATATTCGGCATGTTTGTACTTCCTTCTATGTTAATTGTGTTTGTACTTCCTTCTATGTTAATTGTGTTTGTACTTTTAGGGTTTTTTTTTTGGGGTCTGATTTTTTACTTTCAGATTGGCTAAATAAATAATACAGAATCTTAATTGCTTTCCATGAGAAGTTCTATAACACAGGAATGTCAATGTAGCGGTATCTCAAGCCAATTATGCGCTGTTATTTAAGGAAACTAAAACACATTACAATGCATGATTGATTTGAAATACCGTCACAATGACATCCATGATGTAGGTAAGTTTTTCATCGCCCTTATCAATCCTATTGAGTAACCTGTTAGAATCTTCTCCCCAAAGTTGGCTCTTCTGCGGCGGTGGGGGGCTAATAACAGTTTTAACCGAAACTCCAGGGACTCCAATTTTTCTCACACAAACACAAAACACTCTGTTTTCCCTCTGATCTCTCTGCCTCTCAGAGTCATGTATGAAGAATACGACGTCCTAGTGCTCTGAACGGGCCTCAAAGAATGCATTCTCAGTCTCAAGGTAAAGCTTATGTACATGGTTTATTTTGTTGGTCCTCAACATACAAATTTGAACTTTTATTTTTTATTTTTAATAGACTCTAGCCGTTTGCATTTTGTCAATTTGCAACAGAGATTACCTCCTTCATCAATCCCTCCATTTATTATTTCTTCTTTTCTTATTATTTGATATATACATTTTTCGTTTTTAAAGTATTTCTTAGGTTGTTAATTTAAGGCGTAAAATACTCAGTATTTGAACAACTTAATGAACCTGCAAGTTCCTTATGAAGAATGGAAGTTCATTTCAGCATTGCAAGTTGCTCATTTGGGCAAATTGGGCAAGTTGATTGGCAAATCGAGCAGGTGAACATGCTTCAGTATTTGATATCCTGAGAATGCTACACTTGTCCAAATGCTCTCAAATTTGGACACGTCATAGTAGACCTCTTGATGAACAACTTTCATGAAGAAAGAAAGTTCATTTTATAGGACTGGAAGTCTGGGCTACCAAATTTAGCCATATATTGGCCATATTGTACGAACCATAATTCCTTCATTTATTCTAGGGCGCAAATTTCCAGTTTTGGCTCAAAAACTTTCTTTTCTTATGCCACTTCGAATTTGAATAAGGTAATGATATGAAACAATTTTGCTACATGGTGTCTTCTAGAGGTCGTTGAGATTTTTGAGCGAAGAATTGTTGGTGTCTCCAAACGACGGCGTTGTTTCCGGGTCTAAGGATTGGAGTAGATAGTAGGTGGAGATGAGGAGTCTCTGGGTGAGGGTTTTGCCATGGCTAACTTGAAATGGGATTAAGCATTGAGCAAACTGTGGGTCGGAGAATATGAGAGAATGCCTCCGTAATTTCTTCAGGGAAGTGGTGCTTGGGGTGGAGCTTCTTCGTCGACATTGGAACCTTGCAAAGGAAAGCTGATTTGGGAAATTTTACCCTCTAAAATCCACAGCTAATCCAAGGGTTTTGGGAAGCTGATTTTCAGTTTTCAGAGCAAATCTCACAAAAAAGACCCAAGCTTGACCGCTTTTGACTCTCAGAAGAAGGACCATAATTGATTTTCTTCCATTTTCTTTTTCAAATCATGACCGTAGATGAAGTGGTGCTGAATCTGTATGCAGAATCGCTGAGGCCAACGGGTTTTTGGGTTGGCCTTATATAAAATCGCGCCTCATTGCCGATTGGACTTGGGCTCTTCAAGTCTGTTTGCTATAACGGATAAGCTTTGTCTTTGAAATACAAAATGCTTGGGTGTCCAGAGACTAAATTTGAGTGTCCACAGAATCACTGTGAAAAAAGAAATTGGCATTTTCCATTTGTTCGATTCTTGCTCAGTGGAAAAGGGTATTTATTTGTAGATCAGTGGTCTTAAGTTTAAACCCCGTTGACACTTTGATAGTGTGCGTGTGTGTGAGACACCCCCTTCGTCTAATAGTTTAGATTATTACAAGTATTCAAAAATTAATCAGTTGTTTCACTTCTTAATTAATATGATAAGAACATATATTTACTCCAATAATGATTGGGCTTCCTTAAAACAATTTATGTCACACATTGACTTTCGTATCTATGAGGTTGCAACTTGCAATTCATACTTTTTGAGGCGGTTTTATTTTATTTTATTTATCAAAAAGAAACTTCATTAAATAAACTTCAACACTATAATCAAAGACATCAACATGACATCTAAAGTACCAATTTCAAAAGGGCAACAAACTAACATGTTAAAAACTAAAGCAGACAAAAGCCATACTAAAACTATTAGTCCACATCACCATAATTAATCATAAGTCCAAATAAGGCGTTTGAGTGTGCTTCAAATTAAGTGAAAATGTATAAGAAACATTCCACATTATCCCCCACTTGGTTAGGGATCACATATAAAAAAAACTATCAAAGATTTCAAAATAGTCAAAGAAGTTAGAAGTATAATCCAATCCAAGTGGGTTCCAATATTTAGGAATTAGGATATTGGTTGTGCCCACAAGAGCCGTCAATCAAAACTCAAAATACACCGAAACAAATTTTGAATAATTCATGCAACCCAAATATATATACAAGATTCATTCACCTCCTAACACTTGTGCGGAATGGTGATAGTATTATTTTGCTATCCCCGGCCGATCCCCGCATGCCATGCGGGATAACTTTTCCATTTGGCATATAATGATTGGCTGGAAATAGCAAAAAAATGATATCCTCATTTCACATAAGTTTTTTTGTACTTTGAGGCTGTGAAAGTGCCTCCCTTCATTAAGACTTGGTTTCTGTCAATTGTCAACAATTCTTGCATCTTCCAAAATCTCCCCATTGGATGACATTAATTGTTGTAACCTTTGTGAAATACTTCTCAATGCTTTCACTTTCTTGCATCTCCAACTTCTCAGATTCTCTCCTCAAATTTTGGAGTTGAACTTTCTTCACACTTTGTTTGATAGGTCGTCTGAATTTTCTCCCATGCTTCCTTTGGATTTGCAACTTTGGAAATTCTCTCATACCCTAGCATCTCAATTGTTTGATAGATGTGGAAAAGTGCCTTGCTATCCTTCTTTCAGTTTTCCCTCAATACATTTCTTTGAGCTTTGAGTGAGTGTATGTTCATTTTCAGGCTCCTCATAATTGTCTTCAACCATATTCCACAACTCCATGGCTTTTAAAAGCACCTTCACATTTTTGCTCCAATTAATAATCGTAATTGCCACTGTTGAATCGAGGAATAAGTGAAGCCAAATTGTGCCCGTTGCTTAAGTTTGCATTTGCCATATTGAAAGTATTTCAACTAAGCTCTGATGTCAATTTGTAAGAAGAAGAGAAACAAACAATACAAATACACACTAATTTCTTGGGAGAATAGGCTCTTTGAATTTAATTCAACTCAACAAATAACATTAATAAAGACCTATTTAAAGACTTCTCTTATCATAACCGTTTAATTCACTCTCACATCTTAATACTCTCTCATAATTAAAGACTCTTCATCAGGCCACTAATACATGAAACTAACTCTTTATTCCATTCACTAATACATGAACGTATTAACTCAGAGAATAAGAAAAGACTCAACATAATAGCATATTGAAACTTCTTGAATGCAATAATGATGCATATTTGGTTTAGGGATTGTTTTAGTTCTCGAACAAGGTTGGGTATCAAAATTGGAGAAGATGATATTGGTGATATTATGAAGGGATCCAACCCTAGTTACTAGGGTTTTGACTAGCAAGACAGTGAACTGGGAAGGTTTTGTAGGAGTCTTTCATGCCTATGGAATGGTTCGGACGGGGTATCGATAAAGGAGATAGGGGTACACGGCATATGGGGCATTTTTGTCCTTTATGGTGTTGTTTTCATTTTTGTTGAAAGTATGTTGTTTACCCTTTTTGTTTTCATGTATGAAAAATGTGTTTTTGATTGACTAATATGTTTAGTTGTAACTTGTAAGTAGACAAATCACATCACCTCCAAAGCAAGCCCCCAGCTAAAGCATGGCAAATAACCCACACAAATAACGAGTTGTTCTTTTGCTCACTCTCAAAGTTTTCTAGGTTAGAGGTTAGACTCAGCTACCTTAAAACATCATTTGTTCTCAACTTCTCGTCCACAATTCACAGCATGAGTAAGATTGTAAAAACAATGATCTCAAATAGAATTTAATTTATTTTGAAATGACTAGCTAGCTTGTCTCTTGTAGCTAATATATTAAATAGAAAATTGCAGAGAAACCAACCCCAAAACCCCAAGAAAACTAACCAGAGCACTACTATTCCAAACTAAAACTCCCAGTTAATCTGAAATACCCCCAAAACAAATATTTATTCCCATTAATAGTATTGTTTTTTCCTAGACAACTTATATTATAAACCAGAAATTCTGCTTCTGATATCACTATAGCCTGCAAAATCTTATCTTCAGCAGGGACTTTCCCATACAAGCTTAATCAAAGTAGTATACCAACTCTTTCTCCTTTTTTTTTGTGGGTGATTTCTGAACAACATCCATCTCAGGCTCCTCTCTCCAATCAAACACTTGTTTGTAAACCCCACAGATGAAAAGCAGATTTTGCTAAAATCTGCTCCAAAACTGCAGCTACAAAAACTGCAGCAATATAGTAAGTGGTCGGCGGATTCGACACACATTTGACAAGACACATTGTATGCTTCCTTCAAATCCCCAATTAGTCATTCTGTTCTTGGTGGACACTCTCTGTTACTGATAGCAACTCATGTTCTCAAGCTACTGTACTTTTTGGTGTCGATTAAAGTTTATAGTAAATTTGGACAAGGGCCTAATTGCTTTTTAACTTGTCTTTAGCCTTCAAAATTAATTATGTTCTTCCTTTGTAAAATTCTTGACATGCGTCCACATGCTAAAAAACAAGTGCTCGTGGCATGGTTGACATGGACCCAGACAGAGGTGGCACACACCTTCTTTTGTCTCGGGCCCACTTCTTTGTCCATTTGTCATATAACCAACAACAAAAGTGGTATTTGAGGAGCATGATGGGTCCCAAAGACACGGCCAATTTTATGTAGTGAGTAAGAGTATGCAATGAGAAAGAAAATGGCAAAAGGAGAAGGATACTGATTGATTCCTTCCCTGTACGGAGATATTCCTCATTCCTACGAATCACAATTTGACATATATACAAAAATAATTATCAAAAATTTTAAAAGAAAAATTTACGCACACATGTCACACTGCTATTGATAAGAATGTAGAAGCTCATACTTACATAATAAGGAGAGAAGTATTTTCCAAAGCGGAATACTTGCACTGTTTATAATTTGTTTTTATTATAGTCCTATCATTGTCTCTTTTTTTATTTTTGTGAAATCAATTTAAGCTTGATTAGCCCCATCTTTTTGTCAGAAAATTGTTTGGTTTTCCCTTTAATCTATCTTGCTTTATTTTGACCTTGTTATATAAAAAAAAAACTTTAATCAGTAGCTTGCAAGCTCACTTTTAGTCGATGCCCATATAAATAAAGGATCACACGTCTGCCTTAACGAAACCCTAAAAAAGAATTTGGGGTTTTGTGTCATCATCTGGAAACATACACATGGAAAGAGAAAGGGAAAGGACATGAGTGGAGAAAACCAGGCTAGAAAGTAGAACAAAACCCCATTTATTTGCCTCAAAGTCCCTCTCATGTGATATAATACAAGCCAGGGAATAAAATCTAGTGCTAGTTTGTGGATGTTTTTCTAAAGTATTCGAGAAAAGGGTCACAGAGATATTCTTGCATAAATTAGTAGTTGAACAGTTGTAACTTGGAGTTTTATAAAACACAAATATTCAAATGCTCCAATGATTAGTTGATCGAAGAGGGGGATTGCTTATTCATCTTCATCATTATGTTTTAATAATTTCTTTGAATCAGAAAATAAAGTCCAATAAAGGGCAGTCCATGTCCATGTATTGTTGCTTTCATCAGATGCTCCACTGAAAATACGAAAGAGCACATGTTCATTGGAAACTATTTAAATTTTATGAAAACATCAAATTCAATTACTCTACGAGCGATTCATGCTTTGCTTTTCTGGCATCATGATCTGATTGTTATGAAGGAAAAGAAAAACCAAAAAGTTATCTCGTTGACTCAAATTTCTTAACGTTACTAAATCGATGATATAATTTGACCTTAAAGGCTCATGAGAAACTGGTGAACAATAAGTAAATTATAATTAAACCCTAGCAACTGGATTGTCGATTCAATGTTCAATATACGACTTTGTTTAAGAGCATCAGCAATGTTGAACTGTTTTGGCATTTATTGAATTGAACTGCAATTTTACTTACAATGGTACAGTTCAATAGTTTCAGTTTATTGGCATGTGGGTCCCATAGTTAGCCTATTGCAATTCAATAGAGGGTTCATCACATAGCACCATCTATTGCAATGAACTAAATCACACACCATTGCAAGTGAGATTTTACTATTTTAAGTTCAATTATATGCAATAAAATTGCATTGATCCTGACCATTTCAGATGCTCTAAATTAAATAAATTAACATGGTTGGATTCAATGTTCTTTACGTGCCAATCTCATTTTCACATGCATCATCATGAGAAAATAGTAACAATTGGGTGGTCTGACTTTTTATTCTTAATCTTTTAGTCAGAAATTGAAGGCTGTTTTTGTTATAATTAAAATGAAAACATTTTCTTATAAGAATAAAAATATCCCACTGTGTTATAAACGGCTAAATGTAGACACACGTACTCAGCATAATAATTAGTGGACAAGACAAGACAGCTCTTCACTATATAAACCTAGAGTCCTTTACACCATCTTCAATCACCCAATAAACCCTTTGGTTCTAGTTCAAATCCTTTTGCCAAATAAAAAGCCCCATATGGCCTATCCAAGAGTTGGTGCCACCACCATAACCACCGGTGTCACCACCGTGGACTGCCAGAAACAAGTGAGGTCGTGGCGGCTTCTTCGCTCTCTCATCGAACTTCTAATCCCAACTTGCAATTGCACGTTCATAGAAGATCATGATCAAGATCAACTACAAGCCAAACAACAAAAAAGCCACGCCAACAACTACTACTATCCCCACCATCCCCAACCCAGCTTTGCTTGTTCCAACAACATCGTAACTGGCACCATATTCGGGTACCGAAGGGGCAAAGTTAGCTTCTGTATCCAAACAAACTCCAAGTCCAACCCAATTCTACTTCTTGAATTAGCTTTGCCTACAACGGTTCTAGCTAAAGAAATGCAAGGCGGGTTTCTTAGAATAGCACTTGAGTCTACTAGCCCAGGAAATGGTGCTAGTACTAATTCTAATTCTCTTTTGGCCACACCTGTATGGACCATGTATTGTAATAGTAGAAAAGTTGGGTACGCAATCAAGCGCAGGCCTTCAGAGCATGACTTGGAAGCACTGAGGATGATGGGTTCAGTTGTTGTTGGTGCTGGAATTATTAGTGGGAATTATAATAAGGAGGATGATGAGATTATGTACCTCAGAGCCAACTTTGAGAGAGTTTGTGGTTCAGCTAATTCTGAGTCCTTCCATTTGATTGACCCAGATCAGAGTATTGGCCAGGAGCTTAGTATTTTCCTTTATCGTTCAAGGTGACCACAATTAAATGATTATGGTTTTAATTTGGTTTGTAATTAGCACAGCAACCCATAACTTATATAGGACCCTCTTTCTTTCTTTTTTTAGCTGTGCTTTTGTGTAGCAGGGCTTTTGTTTTTGGGGGTACCAATTGTAAGGGTTCTCTCTAGTTTACATGTATCTAATTGGAGAATAAGTGCTTTTGGGGTACATGTGTTAATCACTTTTATCCATGCCTCATAAAGAGTAGAGATTTGTAAGAAGTTGGAAGTGAATGCGTAGCTACAAGCTTTTTAATTTGTCTTCTCAATCTTAACCTTATTTTTTTGTTGTGAGTGTTTGAATGATGTGGTAGATGTTTAATAAATTAATTGTGAACTAGTAGGAGAGGCTTAAATGAGATGAAAAGAAGAAGAAGAAGAATTTATAACAGAGAAATATGACGCAAAACCTAGAGAAGTGGAAGGGGTAGCAAAAGAGGAGTCTTCTTCTGGAGGAGCTGGGCTATGCGTTCTTCCAACACAATCTAAACGCCATCTTTTTTCTTCGAAATATTAAATCAATATATAATAAATATAATATAACCTTAAAATAAAAAATTGGGCCTCCTGAATAGTGGGCCGAGGGCGGTCTCATTGCCAGCCCCTGTTCAGGGCCGGATCTAACAGCCATCAAGGTTGACATATATTCAAGAGCAATCAACCATTTGTGTTTCTAATTTTTATTTTTAAATCTGGAATACGAGACCAGATAGTGACTGAGCCACCATGGGGTCAATGGGGTTAAACGACCCCATGGAAGCCATTGAAATAGGTTTGAAGGTCCTTGTTTGCTGGTGGTGCGACCTCATGGAGTTGCCCAGGTCGCACCACCAACTGCTCAACGGAAGTTTAGGGAAGAAGAAGAAGGAGCTGTGCATTGCATCTTGTCTCTTTTTTTTCTTTTTTCAAAACAGCTCGTTTTGGCCCAGGCAAATTTTTTTTAAATGACCTAGCCAAAACGACGTCGTTTTGGGCCAGGACTAAAAAAACGAAAAAGCTAAAGCATCACCCAAAATCCACCCGCCCGATAGTCACCCCCTCCAAACCCCAATTTTCTTATTCTTTCCTCAACCCTAACCCGAATTTCCCGCCAAACCCTCATCCCCATCTCCTCTAGCACACCAACCTTGCCAATCTCCACATTATGATTTAGTTAGGGAGCAAGTATACCAGAGGTTCAAATTCAATTTACCACACTTAGGATGAATTAAACAAAAATCATTAAATACTTAAGATCACATCTAGAATATGAATGAATAAATGCACAAACTGATAAAACCAACACAAGCAAAGCAATTAGATGTTCTGATCAACACAACACCTAACAGCTTAGGCACTAAAAAAATTTCTGAACTTTTACACTCTAGCTTCATGAGGTCACAATTTTGGATCCGTTATTGAGACCAGTTCTTGATTTTAATTTAATACATATGTTTATATCCTTGGGTTTAATTAATTTAAAATGATAAATATCAGTGTATATAAAAAAATATATATGATAAATATAATTGTATGCAAAATGATAAATGTCATGTCACATGCGCATGCCCATTTGTTCGTCGATAAAGGAATATCAAACCAATGCCACTTGAACTAGTCTTTGTTGCAACTTGCCACATGCCAAAAAAAAAAAAAACACATTAATTTGTCACTTTCTTTTGCAATGTGTCAACTATAACCCAACTCAATCTACTTTTTCATCCAAAGGATCATGTGCGAAACACATGCAATCTTTTAGACGGAAAAATTGATGAAGTTAATCGCAAGTAACACATTGCAACAAATTTTTAATTAAATAACAATTGATTCAAATTTTTTTTTTTTCTGATCGTAATTATTCCTTTATCTGACGATGGACCACCAAAGCATATTTATTCGGATAAAAACCAGATTGCTTTCATGGTGCTACTTTGTAGCCCTTGCCACACAGAAAGAGAGAGAGAGAGAGAGAGAGAGAAAGAAGTGACATTTTGGTTTTTAATAAGTTGGTGTGTGTGTGTGGGGCTAAATATATTTCAAAATGGGTATGCAGTTGCATGACTAGCTGTTGCTGATTCCTTATGTCGTTTCATACAAAACTGGACACCAGGGCGCGGGTTTCATCATATTGTACTGCTGTCTGCTCAAGAGGAAAGTGGAGACTGGATATATAAGCAATTGTCCATCCACACTTATATTTTTGGACGTAAATGTATCCACTTTGTTTCAACCATCCATCCACCATGCTACACTTTCAATCTCTGATGATGCTTTCTTTTCTTTCTTTTATATAATAATTTATTTGATAAGACTTTTTAAAATAACTTAACAACAATTAAAGTCTTTGTCGGCATAGCATAATTAATTAATGATGGAGGTTGTATGTACAAGAATGATTAGTATGTTGACCTGACCTCCAACCAAACCAAACATTCAACCATCGGTTGATCGGCTTTTAATAACATTACATTAGTTTAGCCCATTATGGGTTTCCCAAATCAGCTCTATCTACCTAATATATGTACCATGTTGGGTTTCATGGTGAACTCGAATTTCCTTTTTGAAAAGGGATGAAAATTTTACCAACCCTATTCTTGTAACTTCTTTTTGAAGATAAGCAAGCGATGGAGTTGAAGATTAGGAGCCCCCATTTGGAGGTTACCTATATCGGGGTGTATATTGATAATCTCGTTCTCTTTATCTCTCTTATTTCTCGTATCACGTGAAGAGAAAAATAGAGATATGTGGAAATTTATGGTATTCCGCATTTCTAGGTTTAGGGTTTTGTATTTCTTATTTTAATGAGTTTTTTTAATTTTTAGAATGATTGAGTTATTAGTTTTCAATAGTCAAAATAAGAGATCACCCAAGTGCACTGATTATTTCATCACATCTTCCTTGGATTGTTATTTCTCTATTACAACAAATTTAACTTCATTTTGGAGGATATAGATAGTTTTGGTTTTGTTGACTTCTCTCAGGTACTTAGCAAATTTTACCATTTGGGCGGGTATGTATTTCTATATTGACTTGCATATTGTAAAAACCTTGCTTATCATACAAGGAAGGGAAACAAAGGTGGAACAGTTTGAGGTATTTAGAAAGAAGGATGTTATGCATGATCATGGATGTATGGAGAACTTTTAGTTGTTGATGCATGTGTATCCCATAATCCATCAATAACTATTAATCACCCAACTTGCACAACTTTCCTTAGCATAATTTATCTAGAAAACGTGAACAAACTTATCCATGGACAAAGCGTTGTTTATTCGTAAGACAATATGAACTTATTACTCACAAATTCATACTAACATAGTATGTATGTCTATCATAGTCAGTAAAATACAGAATGAGTATAATTCGTATAAAGCATGTACGTGTATATTATTCAGCAAATCTCTTAAAAATATAAGTTGAAAATTTCAACAATTATATAACAATTAATTTTTTTATTTAAATTTTGTATTCTTTTTCCATAGTACATGAAAATACTGATAAAATGCGAATAAAATATGTATTATGGCAAAATATTGAAAAAAAACTTATTCTTAAAAATACATATGTACGTATATAATATGTGAAAAATAAGTTTTTTTTTTAACACATAACTTTTCATATAATTAAGAAGTGTACAAAAACATAAGTATATATATACACACACGTGTATAATACGCAATCAATTTCCTAAGCATTTAAAAAATTAGGCTAAAGTCACTTTTTGTTACATTGGGAGGAAAGAAACCCCTTGGAGTTTCGAACTTGGGTGTCAAACAGGAGGAAGGGGGGAGGCCACCACTGTGGTACCTGCTTTCGAGGGCTAAAAGTCACTTTTCATCCTTGTAGTTTACCTCTTTTTCTCATCCTTGTAGTTTCAATTTGATAAATTGTGCCCCTATAGTTTCATAACTATAGCAATTCAAGAACAAGTCACGAATTCCGTGTTCACGACATCAGTGGTATTTCCATCCATTTTTTATTAAAAAAATTAGAAATTTAAAGTTTATTTATTTTTAATCACAAACAAGAAACATGCAATTGATTTATCATTGAATGAAATTCCCAAGTGACCAAAGTAGCAAATAAAAATAAGAGCATTCCCAATCTAGCTTTAAATTCATCAATCAACAAAACCTAAAGTCAAAATCTCGCTCAAGCATATCATCTTAGGGGTCGTTTGGTTCATGGGAAAGGAGGCATGGGAATGGGAATTTAATTGCTTTCCCATGTTTGGTAAGTCCGGGAATGGGAAACGGATTCCTGGCACATGGGAAAGTAGGGGGGAAAGTGATGCCCCCCTCTTAACTTGGGTTTTGTTTTCCCTCCTCATGGGAAAGTTTGGGAAAATGTGCCAACATTCAATGCACAATTTTCATGACTATTTTGTCCCTATGAACAATTTATAATTACAACGTTTCATTAAATGCATTCTTTTTTTATTTGATTTAATATGGGTATAATTGGAAAATTATACAAATTTTGTTTTCCATTCCTACTCAAAACAAACATGGGAAAGGAAACAAAGTGAAATCTCCCGATTACTTTCCCAACATTACCAAACGTGGGAAAGGAATCTTTCATTCCCATTCCTTGGGAAATGACATGGGAATTGATTTCCCCTCAAATCCATTCCGTGAACCAAACGGGGCCTTAGAGTTTTCCTTGAATTGACGGAAATACTCCTGATATCGTGGAAGAAATTCGTGACTTCTCCTTGAATTGTTACAATTATGAAACTACAAAGGTATAATTGACCAAATTGAAACTACAGAGTGATGACGAAAAGTGAAAAAAATGTATATTACAAGGACTAAAAGTGCCTTTTGGCAATTAAATTATCAATAGTATTTGTTTTACACGTGGCGCGAAAGCAATGGCTATTGGAAGGAAATCACATGTACCTTCCAACACCTAATCAATAGATTCGGTTTGAGTGATACCGTTTAAGCCCTAAATCATTTCCCTCCATTTGAATCATACCCGTTTCCGCCGCCGCCGCCACCAGTCAACAGCACAGGTCGTCAGCGCCATCACCAACCTTCTCTCCGAGCCCTCATCCACCCGCGAGGTTAATGTTGATGGGTGTGATTGATATATACAACGCTTCCTCACTCCGATTGACCAATATCAGCACCAGTCGCAGACCCAGTTGTGGAACTGAAGGGAACAAGAGGAGGGTGGTGGCTATGGCTTCCACAACTCCTGTGCAGAAACAAGTCAATGAGGCTCAACAGCGTTTGACCGGTGACTCGTTCATTCGACCCCATTTGAGGAATTTATCTCCTTATCAGTCCATTTTGCCATTTGAGGTATTTCAATCTAAACGCATCTTTTTCCCTCTTTGAATCGATTTGAAGTCTTTTTTTTTGGAGTTTTGCTGAACGTTTCTGAGAAAAATGGTGAATGAGGTCTGAGCTAGACTTGATAATGCTTCGTTTGGAGTTTAAGCTCTTGCTATTTACTTTTGGGTGAAAATTTCTATTTTGTGTTTTAATTGTATATAATTTAAAAGGATGCAATGGCTGAACTACTCGCTTATAAGTTTCTTTTTGTTTATCTCGATTCAGTTGTCTGTATAATGCATCTTATTTATAATTCAAGTTTGGCTTAAATGAGCCAGAAATTCAAGTTTGGTTGAGAAGTAATTTTCTGTGAACTAATATTTGATTTTAGCATATGCAATGCATAATTAATATTAGTCAGAAATTTTTGAAAAATTTGAGCTGGAGCAGCCTGTTCTTAATAAACCTGGATTGAGCGCCAAAGAATCTCATGCTTGTATAATATATTTTCTTTTCTGTTTCAATGTACCAGATCTTGATTAATCTTAATTGTTATTTAAACAAGTAAAAGTTAGGTCTTTGTCCCGGTGGGGATGTATTTCTCTTCTACTGTTGATGGTATTTTCAAAAATTAGTATTTATGCAGTCTGCTAAAGAAATGGTTAGTCTGGACTTTCTTTTTGTTTCTTCTGATTCCGGTGAATATTTATACATAATTGGTTCCATTATGATGGTTGTTTAGGTTGAATTAGACATCTCTCAATAACTATTTCAATTGGTAAATTTCTGGCCAACTAGTGACTAAGTTTCTTTGGCTACAGGTTTTGTCGGCCCAACTTGGGAGGAAGCCTGAGGACATTATCAAATTAGATGCAAATGAAAACCCTTATGGTCCTCCTCCGGAGGTTAGTCATATGTGCCACTGTACTTGGTTTTTAAGCACAATAATTTTTTATACTACAAATGATGTGGTGGAGTTATTTGTTTATCGGTTTCCAGCCTGTGTTAAGTGGCATCATGCCAAAATTTTTAGACCCCTTTATGTCCTTACTGCAATTTCAGATTGTTTGTAGGTTTTTGAAGCTTTGGGTGCACTGAAATTCCCATATATCTATCCCGACCCTGAAAGCCGTCGGTTACGTGCTGCCCTTGCAAAGGATTCAGGGCTTGAATCTGATTATATTCTTGTTGGGTGTGGTGCGGATGAGCTCATTGATTTGATTATGAGGTTAGAAATGAAACATTATGTTTGTATAAGATTCCAAACCATGATATCCTTTGTTTTTTTAGTCTATCAGCCCCTGATTTGTCCTTGATTAAAATATTGCTGAAGATGTGTGCTTGATCCTGGTGACAAGATTGTTGACTGCCCTCCAACATTCACAATGTATGAATTTGATGCTGCAGTAAATGGGGCTTCTGTCATTAAAGGTAAAGATGGCTTTCTGCTTAATTTTTTGTTGGTAATTTTATCTTAGAATATTTTAACTTTTTATCCATGAATACAAAAGAAACTTTTGGTACCGCAGCTCTTGTACTTTGATGTACAATATGTGTGTATAATCTGTAAGTGTTCAATGGAACCCTGCAGTGCCAAGGAAGTCGGATTTTAGCTTGGATGTAGACGTCATTTCAGATGTTGTTGTACAGGAAAAACCTAAATGCATATTCCTAACTTCTCCCAACAATCCAGATGGGAGGTAACTGAAACTTGTTTCTTTCCGTGGATAGTTTTATTATTCTTATATCCCAAGATTGAAATGAGGGCTCTTGTGTGTTTTATATTATACAGTCCATTAATGAAACTCTCTAGGCTACACACTGAAAAAAATTATTAATCAAATGGATAATCTATGGTATTAAGATTTGGAATTTGATTCTGAAGACTTTTTTTGTCCTTTTATATTAAGAGAAACTATATGGTTTCAAAAATATGAATTTTACACTAATTTTTCATGTTCTACCTATTCTATGGCAGTATAATCAGTGACGAGATTCTCTTGAAAGTCCTTGAGCTTCCTGTACTGGTGGTGCTGGATGAAGCATATATTGAGTTTTCAGGACTTGAATCACGGATGCAGTGGGTGAAAAAGCATGAGAATCTAATTGTACTTCGGACCTTTAGCAAACGAGCTGGTATTCTTGATCTTGAATTTCTTGTTATAATTCTGGTTGGGTACTATTAACAGTAAATTTCTAGCAATAAGATTTTTGTGATATGTTTAGGTACCATTTAGCCTGTCAATAAATTTCTACTGACAATATTTTGGTATCAAGCCTGTTGATAAGTTTCTAGTGACAATATTCTATGAACAACATTTTCTTTTTTTTCTTTTGTGAAATCATTTTCTTCTGAGAACTTGTATGTTGGTCGATATAATTTTGTTTCGGTACTGTTGACCCTGTTAATAAAAGAATTTATTATCACAATGGCATGGTTTTGGCATTACAAACTATAGTTCTCCTTTGGTACTGTTGGACCTGCTAATCAATTTCCAGTAACAGGATTTGCAATCCAAACTTTCATGTGTTGTGTAAATTTTTAGTTTGTTAGTTTCAACCTTTTTGTAAATGGTTAGATTTTTGTGGAATGTAAAAATGGTGCAGGCTTAGCTGGACTCCGCGTGGGATATGGAGCATTTCCATTGACCATCATTGAATATCTTTGGAGAGCAAAGCAACCATATAACGTGTCTGTTACTGCTGAAGTTTCTGCTTGCGCAGCATTGCAGAATCCCACCTATCTTGAGGTTATGAATCTTTGGGTTTTTCCCGTTCCTGTTAATCTTAATAATTGAACTATTTCAAGACTAGGTCCGAGAAGGTATCATTTGTGCTTGTCACTATATTTAATATGGGTTTCAACATGTAACAGACTGTGAAAGACGCTTTGCTACGAGAAAGGGAGAGGCTTTACAACCTTCTAAAGGAGCTGCCATTTCTCAACCCATATCCAAGCTATTCCAATTTTATTCTTTGTGAGGTTACATCGGGAGTGGATGCTAAGAAGCTGAAGGTAGTTTTTTACTTCTTATAGCATGTCATCATCATCTTAGAAAACTTTTGGTTCTGCACCCAATGTATTGCAATCCACCAATTCATATTGTTAGGATTTCAGTAGTAGGGGACTGAAATGAAAGCTTCAGTATTATAGAATTCTTGGAATATCCGCAGTTTTAGTAGTTCCCCTAAGTTGGAGTGTATTCCTTGTTGGACTAGTTATGAAAGCCAAAAGTCATATATTTCAATAAATAACAAGTTGTATGAAATATAATAAAGTTATGAAGCTTTCTCTAGGGATTATATGATGCAATTCTTAGCTACACTTCACAGGGCTTGTCAAGTACTATTTAACAGGGTTTGCTAAGAATAGAGAATGTAAATTCTCAAAAAAGAATAGAGAACCTAAGAACACATTCGAACCGAATGCTAGAAACTATGTCAAGCTTTATAAATTGTAAATTAGAAAGACAGCCCTGAACATTTTGGTGTTACTGAAGTCAGTTTGAGGTTGTATCATGTGCTATATATCGGGTTTGATTCATGGGTGGCCCAGAAAAATGGTTCTTAACCTGCTATTCACAACTAAACCTTGTCGAACGTTTGAATCATGTACTCCTCTGTATTTCGTTTGAACATTCTATGGTTTCAATTTTGATACAGGAGGACCTAGCAAAAATGGGTGTGATGATTCGTCACTACAACAACAAAGAGTTGAGGGGTTATGTTCGCATATCTGTCGGGAAGCCTGAACACACGGATACGTTGATTAATTGCCTCAGACGCTTGTCTTAACGCAGTACCTTTGTTAGTCATCACTATGTGTAGATTGAATACATTAATAAGCCTTGGTACTTTTTATCAGATTGAATTATATATGTGACAAATTCCATATGATAGAGATATTATATGCGTGTCTTAATTACCAGGAGGCAAAATATTCTACAGAATTCACTCTTTCCTGATATGCCTCCTTCAAACAGTTGTCTGGTCCTTTCTTCGTTTCACTGCAGTGAGTGCAGGATAGGAGTATGGAACTCATTTGTTTCTGAAAGGCCAAAGATTCCAGGGTACATTGCATTGCATATAAAGTAAAAAAATGTAACTAGAATATCTGCAAAAAGATAAAACAAAATAAGAACTAGAAACTCATTTATGATCATTGTAATCTTAATCATGTTTTGGATTTGTTAACCACTAGAATGATTCTCCAAGATGCAAATATTAAATCTTAATCATACAATCCATAATGTAACTTTTTTCATTTTCATTACCTCGGAGAGAATCGAACTCTTGACTTTTTCTAATTCTAACATATTATCCCACATTCCCTCGCCACTTGAGCTAATCCCGATGACTTGAGAAAATAGTAACTTTCACATCATATTAAAGGGAAATAAAAAGAACTAACTATTATGTTAGAAAAAGTGTCGTTAAAAAAAGTAGAAACGAAGTAACATTTCACAAATAATACCAAACTATTGGGTTATCAAAGTAAAATGCGGTCGATGTTTCAAAGAGAAAAAAAAATTGTTGCCAATGACTCAAATTGTATTGCCCAAAAAAGTATGGTATATTAGTTAGTACAAGCCAGAATGAAGAATTACAGAAACAACAAAATCACAATATCCATTTTCTGGTGTAAAACACATGGAATATAATTTTTATATATATAAAATTATATATTATTTATAATGGCAGTTAGTTGCCTATTGGCTACTTGAGAACCGACCTCAGCAGAATGAAATTAAGAAAATGATCTGTTGTCAGCTCTCAGCTTATTGGCTCAGTGTCTGACGCCAAATACTTTAAATGTCCCACCTCTGCTCTGAATGAGATGGGATGAAAACCACTCCCCTAAATGAAAATGATGGGCAACATGATCATTATTGATCACCTACTTAAAATTAATTAAGTATGGCTAATCATGTATTCTTAAAGGAAACACAATTATATAACTTTAACACTTGGGTGCTGGATAAATTTTGTTTGTTTATCGTTCTCAAATGTTTAAACTATTTAAATAAGGATGAAAAAGTAATTAAGACATAACTTTTAATGCCGTTTTTATTTGAATGGAGGAAATTATGAATCGGAGAAATTTTCAGTAAGGGAGAGAAGAATTGGAATCGGAGTATGGATTGTAGTGTGAAGCCTACATGCTTTTTGATTCCTTATGTGTCGATAAGAAAGTCATGATTTGGGGAAAATTATCAATAAAAGAGAGAAGAAATTAGAATTAGATTACAGATTGTGACATAAAACCTATGCTTTTTGATTTTGTATGTGTTGATAAATGCAGATGAAATCAACAATTTTAATTATTTCGTTCTTCATTCTATTTATTTTTTATGTGTTTCTCTTGTACTTCATTATTAATTTACCAAAAAAATAAGGGGGGGATTTTATTTATTTTAAAAACCAATCGATCCAGCTTTGAACTTTGAAGTATATGTCTGGGTTGAGTGGGCTATGACTTGGTTGACAGATATCGCAACAGGACAAATCCTAAAACTGGCGATGACTTTGTGGGAGAGTTAGCAACTCAGCCAACTTTATAACCAACCTAACCGTCATCGGAAGTCTGGTAGTTGAAGCTACAGAGGGAAAAGTCCTAGAGAGAGAAACTGATCCCAAAACCTCAGGAGAGGCAAACAAGCTCCAAAAAACCACCCAAAATTCACACACAATTGATTTGTTTATGTCCTGTCTCTCTCTCCCTCTACCTTCTCTTCAAAGATCCAATCTTCAAACAGACCCGCAAATAAAAATGCCGACTTTCTCATCTTCTTCTTCTCACTTGTCCTCAGTCATACAATTAATGTCACTCTCTCATTCCGAACTGCCACTGCTTAATTTTGTAACATGGGCTGGTTCAAAATCCCCACCATTTTTACTTCATATAATCACACCCACCTTCCTTACTACAACCCAGCTCGCCAAAATTTGGTAAACAAATCCGAAACCCAGAAAGATGGCGCCCCCAACAAGGTCTTTCGATTTTTGCGCAGGCTTATGTCTGGAGGTTTGTCGAAGTGTTCTGCTTGTTCTGTTTTTATGCATGAATGGATTTTCTCTTCTTGGAGCTATTTCTGATGTGGGATTTTGGCGTTTCTGTGGAATGTGCAGGAAAAATTGATGGAGGGTCAAGAACTGAGGCAGAGGAGAAGCTTTACGCTTGGTTATACGCCTTGGCGCAGTCCGACAAGGATTTGGTTTTCGAGTATGTTCGATCCACAGAAAGGGGTTAGTGTCCTTAGTTACTCACCTCAATTCTCTGTTCTGTTTTTAACCAAAGTTATTAGGGAATGAGAACTTTGAGATTTGTTTTTCTGATAGATGCAAGTGTGTTTGTAAAAGAGACTGACTGAATGTATTACATGGTTGTCTCCATTGTTATACGGATGGTGATCCGAAAAATGTATGGGGAAGTTAGTAGAATTTGAAATGCTTTATGAAATTCCAAGATATAGGGAAATTTCTCAGTTGAATTTGATAATTATAAGGCTAGGTTGGTACATTTTGCAGTATTTTCATGTAAGCCCGAATTATAAGGCTAAAAGAAGTTGTAGCTCCTCGCAATCGTATAATAGCTCTGGAGTTTCGCTTCACTGCAGGATTAAGCTTTGCTGAAGCTGAAAGGAG
This sequence comes from Prunus kanzakura, assembly GCA_020521455.1. Lineage (NCBI taxonomy): Eukaryota > Viridiplantae > Streptophyta > Magnoliopsida > Rosales > Rosaceae > Prunus > Prunus kanzakura. The sequence goes on from BPUM01000830.1 coordinate 483,261, forward strand.
ATTGAAGGAAAACGGACCGAATGTTCCTATTGATTATTCTTTTCCAAGCTGGTGGCATATTTTGTGGAATGCTTTCTTCCATCCTTTCAATATCATATTGATTGTCTTGTCTGTAATCTCATACTTTACTAGCGACAGCCCGAATGGATGTATCATGCTTGTTTTGGTTTTCATAAGTGTCTCCCTCCGATTCTATCAGGTATTTCTTGCTTAGTTTGTTCAATCAAATAGGTTCCATATCTTTCAATCAAATGAGATTGATTTTCCAAGTTCCTTTCAGGAATATGGCAGTTCAAAAGCGGCCATGAAGCTTTCAGAATTTGTAAGGTGCCCGGTCAAAGTTCAAAGATGTGCAGGTAGAGTTTACCAGACGGAGCTAGTGGTACAGATTGACCAAAGAGATGTTGTTCCTGGTGACATTGTCATTTTTGAACCTGGAGACCTTTTTCCTGGTGATGTGAGATTGTTATCTTCGAAACACCTTGTCGTAAGGTACAGTGCCTATAAGGCTTTCTGTCTTATAAATTAGTATTTTTGAGTTCTTTTATGTCATTCTTCCTTTTTTAGATTAAGTGATCACTCCATGCTTCTTGAACAGCCAGTCATCATTAACAGGTGAGTCTTGGACAACTGAAAAAACTGCTGATATCAGAGAAGATCAAAGCACTCCATTGCTTGATCTGAAGAATATTTGCTTCATGGTATGTACAATAAGGCCTTAAATTGTTCAAATTATGCTGGAACATTTCAATACCGTACACGTAACATCAGAGGTTGCACCTTATAAATTGAAAAAGTTTGGGATTAAGACTTCATTAATGGGATTTCTTTCACAAATTTCATGATTAAGTAGGAATTTCCTGCTTAATATATTTTGGTAATATTGCATGTTACTGAACAATTATATAATTTCCTGCTGTTTTGTAAAAAATTCAGGGGACGAATGTGGTATCAGGTGGCGGAGCTGGTCTAGTGGTTTCCACTGGATCTAAGACATACATGAGCACCATGTTTTCAAACATAGGGAAGAAGAAACCACCAAATGATTTTGAGGATGGTGTCCGCCGCATATCTTACGTGCTGGTTGCTGTTATGCTAGTTGTAGTCACCGTCATAGTTGTAATTGACTACACTACATCTCATAATCTGACTGAGAGCATCCTTTTTGGAATCTCGGTAGCAAGTGCACTAACTCCTCAAATGCTTCCCCTCATTGTTAACACAAGTCTTGCAAAAGGAGCACTTGCTATGGCCAGAGACAGATGCATAATCAAAAGCTTATCTGCAATCCGAGACATGGGATCTATGTGAGTATATACATAACTATATATATGGAAGTGTGTGTGGATGGATAAATCTTACCACAAACTGATAGCTGCCTGAAATGATGATGATTCGGTGGCTTTTGGAATGGATAGAATCGTCTTAAAGTGGAAATGTGCATATAAGGCTAGGCCTTTATGTACTACATTGTATGCATTTTGTCATGCTCCAGTGCAAGCTTCATCTGATTATACTAGTCCTGTGTTGAATTCTTTTTTCTTTTTTTTTTCCTGAAGAGGGCGGAGGAATTCACCGGTACTTGACTATATGATGTTAAACTGAAAGGGACCCATTGTGGCTCTCAATCCAATTCTCTTTTATGCTGAAATGGAGATATAGTTTAAAACTTGACAAATTGTAATGTAGAGCAATGCCTGATCTGAATTTCAGAAAACTATTTGAAATGTTGCATTGTGCTATCCTGAAATTCTCTTGCATAATAGAATTGTAGCAGCCAACTTGCCTTCCATTTGCAGAAAACATGAAAGAAAACTAGGTAGAATATGTACTCTTGCATATGGCTTTATCATTTTCTGAAATTTATTGTCATAGAAGTTTCTGAACTTGAACTTCCATATTAATTTGTTATGTTCTCTTTTTTACAGGGATATCTTATGCATTGACAAGACTGGTACACTCACCATGAACCGTGCAATAATGGTTAATCATCTTGACAGCCGGGGGTTATCAAAAGAAAAGGTTTTACAGTTTGCTTTCCTTAACTCCTATTTCAAGACCGATCAGAAGTATCCCCTCGACGATGCAATTCTGGCACATGTATATACCAATGGATACAGGTTCCAGCCATCCAAGTGGCAGAAAATAGATGAGATTCCTTTTGATTTCATAAGAAGAAGAGTGTCTATTATCATGGAAAGAGAAGCAGAAGACAAAAGCCGTCATGTTTTTGACAGAGTCATGGTGACAAAAGGAGCTCTGGAAGAAGTAATGAAAGTTTGTTCTTCTATAGAGGATGTTGACAGCGGCACGAATATAACGTTCACTTCTGAACACTACCAAAGGATTCTAAATATGGTTGAAGAAATAAGCAATGAGGGACTAAGAGTTCTAGGAGTAGCAATAAAGAGCCTTGATACGGTGTGTCTGGATTTCTTACTCCACTTCTGCATTTAATGAATTCAAGTGCAATTGCTTATTTCTTTCAAAATTTTGCATGTTTCCTAGTAGTCCATCTAATACACAATTTCTTGCTAAAATATTAAACAAGCCGCTGTGTATTAATTATTCTTATATAAAGTCCTTGACCTTGGTATTTGCTGAACTCGAACAGAGATGTGAGAACGGCACACCAAAAAGAAAAAGATTTCTGCTACCGTATAATGTTACTAACATGAAATTTTTTGTGACAATGCAGGAAACAAGTTATCAGCGCAAAGACGATGATGAAACTTTTGAATCAGACATGGTTTTCCTAGGCCTCATAACGTTTTTTGACCCACCCAAGGACTCAGCAAAGCAAGCTCTGTGGCGGCTGGCCGAGAAGGGAGTGAAAGCAAAAGTACTAACAGGTGACTCTCTCTCCCTAGCTATAAGAGTTTGCAAGGAAGTTGGTATCAGAACAACCCATGTAGTTACAGGGCCAGAGCTTGAGCTACTCAACCAGGAGTCATTTCATGAGACCGTTAAAAGAGCAACAGTACTAGCTCGACTCACCCCAACGCAGAAACTTCGAGTTGTGCAGTCGTTGCAGACGGTTGGTAATCACATCGTTGGCTTCTTGGGGGATGGAGTAAATGACTCGCTTGCCCTGGATGCAGCCAATGTTGGTATATCAGTTGATTCAGCAGCATCAGTTGCAAAAGACTTTGCTGACATTATCTTACTGGAGAAAGACCTTAATGTCCTCATCGCCGGAGTTGAGCATGGTCGGCTCACATTTGGGAACACAATGAAGTACATAAAAATGTCAGTTATAGCCAACCTAGGAAGCGTTCTCTCAATTCTCATAGCAACCGTGTGCCTCAAGTATGAACCGTTGACTCCTCGACAGCTTCTTACACAGAACTTCTTGTATAGTGTGGGCCAGATTGCAATCCCATGGGACAAAATGGAAGAAGATGCTGTAAAAGTCCCACAAAAATGGTCCCAGAAAGGCTTACCCATGTTCATTTTGTGGAATGGCCCTGTGTGTACAATCTTTGATGTAAGCGCACTTCTGTTCCTTTGGTTCTATTATAAGGCACGTGGTGTGGTTGACAGTATGTTCTTCCATTCTGCTTGGTTCATTGAAGGGCTTCTCATGCAGACTCTAATTATCCATCTGATCCGGACCGAGAAAATTCCCTTCATTCAGGACCTTGCCTCATGGCCTGTGCTTTGTTCTACGGTTCTAATTTCTGCCATTGGAATTGCAATTCCATTCACACCAATTGGGGACGTGATGGGATTTGTTGAGCTTCCATTATCCTACTTTGGATTTTTGTTGGTGCTTTTTCTAGGATATCTTTTCGTTGGCCAGGTGGTCAAGAGACTCTACATTATGGTTTATAAAAGATGGCTTTAGTTAACTAGAAAGTGATTTTAGCTGAGAATCATGTTTTGCACAGTAGTGTGAGAGATTAGGAAGAAAATTTTCTCATATATCATTGACACAGAGTGTAATACATATAGCCTCAAATTTGTTACAGAATCATTGACATTTTCTGTCCTTCCACAATTTTATTGGATCTGCAATTTTGCAAAACAATATGAAACAATATGAATGTGATGGTTGAGCAGAAAATAAGAAAATCTGCATTTAGATATTTCTCTTCAAGTGGTGAGCCATGATGTATTTCAGGTATGATTTGTCACAAAGTATGAAGCAGATAGAACAACACATATGTCAAGCCCAGCAATCCTAAACCGTTAACATTCCGTTTCTTGGGTGAATTACCTGCATAGATATAAATAATTTTCTGTTAACATGGTTGATGTAATCAAAGACTAATTCAGTACGGTTTACGTGTGTGTCTGCATTGGCGATGTTATAGCAAAAAGAACAAATAAGTATAGGCAATTACCCAATTGGAGATAGTTGTTCCTAATGTTCCATTCAAAATCCCAGTGTGGTCTGTCATTTTTCAGTGTCCAGTAAGCCCATCCAAAGGAAGCAGCATTATAAACCTCTAACTGGACCCTCCCAAAGTCTTGATAATCTTTCTGAGAGCCGCTTATCACGTTCCACTCATTCACCCACTCTCCTACAAAGAAATCCAGTTTTCAACTATTATAGCTCATACTACTTGAAACCTATAGAAGATGAGTTTTCAAATAAAAAAATGATGATAACTTATAGGCTCGGATTTCATACCAGAACCAAAATATAAGGCCTTGAAGTGAAAAAAGTTTTTAGGTGAAGGGAATAGGGGATATTGCCTTACCAATAAAAACAAGTGGACCATTTGCACTGTTCAGGGCCTCCAATTGAGTTTCCCTGCTCTTGTATATGAATTGTATATTATCCACAGCGCTCATATTAACAAAGAAATTATCAAAAAGATTGTAATAATGCAAATCCACCACTAGATTACGCGAGCCTATGTTAGCATGATAAACTTCCAATGGATCTGCATTGCCAATTCTTTGGCAAACTATTACATAAGCTGTTGATGAGTGTTTCCGAACAGTTTGATAGCCTTGATTGTAATATGAAACTAAAATATCCAATGGAACTGTAGCTGCAGATGGTTCATTTAGAAGCTCAATTCCCAGCAGAGCAGGATGTCTTGCATACCTGCAAATGAAAGAAGTCATGTTGGGCATGCTTGAACTATTGAGGGGCCCTGAATTAATGCAGTGGATATATTCAAACGCTTCAAAGCTACAAAGTGTAAGGGAAACAAAAATGGAGATTACTTTCAGGCGTGTTAGCGAACATTGTTAGATATAAAATATTACGAGGAAAACCTGGAACATGTTTGCAACTTGCATAACATGTGTCTAGACATGTGAGGTTGTGTGTGAGAGAGTGAGACACAGAATGAATTGGCATCCCTGAATTGCATTATGCTTTTAAGTTGGTAATCGCTCAAAGATTCAGGATGGTAAATTAGTGGCAAATTACGAAATGCTTTGCATGCTTACCACCCGCCATTATAATTTTATCTGTTAAATAATATTCAAAGGCATATGCAAGTGTGTAACTCTCTAAGAGGTTACAGAGTGTAGCAATTCAAAAACACATCAAGAACATACCTGGAAGCTAGAAAATCTATAACGTGCAGTGTTTGTGAAATGTAATCTGGATTAGGCCAGTCTGTTGAACCATCTCTACTAGCACTATGTTCCATCCCGTTCTGGGAGCCAGGAGCCGCGTGAAGGTCAATTATGCACTTAATATTATAGGCTCTGCAGCACAGTTCTAATGTATGACATCAGAACTGAATGTGATGTTTTAAGTATTAATAGTCTGAACAGAATTAGGTGAAAGAAAGACCTACTGTGCCCATGAGAATGCATTATCTAGAGCTTCCAAAGTTCCACCAATAAATGGTGCGGGAGGATCAGGATCATAAGCAATCCACCAGCCAACAGGAATCCTCACAGTGTTTATTCCATGTTTATACAGAAAATTGAAATCTCCTATAGTGATGAAACTGTTTCTATGTCTCTACAGTTTAAAAAGGTCCCAATATCAAATAAAAAAACAGAACAAAAAAGCAATAGGAATCAGATGCTCTCATCAAACAAGTATAATGCTCGAATATTCAATTTCACACACAAGAACATATAATCATTTGGCACTGACCAATGAAGACAATATCCACAAATATAACAGAACAAGAAACTTGAGGAAGCAAAAGTAGATGACAGCCAAATTCAGATGCCAAATATGTGCAGAAAAGGAATAAATAGGTACTAAAATTGCAAGGGTCAAATCCTAAAAATGTATGAATATCTTTTCTATCATCCATATTTCAGTAAAATTTATTCTCCCATTTTGAACATTGCTCTGCCATTACTAATATAGATAGAATCAGTAAAGTAAAAGAAAAGCATATTATACACATCCTTCTAATTGTTTCCCTTTTTCTAGATTTGAAAATTATTGCCGCTTCGATTCTGATATGTATGTGCATACCATTCAAAAAAGTTAATCAAATCAAATAATATAGAGGATGTAAATCACCCATTATAATGGCAGCTAGAAAGTAACATACAGTTACCTTAAGAACCTCTTTGGCCTTATTGTGTGCATATCCATTTGCCAGCTGGTAATCTCCATGCAAATTATTAGAAACAATGGCCATTTCAAATGTGGCTGCATTATCATCCCATCCTGGCTTCCCTGGATAGTCTGCGATGAGCTGATTTTCCAATGTAGCCTGCAGGTGAGAATGCTTTATTATTGAATTCTTAGACAGTCACAGGCAATCGACAATGAGATAATGATTCTTAGGTGCCATGTCAATAGATCCCTAGCAAAATAAATATTCATAAAGTCAGCCTCATGCTAAGTGGTGACATGAATCTTTTAAGGGCATACAAGAGAACTTTTTCTACGCATTCCTTTGGTAATGACATTGTGGAAAATTTCCTCAACTGTTCATAAATTTTAAGAATAATATCAACTGTAATTGGATAATTACAGATTCACTCGTTTCACATAAATTTCATGCAAGCCAAATAATTGAAATTTTCTTGGAATAAGTCACCTTCAGAAGATTTTTTCTGCTTTGAGTCATTTCTTCAAAACAAATGGAGTAATGGAGCATAAGAATCTCAATTACCCTGATTCAAATTTCTCTTAAATTTAACTGAAAATTCTGAAAAACATCATCCTTACTTGACATATCAACTTACACAAAATGTTTAAATCAGAAAATTAACTATCCCAAAATATAAATGATTTCCCAACATAAATATTTCATGCTGAGAAATCCGAGATTCACAACTGTTTCACCAACAGCTGAAAAGTTCTATAGTCGAAGGTTTTAAACCAGCTTTTAGATGAATCGTGGTAGAATTAATAGCATGAAAACACATAATTCCTCACTCTAAATGTAATAATGTGGGTCTTCTTCATCCTTTTCACAGTAGAAAGGATCATACCTGCAAATACGTTCCACTCATTGTTTTGATGTGAACTCTGCCATTGTTATATTTTTCAATGTGAAAGGTTTCTAATGTTGAAGGTGATTCTGCAGTTGCGGAAAAAGAGCAACCTTCGCCATCACATGTTAGAAACTGGCCTTGCAAGGTGCGGAATTGAAATTCTGATTCAGAAACTCTCCATAACTGCAAGAGAACAGAAAACACATAGCATAAGCATGAGTAACATGAACCAAAATAAAGAAGACCTCAATTTTCTAGAGTCCAATAAGCATATATTTATAGTATATATAGTTAACTCCCCTTCCTTATAATACATAAACCAGAAAGAAGAGAGAGAGAGAGAGAGAGAGAGAGAGAGAGAGAATCTATTTTGAACTATAACTATGTAATAAACGGATTTTTATTTTCATTACCAACTCAAAAATCTCATACTACTAACGCTGAAAAGTCTTATATCGATAAAGAGCTAAATGTAAGGTGTTCGATATGACATAGGTTTTACCTTATGCTAATCATGTAGCAAACTCTACCAAGTTAGGATAAGGGTTGCTAGCTCTTTCATGAGATCAGTGGCCCCACCTAACAACCGCTTCAGATTTCTGAAAAGGGGATTGAGAGGAAAGATAGTTTTTGAATGAATGTTTTCAGTTCTTTCAAATCATTATGGTTCTAGTCTCTCTCTCCTATTTCTGGGAAAAAACTGAGCATAAGGGTTTAGGAAGTGAGCATAAGGGCTTAACGGATGCTTTTAATCGGACAAGACTCAAGATCTATTTATAAGTTATCAATCAACAGAAAACTACTGGCATGAACAATTTGATCAGGCATCTTACCGTAAAGGTTTCCCATGAAGATGCAACATCTCTACTAACCGAGACGTTCATCCCTCCCCCATTCTCTGCAGAGACATACTTCTCCAAGGTCACGGACTTCAGTTGTACCTGTGTTCCATCCTGCATTTCAATATCCATAAATGGGTCAGCTGAAACAATAACGAAAACCCAGAAGACAATAAATAAAAGAATTCTGAAAATAAAACAAGAAAATATAGAAAGAAAACTCACCAGCATGTCTCCATTGGGAATGCCATCAAAAAGTGAAGGCTTAATCCAACCTTCCACAACCAACCACCCACCCAAGTTCACTCCTCTCACTTTGGAGCCCCCATGCAATCCCTCCACTTGGATCAACAATTACAACATATAACATTTAGAAAGCAAAAGAGAATGAATTCTGCTTCATATTGATATGTTACAAGATTGAGCATGTTCAAGAAAGAACCAAATAATTCAAGAAATTGAAGCATTGGAGTTCACCTACCTGAGTATACTCCGGAGAAGATGAGCCAAGAGCAGAGTAGAAATGTGCATACCCATTTGGTAAGAACAAGTTCCATGAAGAATGCTGGCTTCAAAAGCCCGATAAAGTACAAATATAGAAATCCATCTGCAACAAAAGATAAACCCAAATAAAGTAAGAGAGCTTATTTTAACCCCCAAAACCCCACCTGGGAGAATCTTAGTAGTTCCTTCCTTATCACCCAATTTATATACCAAATTCAACTTTGTAGACAAGCACAAAGATCACTAGCACTGCTCTTCACATTAAATTAATTTAATATAGGCTTAATTGCTACAATGCAAATGGTAAAATCTCACTTTACCCACCGTTTGGTTCATGAAAAATGAGGCTTGGGAATGGAAAATCATATGCTTTCCCATGTTTGGTAAGTCCATGCATGGGAAATCATTGCCTTGCACATGGGAAAGTAGTGGGGAAAGTGAAGCCCTCCTCCCCCCTTGGGTTTTGTTTTCCTCCTCAAGGGAAAATTTGGGAAAATGACCCAACATTAAATACACATTTTTTATGACCATATTGTCCTCATTAACAATTTAGAATTACAATATAGCATTAAATGCATTTTTTATATATTTGATTTCATATGGGTATAATTGGAAATTAAACAAACTTTATTTTACATTCCTATACAAACCAAACATGTGAAAGGAAATAGAGTGGTTTTTCTTGATTACTTTTCCGGGATTACCAAACATGGGAAAGGAATCTCCATTTCCCATCCTTTGGGAAATGATATGGGAAGTAATTTCCTCTCAAATCCATTCCGTGAACCAAACAGGAAGTGACCCACTTTGACCCTTAACCAAGGTTTGATATTCCACATTGTCCCCTATCGTCAATTCCATCCAAAAGTCCGTTAAGTTTGATGACGTAGCAAGGTTGTTTTAGTAATTTTGTGCACCTAAGTCATTTACTCCAATTTGAGTGGGTGATGTGGCAAAGCGGAGCCCACCTCCAGCATGGATAAAAAATTAAAATACAAACATTAAATTGAAAAAAAAAAATCCTTTCTCCTCGAGTCGCACCAAATCCACCCCACCCACCTTCTTCTCAAGCGCACCAGAAACTCATCACTCCCCCCCCCCCACCACACACGCAGAACCCAGAAACCCATATCCCCTCCTTCTCCCTTCTTTTCATCCGTAACCCACCCCTTCCCTGCACAGAAACCAGAAACCCATCTCCCCCTACCATATCCCTACACAGAACCTCATCGCCCCCCAACCCAACTGATTTCTTAGACCTCCTCCTTCCCCCAATTTCTTCTCTACTCCCCATTTCCCCACCACAACCCACCAAGACCCATCGCCCCTTCACTCTGGTTTTTTCTACCCCACTCCCACAAAATCCCAGCTCCCATACCCGTTCCCCTCCTCTCCAACCCATGCCCCTCTTGCCCCCTTTCCCCATCGCAATCTACCCTGAAAAGAGAGCGAGAGAGAGAATTTCAATAATTTTTTTGAAGTTTTACATTTTATGTTTGTATTTTAATTTTTTAAAGTAAACAATGTTTATTATTTTTTTAATCCATGCTGGAGGTGGGTCCACTTTGCCACATCACTCACTCAAATTGCTGAGTAAAAGACCTAGGTGCACAAAATTACTAAAACACCCCTGCCACATCATTAAACTTAATAGATTTTTGGATGGAGTTGACGAAATAGGGCAATGTGGAACATCAAACCTTGGTTAAAGGGGCAAAGTGGCTCACTTTGATTTTAAGAGGGTAAAGTGAGATTTGACTAATGTTTCAGGGGTCATTGTAGTAATTAAGCCTTTAATATATTATTAAACCTTGTTCATAGTCCAGACAAAATGATAATGAGGAAGAAAAGAATAATGTTAAGGGAGGGTGGAAAAGAATAATGATAAAAGGGTGCCAAAAGAGTTCACATGTAGTTGTACCATGTGAAAGGGGGACTTTGCGTGAAGATTTTGTTGGGGGATATGGATATGGCCCATGTGGGGTTAAAAGTGAAAATTTTAAAATCCCACAATTGTCTTTGGTTAATAAAAATGCTCCTTTATTAAATATGGATAAATTTTAAAATGCTATTAGTACAAAAAGCAGTGTCAAAACCGCTTGGTAAATTGTAATATAAAACTGTTGTAACTATGAATAATTACTCAAATAGATATGATGTTAAAAGTGTTATGCGCTACTTATGTGGTGGTAGGAGAGGTGGTGAAAGAGATGGAGGTGAAGATGGTGGTGAAAGAGGTGGTGGTGGAGGTGGTGGTTGTGGTAGTGGTGATGGTGGGGATGGCGGTTGTGGAGGTAGAGGTGGTGGAGGTTGAGGAGGAGGTGGTGGTGGGGATGACGGTTGTGGATGTGGAGGTGGTGGTGGAGGTGGAGGTGGAGGTGGTGGTAGGGATGGCGGTTGTTAAGGTGGAAGTGGTGGAAGTGGTGGAGGTGGTGGAGATGGAGGAGGAGGAGGTGATGGTTGTGGTGGTGGTGGCAATGGTGGTAGAGGTGGTGGAGGTGGTGAAGGTGGTAGTGGTGGTGATAAAGGTGGTAGTGGTGGTGATAAAGATGGAGGTGGTGGTTGTGGTAGTGGTAATGGTGGGGATGGCAGTTGTGAAGGAGGAGGAGGAGGTGGTGGTGGTGGTGGTGATGGTGGAGGTGGTAGAGTTGGATGTGGAGGTGGAGATTGAGGTGGTGTTATTTTTAAAAATAAATGATGGTATTTTGGAAATTTAAAAAATTAATTAAAGACTTATCTCTACTTCTTTTGAAAGCAGCTTTGAAAAACAACCCCGAGCCTACTTTTAATAGTTGTTGTCAAAAGACCATTGCTTTTAAAATAATCAAGATATTTTATTTTTACTATACACCTTAAATTGCTTAACTTTAAAGTGAAGCATGTAAAGTTAAGCAGATTTTTGGCCGAAAAAAGCAATTCCAAACGGGGCCTAAACCAGCTCGAATATCACAACGATGCGTTCTTCTTTTTTCTAGCTTCATAATTGATATTGAAGCATGATTTTGCCGGATTTTGAATTATTTTCTTTTTGTAAATTTTGTTCACAAGATTACAACTCCCATTTTGTCCTAAATCATGGGGGGAGTGCCGCCGGCTGGAGAGAAAGGGGAGGAGGTTATTTTTGGGTGGAACAGGTAAAAGGCCTTGAGCTTGAGCCATCCTTTAAAAACTTGTAGGAGAGAAATGTGGGTTTAAATCATACCACATGGTAGTGGCCACTGGCCTCAATGTTTTGGGCCTCAAGATCGTTTAAAAAGCTGCCTGATATCTATTATTTGGAGGAATAAGAAAAAAATTTAAATTTTTTTGTGTCTTAGTCTATAAAAACAATACAAATTTTCTTCATCTTCACTCGAATCGCCACTTGTTATTTGAATCTGTTTTTGTTTTTGTTGTTGCGGGAAATACACCATCCTAGGTATTTCAACTACTCCTATGGTTATAAACATATCATCTTCTGTCTCATCAAATTTGTAAAACTAAGAAGGCCAATTCGGATCATGAGGAGGAGAATTCAAATTAAGAAGGCCAATTCGGAACCTTCCTTTTGCCTTTATAAGTATGGATTTCTCCTTCAATAATCCACTTTTACTTTTATATGAATATTTCCCCCTTTACACGTCGCAACCCCATAGAAGGAGAAAACAATCAATCATAAATTGAAACCCTATGTCGACAGACAGAAACGAGGAAAAACATATAGAATATTAATTTTGAAGAACAGTTGCAAGCTAAACCAATGCTATGCCTATGCACGTCATGTTTATGTTTCCGTTTTTGAATACCGAGAGCTTTAGTTGAGGAACACCCTTGTAAGATCCACCATACATTATATTTCAATGATATAAATCATCTAGTTTTAGATATTCCCATAAAGATAAGTAAATTCTAACTCCTGTTAAAAAATATGGAATAAAATAAAACAGTATAAAATGCTAATAATATCGATCATCAACAGTTGGGTTTTTGGATGATCTTGTGTAATATATATCAGAACGCAATTGGTTCTTGTAAAGCAGATGCTGACAAGTCCTGAATCTGAACAAGCATGAGGTTTTGGGGGAAATTGACCAGATGCTTGTATGCTTGTCCAACCGAGTCCGACAAATCCCATTTGGCCATATATCAAATCTAAGCCTTAGATATGCATGTAAAGACGAAACTGATGAGATATTACATATCCATGCAGATATCGCCTCTGCCCTACCAATTGCTTAACATATATATCCATTGACATGTCCACACTTGAGCATATGTCATGTATGTACGAACAGAAAACCTAAATCCTTGTCAAGAAATCGCTTCTATATATATCTTTCTTCTGCAAAAAGCATTGGTATTAATTTTTTTTATAGAAAACCAAGACCAAACATTAGGGCCTGTTCGGTAATGTTTTCGAAGAATGTTTTCTTAGAATATTTTTAGAGAATGAAAACAAGAAAATGAATTTGCATTTTTAGAAAATGAGAATGTGTCTGGTAGATTAATTAGAAAACATCTTCATAAAACAAAAACAAAGAAAACGTGTCTAGTAGTACAATTTGAAATAATAATATGTGAGTTATTTTTATGAAAATGTTTCCCATGAGAATGAAAACAACTTTTTTATGTTTTCTACAAGTACACATGAACTTGTTTTCATTTTATAAAAACATTTTCAGTGTTTTCTGTTTTTGAGCCACCGAAAGTGTTTTTGCCTCATTTTTGTTCTTTGAAAATGAAAACAACCCCTTAAATTACATGTTCACCTTTCTTTATGCAAGAAATGCCTTCTATGTCTTTCCTTCTCACTTTGATCGGTAAAACAAAGGATCTGTGGAAAGAGTGGTACTCTCTGAGTTCTCAAGTCTGAAAATAAAGGGATTCCACAATTCAATGCCCCTTTTTCGGGGAGTTTATTTAATTTGGTTTCTGGCAAGTTGTACAAAATTAAAAAACATGAACAAAGGTTGTTCATGACGTAGCCATAGTGTTATAACTGTAGCAACCTGGATGATGATCCCACCACACAACAAACTGAGATCATGATCATTTTTTCTTTTCAGTTTTCTGTTTGATATAATGTAAATATACATCTAAGAGCGATGTTTTGTCTTTTTGATATGGAATTATATAATGTGGATGCGTTGAATGTATTAGTTTGCTGTTTCCGACAAGAGACTGTTGGCTCTACCTCTCACGCGACACCCCCCACCAGCCCAAATTATACACAACAGATATCATCGTCCACAGCGTCATGTACTACTCGCTTATAACTAAATATACTTATAGGTACGTGCATATTGACGCTACACACACGTGTGGGAATGTGTTGAGGGTAAATGTCTCACATAAGAAAAATGAAGTCTTGCATTAGTATTTAATTATTTGATAACCTCTCCACCCATCACCTATTGACAAGGAATAAAAGATAGAGATTTTCTATTTAAACCTCACACTTCTTTTTGTTCACCCCAATACTTAAATCATTAAGTTGTAAGTTTTATTATTGTGTAAAAAGACAAAAAAGGTCATCCAACTTAATACTTAACCCTATTATTAACACACCCCACATACCCCACCACTCTTCATATTAAGTTTTAGAAAATACAAACTCCTCACCACTCTTGATATCCTTGAGATCCGATGCATTGAAGCACCGTGTGTTGCTAGACGATTAGGCTCCACAACTGTAGAAGATTCTTTCCAAGGCTTGAAGAGAAAGATTAGTCATGACAAAATCTCATGTATACTATAAATACTTTTGCTTCAAACTGATGCATAGCACAAGAAGAAAATCTCATGTATTCTTGCTTCAAACTTTCACCCCAAACAAAATCTCATGTATACTACAAATATTGTTTAATGATTTAAATATTGGGGTGAACAAAGAAAATTGTGGGGTTTAAATAGAAAAATCTCTTTTATTTCTTATTTTTTCAGCTTGTGGTGTATTTAAGGGTAGTTTGGAAAGATAGTGGGGTTTTCTTACAAATTGTGGAAATTTAAATTAAAAGTTGGGGTGAACTAAGAGAAGTGTGAGGTTTAAATAGAAAATCTCTAAAAGATATTAGAATTTGTTGGGTTTATAGTGACTTACTGTAGTGCCCCCTGAAACTTCGGTGAGATCTCATTTTATTCTCTCAAAGTTAAAGTGGCTCACTTAACCCCCTTGACCGTGATTTCATGTTCCACTTTACCACAACAACCCCCCTCCCCCCAAACCGTTATCTCCATTAATAACTCTGTTAGTTTTGATGACGTGGCTTGTGGGATGATGTGTCATGTGAATGACTCACTTTTTTTTATATTTAAATTGAATTAAATATAAAATAATGTAATTACTTGTTTAATTAAATATATATATATATATAATGAAAAAATTGATAAATAAAAATATTGCTTCTCTATGCTTTAAAAATAAAATAAAATATTAAAAAGAAGAAAAAAATAAAAACCTACCTAAATCCAACTCTCATCAAAGACCCATATCCCCAAAGAATGGCCTCATTCTGTCTCCTTTCTCCTCTCTCTACAATAAACTACCATACCATCATCCATAACCACCCAAACCCACCACCAACCATACCCACCCACACTCCTTACCAGCCATACCCACCCAATCCCCAAAGATTTTGACCATGAATTTGGCATCCATTACAATTGGCGTCATTCCCCTATATAGGAATTAGGGGATTGGGGTGGGGGGAGTGTGGATGGCTTGGGTGATGGTTTGGTGGCTGGGTTGGTGGGTTGTTGCTGGGGTGTGGGGGTGCACTGGTGTTAGTGGTGTTGTAAGGAAGATGGTGGTTGTTGGACGAAGGGTGAGGTTGCACTGTTTCCTTAATGTTTTTATTTTATTTATTTTTTTGTTCTGTTGTTTTGTTTTTTAATCTTTTATTCTTTTGTTTTTCATTTGTTTTGTTAATTTACTATAATCTTAATCTGGGTATAGTTTTTTTTTATAAATATTTTATTTTATTTTAAAAGTATAGAGAAGAAAGATTTTTATTTATTAATTTATATATTTTTTAATTAAACAAGTAATTACATTATTTTATATTTAATTCAATTTAAACAAAAAAAGTGGGCCATTTACATTACACATCATCACTTATGGTAAAAAGACTAAAATAGCACTGCTACATCATCAAAATTGACAGAGTTATTAATGGAGATAACGAGGGGGGGGGGGGGGGGGGGTAAAATGGAACACGAAATCACGGTCATGGGGGTCAAGTGGACCACTTTAACTTTCGGAGGGTAAAGTGAGATTTGACTAAAGTTTCAGTGGGCACTATAGTAAATAAGCCTTTTTTTATAAAAAAAAATCAAAGAAATTTTTTTCATTCAACTAGGAACCAAAGGAAACATACAATCAGAAATATTGGATCCTACCACAGTGCTATACACTATGGCTCAGCATTGTGGCCTCATTAAAACCAGCCATAAAAAAAAATTCCCAAACAGAAAAATCCATTTAAGAATAAAGATTTTAGGAAGAAAGAAAAACTTCAAATATTCATTTTGTACTAATAATTAATTTCTTGCACTGACAATACTTACAGTTTTGCATTATGTAGTTTGAGTTTGTCACTTACATTTTAAATTTTAGCAATTTTAGTTATGTTAATTTGAGTCCAAAACGCTTAACTAAGTTAATTTAATTTCATCAAGACATAGGACTTAGGTTAGTCTTCCCTGAAGTCGTATATAAAACAAGATCAAGATCCGTGATATATAGGTCACAAACAGAGTCACAATAAGGCCAATAAAGCCTACCAAACTTGTATAAAATAAGCTTCTTCTAATTAATCATGCACTTGCCTACCACATCAGAATTATAGGAGTGGCTATTGTTCCAACAATTGTGGGGCGCGCGGCAGTTGGCATCTTGTGCAGCCTCCTTAATGGAAGTCTCCTAACTAGCATTAGTCGTGACTCTATATACATGGCCATGGTCAATTTGTTATTCGTGCTCATTGTACTATTAGGCACTAATAATAGTATCGTTAGCCACCTCATCATTTAAATGATCTTCAAGTGTTTATTTTGTCAAAATTAAATGATCTTCATGTGTTTATTTTGTCCAAATCCGGCTTTACTTGTGTTTGACACTAACTCGACTCGTATACGATTCATTTTATGTTGAATTTATGCCAAATAAACCTTGTAATAAATTGTCAACCCAAAACAAAATTTCTTTTGAGTGAGGCTTGAAGGAGGTATATAATGTAAAATAATAAAATAAATAAATTCAAAGAAAAATAAAACTGGTGCAGTTATAATTAATGGGACACAAAAACGCGTCTCAAAAGATTATTACCAAACCTAAAAAAATCTAGGAGGACCTATAAACTTGTAATGGACAACTTCAATTAGAGGATCCAGATCCTTCAAGTAAAACCACCCCTTAATTTAATTACATAAACGTGTCTTCATGTTTGTCCTCTAACATGATTACCAATCCTCCACGATATTCCAGCTAATAGGAAACAATTGGAGCTTATTGAGTTGAAATTAATTTCCCAAATCATTTAAGATTCTACTTGACTTTTTCTCTGCCTCTCCCACAACTTCCCCTCTCGTCTATCCTAGGCACAACCGAACAAAATAAATTTGGAGGGAAACAAGTTTCCAGGCAATTATTTAGAACACAAAATTCCCCTACCCCAAAAACTGCAGGGCTAAAGTCCAAACAAAACAACCAGGTAGCTAGAGGCCATTAAAATGGCAAAGTTCAAAGTTCAAACACATGCATTGTGGCACAACCTGGCGACAGGCACATACATGATCTTATATTCAACACCATTATCTCACAAATTTAAACAAGAGATTCAACAACCCAAAATTTATCTGAATTAAATATAAAGTACTATTACTGAAAGCTCTTTGGTGGGATTTGATCAGATTTATATTGGTTGAAATCAAGTTGATTTAAGATTACGGAATTGGGTGTGAAAGATTCAATTCAATCCGCCCAAATCAATCTATCTAATCCAATTTTAATTGATTTTGATGATTTGATGGATTGGATTGGATCCCTAATTTCCAAAACCGATATGATTGAATCGAATTTGCTTGTGAGGATCCAATCTAGTTAGTTTCATGTTTATTTTGCCCATTAGGTAATTTTCGTTAAGAAATTTATAAACATTTTAAGTAATTTGATGGAAATATGTTTAATATATTATAAAATCAAAAGAATTTTTCTCAAACATTTCATTTATATTTTACATTTACGTCTATTAAAATGTTTGATTATATTAAACTTGACGATAAATGTTTCATATATTTCATTATTATCTTTTTTCATTAAGAAAACTGATTATCCAATCTATATTGGATCGGATGCGGATTGATTGAAATTGTATTAGTTTTGAACCGATGTACCCTACTATGGGGTATAGCTCAGTTGATTGATCAGCTCTTCCATCTCCACTCATATGGGCAGAGGTTCAAAACCCCCTACACACCCAATGAATATTTGTGTGCAAACTCCCCTCCCCAATTGCTTCTACTAAAAAATAAAAAAATAAAAAAACAGAATAAGGAATTTAATTAAGCTGGCGTAGCATATTTCCTGCTACAGAAGTTTTGATTAGACTCTGGTTTGGGAGAATAACTTGAACACTAAAAAAACTGTATTTGGTGTAGGCAAACATGCTACAAGACGCTTTCCTTAGAAAAGTCCAGATTTTATTAGATATATAAGAGGAAGGGAAACAGAAGTATATTATAATATAGAGTGTAGCTAGGCTTTACTGAAGACGTAAATGAAAACGTATTTCATCAATAATTGACTTTATGCATTTGAAGCAAAGCTACGTGTGATTCTTTCTCTGATGATTGTAACGACTTGCGGGTCACAACAACAACGCATCAATTTTGGTGATTGCAAAGAATATATAGAAATATAGAAGTAAGCAAGCTTGGTATGGACAGAATTTTCTACAGAACTATATATCACTTCAGATTTCCAAAGAATCCATTCAACTGGAAAGCTATGGAACTGTTCCAAAATTTCATTACGCAATGATTAAGTGGAATTGAGGGTATTATACAGTAAAATTGAGAATAGAAATGAGTCAAACCACATATCTCGATATAGACTAGAGGGAATTCGTTTGATGATGGTATGTTCACTTACTTAAAGTGGAGGGAAAATCATATTAATTGGGAAAGTGATGTAAAACAGATGGCAGAAGCAATTGAGGAAGAGTTGGAGCATCGCTTGTGCAAAGGAAAAATTGGAAAGTTGTAGGTTTGGGACCCCGAGCTCGGAATCGGGCGTTTGATGTCGTTTAGCAGCCCAAAACAGCATTTTATCATTTTAACTTGTTTCTTGAATTTTTATTATTTTCCCTTTTAATTCCTTGTTTAATTCCTAAGGTTTAAACAAACTTTAATTCGTGGTTTGTGGATGTTATTTTCGGACTTTGAATAAACTTGAGATTCTCTCATTCTTCCTTGTGGATTCCAGAGTAGTTCTTGTTTCTTGGCTAAGTTTTAGCCTATTAATTGTTATGCTGCATTAGTTGGCATTAGAGCAATTATGGTCGGCCCGGTGATCAACCAAGATGTGAGTGATAGGACCCGTGGCACCACGGAGCATGTTACTTATGTCAAGTTTGAAGCTCTTTCTATGCAAGTGGAAGAGGTTCGTCGTTTCTTGGTGGGTTTGGGAAATCAATTATGTCAACCTGCTATTGAACCTAATCGAAGTGCTTGCAATCGGCATCTTGTAATTGAGAGTGATGAGGAGTTCGAGGAGGTTTTCCGTGTTCTTGGACGCAAACAGCCCCAGAATCCGCCTAATCAGAATAATCGTAACTAACACATGGACGACTTTCAAATTAAGGCTGATATTTCGTATTTCAATGGCCATCTACATATTGTAGATTTTCTTGATTTGTTGGTAGAGGTGGAGCGTGCCTTCGAGATCATGGAGGTTTGTGTGATGTGATTGATATGAATGCGAGCCATGTGTTGTTAAGGCATCCCTGACAATTTGATACGGATGCTACGCACAAAGGACGACATCATATTTTTTATCTATCACTTGACATAATATTTATAATATATCACTTGACATAATATTCTCCAAAATAGTTATGGAAAGTTGAACACAAATTGTGATGGAAAGTTAAATACAAATCATAAGATAATGCATGAATACTACCTTATGGTGTTTGCAAATGTTGTAAAATTATACAACATTCAATCAGTCAATGGAAAAGGGTGTTGTAAATAATTGGGTGTGTTTTGGTCTTTGTCATGGATGATCGCAGAACATGTCTCCCTTTCTCATTGTTTGGTCACTCCCATGGATTCTCTCCCCTGACAAAGAAACTTTTGTACACTGACTGACCCCATCCTGCTTTTGTGCTTCTCCCAGTATGCCACGTACTCTACCTGCAGAGTCAGTCCTACGTCAAACAGTCATTATGACCAAATGAAAATGCACACCACTTTCGAAGCAAAAGAATCACAAAACAAAAGCTCACATGTGTGTGTGTACAAACTTAAACAATTTACACCTTTATTTATTTAACACACTAAGCGCATCAGCCTTGCCAAAACTGGCATATATAAATTAAGATACATGATCAAACTAGCCAAGAAAAAAATAGAGAGTGAAATATTGATCGAACACATATACAGAGTTTTCTCCAACGCCCACAAGTTGGCTAGATTAATATTTCATCTCTCTCTCTCTCTGCCACTTGCAAAGCAAATCAGTCACTTAGTCTTCGTGTTTGTTGGAAGATTATTCTCCTTATAAATTATAGTGATCCCAGATCTCCATACACGGAGCAGAAAAAAGTTTTCTTGCCTCAAATTTTGTAATTTCCAATTGGGTTTTAGTCCGTGCAGAGAGAGAGAGAATGACGTTAGAAGCTGTGGTGTTACAAGCAGACCGATATAGCTATGGTTTCAAGGATTTCCACGCCATAGGAGGAGGAGGATCTTGGAGCCATGGCTTTGGTTTTGGAGAAGATCATCAGGAAGAGAAAGTGTACACTGATCATCTTATGCTCAACAATGATGTAGGGCAACAAGGTTTCAATAACGTGAGTTTGGAAGCTTCAATGCAGCAAAGTGTCAACGACTTTGAAACCAACAGTGGGCCGGCTTTCAATCGTGTGTTCTCTTCAACGGAAGCTCCGGCAGCTTCGACAGGCCGGAGAAAGAGACGGCGCATCCAAAACATCAAGAATAAGGAAGATATGGAGACTCAGAGGATGACCCACATTGCTGTTGAACGCAACCGGAGGAGGCAAATGAACGACTACCTTGCTGCGCTCCGAGCTATGATGCCTGGTTGCTACGCCCAAAGAGTAACTTTTCCATCCATCTCTCATACATCAAAGTCTTACAACAAAACATGTCAGATTATTGTTTTTATCTTTACATACGCAACAGGTAGCTAGTTGATCATGTCAAATCATCTGAAAAAAGATAAAATTATTATTATGTTATATACATATACTAAAAATTAATGTTTTTTAGTAACTGATGTGTAGCTCATTTGGGTATATAGGGGGACCAAGCTTCAATCATAGGTGGAGCTATTAATTTCGTGAAGGAGCTTGAGCAACTTTTGCAATCTCTAGAGGGCCATAGAGGAACCGAGCAACAAGCAGATCACTTGAATTTGGCCTCAATCTTCTCAAGCTTCTTCACCTTCCCTCAGTATTCGACCTGCTTGAACAGCCATGGCCATGGCGTATACAATAGCTCAGTGCATTCAAATGAGTTAATGGCCGAGAAGCGGTCCGCCATTGCAGATGTTGAAGTGACAATGGTGGAAAGCCATGCCAATGTTAAAGTGCTTATGAAAAAGCACCCCAGACAGCTTTTGAAGATGGTGCTTGGTTTGCACTCCCTGGGCCTTATGATTCTTCACGTTAATGTCACAACTGCGGATAGTATGATCCTCTACACTTTCAGCGTCAAGGTTAGTTCAAAATTTTTAAAAACAACACAAAAACAAATTCAGTTTCAATTAACTATAAGAGGTCTCTCTTTTAAAATTTTCAGTAAAAAAAATTTATTTATTATTTTTGTTTTGATAAATAATTGAAACATAGAGTTTTGTATTTGAATTGATGAGACAGGTTGAAGATAACTCTCAGCTGACCTCGATGAATGAGATTGCGGCTGATGTGTATGAAATGGTGGGTAGGATTCAAGAGGAAGCCCAGCGTTTAGCTCAATAACCCTTCTTAAGTATTTGTCTACTTATTGGCATTATATGCTTTATGCTTTATGTAATCGGTAGATGAAAACAACTTATCTTGTGTTTTTATGTGCACTTTAATGGCCTAAAATTTAGATGAACCAAGTTGTTGCCTCTACGCATGCTTGCTTGCAGATTGGTATGTGGATATATCCACACTTGAACATTTTTATACCGGATACTGCTTGGCTATGTGAAATTAACTCATTAAAATTACAATAAGAAAAGTTTTTATATATTTGACTTATTGCGCTAACTTTCTAATGAATAGGAAGCAAAAAGACTAACAGTGCTTCAATATATTGTAGCTCATGGATATGCTTAATTGTTTTTTTTTTTAATAGTAGTACAAGCGATTGGAGGAGGGGTTACATAAATATTCATTGGGTGTCGGTTTTGAATCTCTGCCCACATGAGTAAAAGTGAAAAAACTCAATCGATTTGAGTTATACCCTACTGACAACGACAAAAGAGCTGCTTAATTGTTTTTAGCTCTAGGCTCTAGCCTTTAAGAATAATTAATGTGCAAACAAAAACAGAATGTTTAGAGTAGGGGAAGGCATTACAAAACGTTAAATCTTTGAGGGCCAGATTTTGAAAGGGAAAAACAACCCAAAAGTCATGACCAGAGAGCTTTGGGACCCAAGTGCAAAATTTGATTGCATATAGGAGAGCAAGATATAATAAATAAAAGATTCCAATTCCGGATTTGGAAGCAACTTTTTGATGACTTTAACAAGTCCATTCACTTTATCTGCATGGAATTATGTCATATATGCAACGCATCTAATCCATTATATTTTATATGTCTAGCACTTTCACATATAATCTAATATTTGTTTTCAGAAAATGGCAACTTGTCTTTTCCAGTTGATTTGATTTTGAAAGTGTTTACCTAAAATTTGATCCCCTCTATAGCTAGTTGAGCTAGTTGCATCATCAGCAGCTAACTAAATCCAGTGTTAATTGGTGGGCTACTGGGCTTGCATCTAGCAATCACATTGTTTGAAACGGCTGAGATATTTTTGTTTGGTGTTTTTCTTTCCCAGGCCTCTTTGGCAGGAATATTAGAAAAAGAAGCACAATAAACTTGACCATTAATTTGACAGTATACTATTTTGGATAGGAGGGGAGATAGTGAGCATAGTCATGCATATTGACTGTATTTAAGGGACATTCTTGTTGGGCCCACACGTATTGTACTTTCATAATCCGAACCGTTTATCTTTTAGATATCTTTCAAATATCATTTCTACACAAAACAAAACAAAAATCACTTGAATCCGAATTCATTTTGGACCACTTAATTATTGGTTTATCATTTTAGTGTTTTTTTGAAGCACAATGTTTGTCTATTTTGTTGATCACAGGATCTCGAGTGCAAGGATAACCACTCTTAACCACTCGAGCTAGAAGCCCCTTATAAATGTTAAACTACACATTAATTTAGATCATGCATTCAAATAAGAATCTATATAACTAACGGTCTAAAGTGAAAGTCTAATAGCATAACAAATTGGATTATCTAGTAAGAAGTCATTTTCCTACCATTATGTACTTACAAGACCATATCTCCATGAACAGTTGACAGATCAATGGATGCATGGATATTGGCAATATTCGGATTCAGTAATTAATCCTGCGAAGAAAATAAAGGAATCACCCTAAACAACATGCATGCATAATGGTTCATTTGAATGTTCTAAATTAAAAAAAAAAAGAGAAAAAAAAAAAGAGGGGGAGGGTAGGATAGATTCTTTGTTCAGCTGTCATCATGAGAAATGTGTTGGGTCCTGACTGTCAACACACTTTCAATTTTCGAAATTATTGATGGCTATACTAATTCAATCGGCTCTGACAAAGATATTCTTTCAATTTACAAATTATTGTTTTCTCGAATTATTGATGGCTATACTAAATTCTGGCTTTGGTGCAGTGCAGATATGATATGAGATATCTTTGATACATGTGTTCATGAACATGTAGAAAGCTTTTTAGGCATTCCAAGGCTGCTTCTTCATGCAACCCTGCCTGCCTTGTAAGTTGTACTTGACCTCGCGTATGATATGTATGTATAATTTACAAATGGCTTTACGCTTTAAAAAGCTTTCTCTTTCCAACTTTATATAGCTCTCTCTCTCTCTCTCTCCTATATATGTATACCTGCTCTCAACTGAACTTCTGGTGAAAACCGAATCTCCTTGGTGTTGGCTTTTTCAGGTCATGCCCTTTTTATCTTTGGGAATAACTTTGGCCGGAAGAAACAAAAGAAAACGGATCAAAAACCGTATAGGAAATTTTATAATGCAAATTTAGTGTGCCCTATCATGTTTATGCTCGCACTAAAATAAAAAAGTGGCAACAATCACCATTATTTGGTGACATTTGGTGACTAATGCTGGGGTCACTTTTTTTTCTAGTATCATTATTTTTTTGTTAACAAAATAAATAAGGTTACAAATAGTAATTATAACACAAGTAGAAAATTTTGTAATGCAATAAAAACATATATCTAACGCATTAATACAAATGCCTAAACAAGTTACCAAAAAGAATACAAGCTAAAAGGTTTTTCAAAATAAAAGAAAGCCGCAAAAACAAAAATAAAGATAACATGTCATGAGCGTGATACACATGTTTCGTGAATGAATATTGACTCCATCAAAGTTAAGAAACGTTTACAACAAACCAAGTTGGTTGGTGTGAGTGGTTCGGCATTTTCATTCCTTAAGAGAGGTCAGGGGTTCGATCCCTGCTCTCGTACGGAGTCACCACTTTGACCAGCACTTTACCCCTTATGGGCCGACCCGATGTGAGCGGGGATTAGTCTGGGTTGTGATTAAGGCTTAAAGGTGCCACCCATAATTGGGGCCCATCCAGGACCACCTCGTGGTTCATACCAAAAAAAGAAACGTTTACAACCAGTTGCATGCGACCCCAATAAAGCTTGATCCAAACACTTATTTTCCTCTCTTTTTTAATCCAAACACTTCTTTGCCTGTTTTGGTACAAATTCGTGTCATATTGGGTCTTTACCTGGACCAGCCATAGGTATAATGGGCTAAAGCCCATGGTTGTACGTAGCATGGCCGCTCCTTCGTGGGCGACAGAGTATATATCTATTATCTGCTAATACTTTTCGCTTTGCTTTTTATTTTCCTTCGTCCAGTTTTCTTGTTGAGATGACTTTTTATCACCAATGAAGGCCCAAGTAATCCATAAATGTTCAATGCGTTTGCTTATCTTGTTTTTTTTGGTTATGAGGGAAAATTATATACAATTTTTTCCCTATGTGGACATTCGGACGTTTTTCACTGTGAAAACATCATGTATTTTCTATTATCCCTCCCTATTTTCCTCCTTATTTTCAATAGGTCCGCACAGTAATAACGGACATACGCATAAGAGAAAAACTAAAATGATATACTCATATGCAGACGCATGCATGTTATTACCATGCGGATCCATTGTAAATATGGAGGGAAGTTGGAAAATACATGGCGTTTGCACAGTTATAACATCTAGATGTCCGCACGGTTATAAGGTCTAGACGTCCACGTAGGAGTATATATATATCGAAGAGGAAAATTTAAATACATAAAAACTCGTGTGAAGGGCAGGGATAACTGCTATTAACCATTTAAACTAAAAACTCCTTGTCGGGAAAACAGTAATTTTATTGAAGCAACGTTTTTTTTTGTCAATAATAAAAGCAACTTAGTGCTCAGAACAACTATCCTCAAGTAATACACCAAGAAGAAATGAGGACCGCAAGTGATCCTTGATAAAAGAAAGAAAAAACAAATCGAGCTAGTTGATGCACCACACCATTCGCCTCATGAAACAGGGTCGAAGGCATGTTGGGACCAGTGCAGTTCCAGGCCCCATTCAGTTTTTATTATATAAAAAAAGAAAGTAGTATGTTGTTATTGGATAATCCATATTAATTAACATATTTATTTTACCACGTGAGGCCCTACTCAGCCAAACCTACGTTTCCTCCAAGACTACGCCTCCTTTTGCAAACCCATTCCCAAAAGTTTTAATAAAACTATTATTATTATATTACCTCTTTACACAAATTGCTAAAGGGAGCTGATTTCCTCACTTCCCTTTTCTCCACTTACACTCCCTTTTGCTTTTTAATACTTTTTAATCAATTTTATTCTTTCTCTTTCCTATTCTATCATTACCCTACTTTATTTTTTTTTCTTCACTTTTATATTATTTCTTTTTCTTTATACTTAATTTTCCAACTTACACTCCATTTTCAGTATTAAAAGGAAAATTTTTTTAATTTCTTACTCGATTAAAGGAAAAAAATTATTGAAAATGGAGTGCAAGTTGTAAAATTAAGTATAAAGAAAAAGAACTAATATAAAACTGAAGTAAAAAGAAATTAATGTAGGGTAAGGGTAGAATAGGAAAGAGAAAGAACAAAATTGATTAAAAAGTATTAAAAAGCAAAAGGGTGTGTAAGTGGAAAAAAAGGGAGTGGGGAAATCATATCCCATTGCTAAAAACCAAAGAGATTTTAATCCATTTTTCTCTTTTCTTGGCGCAGACAGGGAGCAAACTTTCTCATTGTTTGTGAGTTTTTCTCTCAACCTCAATATTATATTATCAAGTTTTAAAATTAGGTTAATTCATGGATAAATGATTACTTGGTTGCAAAACAAATATTTTTAATAGTATAGATGACGTGGTTGTTATGCAATGATTTCAAAATATGAAAACTTGTAGAGGACAATTATGATTGTAATGAATAGACAATATTATTTTTGATGTTTTGGTATGCCTTGAAATCGATTTTTTTAATTGTTTATATTTTGTGAGAGCCACACACAAAATTCTGGTCTCACTGTCATGAAACACGTGGCAAAACTGAAGAATATATTTTACTCGGGACCCTATTTGTTCGATACATGCCCCTTGAAGTTTGAGCATAGTATATTGTAGAGCTATGAGATTGAAGACTTAAAGAAAGGACAATACTTCCCTCCTTACGTATAAGGAGGAACTCCTCCTTACCTTCTATTGTGGTTCAACCACAAAGTGACATGTGTCCTCTTTTTTTTAATTGTCTAGGGCTTTTTACCAAAACAGGAAAATAAAAATAAAAATAAAATTCCCATTGTTTTTTTTTTCCCACTTGGTAACATGATCTTGTATTGAAAAAACCTCAATGAAGAACTATGTCTACAAATGTTGCTAGTAGCAATTTTGGTTGTAGAGGGATTATTAAAGTTAGAGTTGGAAGGGGCCACAAAGACTTAAAATTTTGACTGAGGAAGGAAAATTATTATTTTTTTAAAATGGTTGAGAAAAATCAGAGTGAAAAAAATGGGAATTTGGTTTTTTTATTTTATTTTATTTTTATTTTATCTATTTTGGTAAAGAGAAATGGGTTCAATAAAAGTGAAAAAAAAAAGAGAAGAAGTTTTGACAATTGAAAAAGAGAAGACACATGTCACTTTGTAGTTGAGTCGCAGTAGAAGGTAAGAAGGGAAGTATTGTCCTGGATGCCAAAGACAGACAGCGGAGACCAGAGACTTGGTGGCTTGCTAGGCAATTCCTTATTGCCTTGCCGCCTTGGGAACCTGTTTATGTGACTCGGTTTTCCATAGAAAATTTGCACATTGAATTGTGGCGGACTTTAGAAGTGTTTTGCTGACTAGAGAACTATTCAACCAAATAATGAGTTTGTGTGCACTGGCAGCAAATGTATGCCAGCAGCTTCCCATCATTCTAAATAAAATTAAACGCACAGACAAAAATCACAACAAACAAGCATCCTCATAGAATTTTAAAGCTGCATTTACTTATAAACTCGGCATCCTAGAACTTCAATCCATCAGTATCAACGTTAAAAACAATTAAAGGAGCTGGAATGTTCAGAGCCGTTTCACAAGTTTCAACCATGCTTATTAAGTCTGGCATTGGACTAATATGCAGGAAAATAGGGGGTGAAAACAGAAGATAAATCAAAACTGAAGTGTGCTTATATTGCAAATTTCTGTGGTAAAAAAAAGTATATATTGTCTTGAAGATTTCAAGTATCCCCTGTTGAAGGCATTTACTTTTCACAACAAAAGCAAATTTGCCATCAGCGAGGCCATAGGACCACACTTTTGCAGTCTGTATGTTCTTACATTTGAAAACCTAAAAAATTGAAATTGCAGTACCAAAACCCTTACGTTCTTTCATGTAGAACCAGCTTCTGTCCTTCATATTGACATACCCTCTATACCAACTTTTAAGTTTCATCCTACAGAATACAGATACAGCAGAGGTATATATATATATATTCCCTGATTTTACTTGGAACTGACTTGAAACTTGAGACATAAAAAAGGCTAACCAAATCTTCATGAGGGAAGGATAGAGCTTTGACTCCTTCCATGTTTGGATGAGAAAAACTTCCTGCCAGATGAGAAAGGCCTTTTCATTGATATTGGCCCCATCTGCAGAGAAAACCCAATTGAAGAACTCCTCATTAGCTTGGCTAGGCTAGAACTTGAACTGCCATACTTGGAAACAATCCCCGAATTCGGATTCTTAACATGTACTAATTGGGAATTTGAACTTCCTTCTTCAGGAATGACATTGGCCACATCACGGTATATTCGCGAAGCAGATGACGAATCCATCGAAACTGACCTCCTAATTGGTTGCATGTCCTCTTCAGTAACACGACGATTGTCAGTCAAATCACTTAATGCTCTTGTATCACGACTACCAGCAGCCACAGTAGAACTTGGCAAAACCTTTCCTGAATTTTCAGCAGTTCTTCCCTCAGTTGGAATTGCAAAAACATTCTCATCATCTGTAATCCCAGCCTCACTAGTCCCACTTCCAAGGCTTCCAACCCCTCCATTATTCTCCAAATTCTCTACCTCAATGCTTTCCCTCGAACCTGAATCCCTCGAAATAGGCTCAGGGACACTTTCTTGAGCCCTAGCAATGTCACAAACAATTGGAGCGCGGCAAAGAGGGCAATTTTTATGTGATCTCAACCAGGTATCAATACAAGGGATGTGGAAGGCATGACTGCACTTGGGCAAAAGCCTAAGACTCTCATCTTCTTCAAACTCACTCAAGCAAACAGAACAACCTGTTCCTTCAATCACCCCCTCATCTTTTTTATACTTGCAGACTGTTATGGAGTCAATTATAGATTGCGGGAGCCCAACAGTGTGGATGTACCAAATGGGATGATCAAGAACAGGTCCATGATCTTCATCAAGATAATCTTGTTGGGTATCAAACAAAATTGGTAAAGAACTACTCCTCCTCCTCCTGGAATTGCTGCGGCCCCAATAAAATCTTACAATAGAGAAAACAATGGCAACAAGAAGAGCAACCCCAATCATACAAGCTGTGAATTTCATGCTTGTTTCAAGTATATGTTTATGTTCAGATGGAGGCAATGGTGGTGGTGGTGGTGGATTACATACAGGAAGGCATATTTTGACACAAGGAAGAAAACAGACACCCCCTTCGTTCAAAGCTGGGTTACAAGGACCTGAACAGAAACATTTCTCACAGGAATTGGCTTGGGGGACGAGTTTTCTGTGATCAAATCCCATTGAAAAAAGGAAAAAGAAAAACAGAGGAGATTCAAAACAGGGGTTAGAAATTAGAAATTCATACCTTTTGTTTGTTTATGAGCCAGAAGAGAGAATCAGAGAGTCAAGGCAAAGGATTAGATTTCCAGCCACATACAGAGCTTGGAAATTGATTGTCATGGACAACATGGGCTCAGTTCTTTTTTTTCTTCCACAACTTGTTCTTTGCTCAACTGGGGGAGTTCGTTTTCAAAGAGACTTGTGCATTTACTTGGATGTTTGCTTATTCTTTTGGCACTGTGCAACAAAGTCAATGAGCTTTAATGACTCTTTCCGCGTTCACTGTACCATATCTACATCAACTGGGTTTTCTTTTTCATTTTGTTTTATCTTTTACTACGGAAATTGTCCATCAATTAATGAGCTAAAAACACCCAACTGATTTCATTTCCGTTTTGTATGCCAAAATCATAGGAAGTTCTTGTACTGTTAGGGACAAAACCTTACGCAAGTGAGATGTTCACCCCTTAAGTTATCTCCTTAAGGTTGTTTGTTATACTTTGTTTCGCTCTTTGCATGTAAAATTTCGTTCCTTTTTTTTTTATAGACAAATCGCAGCCTGACATATATATGCAAAAATAAATCATTAAAAATACAGAAAAATATTTCTAAACACATATCTGACTAAGATTTATCTGTAAAGAAAAACAAGTCCTTAACACGTAAGAAGCTAAGTATTTTCCTTTCCAATTTATTAGCTGTTAAAAGAAGTGATCTTAATCTTATTTAGAAAACGTGTCGGTTGGCTTGGCATGGTTTGGGTGGGAGCAGACTTGAGAGAAAAGTCTTGGTCTTGAGAGAACTTGAGATGACTCAGCCACTGCAAATCGCCCCTATCAAACAAAAGATTGAATGCTTGCGAGGAGTTATTAGAAACAAACAAAAGATTGGGCCTCTGTGTGAAGTGAATATGGGCTTGTTACTCTCAGAGTAGGCCTCACAGTTTCTGATAAGAGGGTTTCTATGGACACCCGAGACATGTCTCCGCACTCATAAAAATGGAAAATGCTAGAGGCACTAACTTTGGGCACCAACTCTCTCTAATAGAGCGTGGGACCCATTGTATTGGCGGGCTCCACCTCTATTAGAGAGAGTTGTTGCCCATGGTGGTGCCCAAAGTTGGTGCCTCTAGCACCACCCTATTAAAATTTTGAAATTACCAGTTATAAACTTTATAAAAACGTTTTATACAAGGTACTTCTTTAGGAAATACTTCATCTGCTTTTCTCGTAAGTACTTAAATTTTGAACAAAACTGTCAATTTGCTTATAGTAAAAACGCTTATAAATACAAGTGTTTTCTACATAAACGATCTAAACGGTCTCTAAGATGAGACAAATAGAAAGTCAACTCACAATTACCTTGCCACATCAATTTTTTTCCCCTCTCCAAACTAGGAATGAGAATAGAAGGCACATGCGTTTGTGCACAAACACACTAATAGAGGCTAGAGATACCATA
Source organism: Prunus kanzakura (assembly GCA_020521455.1). NCBI lineage: Eukaryota > Viridiplantae > Streptophyta > Magnoliopsida > Rosales > Rosaceae > Prunus > Prunus kanzakura. The sequence continues at coordinate 514,295 of BPUM01000830.1, forward strand.
AAACAACATAGAAATAACAAAACTACAAACACGTGCCACCAGGGGTTTTTTATTTGTTTTTTTTATTTGGTCATAATACCACCAGGGGTAATTTAGGTATTTAACATTAAAGAATGAAGAAAATCAAAAGTCAAAACAGTCAATTGAGGATTGCATCTCATAGAGTCATAATAAACAAATGGTGTTATTGTCACCGCCAAACATATTTCCCTACTTACCCCCCATTGCCTTTATTATTCCCAAATTGACATTTTCATTACCTAATCTTTACTAACTAAAGATTGTAAAACAGATTCTTGGAAGATTTGTGCTGGTGGTTTGCTAAGGGACTCTAATGGAGCATGGATCTGTGGGTTCTCTGCCAATATTGGGATTGGAAATATTAAGGCTGAGCTATGGAGTCTCTTTAGAGGCTTGCATATGGCTTGGGCCAAGGGCATTAGTTCCCTTGATATTGAATGTGATTCCTCGTCTGTTGTCTCTCTGATTGCTAAGGTTTGTAACCGTTCACATCCTCTCTTTTGTCTGATTCAAGACTGCAAGTTGTTACTTAACCGTGATTGGAGATGCAATGTCTCTCATATCTACATGGAGCAAACATACTAACTTGGGGTATGAGGTACCCTTGGAGCTCCATAACTACGAGTCCACTCCTATCTCCCTCTCAAGAGTGCTGCTATTTCCACCCCCAGTTTTATTTCCCCACCCACCTTATCTTCCCACCCACCATGTAAATTTGAAAAAAACACAATCTTATTTTTACACCCACTATTATTCCTAAAATACCCTTTAATTATTAATTCAAGCAAATTCTCCTTACTTCCATTCAAAGCATGCTTCAAACCTTCAACCCCTATCAATCAAAACGCATGAGATCCTCTGTACAGTATTATTAAAAATAAAATAAAATATAAAAAATCACTCTAAATGTTCATCGTCTCTCCACCGAACGAAAACAATAACGGAGAGAAATGCCAGAATTAGAAAGAATACGAAGAGCAAACCGAGCAAATGGAACAGAAAGCTTGTGCCCTTGGGTTCAGAAACTGAGGAGAAATCTGAAGGAATTGGATTGGACCAAGTTGGAAATTTTGAAGCTTTATTGGAATTTTGATTTGGGTTTGGTCAGGATGAGGGAGAGAAGGGAAGGGTTGGGGTTTGACAAGGATGAAGGAGAATAGGTTTCTTTTTTATTTATTATCTTTAAGTCCTTAAAAGTCTTTTTATAAATGAATAAATTTGTTTTTAAAATTTGAAGATAAGGTGGGTGGGAAAATAGGACAGGTGGGTTGAAATAGCAACACTCTCTCTCAAGCTTTCTGCTGGATGATGAACTAGGAAGAGCCCAAAGTAGGGCTGTGCCTTGTTCGCTTTTTTTCTTTTCTGGCTTTGGCCTAACTTGTAACCAAAAAAAAAAAAAGGTGATTTTTTGGCCAACTTTCACGTTTTTTCCTACAAGTTTCCTTGACCTCCTCCATCCTTTGACGTTACATATATGAAAGCCTTGATCCTATACTTACAACATGGATTTTACACATTTATTTGGAAAGCCTAATTAAAGAGATTATTCTTTAATCTACTAATGCAACAATTAGATCATTCCCATCAAAACATCTTTTCTCCAGATTTCCCCCTATTTCATCTACTAATGCCCCTGTTGAAGGCATTTACTTTTCATAACAAAAGCAAATTCACCATCAGGGAGGCCATAGGACCACACTTTTGCAGTCTGTATGTTCTTACATTTGAAAACCTAAAAAATTGAAATTGCAGTACCAAAACCCTTATTTCATGTAGAACCAGCTTCTGTCCTTCATATTGACATACCCTCTATACCAACTTTTAAGTTTTATCCTACAGAATACAGATACAGCAGAGGCCATTGAGAAGGCCATATATATATATATATATATATATATATTCCTTGATTTTACTTGGAACTAACTTGAAACTTGAGACATAAAAAAGGCTAACCAAATCTTCATGAGGGAAGGATTGAGCTTTGACTCCTTCCATGTTTGGATGAGAAAAACTTCCTGCCAGATGAGAAAGGCCTTTTCATTGATATTGGCCCCATCTGCAGAGAAAACCCAATTGAAGAACACCTCATTAGCTTGGCTAGGCTAGAACTTGAACTGCCATACTTGGAAACAATCCCCGAATTCGGATTCTTAACATGTACTAATTGGGAATTTGAACTTCCTTCTTCAGGAATGACATTGGCCACATCACGGTATATTCGCGAAGCAGATGACGAATCCATCGAAACTGACCTCCTAATTGGTTGCATGTCCTCTTCAGTAACACGACGATTGTCAGTCAAATCACTTAATGCTCTTGTATCACGACTACCAGCAGCCACAGTAGAACTTGGCAAAACCTTTCCTGAATTTTCTGCAGTTCTTCCCTCAGTTGGAATTGCAAAAACATTCTCATAATCTGTAATCCCAACCTCACTAGTCCCACTTCCAAGGCTTCCAACCCCTCCATTATTCTCCAAATTCTCTACCTCAATGCTTTCCCTCGAACCCGAACCCCTCGAAATAGGCTCAGGGACACTTTCTTGAACCCTAGCAATGTCACAAACAATTGGAGCGCGGCAAAGAGGGCAATTTTTATGTGATCTCAACCAGGTATCAATACAAGGGATGTGGAAGGCATGACTGCACTTGGGCAAAAGCCTAAGACTCTCATCTTCTTCAAACTCACTCAAGCAAACAGAACAATCTGTTCCTTCAATCAACCCCTCATCTTTTTTATACTTGCAGACTGTTATGGAGTCAATTATAGATTGCGGGAGCCCAACAGTGTGGATGTACCAAATGGGATGATCAGGAACAGATCCATGATCTTCATCAAGAAAATCTTGTTGGTTATCAAACAAAATTGGTAAAGAACTACTCCTCCTCCTCCTGGAATTGCTGCGGCCCCAATAAAATCTTACAATAGAGAAAACAATGGCAACAAGAAGAGCAACCCCAATCATACAAGCTGTGATTTTCATGCTTTTTTCAAGTATATGTTTCTGTTCAGATGGGGGCTGATAATAATCAGTCACTGGTTGTAATGGTAGTGGTTGTAATGGTGATGGCGGTGGAGGTTGTGGTGGTAATAGTGGTAGTGGTGGATAGGTAGGGTTTGGAAAAAGTGGAGGAGGAAGTTCAACAGGACCATTGACTCTAAGATTCTTACATACCTCAGGACATATTTTGAAACAAGGACGAAAACAGAAACCCCCTTTGATCGGAGCTTGCTTACATTGAATTGGACAGAAATCTTCCTCATTGGAATTGGTTTGGATGATGAGATTACTGTGATCAAATCCCATTGAAAAAAGGAAAAAGAAAAACAGAGGAGATTCAAAACAGGGGTTAGAAATTAGAAATTCATACCTTTTGTTTGTTTATGAGCCAGAAGAGAGAGAGAGAGTCAGAGAGTCAAGGCAAAGGATTGGATTTCCAGCCACATATTGAGCTTGGAAATTGATTGTCATGGACAACATGGGCTCAGTTCCTCTTTTTCTTCCACAACTTGTTCTTTGCTTAACTGGGGGAGTTCGTTTTCAAAGAGACTTTTGCGTTTACTTGGATGTTTGCTCATTCTTTTGGCACTTCGACTCTTTCCGCGTTCACTGTACCATAATCACATCAACTGGGTTTTCTTTTTCCTTTTGTTTTATCTTTTACCATAATCACAACTTGTTCTTTGCTTAACATGGGCTTGATACTCTCTGAGTAGGCCTCACAGTTTCTGATAAGAGGGTTTCTATGGACACCCGAGACATGTCTCCGCACCCATATCAAAATTTTGAAATTACCAATGATAAACTTTATAAAAACGTTTTATACAAGGTACTTCTTTAGGAAACACTTCATCTGCTTTTCTCGTAAGTACTTAAATTTTGAATAAAATTTTCAATTTGCTTATAGTAAAAGCGCTTATAAATACAAGTGTTTTCTATACAAAAGATCTAAACAGTCTCTAAGATGAGACAAATAGAAAGGCAACTCACATTTACCTTGCCACATCAATTTTTTTTCCCTCTCCAAACTAAGAAGGCATATGTGTATGTGCACAAACACACTAATAGAGGCTAGAGATACCATAAAACAAACACATGTGCACGTGCCCGTGCCACCAGGGGTTTTTTATTTGTTTTTTTTTATTTGGTCATAATACCACCAGGGGTAATTTAGGTATTTAACATTGAAGAATGAAGAAAGTCAAAAGTCAAAACAGTCAATTGAGGATTGCATCTCATAATAAACAAATGGTGTTATTGTCACCGCCAAACATATTTCCCTACCTACCCCCCATTGCCTTTGTTATTCCCAAATTGACATTTTCGTTACCTAATCTTTACTAACTAAAGATTGTAAAACAAATTCTTGGAAGATTTGTGCTGGTGGTTTGCTAAGGGACTCTAACCGCATGTTTGGTAGGCCTCACTCCCTTGGACTGTGCTAAATAGGGCTTGAAGCCCATGTTTGGTAAGATGAGGGACTAAGTTAAATGGGATTGTGGAGTCCGACAGTAAGAAAAGCTCCTCACTCGCTCTCCTTATACAGAGAGCTTAAAATTCGGTTCGCAAAATAAGCCCTTCGCTGAATTGAGAACACGCGACTCCGCCTCTCCCTCTGTCGTTCGCGACTCCGGCTCTCTCTCTCTCTCTCTCTCTCGTTCGCGTTCACGACTTCGCCTCTCCTTGTTCAACATCGACTGCTCCTAGGAAAGTTTTTCTGATCTCTCGCTTTTGATACATCTCTTATTCCTTCTTCCACTTTTCTCATATGCTGTCTCTATGCAACATTTTTCAAAGGTATTTTTCATGGGTATTGCTTTTTCTTTGGGTTGTTATTTTCTATCTATCCTCTGTTTGGTTGCTGGGAATTTTAGGCAAGAAAAAGGGATAATCTTCCATTTTTGTGTTTTATGCTGTTATAGATTATATAATAATTAGTGGCTTCACTTAAGTTAAGCGGATAATGGAAAGAGAATTAAAATTTTAGCTGCATTAGCGTTTGAATGTGGATTAAGCACTTCCTGTTTCCTCTTTGTTTACAAAAATTGCATTTTTTGGTTTAAAAAAAAAACTGATATTATTCAAGCTTTATTTGTTAGAAACTTGAAGGCATACAGTTGGCAACTGCTTGTTTATTTTGCATGATGGTCCATGATAAGTCAGTTTAAGCTGATTTTGAGATTTGGTGTGATGAATTGAACAATTCATTAAACAATTCAGCAAGAATGATGTTCTGTAGAAAATGGCATACTTTGTTAGTGAAGAAGCAGAATTTCTGGTTTTTGTTTCACACCCTTGAGTTCATTCTGTTATTATCACATCTGTTTTGCTTTTACTTTCAAAGGAAAAAAAAAAAGAAAAAAAAGTTAGTAGCAGTTCAGCTTTGTCTCATCATTAGGCCGATTGTGCTGCCGTGTTTTATAAGCATTTTGAAGGGAACTAATATCATTCGTAACCAAAAGAGAGAGGTATTAATGTTCGTCTTTTTATTCTTATTTGTCCTCAACTATTTTATGTTCTTATTTTTAATTGAACTTAATTATTTTAGAAGTAAATCCAACTAATTTTTTTCGATTAAGGAAACAAAGAAAATTAACAAATTTAAAGGAAAACTGTGGCCCAACTATTTCTTTTTCTCTTCAAAATTTCCCAAGAATCTTTGAATTTAATTGCATTTATAATTGGGGGAAAGATTTTCTTGCTTAGTTACGGTGGATGATGATTCGAAGAGCCCTTCCATCTCTTCTCTTATTTTGCTTCACTTTTGCTGTAGTATTTCTGTGAGAAGTTTCCTTGTTTTGGATGCAATTCAAAAACTATTTCTAAAAATGGACATCCATTTCAAAAATTAGAGTTGTGTCCTGATTTTTTTAAGTTAAACTTTTGTTTAGCAGGGTATATTGGCTTGTTTGGATCTGTGTGGGTTTAAATGTTTCATTTGTTTCCATTGTTTGGATCAGTCAGCCAAGTACTTGTTTCCTCTGTTATATTGCAGTTTTTGGATCATAATGGATTATTACAGTGAAGCTATTTATGCTTGGTTGTAGAGGTGTTTTGTTGAATCATTGAATGGGCTAGAAGGCCAAGTTGGTTAGTGAAATTTTAGATTCTCCATTGCTCCATTTGGCATAGTAAAATCACTTACTCAAAAACCTACCTAGCTCTATATTTGGCTCACTAATTACTAATCATGCCCAACACTAATCTGCAGATCATGGTGTTTTGTTTTTCTGGTGTTCCTGTGAACTTCTTGGCCACTCTTGTTTTTGTTCTTCTGTATTTTTTGCTTTTGTTGGTATAAAAGTTATTTTTTATTTTTTATAAAATGAAGTTGGATCATGGCATTGAAACAGGACATGTTGGAGGCACACCTACTGTAAGGATATCATCAGAGGCATATTGTGGATGGTGAGTGGTCTCTGTCACTGTTGTTTGATTACACATGAGCTAAGAATCTTGTTCTGTCAATAACATTGTTCTGTTTAGATTCAAAGATTTTGTTTTGTTATTGTTGGGGTTGAAAATTTACCTCGTTGACCCTATAATAATTTTGTTTTTGGAGTTGTATTCCTTTTTTGTTTGTAATCCGATTATGGAATGCGGATATTATTGCGATGCCTTGTTGAGAACTTGCTTGTCAGCTGAGAGATTGCAGGTACGGTTATGCAAATTGTGTTATAATATTAAACTGAATGATTGGTCTCTAATCTACAATTGATTTTGTGTATGACTGAAAAGATTATTGGGCAATTAGTATCTGGATGGTTGTGTTATGATATGAAATCTGATTTTTGTTAATGAACTGCTCAAGAATATGATTTTTCATATATGGATTTTGGAAAATTCTTGTGTTGGTTGAGTTATACAATGAAATCTCAATTTTATCTTGAGTATAAACTGCTCACCAATATGATTTTGTAAATCTGTATATTGGGCAATTTGAAGTGATATCTTATGCAAATTTAGTACCTTACACTTTTTGATCTTATGTTCATATTCCTGTTATTTATGCTTCCATTTTATATGCTCTTTTCATGTTTATTTCAGTATGTGAGACTTATGAAACAGAAGGACACCTACACCAAAACACAATTGGACAAAGTTCGAGATGAATGAGAAAGTCATATATGTTAGAGTGGTTTTTTTTGTTTGAAATAAGCATTCTCCCTTCATTTAAATGTATTTATGTTGCTTAAAGACAAGTATGGATCATATGTGGGGTTGAAAAATTTGTGATTTATGGAAGTGTTGGATATATCTTTGATGTATGGATATATTTAAATTTATATATGATTTTTAATGTGCAATGGGCAACACTACATGATATTGTTCATAACAACTTCAATTTTGCACAAACAAATAAAGTTAAAAATTTTAAATCAAATTCTTTGTGTCTGCATAGAAATAAAGACTTAATTATAAATAAACTCAATGGAATTTATAACCTTAATAACAAACAAAAAGCCTTTGGTTTGGAGGAAAATAAATGTACATGTGAATTTGGTAATTATAATAACCCAAAAAAAAAAACTTACATTTAATTATTTAATAATTATTTTTTAGTCCGACATAGCACCAAACATAGGTCTTCATTATTTTTACAATCCAGCTTCGTAGTCCAACGCAGCACCAAACATAGGTCAGTACTTAATCCAGCTTAGACCAATCCGAGCTAATCCGAGACAGTCCCAGGATTTAGTCCAGTCCATGACAATCCGCCGTACCAAACGACCCCTAATGGAGCATGGATCTGTGGGTTCTTTGCCAATATTGGGATTGGAAATATTAATGAGGCTGAGCTATGGAGTCTCTTTAGAGGTTTGCATATGGCTTGGGCCAAGGGCATTAGGTCCCTTGATATTGAATGTGATTGCTTGTCTGTTGTCTCTCTGATTGCTAAGGCTTGTAACCATTCACATTCTCTTTTTTGTCTAATTGAAGACTGCAAATTGTTACTTAACCATGATTGGAGATGCAATGTCTCTCATATCTACAAGATGCAAAACAACGCAGTTGATCTCCTTGCTAACTTGGGGTATGAGTTACCCTTGGGGCTTCATAACTACGAGTCTGCTCCTATCTCCCTCTCAAGTTTGCTGCTGGATGATGAACTAGGAAGAGCCCAAAGTAGGGTTGTGCCTTGTTAGCTTTTCTTCTTTTCTGGCTTTGGCGTAACAAAAATAAAATAAAAAATTTTACCTTTGCCAACTTTCACGTTTTTTCCTACTAGTTTCCTTGACCTCCTCCCCGCTTTGACGTTACATATATGAAAGCCTTGATCCTATACTTTCAACATGGATTTTACACATCTATTTGGAAAGCCTAATTAAAGAGATTATTCTTTAATCTACTAATGCCAACAATTAGATCATTCCCATCAAAACATCTTTTCTCCATATTTCCCCCTATTTCATGTAGCCCCTGTAAGATGGTAATACATCTTTGACTCATTAAAGTGATCTTCTAATCACTGAGGGATTGCTAGGACTCCAAGTTAATCAAGAACTCAATATACTTACTCGACCAGCAGCTTTGATAATATGTTAAATAGAATTCTAAAGCTTTTGGGATTCCTAACTCTATTAGGATTGAGACTCCAACATCTACTGCATTAAGGACATCTCCTAGAGTTCCTTGATGGGCAAAACTCTAAGAGTTATATGCATATAAATAGAGAGCTCCCTCCAGAACCAACAACACACGTTTCAGCTATCAGATATTCACCCCATCAGAATAAGCATACAGTGTTGGCTTCTTGGAGAAGATCTTTCTAATTCCTACGACTATTCTGGACAATATGGCAGCTGAGAATCAAGGTTAGTATTTTTTATTTTATAGCTTATCTAGAACTTACATGTGGTATCAGAGCATGAGTTATATTATCTCTTATCTAACCAATTTTTAAGAATCAAGAATCAAGAAAATCAAGTTCTACAAAACTGTAAAGTTTCAAAATAGTTTTCAGAAAAACTTGGCACGATAACAATATAAAGATTATCACTTTGTCGTGACAAGAGAAAGCATTGATCGTTGAATGCATATCTCTTATAGTATATTGAGTAAGCCAAAGCAAACTCAATAAACCGCAAGATCTATACATTCAAAAGTTCACGATCAAGATTGTGCTGCAAGAAATTACAAGGAGAAATAGCTCTCTGTCCAAAGATGTGAGTAAATCTTCATGTAATTACTTGTGGCAGAACAACATGGGATATGAAGCATACAAACTAGTATGAAATTTTTCTTATCCAAAGATAAGGAAGGTTTTGTTCAAAAGAAGTTTGTATTTTTCATACCTCAGTGGTTGATAAATATGAACGAATCTCTGCCTAAAGGTGAGGTTCGAACATATTTAATTTAAAGTTTTGGGGCTAAAGTTTTAAGTATACATGTTTATATGTTTTCAGTTAACCACAACTCGATTGAGACTCTCATTGGCTCAAACTATAAGAAATGGAGAGAGGACTTGGAAATTGCTTTAGGATTGCTTGACTATGAAATGGCATTGGAAGAAGATGCTCATGTTGTACCTGCTGCAAATGCATCTGCAGAAGTTAAGAATAAGTATGCCAAATGGATCAAGGCAAAATAGATGGCTATCCTGATTATGAAGAGGTCAATTTCTCCATCTATTAAAGGGAGCATAACAGCATCTGAAAACGCAAAAGATTTTCTTAAGTCAATGGGGGAGTTTTTCCAGGAATCAAAGAAGGCTGAGATAGGTACGTTGATGGGGCAACTCACTGATGTCAAGTACAATGGAGAGGGCTGTGTTAGGACTCACATACTCAATATGCTGGACATTGGGAACAAACTGAAGGCACTCAATGTCAATGTAGACGAGACAATGATGGTACACTTTGCTATTAATTCTCTACCAAATGTTTTTAGACATCTCAAAAGCACATATGTGGCTCAAAAGGAAATCTGGACAATAACAGACCTGATAAGAATCTGTGTGCAGGAAGAGCAAAATATAAGAAAGGAAAAAGCTGAGGAACATGTCAACTTTGTACATGAAGCCAAACCAAAAGCCAAGGAGACTGTTAAGTACAAAACTGCAGGCAAGAAAGATAAGAAGGAAGCAGATTCATAAGGACTGAATCCAGTAGGCCTCAAGTGTTTCTTCTGCAGAAAATTTGGACATATGAAGAGAGACTGCAGAAGGTATAAACGTTGGTTGGAAAAACAGAAGGGAAAAGGTAAGAAGAATTTGGTTTCAGTGGTTTATGAATCTAACATAGTTGAAGTTTTATCTGATTCATGGTGGTTAGACAATGGTGCAACAGTTCATGTGACTAATTCTTTGCAGGGTTCAAAAGCAAGAGGGTGCCAAGCAAGGATGACTTGAAGGTGTTCGTGGGAAATGGAGAAAGAGTCAAAGTAGAATTTATTGGTTTAGCTAGTCTTGTTTTGGATTCTGGTTTTGTTTTGGATTTGGTAGATGTAGTTTATGTTCCTACTATGACAAGGAACCTTTTATCAGTTAGTAAACTTGTTCAATCAAACTTACAGTTCGAGTTTGATAAGTTTGGATTCTCCATTTTCAGAAATAAAAGTTATGTTGGCAATGGCATTATTATTGATGGAGTGTATCATCTAAACTGCAATTCTCCAAATCAAAGCACTGCAAGATTAAATGTGATAAGTACAAAACAGTTAAGAACAGAAGAATCATATACACTTTGGCATAGAAGACTTGGACATATCTCAAAAGAAAGGATGAATCTCTTAAGCAAAGAATCTATGCTACCACCACTTAATCACCATGATCAAGATAAAGTCTGTATTGAATGTGCAAAAGGGAAAATGACAAACTTACGAAAGAAAGGAGCAATAAGGAGTGAAAAATTGCTAGAGATAATACATACAGATATTTGTGGACTTTTTCCAATTGATACACATGATGGTTATAAATATTTTATAACTTTCACAGATGATTTCTCAAGGTATGGATATGTGTATTTGATAATAAAAAAATCAAAAGCCTTAGACATGTTTAAAGTTTACAAATCTGAAGTGGAAAAGCAATTAGATTCAAAGATAAAGGTAGTAAGGTCTGATAGAGGTGGAGAATTATATGGAAAATTCACTGAGAAAGGAAGAAATCCAGGACCTTTTGTCATTTTCTTGCAACAAGAAGGCATTGTGGCTTAGTACATGAATCCTGGAACACCACAGCAAAACGGTGTTTCAGAGAGAAGAAACATAACTTTGATAGAGATGGTGAGAAGCATGATGTGTTGCACAGCATTACCAAACTTCTTATGGGAAGAAGCTTTGAAGATAGCAAATTATTTGCTTAATAGAACACCTACTAAAAGTGTTGACAGAACTCCCTATGAAATCTGGTGCAATAGAAAACCAAGTTTTAATCACTTGAGAACTTGGGGATGTAGAGCAGAAGCCAAACTCTATAATCCAATGCAAAAGAAGCTTGACTCAAAGACAGTTAGTTGTTATTTTGCGGGATATCCAGACAGGACAAAAGGCTACAGATTTTATTGTCCAAAGCACAATACAAGGTTTGTAGAGACACAAAGGGCAATCTTCATTGAGGAGGAGAATACAGAAAATGAAAGTGTCGAATTTGAGTTTGATGAAATATTAGAGCATCAGGAACTTGCAGTAAAAGAAAAACAAGGAAAGGAGACAACAATAATTCCATTTGTTAACAAAGCAATCATACCAATTCATGAAGATAACCACCATGATCAAGAAATAAATGCAGAAGCTGAGATACAAGTGGCACAACCTCATAACCAAGAATTAAGAAGGTCTCAAAGACCTAGAAGGCCAGCCTTGTCAAATGACTATCATGTTTATTTGCAGGAAGCTGAACAAGATATCAACCACTTGGAGGATCCTGTGACTTTCAAACAAGCTGTGGAAAGTGACATATGTGAATATTGGATGGCAACTATGGAATCTGAACTCAATTCAATGAGCAAGCATGGAGTTTGGAAACTTGTGAAACTGCCACAAAGTTGTAAACCTATAGGCTGGAAGTGGGTTTACAAAACAAAGAAAAATCCACAAGGGAAAATTGATAGATACAAGGCCAGACTAGTGGCAAAAGGCTACACTCAACAGGAAGGGGTGGACTACAATGAAACTTTTTCTCTAGTTTCTACCAAGGATTCATTCAGGGTGATAATGACTTTGGTAGCACACTTTGATCTACACCTTCATCAAATGGATGTTAAGACAGCTTTTTTAAATGGGAACCTGAATAAGGAGATCTACATGAAGCAACCAGATGGTTTTGTTTTAAAAGGGGAAGAAGATCTAGTCTGCAAACTGCAGAAATCTATCTATGGTTTAAAGCAAGCCTCAAGGCAGTGGTATTTGAAATTTGATTAAGTAGTGAAATCTCAAGGTTTTGTTGATAATCCACTGGATGAATGCATTTATATGAAGTTTAATGGAACAAACTTCTTATTCATGCTCTTATACGTTGATGACATTCTTTTGGCAAGTAGTAATTTGTCTCTACTTCATGACACCAAGAGGATGTTGTCTAATCATTTTGACATGAGTGATCTGGGAGAAGCCAACTATGTTTTGGGAATCAAAATTAAAAGGGACAGAGAAAGAAAGTTACTTGGTTTATCTCAAAAAGGCTATATTGAAAGAATACTCAAGAGATTCAACATGGACAATTGCACAGGTTGTGATGTGCCCATGTCAAAGGGTGACAAATTGAGCAGTGATCAGTCCCCTAAGATTGAGCAAGAGAAGAATGAGATGAAGCTTAATGTATGCACAAGTCTGTACCAGACCCGACCTTGCTTTCTGTATTAGTGTCTTTGGAAGGTTTCAATCAAATCCAGGACAAGCTCATTGGGTTGCAGGTAAGAAGGTGCTAAGATATTTGCAGAGAACTAAGGAATACAAACTGGTTTATAGAAGAATGGATGATTTGCGACTGGAAGGATATGGAGATGTTGATTTTGCTGGTTGTTTGGATACCGAAAAGTGCACATCAGGAGTAGTTTTTATGTTTGCAGGAGGAGCAGTAGCTTGGAAAAGTGTTAAGCAGCAATATGTGTCGACTTCAACCATGCAAGCAGAATTTTTGGCAATTTATGAAGCCACATCTATGGCAATGTGGCTTAAGAACTTCATGTCTATGTTGAAAGTTGTAGATTCTGTGCAGAGACCTATACAATTGTGGAATGACAATAGTGCAGCAGTATTTTTTGCAAAAGGAAATAAAAGGTCATCAGGAATGAGGCATCTGCAGTTGAAGTTTCTATCAGCCAAGGAAAAGATCCGAGATGGTCAAACAACTTTGAATCATATTGGTACAGACCTTATGATTGCAGATCCTCTAAATAAAGCTCTGCCTAACCATGTTTTTCATAGGCATGTAAATAGCATGGGTCTGTTAGTGAATTTTGATGCTTAAAGTCAGTGGGAGTCAGTGGGAGCTAGAGTTTACAGTTTACATTTTCTTTTGTTATTTTAATTTATATGACAGTTGATAATATAAGTCTGGAGTTTTTTTTTTTTTTTTTCATTCTTCATATATTGTAGTTATATGTGTTTTAACAAATGGTAAGTACAAACTGCAAGAGTGCTAGCTTTTGTTTTTTGCAGTTTGCATCCATGAATGAGTTAATCAAGTATCTTTTGATAAAAGACCTTAGCAGTCTTGTAAGGGTGAGCAAAGAACAGTTGTGATTTTCCAACATTCTACAGTTCAATCACAACAGTTTCTCGATCTCTGCCTTATGTGTTTTCAAAGGTTCATATGTGTGATTGTAAAAGTCTTGGGTGTTATATATCCAATGAACTTCGACAGTTCCATGTGAAACTTTGATAATGACAGCGGCTTGATTTTGGAATAGAGAAGTGATGAGTTCTACATGGCCATTAAGAGGTTAACTTTGAGTCTCAAGTGATTATTGATCAAGTGGGAGAATGTAAGATGGTAATACATCTTTGACTCATTAAAGTGATCTTCTAATCACTGAGGGATTGCTAGGACTCCAAGTTAATCAAGAACTCAATATACTTACTCGACCAGCAGCTTTGATAATATGTTAAACAGAATTCTAAAGCTTTTGGGATTCCTAACTCTATTAGGATTGAGACTTCAACATCTACTGCATTAAGGACATCTCCTAGAGTTCCTTGATGGGCAAAACTCTAAGAGATATATGCATATAAATAGAGAGCTCCCTCCAGAACCAACAACGCACGTTTCAGCTATCAGATATTCACCCCATCAGAATAAGCATACAGTGTTGGCTTCTTGGAGAAGATCTTTCTAATTCCTACGACTATTCTGGACAATATGGCAGCTGAGAATCAAGGTTAGTATTTTTGATTTTATAGCTTATCTAGAACTTACAGCCCCTGTATTTACTTTTCACAACAAAAGCAAATTTGCCATCAGCGAGGCCATAGGACCACACTTTTGCAGTCTGTATGTTCTTACATTTGAAAACCAAAAAAATTGAAATTGCAGTACCAAAACCCTTACGTTCTTTCATGTAGAACCAGCTTCTGTCCTTCATATTGACATAACCTCTATACCAACTTTTAAGTTTTATCCTACAGATACAGCAGAGGCCATTGAGAAGGCCATATATATATATATATATATATATATATATATATATATATATATATATATATATATTCCCTGATTTTACTTGGAACTCACTTGAAACTTGAGACATAAAAAAGGCTAACCAAATCTTCATGAGGGAAGGATTGAGCTTTGACTCCTTCCATGTTTGGATGAGAAAAACTTCCTGCCAGATGAGAAAGGCCTTTTCATTGATATTGGCCCCATCTGCAGAGAAAACCCAATTGAAGAACTCCTCATTAGCTTGGCTAGGCTAGAACTTGAACTGCCATAATTGGAAACAATCCCCGAATTCGGATTCTTAACATGTACTAATTGGGAATTTGAACTTCCTTCTTCAGGAATGACATTGGCCACATCTCGGTATATTCGCGAAGCAGATAATGAATCCATCGAAACTGACCTCCTAATTGGTTGCATGTCCTCTTCAGTAACACGACGATTGTCAGTCAAATCACTTGATGCTCTTGGATCACGACTACCAGCAGCCACAGTAGAACTTGGCAAAACCTTTCCTGAATTTTCTGCAGTTCTTCCCTCAGTTGGAATTGCAAAAACATTCCCATCATCTGTAATCCCAACCTCACTAGTCCCACTTCCAAGGCTTCTAACCCCTCCATTATTCTCCAAATTCTCTACCTCAATGCTTTCCCTCGAACCCGAACCCCTCGAAATAGGCTCAGGGACACTTTCTTGAGCCCTAGCAATGTCACAAACAATTGGAGCGCGGCAAAGAGGGCAATTTTTATGTGATCTCAACCAGGTATCAATACAAGGGATGTGGAAGGCATGGCTGCACTTGGGCAAAAGCCTAAGACTCTCATCTTCTTCAAACTCACTCAAGCAAACAGAACAATCTGTTCCTTCAATCAAACCCTCATCTTTTTTATACTTGCAGACTGTTATGGAGTCAATTACAGATTGCGGGAGCCCAACAGTGTGGATGTACCAAATGGGATGATCAAGAACAGGTCCATGATCTTCATCAAGATAATCTTGTTGGGTATCAAACAAAATTGGTAAAGAACTACTCCTCCTCCTCCTGGAATTGCAGCGGCCCCAATAAAATCTTACAATAGAGAAAACAATGGCAACAAGAAGAGCAACCCCAATCATACAAGCTGTGATTTTCATGCTTGTTTCAAGTATATGTTTATGTTCAGATAGAGGCAATGGTGGTGGTGGTGATAGTGGTGGTATAAGATTCTTACATACATCAGGGCACTGACCTGGACATGAAAATTCCTCATTGGAATTGGTTTGGAGGAGTTTTCTGTGATCAAATCCCATTGAAAAAAGGAAAAAGAAAAACAGAGGAGATTCAAAACAGGGGTTAGAAGTTAGAAATTCATACCTTTTGTTTGTTTATGAGCCAGAAGAGAGAGAGAGAGAGGGAGTCAAGGCAAAGGATTAGATTTCCAGCCACATAATGAGCTTGGAAATTGATTGTCATAGACAACATGGGCTCAGTTCCTAATTTTCTTCCACAACTTGTTCTTTGCTCAACTGGGGGAGTTCGTTTTCAAAGAGACTTTTGCATTTACTTGGGACGTTTGCTTATTCTTTTGGCACTGTGCAACAAAGTCAATGAGCTTTAACGACTCTTTCCGCGTTCACTGTACCATATCTACATCAACTGGGTTTTCTTTTTCATTCTGTTTTATCTTTTACTCTGGAAATTGTGTTGGCGAGTCCTTATTTAGTTAGGATTTTGGTTCCTTATTTATTTAGGATTATGGTTACTTACCCATTTATCTAGTCCTTAATATTTGAGATTTATTTCCTATTGTAGTTTATATTTATTTTCTATTGCAATTTAGATTTATTTCCTATTTTATTTAGGATTATACTTCTTTATAAATACCTTCATATAAAAGAAGAATAAAAATATGAGCATATATGAGCATAACTGAATATATGCCCTATTTTGTTTGACTAATTGTCCATCAATTAATGGGCAAAAAAACCCCAACTGATTTGATTTCCCTTTTGTATGCCAAAATCATAGGAAGTTCGTGTGCTGTTAGGGACAAAAGCTTACGCAAGTGAGATGTTCACCTCTTAAGTTATCTTCTTAAGGTTGTTTGTTACACATTGTTTTGCTCTTTGCATGTAAAATTTCATTTCTTTTTTTTTTTAATAGACAAATCGCAGCCTGACATATATATGCAAAAATAAATCATTAAAAATACAGAAAAATATTTCTAAACACATATCTGACTAAGATTTATCTGTAAAGAAAAACAAGTCCTTATGCGTAAGAAGCTAAGTATTTTCCTTTTCCATTTATTAGTTGTTAATAGAAGTGATCTTAATCTTATTTAGAAAAAGTGTCGGTTGGCTTTGCATGGTTTGGGTGGGAGCAGACTTGAGAGAAAAGTCTTGGTCTTGAGAGAACTTGAGATGACTCAGCCACTGCATATCGCCCCTATCAAACGAAAGATTGAATGCTAGCCAGGAGCTATTAGAAACAAAAGATTGGGCCTATGTGCAGTGGCGGACCCAGACTTTCGTTCATCTGGGGCTTAAAAAAATTCAACCAATATATAATTAAACAAAAATTATTTCAAACTTTGAATATTAATAGCATTGTCTAATAAGTAAATTTACAATTATCCTCGACGACTTTTCATATTCTGAAAACGTTGCATAATAAGCTCATTATCAATACTATTAAATATGTCTTTTTCAAGATATACTACCAAGCAATCATTCATCTATTGGTCTCCCATTCGATTACGCATTCTGTTCTTCACGATGTTCATAGCAGAGAATGCCCTTTCTACTGAAAGTGTTAACGCCAATTTTATGAGAAGATAAACTAGTGGATATGCCTTGTCCTTTTCTGTCTCAACTAGGTTTTTTGCAAGAGCAGCAATACCTTGTAATTCTGAAAAGTTGGTGTTGGAATGCATATCATCAATATAAGTTTGAAGTTGATCTTTAAGTACCTCAAGTTCTTGTGTAGAAAAATCATTCGGGTAAAGTTGAGCAAGCTGAATGAGCTTTTGCTTATCAAAAGAAGAAAATGAATCATTTGGACTCAAGCATGCCAAGCAAAGTAACAACTCAGTGTTGGCCTCATTGAAACGACTATTCAACTCTTGGAGTTGCAAAGCTATCACTTCATAGAAAAAATCAACACGATAATAATGCATATTTGTGATTTTTGGACCGTTGCGTCATGACCTCCCTCGAGCTAGAAACATATCACCCATGTTAGGAACATCAATACTTTGATCCCTGCAAAAAACAGAAACTTCCTCCAACAAAGAATCTCATCCATTCTCCCTCATCTTATGGAATTGTTGCTTACATAATTCAACTAAATCCATGGCATTCACAATATCTTGATTATCCCTCTGTAAGGCTTGTGACAATGTATTTGTGATTCCAAGTATATTCCTCATCAAATGCAAATTGAATACAAAATCAAATGATTGCACTAATCCTTGCAGTATAAATGCCTCATGTTTTTTATCAACAGTCAATCTATCATTTGCAATTTCATCAAGCACATCAATTGTAGATGAGAACATGGTAATAAAGTTTATCAACGTACCATAATATGAGCTCCAACGTGTATTACATGAACGCTTAATCTCTGTTGCTTGATTTAAACCTTTCCCACTAGAAAGCTCCCCATTAGTCAGTGCTTCAACTACTTTGAGAGCTTGCTTATCCCGAAGAATGTCACGACGCTTCGATGATGCTCCAACAATATTTACCACATTAGAAACTAAGGTGAAGAAAGCACCTATGAGGCTGTGTTTTTTTTTGCCAAACCCACAATAGCCAACTGAAGTTGATGTGCAAAACAGTGAACATAGTAAGCAGACTCATTCTCCCTCATAATAAGTGTCTTCAGACCATTGAACTTGTAACATGTTCAATACCTATGATCAGAATGAAGATTTGACATATTGATTTCTATGCGACTTTGCTTGGAACTATCACTTCTCCCAATAGGTCCTGACAACTCCAACTCGGATTTTCTTTTAAAATATTTTTCCATAACTGTCATAAATAGTTTATATTATTTTTCATCAAGATATATATAAAATCAATCATCTGTACAAATTGAATGCATATAAATAAGAATATAATGAAATTAGTTTGTTAAAAACAACTAAGTATTAACCTGTAAAATCAATTGAAGTAGCGAGTTTGATTTGTTGGGCTACAGACTTTTGTCAAATAACGAGTTTGGCGGCTGAGTTCTCCACAAAATTATAGAATGAGTGAACTTGGTGGGATCTCTATTCTTCTTTTTTAACATAGGGTTTATGGTTTTTCTTTTTTAATATAAGCTTTGGGCTGAAAGTGTATATATTGAATGGGTTATGTGGGGGCTTTACTTGAGAATGACCTAAAAATAATTAAAAATAATAATTTTAAATGGGATTGTACGGCTGAAACTTTTTGGGTAAGTGTGGGCAGCTGCCCACAGTTGGCTTTGATTGGGTCCGCCAGTGCCTATGTGTGAAGTGAATATGGGCTTGATACTCTCTGACTAGGGCCTCACAGTTTCTTATAAGAGGGTTTCTATGGACACCCGAGACATGTCTCTACACCCATATCAAAATTTTGAAATTACCGATGATAAACTTTATAAAGACGTTTTATACTAGGTACTTCTTTAGGAAACACTTCATTTGCTTTTCTCGGAAGTACTTAAATTTTGAACAAAACTTTCAATTTGCTTATAGTAAAAACGCTTATAAATACAAGTGTTTTCTACATAAAACGATCTCTAAGATGAGACAAATAGAAACGTTTTATACAAGTGTTTTCTACCTAAAAAATTGAAATTGCAGTACCAAAACCCTTATTTCATGTAGAACCAGCTTCTGTCCTTCATATTGACATAACCTCTACACCAACTTCTAAGTTTTATCCCACAGATACAGCAGAGGCCATTGAGAAGGCCATATGTATACATATATATATATATATATATATATATCTTCCTTGATTTTGCTTGGAACTGACTTGAAACTTGAGACATAAAAAAGGCTAACCAAATCTTCATGAGGGAAGGATTGAGCTTTGACTCCTTCCATGTTTGGATGAGAAAAACTTCCTGCCAGAAGAGAAAGGCCTTTTCATTGATATTGGCCCCATCTGCAGAGAAAACCCAATTGAAGAACTCCTCATTAGCTTGGCTAGGCTAGAACTTGAACTGCCATACTTGGAAACAATCCCCGAATTCGGATTCTTAACATGTACTAATTGGGAATTTGAACTTCCTTCTTCAGGAATGACATTGGCCACATCACGGTATATTCGCGAAGCAGATGACGAATCCATCGAAACTGACCTCCTAATTGGTTGCATGTCCTCTTCAGTAACACGACGATTGTCAGTCAAATCGCTTAATGCTCTTGTATCACGACTACCAGCAGCCACAGTAGAACTTGGCAAAACCTTTCCTGAATTTTCTGCAGTTCTTCCCTCAGTTGGAATTGCAAAAACATTCTCATCATCTGTAATCCCAACCTCACTAGTCCCACTTCCAAGGCTTCCAACCCCTCCATTATTCTCCAAATTCTCTACCTCAACGCTTTCCCTCGAACCCGAACCCCTCGAAATAGGCTCAGGGACACTTTCTTGAACCCTAGCAATGTCACAAACAATTGGAGCGCGGCAAAGAGGGCAATTTTTATGTGATCTCAACCAGGTATCAATACAATGGATGTGGAAGGCATGACTGCACTTGGGCAAAAGCCTAAGACTCTCATCTTCTTCAAACTCACTCAAGCAAACAGAACAATCTATTCCTTCAATCAACCCCTCAACTTTTTTATACTTGCAGACTGTTATGGAGTCAATTACAGATTGCGGGAGCCCAACAGTGTGGATGTACCGAATGGGATGATCAAGACCAGGTCCATGATCTTCATCAAGAAAATCGTGTTGGGTATCAAACAAAATTGGTAAAGAACTACTCCTCCTCCTCCTGGAATTGCTGCGGCGCCAATAAAATCTTACAATGAAGAAAACAATAGCAACAAGAAGAGCAACCCCAATCATACAAGCTGTAATTTTCATGCTTGTTTCAAGTGGTGGTGGTGGCGGTGGTGGCGGTGGTGGTGGTGGTGGTGGTGGTGTGGTGGTGGTGGTGTTGCCAATGACTATAACATTCTTACATACCTCAGGGCATATTTTGCAACAAGGAAGAAAACAGAAACCCCCTTTGTTCAAAGCTGGGTTACAAGGAATTGAACAGAAATATTCCACACTGGAATAGGTTTGGGGAATGAGGTTTCTGTGATCAAATCCCATTGAAAAAAGGAAAAAGAAAAACAGAGGAGATTCAAAACAGGGGTTAGAAATTAGAAATGCATACCTTTTGTTTGTCTATGAGCCAGAAGAGAGAGAGAGAGAGAGAGAGAGAGAGAGAGAGAGAGAGAGAGTCAGAGAGTCAAGGCAAAGGATTAGATTTCCAGCCACATACTGAGCTTGGAAATTGATTGTCATGGACAACATGGGCTCAGTTCCTTTTTTTCTTCCACAAGTTGTTCTTTGGTTAATTGGGGGAGTTCG
This sequence comes from Prunus kanzakura, assembly GCA_020521455.1. Classification (NCBI taxonomy): domain Eukaryota; kingdom Viridiplantae; phylum Streptophyta; class Magnoliopsida; order Rosales; family Rosaceae; genus Prunus; species Prunus kanzakura. The sequence goes on from BPUM01000830.1 coordinate 535,462, forward strand.
TTTTCAAAGAAACTTCTGCATTTACTTGGATGTTTGCTTATTCTTTAGTAAACACTTCACCTACTTTTCTAGGAAGCACTAGAGATTCTAAGAGATTCCTCACTTCTTTATTGACAGAAGGGAGCTTACTCCGAGAGAGACGAATTTTGAACAAAACTTTCAATTTTCTTATAATAAAAACGCTTATAAACAGAAGTGTTTTCTACGTAAGTAATCTAAACGGTTTCTAAGATGAGATAAATGAGAAGGCAACTCACATTTACCTTGCCACATCAGTTTTTTTCCCTCTCCAAACTAAGAATGAGACTAGAAGGCACATGTGTTTGTGCACAAACACACTAACAGAGACTAGAGATAGGGCTCGTCAATAGGCCTGGCCGGGCTAGCTCGGCCCAAATTTAATGGGCTTGGGTCGGGCCGGGTCAAATTGAATATTTTTAGAAAATTCAAAGCCCAAGCCCAACGGGTCGGGCTGAGCCGAACAACCCTACTTCAATCGAAAAAAATCATAAGGGCATTTTAGTCCAAATTTGAGATTAAACTCACTTAATTCCAATATTTTCACATCAAACCAAATTCATAAAACACTCAATAAAGTCACATAACTTAATAAGATTTTCCACAAAAATAATAAAACCAAGTATTATTTTTGAGGTTATTACATAATTAGACCGTAATACGTTTTAAGAAATAATTTTAAAAAATAATAAGTATAAAAAAAAATAATAATTAAAGGATGGTATAAATAAATATGCAAATGTTTGATGATGTGTTCAAGAAAAGCATGAGTGGTGGTACGATTATGTTTCGTGATATGATTATATTTGGTGATATGATATGTTGTTCATCTTATTTATATATATATAATTGTTGTATTAATAATTGACACAAATTAATGTGCTAATCATCCAATTATAAACTATGAATGAGTAAAGAAAAGTAAATGAAATGAAACAAATTATATATATGATTTAAGTGATATAATCCTAATCATAAACTCTTATTTATACATAATTATATACATATATGGCCCTAACGGGCCGGACTTTTGTGGGCGGGCTGGATCAGGCTTTCTTGGGCTTAACTGGGCTGGGCTGGGCTGGGCTTCAGACACCCAAGCTCAGCCCAACCCAAAGCAGGCCGAGCCATCTCAAAGCCCATAACGGGCTGGGCCAAACTTTTTTTCAATGGGCCGGACGGGTCCCCATCGGCCCATGAGCCCGCGGGCCAAATGGTGAGGCCTAACTAGAGATACCATAAAACAAGATAGAAATAACAAAACTACAAACACGTGGCACCAGGGTTTTTTTTTTTTTTTTTTTTTTGTCATAATACCACCAGGGGTAATTTAGGTATTTCACATTGAAGAAAGTCGAAACAGTCAATTTAGGATTGCAATTTGCATCTTCATAATAATAAACAAATGGTGCTATTGTCACCGCCAAACATATTTCCCTACCTACCCCCCATTGCCTTTATTATTCCCAAATTGACATTTTCGTTACCTAATCTTTACTAACTAAAGATTTCACGTTTGCCAACTTTCACGTTTTTTCCTACAAGCTTCCTTGACCTCCTCCCTCATTTGACGTTACATATATGAAAGCCTTGATCCTAAACATGGATTTTACACATCTATTTGGAAAGTCTAATTAAAGAGATTATTCTTTAATCTACTAATGCCAACAATTAGATCATTCCCATGAGAACATCTTTTCTCCATATTTCCCCTTATTTTCTTGTCTATTATGCCTCTTTTTCTCCCAGAGAATTCATGTTTTTCACATCCTTCACGGTGTAGGGCATGCGTACAATGCACCACATGTTACTTACTCGTACTAATTTAAACCATATAAAATTTTACTAGATGAGAATCTAACTTTCAATGTTTTAACAGGCATCAAAGTCAATTCACTTAACCAACTAACTCGTAATAACTCTTAATTCATTCTTTCCCCTTAATTTAATTATGTCATTTTGCCCCCACCACCCTAGGAGATGGTGGCCATCAACCATCAATCATTGTCTCTAGTTCCGTTCTACCCTCAATTTCCCTAATCTGCTCATATTGTTAATTGATTTAATCGTTTTAATCAATTTCTGTTCTAGTTCATCTCCAAGTTCTTGTTCCAATCTTTGCTCCAGTTGCAAATTCCAGTTCCTGTTCAAATCTTTGATCCAGTTGCCAATTCCAGTTCCTGTTCATTGACCATTTCTTGAGTTTGAAGAAGCGCGGTAGTTAGTCTGCATACGCACCGCATGTTACCTATATCTCTTGGTTCTTTCTCGTGACTTTCCTCATTGATTTCTATATACTTCCTTGACTTAGACATAAACCCGAAGAAATTCACTTAACAATAATTTAAAGGTTCCTGTTTTATTATTATTATTGACAACAGTGACACTCCAAGTAAATCAAATTATTCCTATATTTTTAATATTCCCATCCCCCTCTCACAACTGGACTGGTGTGAGCCATTTGATTAATTAAGGAAAGTAGATGTAAAGCCAATTAAAAAATAATCGGTGCAACCAACAAGCATATATCCTAACAATTCTGTGTTGAATATTAGGGCTATATATAAAACGTGTTTTCTTTTTTACAAGTTGGAAACGTTGGTTGACCAAATGTTTTGTCCTTGAGTAAAAGCAAGTTGTTTCGACATGACTTTCCAAAAGCTATCAGTTCATGATGAATTATTCATCCCTGTCAGCCTCTAGCTGGACTTGGTATTGGATTGGATTAATTATGCTTCAAGCCAAGCGTTAATTTGTAATTAATTCCTGTAAAGTCTTCAACATCACTCGAACCTATGACGAAGGAAATATTATTTATATCAGAGAAAATTAATATATAATTTCCCACGTTGGCTTTAAAGAAAATAGACTAACAAAGAAAAACTCCTAGTTGACCATGGAGAACAAGTCATCTGTTTCGTACTTTCCTATTGTCATGCATATGCAATTATCCATTGCACCAAATCCATTAAGAAAATGCTTACGATTACAATATTAACATTGAACCCCTCATGGAACGTGCTTCCTTGACTAATCTTCACATTGAACCCAGATAGTCTATAAATATACTACCATCAAAAGAAAAACTCTCATTAACAAAATTCAAATTATTTTTGGGCAGTTATATTGGAGGAGTTGATCAAGAAGAACCCATGTCAACAATCACATCGGTTGATCTTTGCCGGTCGAGTAGCCGCCTTTTCGTCAAGCATCCTGGAGTGTTTCGGCATTTCTCATCAGCAACATTGAAATGCCAACAAGGTTTCAGAACCAACCATGAATTGTTGTCTCTCACAATTGGGCAGAGGAATGTGTTTAGCAGGCAGACATGTAGGAATAAGATTGTGTGCAATAGTTCTCCATTACCTGGAGCTCCAGGCCCTTCACACTCCTGGTAATTAGCAATCAGATCAGACCTTTCAATGCTCTATAATCTATATTAATGAATATTCATTTCTACTCTTTTTTAACTTTTTGCAAATTATTATAAACAGGAAAGGATGGATGATAGGGATAGTATTATCAGTAATTTTACCCTTCTGGAGGCACAAATGGACGCCCTTGCTAGCAATAAAAAGTGAGTAATATTCTAGTTTACCCTGTTGGAAGAGGTTCTGGGTTCGAATTGTGGTTGTGTTGTTGCGTGTCGTGAATGTATTTTCGCTTTGTCTCATCAGAAAAATTGAATTGGGTTTTGATTGTGCAGAGGAGGTGGACATGATTGTAGACACAGTTGAGGCAGTGGTGGAGGTGGTAGAACAGGTAGCTGAGAAAGTGGAGGAAGTGGCAGATGATATAGGTGATCATCTTCCTGATGGAAAGCTTAAGGATGCACTTGAAGCAGTTGAAAGTATAGCCAGAGAAGCAGCCAAAGATGCTCACCTTGCAGACCAGCTAATTGAGAAGGTACTTAAATTATTATATGTAAAACATGAAAATGAATTCAGATAATTTTTTCTTCAGCACACTAGAAGGTGGCTAAAAATTAATTAGAGTTTTGTCTCAAAAATGCAGGCAGAAGAAGTGGAAGATCGGGTAGAAGACTTCTTTGAGTCAGCCGTGGATCAAGCAGGGAATGAAATCACCAAAGGTGTTGGCGATGAACAAAATATTGTACAAGTAGAAAAGAAAATCCAGTGATATATATGAGATTTTCCAATCAGAGATGAACAGGATACCAATAATTCTGTCATCTCTAACTGTTTCTGTAAAATTGTATTCATTAATATTCATTCTTTTCTAATAGATTATCAAGTTCTATTGGTGAAATAATTACTGCATCTTATCGGCAACCTTATTTGCACCACCAAATTAACATATATTCTCCCATTTAACAAGAAAAAAAAAAGTAAAGAACAAATATTTCTCCAGCCACCTTCTATTCCTAAGTTCCTCTCTATTATTCTCAAAACATCTTTTCTCTACAAGACAAGAAGAAAAAATAATCATTTTCATGGTAAGCTTCCTGCAATTCTAATTTTATTAAACATTTTTTTCACTTTTTTTGTCTGTGTAAATGGTCCTTCCACGTTATTTCATATATGAATAAAATTGTAATTACATTTTATTTCTCTTCTAGTTTTGGTGAAAGAATGGATGAGGAAATAGAGTTTGGTAGTGGTTACATTCAATTTCTCTCCTTTATTTGTTTATTTATTAATCGCCTTATTCTCTTTGAGGAAACAGAACACGCAAACAGATGACCGTATTCTAATACTCTACAATAATTTCTCATTTTGTTGATTCTTTCTTTTTATCCCTTGGTTTCAACGTTCTTAACTTAGACTTACCCTCATATATGCATATGAAAATTTTCACCCTAAGAATTCAAGGTTCCTGTTTTATCATTGACAATTTTGACACTCCAATTTTCATCCTCTCTCGCGCTCTCTCTCTCTCTCTCTCACAACTGAACTCCCAACATGTATTAATTAAAGAAAGTGGATCAATTAAACAATTGGTGTGCAACAAGTGAACATCATCATTACACCCAACATGTTTTAATGTCATATTAAACTTTGTAGTTAACTATCATTTTAGAAAAGCTTAAGCCAACGGTCATATATATATATATATATATATAATATTCTAACATATATATTTTGGCCAGAAAACGTGTTTCTTTTTGTTTGTTGTTTTGTCCTTGCGTAATATCAAATTGTTTCTACCGGCCCTTCCAAGACTTCATCCCTGTCAGCGTCTAGCTGGCCTTGGTATATTGTATTGGATTAAAGGATCAACCCAAGGATTATTTGTAATTAATTAATATACCTAGTGTTGGAAAGCTCATAAGGCATGTGCCACCGCTCCTTTTCAAAGAAACAATAATAATGTGTTTGTTTTTTTTAACATATTTCCATATCTTAAAGCATCTCTATCCCAGCAGTTGTACGAACATGAATTTTGATAATCAATGACAAGGTGATACGCGGATAGAAAAAGAGTGTGAAAAATATTATTCGCGAATATTCTCCTGGAAGGAAATTTGCACAAACAGCAGTATGCTTACCTCCTTTCAATTTCATACAAACATATAGTCACACACCTCTAGATATTTCATATTACATGTGAAAGTTATAAGTTATAAGATAAATTAGTTGTAAAAATAATCAGCTGTGAAGTAAAGAAATGACCAGTTTTTTTTTTCGTTGTAGATCCGTGAACGGGATTTTCAAGAATCAGATGAGCTACTTCTTAAAAATTGTTGTCATTGGGTAGCTTACTGTGATAAAAAATTTAGCTGATGTTTTCAACTCAACCAAACGGATTTGAAGCTCAAATCTTCCGTAACAATTAAGCGCGTTGGCTTGAAATGAAAAGGAAAAAAGAAAACTCGTAGTTGACCATGGGTAATGTACATAGAACAAGTCATCTGCTTGCAAATGCACATACCAAATCCATTAAGCAAATGTGGACAATTTCTTTACACTTTCCAAGACTATATTCTTCACATTTGAACCCAGTAGGCTATATATACTACCACCAAAACAGCAAAACCTCTCATCACCAAAAACATCCATCATTTTTGAAAATAATTGGCGATTGATACAAGGCACTTTTGGAAGTACTGTCAATTGGAGGATTTGATCAAGAATAACCAATGTCGGCAATCGCATCATCGATTCATCTTAGCCGATGGACGAGCAGTCATCGCCTTTTTGCTCAGCATCCTGGACCTGGAGTAGTTCAACATTTTTCATCATCGTCAACATGGAAATGCCAACAAGGTTTCAGAACCAACCATGCATTGTTGTCTCTCACAATAGGACAGAGGAGAACTCTTAGCAGCCAACCATGTCGGAATAAGATTGTCTGCAATAGTTCTCCATCACCTGAAGTTCAAAGTCCTTCTGGAGCCCCTTCACACTCTTTGTAATTAGCAATCGGACCTTAATGAATTCATTTGATCTTCTTCCCTTTTTCTTCAAGTAGTATAATAAAAAAACTGTCATGTAAACAGGAGAAGCTGGATGATTGGGATGGTATTCTCAGTAATTATACCCTTTTGGAGGCACAAGTGGGGGCCCTTGCTGCAATTGAAAAGTAAGTTTTCAAATTTACTCTTGTTATAGTGGAGGAGGTCCCGAGTTCAAATCTCATGTGCGAGACTCGTTTGTGTCGTTGAATCTAAAATTACTTTTCATGACTGTATTTAAGACTTCCTTCTCATCAGAAAAATCGAATTTCGTTTCGATTGTGTAGAGGAGGTGGACATGATTGTAGACAATGTTGAAGCAGTGGCGGAGGTGGTAGAACAGGTGGCTGAGAAAGTGGAGGAAGTGGCGGATGAAATAGGTGAGCGTCTTCCCGAGGGAAAGCTTAAGGTTGCAGCTGATTTAGTTGAAAGCTTAGCCAGAGAAGCAGCCAAAGATGCTCATCTTGCAGACCAGCTGATTGAGAAGGTTAGTGAAAGTTCATGTAACATATAAAACTTAGATAATTAATCTTCTCCACACACACATATGAAATTAGTGAAATATAATTAGGAGCTAATTATGTTTTCTGTAAAAAAATGCAGGCAGAAGAAGTGGAAGATCGAGTGGAAAACTTTTTTGAGTCAGCCATGGATAAAGCAGGAGACTTGACCAAAGTTGTTGCCGACACTACTACAAAAAATGCAAAAGACGACGGGAATTCACCGTCGTGAATTTGGTTTTCAAACCGTCGTAAAATCGAGCGACGTCTTTTGCAAAGTAAAACCACGACGCGAAATCACCGTCGTTGGTATTACAAACCACGTCATTAACTAAAAACAACCGACGTCTGTATACTGAAAAATGAACCAAAAAATTGTCCTGGAGAAGTATAGACGACGTATGTTATACAACATACGTCGTGTAAAACTATACAATACGTCTTTAAATAAATAAAATATGACGTTATAAAATTATACGACGTCTAATATATGTTTATAACCGTCGTGAAATTGTATTGCCACTTCGTTTTTTCCATTCATATTGACGTGGAAATAGCGGTTAGGGTAAATCACCGTCGTTGTTTTACCAAACAACGTCATTTAAAAATAAAAACCGACGTCTGTACACTAAAAATGAAACAAAAATTGTCCTGGGAGTAGAATACACGACCTATTGTAAACAATAGCCGTCGTGTAAAATAATACAATACGTCCTTAAATAAATTAAATCTGACGTTATTAAAGTATACGACGTCCAATATATATATATAACCGTCGTGCAATTGTATTGCCACTTCGTTTTTTCCATTAATATTGACGTGGAAATAGCGGTTAGGGTAAATCACCGTCGTTGTTGTACCAAACAACGTCATTTACAAAGAAAAAACCGACGTCTGTACTCTAAAAATGAACCAAAAATTGTCCTAGGAGTAGAATAGACGACCTATTTTATACAACAACCGTCGTTTGTATATATATACTACGTTTTTAAATTAATAAAATATGACGTTATTAATATATACTACGTCGTATATATCTATATAACCGACGTGGAAAATATGTTAAGCTCATGACTTACGACCTATTTATTTCTATTATCGACGTAGTATGTGATATACAACGTCGTGATAATGTAAAAGACAGCCGTGTTTCTCTATTTATACGTCGTCTTTATTAAAATAATAGTCGTCTAATCCATCCAAGACGTCGTCTTTTGTAACGTTCAGGTTCGATATTTGTCTTTTTAGACGTCGGTATTATTGTACTGAAGTCGTGTTATTTGTAATTACATGTCGGCTCTTTATCCTTCTCCGACGTGATATCGTTAATAACTGTTTCACAATAACGTCGACTTTTTGCACTTTTAGTTCGCTTTTAGACGTCGGTAAATTCAATGACGTCGTTGAATGATCCAAAACGTCGTTTTTAATTGACAATTTTATGACAACAGACGTCTGTTTTTCACAGTTTTATAAGGACCGTCGTTTTATAATACTGAACCAGTATTTTATGTACTGATTGTTTTGTGTCCAAAACCTGCATAATGAAAGTGAAGAAAACACATTACAATTTATTACAAAATTAATGTCATACAGTAGTGCTGTTTAGGGCATAAATAATTTCATAAATTACAAGAGCATCATTCAATCCATATATCTTCACACCCATCTCGAATATTTTGACTCCCAAACTCACCCACTAGTTCATCAAATGTGTCAACATTTGGCATCCCTCTAGTAAATGGCTCACACTCAATTCTCACATCACCTAAGACATCATCACCAATAACATCATCATTATATTCTCTATTAGGTGCTGATAACACTACCGACCAACCATGATGCATCGGGTCGTCAACAAAAAATACTTGTTTGACTTGAGAAGCCAAAACAAATTGGTCATTCCTATGTCCAATTTTACTCAAATCTACAAGGGTAAATCCAAGTTCGTCGACTACAAGGCCGGAAGTACTATCTATCCAATCACACCTAAAGACTGGGATTGTAAACTTTTGGTAGTCAAGGTCCCAAATTTCTTGAATGACACCATAAAAACCCATATTTGAGAGAATTGGGTTTTTATCCTTGGCACTAGCAACTTGCATGGTATGTGCAAGTAAATAAACTCCACTATTTTGAACTGTCCGCACATCATCTTGTGCCTTGATGTTAAATTTAACACCTTTAATAAGATAGCTCCTATATAATGGCACTGCCATGTTTGGACCAGCTGCTAGCCACCTTAAATTTTCTGATATCCCATGATTGCGTCCCTCATCAAGTTCACTTTGAACCTGCAAATTAATCATATCTTAATTCAATCTAACATAGAAAGAAGAAAATTAAAAGTCCAATATGTTATTGAATAACATATACCTTGAAGTGTAGCCATTGAATAAAAGTGCTATTGTGCTTATCTTGCAGCCACTTTGTTCTCTTTCTAAATTTTGGATAAGCGGCCTTGATGTGGATCATATGTTCCCTACATGACACGAAAAATTCAAGCATTACGATCCCAAACATATAAGATAAACATAAGGAATAATTTAAAATGGAAACTTAAGGAATAAAACTCATACTCGATATAAGGTAGAACTTCCTCCGTATTCTCCAAGACATATAGATGTGCTTGGTTCAACAGGTCCCGATCAACTAAGCTCACTGTGCAACCTGATAATGGCTTTGAAACTCCTATCTTCTGACTTGATGGCACTCCAATTGTACTAATATCAGATAAATGTTCAGTGCAAAATTCTACAGCTTCTTCAGCTATATAACGCTCCGCAATGCAACCTTCGGGATGAGTACGGTTCTGAACATACCCCTTTAGAACTTTCATATATCTTTCGAACGGATACATCCATCTACAATAAACTGGCCCACATAGACGAACTTCTCTGACAAGATGTACTACTAGATGAACCATGATATCGAAGAATGAAGGTGGAAAGTATTTTTCAAGCAAACACAAAGTAACTACTACATCTTCTTCCAACTTATCTAGCTTGGAAACATCAACCGTCTTTGCACATATAGCATTGAAGAAGAAGCACAAACGAGTTATTGCATACCTTGCAGGCTTCTCCAAAACAGAACGAATTGCCACAGGTAGCAATTGTTGCATTAAGGTATGACAATCATGTGATTTAAGGCCAAGAAGTCTTGAATCTTGTAAAGATACAAGATTTTTTATATTTGAAGAATAACCTTCAGGGACCTTCATACCATAGAAAGAATTGCAAACCGCTCTCTTCTCTGCTCTTGACAAATTCCAAGGCCCTGGAGGCAAACGAGTACTTCTTTCTCCATACTCGGGTTGCAAATCAGTTTTGACCCCCATGTTCAATAAATCTAACCGAGCAGCAATCCCATCTTTATTTTTTCCAGGGATCTCCAGCAATGTACCAATGATACTATCACAAACATTCTTCTCAATGTGCATAACATCGAGGACATGCCTCACTGGAAGGTATTTCCAATACTCAAGATCAAAGAATTTTGACTTCTTCTTCCAACAAACTCTGTCACCATCATTTTCACCTCCACCTCCCCCTTTTTTCGATCCCCATATGTAATTAATATCTTCAACCATTTGCAGCACTTCTTCTCCCGTTAATGGCTCCAGAGCCGTGCCATATTCAGGTTTCCCATTAAAAGCTGCACGTTGCCTCCTATATGGATGATTAATTGGTAACCATTTTCTATGCCTAATGTAACAAATTTTGTGGCCATTTTTCAACCTGTGACTAGGTGTATCATCGCCGCATATTGGACAAGCTTTATATCCTTTAACAACACAACCAGATAAGTTTCCATAGGCGGGAAAATCATTAATGGTCCACAGTAATGCAGCTCTGAGTGTAAAATATTCTCCTATGTGTGCATCATACACTCCTCTAATCCCATCCCACAAAGATTTTAAATCATCAATCAAAGGCTCCAAGTAGACGTCTATATCATTTCCGGGTTGTTTAGGACCGGAAATCAATAAAGTCAACATCATGAACTTTCGTTTCATGCACAGCCATGGTGGGAGATTATATGTAACTAAGATAACTGGCCAGCAACTATATCTGCTACTTAGAGAACTGTGGGGATTGAATCCATCAGATGAAAGAGCCAATCTCAAGTTTCTCGGCTCATTACCAAACTCGGGCCATTTATCATCAAGAAGTTTCCAAGACGGGGAATCCGCCGGATGAGACATCTGACCATCAATTGATTTTCTAGCAGCATGCCAAGTCAAATTCTTAGCTGTCTCATGTGATTGAAACATCCTTTTAAACCTTGGAATTGGAGGAAAATACCACAACACCTTCGCTGCCACACCCTCTTTCAAGAATCCATCTTTGGTTTCCTTCCACCTTGAGATACCACAACTAGGACAATTAGTTGAATCTTCATACTCCTTCCTATACAAGATGCAATCATTGGGGCATGCGTGGATTTTCTCATAACTCAGCCCCAATGCACACAGAGTCTTTTTTGCCTCATACATAGAGGCCGGTATTGTATTTCCTTCTGGAAGCAACTCGCCCTGAAGTATCAATAATTCTGTAAAACATACATCACTCATCCCATGTTTTGCCTTCAAATTATACAACTTCACTAATGCCGATAACTTGGTGTACTTTCTACAACCAGGGTACAATGGTTGATCTCCATCCCCAATCACATTAGCAAACTCATAAGGATCCGATCCAAAATCACCAAAATCATTATCATCCATCTCTATTTCTTCAGACACAAAACTGTACCTACTATGGTCATCATCTTCTTCAACATTTCTACTAGCATTACTAGTTGCAATTGGTTCCCAAGGTTCTCCATGAAATGTCCAATTCTTATAGCTTTGGTCAACTCCATTAAAGTATAAGTGATCCCTTATAATTCCAACCCCAAACAATTTCAAATTCGCACATTTAACACATGGACAACGGATATGCGTTGTAGTTAGAAGATTTTCCACAGAAAATTGCAAAAATGCTTCCACCCCTAACTCATATGCCTTCGATCTTCTATCCGAGTGCATCCATGACTTATCCATCTTGGACACTATATCCTATTATCTATAATAAGGTGAAAAGACAAGCAATGACTATCACTATAGCAGATTATATAAGGTTTTAATAGCAAATAATATAGTATACAGACGACGGTTTTTAAACAACAACAGACGTATTACACATATATAGACGACGGGTTTTAAAAACACGTCGTCTAATGCTAGCAAGAAACAGACGCCAGCGAACTTTAACCACGACGGTAGTTAAAACAAGCGTCGTGGTATATTTTTATAGACGACGGTTTGTTAAAAAAACCGTCGTCGTATGCATAAAAAGGATTTCGAAATCCCAGTTTATTTTCAAGAACCCAGAATATATTCAGAACACAACATATACATTAATTTTTATGTAGGGTATTAAGAACACAACATATACATTAATACTAAGCACGAAACCAACATATACGTATACGCATGAAAACATTAAATCCATTCCCGATTCATAATAACAGAGAGTATTAAAAGATCCGACAAGATTAAACCCTAAACCCGATTCATGAAAACATTAAACATTAAATCCATTAACCCATACCGTCGACAACATTAAAAAATCACAAAACCCTTTACCACAGAACTGAATATCATTCAATGAATTTACAAGCATGAGATTAGGGTTTGCACTTACAGGTAGGCAGAGCTCACAGCTTATGGCCAACTTGGTTTCGACGGAGTTGTAAACTTGGCCAACTTGGATTCGACGGAGAGACTAACTTTGAAGTGAGAGAGCGGAGCGAAATGTTTTAGGACACAGACTATGGTCAACTTGTATAAGAGTTAGAGCGAAATCTGAAAATTTTAGGTCGAGCTGAAATTTTTAGAAAGCGCGTTTTTTAAAAAACATCGACGGAAACAAAAACATAATCGTCGTTAAAGGTTCACCATAAACATGACGCTTATTTTAAAAATAACGTCGTTGTAAATATGCTTACGACACAAAACCAAACTACCGTCGTTAAAAGTTCAACATAAAGAAATTTGCCCTAAACCCTAATAAATAAAACCTAAATTATATATATTGTTTTTACAAATAATTTTTCAAAACGGATTAGGGTTTTATGGCCTAAAATATCTCGTCCATAAAACCCTAAACCCTAATCCCTTTTCTAAATTTATATAAACCCTAAACCCTAAACCCTAAACCATTAAAGTATAAGTGAGTTGTGACTCATGATAACATTTTAATTTTTGGTGGTAATTTTAAATTTGTATAACTCAAACTATATTTTTTAAAGCTTAAGGGGGAAGAAAATATTGCAATGACTTCATAGGAGTTGACGTTGCATTTTTTGGATTAATTTTACATTTATTATGAATATTTCGAATTAAATAGAATAAAATATTATTAATAAAACCCACAAACCACGTCCTCTTTAATAAATTAACGACGTTTTAACTAATATAAACGACTTAATTTTAAAAACAAACGTCGTTTAGAGTTCAAACCATGGCCATTTTTACAACTAAAACGACGTACAAACAATTTTCCACGACCTAATATCTTAACCTCTCGCCGTCTAATGTCAATCAAACAACGTCATCTATATAATTAATAGCGTCGTTTTAACATCCATTTACGTCGCGTTTTTAAAAAATATGACGTTGTTATTTGTGTACAACGTCATTTTAAACAAACCAGGGTTTAGAAATGCGCTCTTCGTAAATCATCGACGGAAAAAAAAAACACCGTCGTTAAATATGACATCCATACCCTAAACCCTAAACTCTAAACCCTAAACCCTAAACCCTAAACCATAAAATATAAACCCTAAATTATATATATATATGTTTAAATAATTATAGAAAAGGATTTATGGTTTTAGGGCCTAATATATATTAACCATAAACCCTAAACCCCAAAAATAAACCTTTATCCCCCTAAACCCTAAACCCTAAACCATTAAAGTATAAGTGATGTTGTGACTCATGAAAACATTTTTCTTTTTGGTGGTAATTTTAAATTTGTATAACTCAAACTTAATTTTTTAAAGCTTAAGGGGGAAGAAAATATCACAATGACTTCATAGGAGTTGACGTTGCATTTTTTGGATTTATTTTAAATTTATTATGATTATTTGAGTTAAATGGAATAAAATATTATTAATAAAACCCACAAACCACGTCGGCGTTAATAAATTAACGACGTTTTAAATTATTATAAACGACTTAATTTTAAAACAAAACGTCGTTTAAATTATAAACCATGGCCATTTTTACACATAAAACGACGTACAAACAATTTTCCACGACCAAAACTCTTACTTCTCGCAGTCTAATATCAAGAAAACAACGTCGTCTATAGAACCAAGAGGGTCGTTTGAACAACCTTTTACGTCGGGTTTTAAAAAAAATATGACGTTGTTATGTGTCTGCAACGTCTTTTTGAATAAACTATGGTTTTTCACAACATGAAAACCTCAACAAATTTGTTTCAGCATGATCTTGGGTTTTTAACAACATGAAAACCTCAACAAATTTACAGGGACGTTGACGTCAACAAAAACTTGCTAATTCTAACCAATTTTGTACAAAAACTTGTCTAATTCTAAAAAAATTTGTACATTTTATAAAAATGTTTAAGTATGCTAAAATTCCTCTACTCCATATGAACACACACAAACTCTGCCCATTCTTTCCTAACTTCCTCAATGGCAGCTTGGGGGTATGGCGCTTGATTCTTTCCTTTGGCAAACTGCAGTTCATAAACAAAGATTAATATCACCGACGACGCTATTATTCATTTATTGACGTAGGATATATATTCAACGACGGTATTTTTAATCTACCGTCGTTGATAATATAAAAATCGACATAAAAAATAAATCTGAAAATTTTCTTCTTACCGTCCTCTCAAAATCCAGGGAAGTATCCTTTATGATGTCTCTCATAAAGCGCATGACATAATACCCACATTCTACACTGCTTGGTTGCTTTGGAGTGCCGGGCAGAGTTTTCCAAAGAGGTGTTTTACGGCCTACTCTGCCTATGTGTGTATTATACATTTTTAGAGCAGAGTTCACTATGTTTTTCCCGTCCTCATCCACTACACGATTTCCAGGCAGTGGATCCAAAAAATAGACGGTCTCCTTCTTTGCTCTCACAATGATCAAGACCCAATGACGGCTGCACAAAATAAATATCAAGGTTAAATATAGTTTTATATGCAGAGCATCATACAAACAAAATCCTGTTTTTTGTTTGGAGACTAACCCTGGATTGTAAGGCATCAGGAAAATCTGTTCACCATCTGTTTTCTGAAGTCGATTGGCTACGAGACGTGATCTGTCAGTTAATGAACCAGCGTCGGCACTAACTGCAGCAGGGTCGATAAAGCCAACCATATTCACCATATTTGCAGCTTTCAAATGATCAAATAGGCACCTAAATATATGAATTGAAACCATGAGTGTTTTTTTTTTAAACATAAAGGAGAGTGTCAAATGAATATTTGATAAGGACAAACCTCATATATACTGCAACGACAGTAGCCCCAATTTCTTCCATACCAGCAAATTGGGTAATATCTTCATGCAAGACGAAGGTGTTACGATCTATGCCAAACACCTCCTTCTCAATAGTAAAGGACATAGCCTTCTCCTGAGGCTTTAGTGTCGATTCAACATAACTACAAAGGGATTGTAAAGAAGATGGCAACTCCAGCTTTGAATAATCTGGTACTTCAGTACTCTGTTTGAAAAAATAAAGCAACATAAAGTGACGTGGTAAATAAATAACAACGACGTTATTAAATAATTACAGACGTCTATATTTAATTACACGACGGTAAATAATAAACGTCGTGGTATTTCATATACTACGACGTTATGTAAACTTGTACAACAATTTAAACTTGTAAACTAAGTTATGAGAATTTACCTGTTCAACTATCTCATGTATCTTTCCTTCTACTCTCTTTTCAACTTCCCCGGATTTCTGTTTTAAGAAATAAAGAAATATATAAATGACATTGTACAAAAATTAAAAACAAATAAATTCACCGTCGTGGTAAACGTTAACAGAAGGCGGTTTAATACAAGAGCGTCGTGGTAAAAAAAATTAAAATAAACCGTCGTGGTAATCAATAACAAACGACGGTATGTAATAATTACAGACGTGTAAAATTCATTAAACGACGTTAAATAAAGAATTACGACGGTAATGAGAATTGAAAAAAAAAATGAAAAAGGCTAAGTTATGAGAATTTACCTGGTCAACTATCTCAAGTATCTTTCCTTCTACTGTCTTTTCTACTTCACCGGATTTCTGTTTTAAGAAATAAAGAAATATATAAATGACATTGTACAAAAATTAAAAACAAATAAATTCACCGTCGTGGTAAACGTTAACAGAAGGCGGTTTAATACAAGAGCGTCGTGGTAAAACTTTAACACGACGGTAAATATAAACAGAGAAACAGAAAATTCAAAGTTCAAAAACGTTACCATTTCTTCCTGCTTTTCCCCATTCTTGGCAGTATCCTCCTCAAATTGAAGGGCTCTAACATCAAGTGCCCCTGAGCAGCTTGCTTTGTCCGACATTGGATTTTTAGGACTTTGCCCTTGGATTTGGGACATTGTATTCAGTTTCAGCATGCTTTGATCAAAATTGGGGATGAGTTTGGAAAGCTGACTCAGCAAATTTTCCCTCTCAGCTTCTACCAATTGCTTGGTCCTAGCCTCCATCTTTAAACTCTCTTCCCTTGATCTAGCCTCCATTTTCAAAGTCTCTTCTTGAAGGACAAGTCTTACACTTTCCTTCAATTGATCGGCAAACTTTACCTTCTGTTGTCTAGGTAAATTGAAGTATTGCTTAGGGGAAACCCCAGCCCCTACCCCTCTAACTCTTCCTGGATGCTCGGGACCCAAAGCCATTGTCAAAACATCATTGGTTCCTGACAGAGAAAGAGTGCCTTCAGAGACTTGCTTTTGCAAATCATCCTACCAAAAAGACATAATAAAAAGTCAGAATAAGAAAACAAACGACGGTTATTTATAAAAAATCGACGTAGTATAATATTTCGCACGACTCAATAACATAACAATCGACGTAATATAGTATTTCATACGACGCTAACTAAATGACGACGTTATTAATTTATTAAACGACGTGAATAATAAACCACCGACGTCTTATGATATAATTACAAAAAACAGAGCATGGATTCCAGATTCAGACCTTTAACGACGAGTTTTAAAATATTTCGACGTAGTAATACTTTTCACACGACGCAAAAATATAACAGCAGACGTAATAAAAATTTTAAAACAGAGTGAGTAGGCTTACAATTAATTTTGCTTTCTCTACAGTCTTTGGATCCGGGATGTTACCATGTTTGTCTTCTCTTGCTTTTTTCCATAAGGTAGATCGATCAATATCTACCCCAGGCATGATTTCCTTCAAGTCCTCCTTAAAACCAACATATCCTTTTCGAGACAATCGATGATTGTACTCGAGTTTCTCCCTCCTCTGTGATTGTTCTTCATGCACAGCCCCAAATTTTTCAGACAACCTTGAAGCTACAAAGGCATCCCATTGAGCTTTCTCTAAGAATTTGTATGTTTCAGGGGGCTGCCTTAATCTATCCTGCTCCTTGATGAATGGAAGGATATGAAACCTCGTTAGTGTAGACTTGAAATCCTTCCATTTCTTGGCGGCAGAAGATAGCACCATTTGCTTGCCCCCTTTACCAACCACAAAAGCCATGTCAACGGCTTCCCAAATCTGCTCTTTTATATCCTTGGATATTTGAACCCATTTCTTGTCCACAAGTGGGACTCTGGAGCGTGCCAACACACCAATGTAGGACTGCATCTCATTATGTGCACGGCCATATGGTTTCCCTTCTTCATTGTACTCAACAACAGGCTTGATTTTCTGAATTTTTCTCTGCACAACACGGGGCATTGTGCTCATACCCCGACCTGACTTTGGCTCCTCAGAAATAGTTGCCGTGCTGCCTGGTTCTGTCTCAGAAGATGAAACAAACTTCATCTTCTTCGAGGACTTGGTTTGAGGATTTACAACACTAAGCTCCCTCTTCGAGGATTCATTTTTTTTCAAGCCAGACTCCTTACTTTGGGATTGAGAAACCATGGTTACAGACAAATTAAACCTGCAAGTGAAAATTTATCAGTGAAATTAATAAAAACCACGACGATTATTTATAAACTACGACGTATTATAATATTTGAAACGACGTAAGAATAAAACAAACGACGTAATAATAAATTTAAACGACGGTAGTTAATAACCGACGTGATAAAATATTACGACGACGTCAATAATAAACAACCGACGTCTTATGATATAATCAAAAAAGAGAGTATTAAATATTACAACGACGTTAATAATAAAAATCGCCGTGGTATTAAAATAAAACGACGTAAATATTAATTTACCGTCGTCTATACCACAAAAACATTAGGAACAACGTAAAATATTTTCAGCAGAAAAATAATTAAAAAGATTTTCGAAACAAAAACCATTGTTCAGAGAAATCAAACATGCGATGAATATATCCTTAAAAATCAAAAACAAAAAACAGGATCTCATTTTAAAAAACAACGAAGAACACTTTCACACGACGCTAGGGTGACTGGCGAACCGTCGTGGTCTATAAATCTAACCACGTAAATAACAAGCCACCGTCGTCTTATTTAGTTGAAGTAGAAGAACCAGAGTAGTGTTCAAACTTGGAAACTTTTCGTCTTTGTCTGCAAATTTTATCAAACTTGGAAAGAAAATATGTAAAAAGATTTAAAAAAACGAAAATGATATGCGCATGCAAAACAGGAACAAAAATCCTTTCAGAAATGCTTACCCTTTGCTTGCGATGAAAGCTTTCTTCTGGAGTTTGGTGTTTCAGTTCAGAGATGAAGACGAAGAGGAGATGAAGACGAAGAGGAGATAAGCTTGAAAGTTTGAAACAGTTCTTGGAGAATGAAAAATGAGAGAAGCTTGAAAGTTTTTCTCGGGTTTGGAAACAGTGCAAGTATGGGTCAGGAAGGCGAAAAGTTTAAAATAATAAAAAACCGTTTAATAAAGACGACGCTATTAATAGTATGCGCCCTAGTATGGCACATTATACGGCGCTATTTTTAACACCGCCCTATAATATTACTTTACACGACGGTATGTTTTAATGAAACGACGTTTTTAAAACGAATTACACGACGAATGTTTTTTCAAAAAAGATGAATCGTCATTTTCCAATTTACCCAACGACCTTATATTCAATAATACCACGTCGTTTTAATTACTCATACCGACGTGAAAAATTAATTCCACGTCTTCATTTTTCAATTACGCGCTTTGTTCTTATGAACAGACGTTGTACTTATAAATTGAACGACTGTGTATTTTAATAAACCGACGTGGTTACTTTTGTTCTGAAAACGACGTCGTTCTCTTTTTAATACGCGCCAAATGACTTTTGGATTTTCGATGCAATTATGACGGCGCTTTTTTTATTTTAACGGACGTTGTACTTAGAAATAGAACGACAGTGTATTTTAGGAAACCGACGTGGTTACTTGGGGTTTCTGAAAACGACGTCGTTCTATTTTTAATACGCGTCAAATGACTTTTGGATTTCCGATGTAGTTATAACGGCGCTTGTTTATCTAAAATGACGTTGATTATTAAAATATAACGTCGCTATGTAAATTAGAACCGACGTTGTACTTCGATAATTTGTTTAAATATGATTTTTTCACGCGTTTTTTAACTCTCAGTTTTCAATTAGGGTTGCAGAATGATTCCTCACAAGACCAAGCATGGGTTTGCTACATCCTCCTGTGTAGCAAGGGTGAAACCAGCTTGAGAACCCGCATGGGTGTTCCTGATGCTCGCAGAGACGGACTCAGGTGGTGGCTGTAGCTGGGAGTGGGCTTGAGGTTCAGAATGAGTAGGTGGTGTCTATTCATTCCGAACCTCAAGCCCACTCCCAGCTTCACCCCAAAGGCACAACCCACAACAGGTTCTAAGGCTGGTTCCACCTTGCTACACAGGAGTTTTGAAGTTGATCACTGTGGAAAAGGGGACTACAATGTAACCAGGAATCGAGGAGTGAGGGTTCACACTTTGTTGATTTTGATTTTGATTTTGATTTTGATTTTCAGGAATCGAGGCTGTGCAGGAGCTTGAGAACAAGAGGAAGGAGAGGGCCCAGCTTGCATATGAGAGGAAGAAACAGTTGAACATATATTTGCCACGATGTATTTGCCAAATTTGTGTTCATATATTGTGTAAATATTTAACACGAAGAGATTTGCCTTTTAAGATGAAAATGTTGTTGAGGATTGAGAATTAAATTTTGTTTTGTGTTAAGAAAGATATTACCAAAATAAAAGAAAAATTAATTAATTTTAAAAAGCTATAAACATAAGACGGCGGTTTACAGAGAGGGCAGACGTATAAATTGAAAAAATACGACGGTAATTTGAACTTAGGACGTGGTAAATAAAAACGACAGTAGTGTTGTAGGTACCGTCGTAGTATACTCCAAAATAATAAGTCGGCGGTTTACAGAGAATGCACCGTCGTAGTATACAGACGTTGATTCCACTATATTATACGACGTCGATTAAGAACAGTTGGTCGTGTTTAGTAAGGAGTTAACACGGCAGGTTTTTTGGTGAACTGTCGTCTTTATTTTCTACGTCAGTGTATTCATACCTGCTGTCGTTGTTTTTTGGTCAGATTTTAACTCTGAAGAAATCCTTTTTTTAAAAACGACGGTTTTTTATTTGTATGCGTCGTCTTTTAAAAATATTGAACAGTAAATCACTTATCCACGACGGTTTTTTTTAATACCGTCGTCGATTTAAATACAACGACGGTTTTATGTTATGCCGTCGTCTTTTTCTGGTCGTCTTTTCCCATTTTTGTAGTAGTGCGATGAACCAAATATTGTACCAGTAGAGAAGAAATTTCAGTGATATATATTTGATGTTCAAATCAGAGATGAACTAACTTACCATTCTGTTGTATCTAACTGTAAAAAAAAAAATGGATTCAATTTTTTACAAAACAGATACGAAATCTGAACTGGTGTTTACGAATGTATTCATTATTTGTTATTAGACCAACTTAAACTTGATGTTGGTATTGCTTCACTTTCATTCCTATCACAGTTTATAAAAAACCTTGGATGAAAAAAATTATAAAAACAAAGCTTCTATATCCTGCATTTTTTTAATACAAGAAATATTGGTAGATGGGGGTTTTCTCTCACGCACAATGTCAATGTGAAATGAATATATAAATATGAGACCACCGATCTGCAAATCAAGATTCTTTTTCATTGAGTAAGACCCCTCCGGGCCAACTTCTAAATCGTGCATTTAAATGTGAGCAATTACTTTATCATTTCCCACATGACACATGACTTACCAAATCCATTTTTGACCAATTAAAATAATATAAATATAGTGTGTACTTCTTTCTTTTTCATTTTTTTGGACTGAAAATACAGTGTAGCTAAATATTATGGACATGGGGCCTTTATGGGTCCCTATCCATAGTTTTCTCTGCCGCGCTGTAAGTCATATAGGGACACTGCGATTCATCTCTCTGGTGTCTGGTACAATAAAGATCCATATCTTGTGGAAGATACCATTGGAGATGATTATGATTTATTTCGTCACGACATAAACGAAGTAAAAAAGATAATGAAATTCGATGATTGGAGTTGGAGGTCAATTATGGCGACGAAGACCTTACAATTTTTTTTTAATTTTTTAAAATTTTTCTATTTGTCAAATCAGAACTAGTTTATCCCAAAAATAAAATAAAAACACAGTGGTTATCCCATTTTATTTTTTTAATACTTTTTTTACTATTAACAAAAAAAAAAGAGTGTAAGTGGATAAAAGAGAAGTGGGAAAATCAACTCACTTTTTTATTTGTTTGTTTTATTTCTCTATGTTAATGATTAGAACATGTGTTTTCCTGTTGGTCGATAGAGGCAATTCAATTCTCCATCCTCATTTATTTAGCTACCTGCACATGGGTCCAATTCACAGTACAGTACCACATCCTGGTCTTAATAGTAGGAGCCTGGCATCAAATAAGCAAAGCCCTTAGAAAAAAATCCCCATTTTCATTTCTATTTTCTTTTTTCAGTTCTGTTTTTGGCCTTGAAGTTGTAGAAATTGCTTCCCATTTGATCTAATGGCAACCATCAATGGCTTCCACCCTCCCATGTCTACCCTCCATAGCCAAAAAACCAAGCCCCAAGTCCCCCATGCCACTTTGCATAGCCTGCAGTTGACTTCTCATCAGCAGCATCCCATGTTGGCTTATCAAAGATCATCATTCACCAAATTCCCATATGATCATCAATTGATCAGAGCTCATCACAGACTGCTAATTACCAAGTAAGCTTCCTTAATACACCATTAATTATAATTCTGTATGATCTTTATATGCATCAATCCTTCAGTTGAAAGTTATCTAAATTGTCCCAAAAATTTCCTGGAGTGAAGGGTGACTCAGGCGTCAGAAAAATCTCCACCAGAAACTCAAGGCCCTGCAGATAAATCTCCATTATCTACATGGTGAGATTAATTATTTATTTTTTTTGTTTTGTTTTTGTGTTTAGTCTGTTAATTGTTAGTGGCAGGCAACAGAAATCATCAGCAGCTCTTTGATCATCAGTTTACTATGATTTTTGCCATTCTGTGCAGGAAAAACTGGATTGTGGGATTACTGTTGTCAATAATAATACCTTCTTTGAGACACAAATGGGGACCCTTGCTGGCCCTTAAAAGTACACTTTCAAGTTCTTAATATTTGTTATGATTAAAATTATTCTCTAAAGTTATTAATTCCTAAGTATGATTAAATCAGGCAAGGTGGACATGGCAGTAGACACAGTGGAATCTGTGACAGAGGTGGTGGAAGAGTTGGCTGAGGAAGTAGAGAAGGTGGCTGAGCAGATAGAAGACAAGCTTCCTGAGGATGCTAAGCTCAAACAAGCGATGGACTCCATTGAACATCTAGCTGAAGATGCAGTCAAGAAAGCTGAGCAAGCCAAGGATATCATCCACAAGGTGAATTAGTAACTCCATAATTAACTTTACAAATTTTAATTAATTAATTAATTAAATTTGGATTCTTTTTCCCTTTTCATATATTTTAATTGCAGGTAGAGGAAGTGGAGGAAGAGATTGAGAAGGCACTAATTACTGGGTCAGATGTTGATTCTGTAAAAGGGGAGGGTGAGAAGAAGTCTTGACAACACTTTACCACTATGTTGATTGATCGGACTTCCACTCACCTTGGCAATAACTTGTCAATTTCTCTGTAGATCACTCATCAAATAATTTGCATTTTTTTTTTCTTTTTTCGCATTTTTATGCAATGCCAAAATTGCCAATTGCTTTGAATAATTTATTTTGCACCAAAAAGTGAAGAACCTTTTTACATGTCATTCGGCATATTTAGGGCCCATTTCATAATCATTTCAGTTTTAGTTTTTATTTGGAAAAATAAGGAGAATGAAAATGAGATGGACAACTGCATCAATTAAAATTAATTTATCACTTTCTTTTCTTTTATTATTTATTGACATTCTTTAATTGATGTGACTGTTCACTTCATTTACCACATAAAAATGAAAGGGATATTTTATTGTAAGGCCATCCCAATGGGGGCCTTAAATATAGAGCCAAGTGCAAAATGGCATCTCCGATGGCAGAATTTTTGGGCTCTATATCATAAAACCGGCCGGAGATAATCCTAAATCTGTGGACTAGTATAGAGCCTTAGAGCCCCAGCGGGCCCTATATTTTTAAAACTGAACCTGCAAAACGTGAAAAACAAGCAGGCCCTAAATATTGAAAAGCATTAAAAATTACTTTTTCGGTTGCAACGGTCCTTTTTTTCCCTTACGTTTACTGTTTCATTCTTCTTCTTTCTTTTTTTTACTCTTTGCTTTCATTTTTTTTTTCTTTCATGGGCATACCTCAATTGTTCTATGTTTCTAGATTTAAATATGCTTCCTTTTTTTAATTACAAATTTGAAACATTAGGACTTTATATTTTATTGTGTTTACTTTCAAATTTTGTTTTTTTAATCTTTTCCAAATTTTAATTTTTTTTGGTAGAAATGCTCGTAAAATAAAACTAATATAACATAAACACAAGGGCGGACATACAGCTAGGCTGGAGTGGGCTCCAGCCTAGGGGAAATTTTTTAATTTTTAAATATGGAAAGGGAAATTTTTTAAATATTAAATATAGTTAAGTTTATTCGTACTTCAATAAATATTAGCCCACTACACCAAATAAATATAATAAACTAATAATAGCCCAATTTAAGTAAAGTAAATAATAGCTTTATTTAAAATAAGACCACTCCTGAAGCATATAGGAAATAATAAACAACAATCCAAACCTATATAAATTTGAATAGAAGTAGAACTCACGCTAAGGCTCTACCAACTTGACCTATTCTAATCGTATTGATATTGGGCTACACCCACAGAGAGCAAACATAAAAAAAATTCTTCTAGCCACCCAAAACGCCATATTTGAACCTTGACGGAGCCACAGGTTGGTAGTGAATCACTGTTGAAGTTGGACAATGTGTTTGATTTGATATTTATTTATATTTTGTACTTTTTGGTGTTATATTTGCTTGTAATGTGACTTTGTTTGATTTATAAAATTTTATTTACATTTTTGTTTCAAGAGAAAAAAGGCTTATAATATATCTCCTCTCAAAAAAAAAAATATTTAGCCTACCCCTATAAAAATTCCTGGGTCCGCCATTACATAAACATACATTAAAACAAAATAAGTTAACAATAACAAAAATTAATGCGTAAAATAAATTACATCATACAAAAAATACTTATAGAGCCCCCC
This sequence comes from Prunus kanzakura, assembly GCA_020521455.1. NCBI lineage: Eukaryota > Viridiplantae > Streptophyta > Magnoliopsida > Rosales > Rosaceae > Prunus > Prunus kanzakura. Next base: position 560,330 of record BPUM01000830.1, read on the forward strand.
ATTGTAAGAAAGATACATTTAGAGCCCGTAATATTTCATCGGAGCTCTAAATGTGGGCTCTATCCACCATATTTAGAGCCTCAACCTCAAGGGATGGCCTAACCTCCAATCTTTTGAAACCGCCCTCCTTGAATATTTTCCCATAAAACTCCGATACTACCTACCGTGTAATAAAATAAAATAATTAAGATATTAAAAAAACAAATTGAAAAATAACAACCGACAGGCACGCAACTCACGTCACCTTCGTGGCCGGCGTTAGGTCTACTCCGTACACTCCCCATCCATTTCATGTACCAGAGGAACAAACAAAATGGCAATATAGAACATAGTTTTAGTGTGTAAAATATTGTTCTCATCGTTCTCTCCTAGACTTTATAACAACCGTTGACGCATATCTGCTCCATTCATTTTAAATTTAATCCTAATTAATCCTTTTAATATTAAGAGTTTAAGACAAAACGAAGGTGGAGACGTCAGTGCCTTGGTGGGTGGGAATCTCTCTCCCCCCTCTCCCCTCTCCTCTCTCCCCACCACCAAATTTTATAACGTATATATGTTTGTTTAACCCAACAAGCAACGACCTTTCCCTTGCACTAAAAGCAATAACCAACAGAACAATTCAAGTCATAAAAATCCCTTTTGTAAATTGTAGCTTAGCTTTGCCCAATCCTACACGACCCCGTTTCATTCGCCCACGCTATCCCAACCACCCCCATCTCCACCAAACTTCCTCTTACCTTCCACGCCTCATCAGTTTCTTTTCACAAATTGAACCCTTTTTTTTTTATCTGCTTCTTTTTTGCATTTCTGATCAAACCCATTTGGCTAAATCGTTCAGATTTAGCCTATATTCATTGTATGCATGATGATCAGTCCCGTATCCATGGCTGGGTGGACATCTAATAACCCAAAGTTGAATCCCAAAGCAGTGGATGGGAATGAAATGTTGAAGGGTCTTGTTTCTCAGAAGTCTTCTGGTTTGGACCTCATACAGAACTGCGATCTTCCTCCTCCGATGAAAATCTTTACGGGTTCCGATAACAAGACTGTTTTGTCATCCATGAACAGGGCTTGCAGCATGAGTATGACCCAAGAAGATGATAACAGGGATGAATTTGACATGTGTGGAAACAGAGGTGACGGCGGCGAGAATGAGAAGTTGGAGCTTTTGAAGGCGCTGAGGCTATCGCAGACAAGAGCAAGAGAGGCAGAGAAGAAGGCTGAGAAGTTGGGAAAGGAGAAAGACTGCCTTTCTGATGCTCTGCTTGCGGAGGCCAGGGAGTTGTTTGTATATAGGCAATGGGTGAGGTTGCTTGAGCTTAAAGTTTCCAAGTTGGAGTCACAATGGGCAGAGCAACAGGAAGAGGGATCTTTTGGGGGTGGCAGATCAAAGGGTTTTGAGGAGCAGTCTGTGAAGGAAGGAGATGAGGGTGAGAATGGGGATGGCATTTCTTGGATTGTAGCTTTGGCTCTTTGTTTTGGCATTGCCGGGGTAGGCTTTGCATTCGGCTGCAGATATTTATGTTGAAATTTCATTTTTGTAAAAGGCCATACTGAAAGAGAAAAATAGGTGTATATATATGATCACACTTGGTAAATGAATACACATTTCAAGCTTAAAAGGTGACTTGTATCTTTATATTTCCAACTGCAGAGCATATGTTAAAGAAATATTCTGCAATTCTGCAACATTATGTTAAAGAAATATTCTGCAATTCTGCAACATTGTGTTATGGGGAAAAAATAAAAAATAAAGGTTTATGTGGGATTATGTAGGTTTATGGTTTAGTAGGTCCCATTGAGTTTAGGACCCACTCTGCACTTCTCCATATAGCAGATACCAGACAAATTTCTGTCTCCATGTTAGAAATAAGAAGGGTTTTAATCAGCCTCTAGATACTGTGATACATTGTGAGCTCCATATGAATCAACGGTCAAGATCAGCCCGAGTCTCATGTACTATTGATACATTACGAGCCCCACAACAATTGTTGATAAATTGTGAGCTCCAAGAACAGCCCACACTTATGGGCGATTGAACTTAGCACTCTTATGTAACAATTACTAAATACAAGAGCTTGTTGGAGTTGAGAGCACTTGCAAGTTTACTGTTAAAACCAAGCACTAAAAATGTAGATCAACTCATAACATCCAAATTGGATGCGAAACGGAAACTTGGCTAGAATTCACTCAAGTTAAAAGCACTGTACAGAGAGGCCTTACCATTTATACATGTGTGAGCAGGATTGAGGAACCCTGGGACGAGAAGAAAATATAAATTAAAGAAAAAATAAGGGCACACTAAGCAACTACTTTAACTTAAGCATCCCCAGCAACACCAGCTGTTATATATCTTTACCTATTCCATCTTTTTTCTACTCTACAAACTCTGTATAGATTAATAGTACAAAGCTAAAGGCAGCAGAATATAAGTAAACATGATGAGCACTTTGATATTCAAATGATGGCCATGTGAACACTCCTCAAATGGTCATAGCATTCATTGCTGGTTCCGTAAGACGCCAAGCACACCCAGCAAATATGCTTCCCACACCTACATTCTATATGGTTGCACCCATCTATCTTCTCAATTGTATACCTGCATACCGGGCAGCTCTTCACATGTTCTTTTCCTTTGCACCACTCCTTCAATGATGAATCTGGATCTTCCTTGAACTCCCGGTACTGCTCGCACGACAAGTATGGATGATATTCTAAATGGCACCGCGTACATGTCTCGGCATAACATGCACCACATACAAATGGTTCACCATCTGTCCCAGGAGCAGCTACCTGATACACAGACGAGCAGTCAGGAGAAGGGCAAAACCTGTAGATTCCCCCACTTGACGCAATAAACGACCCCAATGACGCCCTAAAGAGCTCCTCCAGCTTCTCACTTGATAAGAGATATCTCAGATCATTGAACACAATAAGAGACCTGCAACCCTCGTGTGCACAGCACATTGGGAAACTATCTTGGTTTTTTATTGCAGACTCGCACTGCTCCACCAAACACAAATGACAAAATAAATGCCCACACACCGCAAGCCGGTATTCATCTTCAATCTCACACAAACATATGGGGCAATTAGCTTCACTATTAAACCTCTCAGTCGAACTACCTGTCATCTGTGCAATCTCATAAATATTCTCTTCTACTTTCTGCTTCAAATCCTTGTTTCCATGAATGGAAATGACTTGACGGCGAACATTTAGACTAACATCAGCCCCTGGTACCTTCTCTTTGAGCCCACGGAGGTCTGCCCCAAACCTGTTAACAACCTCTTTCATCAACTCGGGAGGTAAGGCACTACCTTGAAGTCGGATCTCAATCAGCTTATTTTCATGGAGTGTTAAAAGGGAGTCAACCAATTTCTGCTGGACCACACCAACTTGGTCTGAAGAACCAAAGACCTGTACACTGACGTTACGCCTGTCAAAAAGAATATAGGTTCCCGTCTCTCTCTGTAGTGAGTGCATTAGAGCAATGCCATCTCTGGAGAACAGAAGCTGTAAAATAGTTGGAGTGAGGCTGGCATGGTCTATTGTCTTCCCTTTCACAAGCTCCTCCACACGTCTTCTCAGGTCTGCAACTGTTTTTGTAGCATTGGCAGATATCTTCACTCTATAGGAGCCATTAGCATTCCTATCTAAACTCCATTCTACACCTGTAAACAAGAAAAAACTCAAGATGGTCAAACACGCACTTCTATCTATAAGAAAACATACATGACGTTCTCAAATTTAGTCATAAGCATTATACAATCAGTAATAAAAATAAAAATAATATAAGAATGAAATAGCTGGTGTAATGCACAGGGTATTATATGCTTCCTAAGAATCAACAAATAAAGCTAAAGAGTGCAGTATATTTTTAAAAGCTCCTTCAAAAGGACAATTATGTAAGTTGACGCACTTTCGCAAGGATGGAAAGAATTCAGTCCAAATGCATATCAAGTGCAAGACCATTTCCAGGGAAATAAAAAAAAGTAATTCACAGAACAAACAAAGATAAAGCAACTCCAAACCAACAAGACATGAAGGAGGATGAATAAAAATGAAATAAAATACAAAAAGTGAAGCAGAGACAGAAGAATATCCAAGTACTTATAACCACAGAAAAGGTTAAGATCAAATGAAATTCATTAATGATTAGCCAGAGAAAAGAAATATTGCATAAAATTGGAAAAGAAAATGCAGCAAGATCACTACATGCGACTAGAAGTACCATTTAGTTGAAAAAAACTTGAAAGCAAAGAATCCAACTGCTTCTTGATCACAGGATAAACAGGGGCAAGGCACGATAGAGAGCTATGAAATAACTGCTGGCACTTCATCTTTTGCCATGAAAGGAACCCAGGCAATACTTTCCCTTCTAATTGTTCCAAAGCTTTTGCCGCCTCCAAGTGTAATCTTCCATCAAATGTAATCAAAGCTCTCATGAAAGCATTCTTTTGTTCAGGCTCGAAAACCTGAATGCTGCAGCTATTGTGGGAGTACCTTTTAGGCATAAAGGTTGATATTTCTTTTAGGAGAGCATCTTCACAAGCACCACATGGCGGATTTTCTACAGCATCTCCTCTCAGCAGAAAAAAATCCAGGATTCTCCTACTTGTAGCAGTCCTCAACACATCCAAAATTTCAGCCTCAGAAAGATCTTTTTCAAGTCCACTGATCACAACAGAATCCTTGAATCTTTTGCTAGTTTCACAACGAACAATTCTTCCTCCTACTAAAAGGTTAAAAAAATCATTAACCATGTAAGCAACATCATCCACGTCACATTTGACAATTGCAATCCCCCTGCTTAGCCTGCGAGGCCAATAAACTTTAGCTCTAACAGCAGGGAACGACAACATTTTACGATCACCCCCAACCTGAGAAGGAATAACCTTCAGTATGGAGCCACTAAATTCAGATTCATTTAGTTCAACAGCTTTTTGAGCCACATCAGGACTCAAAAATGTTATCCTGGCAGACTTTCCTTTATCAACACTTTCCTGCCCAGTGCCAGTGAACTTATGAATAGCACATATACTACCAGAGGCGTACTTTTCAAGCTCACTAAGTAACTCCTTATCATCCATGGAATCTAGTTTTGAATGAACTACATCAACAGTCAAACACCTTTTTTGAAGCTCCAGATGTTTGATCTCAGCACCAGCTCCAAACAATGCTATTGAGGGCAAGACACCAGAACCATGATACAAGCATTTCTCCAAACATTCATTTCGCATCCATTTTCGTTCACACTCCAAGGCATCATATACAAAGCTTGAAACCCTATCCATGTCATGCAAGGTGGCAAACAACGTAATCTCATTCTGATAATAATCGACTTTAATGTTGATACGTTCATCCTTGCATATTGACCTAACGCGTGAAACAAGATGAAGCAGATAACTGTTGCCCTTCCCACAAAATCTTTTAAGCAGAGTACTGCCAAAACCAGTCAAAACTTTCAGTTGCAATTTTTGACTTTCCATCTTAGATACATCAAACAAAGGAGGAGGACATAGGGTAGACAAAGAGTTGAAATCAATGGAAGTGACGCAGACTAAATATTGATTAGAAATTGACAGGAGTTCACCAAATACTACCCAACTAGGTTTCTCACCAAATACTAACAATGAACACGAAGGATGCAACCGAACATGTTGCCCACTTAATGCCACTTCATAACCAAGTTGATCGTGTCCCGAGAACATAGCAACATTTTCCACAAGGGAAGAAAGTATAACCTTTTTCAAATATTTATCACAATCATTTGATTCATGTGGATTCCAACACCAGGTACTAGGAATTATCATATTGAGTTCATGTTTAAGGCAAGACTCCAAATCCTTTACCATTTCTTGGCATCTCCTCATAGTTTTGGCATTAATGCTGTTTTCCCAACACCATGTGTTTTTCTTCTCTTGAGCCAAATTATCCCATGTCTTGTACACAGAGAGAAGGGTAAAGAGATCCCCATCACGATGGCAAAATCGCACCTTCAGGCAGTCTGATCTAAGTTTTTCTTCATCATTACCAACTCTACAAAATATACTACTGGAATTTGCCATTACAGCTGCAAGAACCAGGCCTTCCCTACGTAAGCTGTGGTTATAACAACCAAGGATTAATTTACCAAGCCGAGGCTCAACACCCAATTTAACCAAGTACCGACCGTCCTTAGTTAATTCAAAAACATCATCAGTTTGCTTCACAGCTCCTAACTGAATAAGGTTCCGCATGGCCATGTCAATAGCTTCAGAACAAGGTGCATCAATAAATTCAAAATCTTTTAAATTCTTGATGCCCAAAGCCAAAATCTTCAGAACTGCAACACCAAGGTGAACTCTACGGATCTCAGGTTCCTGGCAAGGAGGCATCGCCTCAAAATCATTTTTTGAGTAGAGTCTATAACATATCCCAGGTTCCGTTCTTCCAGCACGGCCACTTCTTTGATTAGCAGAACTCCGGCTGATCCTGCAAACTCTTAGAACATTCATGCCACTTCCAGGTTCAAATTTGCTTTCTTTAGCCATACCAGAATCAATCACATACTTTACCCCAGGAATTGTCAGAGATGTCTCAGCCAGATTTGTGGCGAATATAATTTTTCTTCTTCCAGGGTAGTTTTGGAAAACATTATGTTGTTCTTCAAAAGTTTGTTTTCCATGCAGTGGCAGTGGAATTGCACCAGGTGCTATAAACTTCTGACAAGCCCATTCTACTTCCATCTGGGAAGTCAAAAAGGCAAGAATTGTCCCTTCTTTCTCTTTTTTGTGTACATCTGTTGCTACCCTCAGCACATCAGAAACATAGGAAGTAGCATCACTAGAAGTTCCTTCACTGAAAGATGGTATATATCTAACATCAACAGGAAAGCTCCTCCCCACCACATAAAAGATTCCACAGCCATAATAATAATTTGAAAGCACTTCTGCATCAGCTGTAGCAGACATTATAACAAGTCGTAAACGAGGTCTTCGACCTAGTAAACCTTTGATCAATGCCAAAAGGAGATCAGTATTCAAGCTCCTTTCATGAGCCTCATCAATTATGATGCAAGAAATCCCAGACATATTCATATCATTCATGTAGTGCTGCAGTAGACAGTGGTCCGTCATAAATATTACCTTAGAATTCAACTCCTGCCCTGACAAAAATGTCGGTTTAAATTTTATTGATTTTTCTCTATAACACCCACTACTTTCTTGTGTAACCCTTTCGGCCAACGACGTGGCAGCAATCTTGCGAGGCTGAGTGCATACAATAGACTGCTCAGCAGCAATTCCAGAATCGGCAAGAAACTGCACCAACTGTGTACTCTTTCCTGAACCAGTTTCTCCAATCAACACCAGTACCTGTGCAAATTCTAGTTAAAAAGAAGACAAAAAGGAAAATCTGAAATGCCTATATTGCATATCTACCAAAAATGAAGCTCCTAGTTTTGAGCTTAAATAATTAATAAGTGCTTGAACAATAAATAAATAGCCTACAAGGCAGAAAGAAAAGCATATTATCAAATAATTCAGGTCTCAATACCGCTTCAGCATTTTTTTTCCTCAAATCATACAATGTTTCACGTGGATAAAGTGCTTAAAGCATAATATATACGGAAGCAAGAAAAACAAAAACAAAAATCAAGCGTAGTTTAACAAAGCTGGCCCATTCACCTGGCATTCCAGTAAACACAATAAAAAATTAAAGTCATAAAGTTCACACCCAAGAGATGCAAAGAGCCTTTAAACAAACAGACAAGGTTGCTAATCAAGAATGTCGATAAAAACTGGAGTGAAGAAGATTGCTAATCAAATCCAAAAGAAAACATAAAAACCAACTTGGAAAACAACTACACAACCAGATTTAAGCACATTATACCTGCTGTGTAAGAATTTGCTGAAGAATTTGCTGCCGATAAGCGTAAATGGGCAACCCTTCCTCGAGTCTGTGGCACTCCCGAGCCATTATGCTCTGAATTCGATCCCAATCATAAACTTCACTTGAAAATTTAAACACTTGCACGCCTTCTTCACCACACTTCTCCAACCCGTACCCATCAAGATAAGCAAGCAAACAGTTCATCGCCGACTTGAACTCCCTAATCTTACTCTCCACCAATTCCATTTCGCATTTACTCCTCCTCTTATTCTGAGCTAAGTCATCCAGAGTACAAACAGGGTTTGGCCTCAGAAGTAACTTCGAAACTCGCTCAAATTCCTTAGACAACAGGGCCCGCTTCGCCTCCCACTTCTTCACTGCTTCCCCGTCGATCAATTTCTTAATTCTTTCGGTGAACAAGCCTCTGAGCCGGTCCTGGAGCTCCTCGAGATCGGACGGCACAGAGACAAACCGGTTCAACTTCGGTGTCAGATTATGAACCCGGTCGAGCCGCGATTCCCAAAGACAAACAATGGCCTCGAGCGCGTGGACCCATTGTGTGTAGAACAAGGAGACCACTATGGCATTAGAGGGAGAGAACTCGACTCTTTCGGGCTTGAACTTGCATTTGGCGATCACGGCGTCGATGTCAGCTCTCCGGTGGTTACGTTGGTCGGAGAGGAGCTCGACGATGAAGCTCGGGGGCCTGGGAGGGGGTCGACGGCAGCAGTCGTCCGGCGGGTAATTGGGTTGCCTGGGACGGGACCGGTGGGAAATTTCCGGCGGCTGAGGTTGGCGGAAATTGGCGCGAGGGTATGGGCCGCACGACGATCTCATGGCATCGAAAGCGACGACAAAACCCTAGAGAGAGAGAGAGAGATAGAGAGAGAGTGAGAGAGTGAGAGAGGGAAACGGAGAAAGGTTGGGGCTTGAGAAAAGAGTGTATGAGAATTTCAATCTTGAGGGCAATTGGAAATGGTTGAGATGTTTACAGACGTGGCGGGCAAAGACTATATGAAGAGTAGAGAAGAAGAAGAACAGAGTAGAGAGAGAGAGTGGGGGTTTGGTGAGTGGAAGTCACCGCTGGTCAATTAATGCTCTCTCTCTCTCTCTCTCTCCACCAAATTGCTTTTTGTCGGTTTTTTCATAGATTATGGAAGATCTAAGGGTCCGTATTGTATCAATTGGGGAAGTGAAGGGTCTTTGTGACTTGGGGACTAAGTTTGGTGTTTGTAGAGCCTTCTATTCTTTTTTCTTATAGAGAATCAATAAAGTTGTTCACAATCCACTAAAAAGTATTTTTGAGTAAATACGAGGAGTGGTATAGTGAGCATGATTTATAAGTGTGTAGAGAAGTTTTAAAAGGATCAATCTTGTATTAATAGTTGATAGATTTTATGCACATGAATGATGTACACATGAACCATGATCATGATTTTACGTGCATCAATGGTTGGTAGCCTATACACCCATGCATGATGCACATGTGAATGACATATACTTTATTTATTTTTTATAATAATACTCATCGTATTTATGTTTATCTCATTCTCATTAAATTTTATTTGTCTATTTCTGAACTCACCTACTAGCATTCCTAATATATGTCCCCAAACTATTTTGGTAGCTTCAATCGAGATGCCAATCCAAATTTAGCTGCCCTGACACATATTTTTAGTTGTGTTAGCATCTAACCAGGCTATCAAAGGTTATATGGTAGGATTTTGCAAAGAAAAATGTTTTCCTTCTTACCAGGTAAGTAGGAGCTCATACATTCCTGTCAATAGTTTGGTGTTTGTAGAACCCTTCTTTTCTTTTTTCTTGTAGAGAATTAATAAAGTTGTTCACGATCTACTAATTTGTATTCTTGAGTACATACGAGGAGATGATTCATAAGTGTGTAGAGAAGTTTTGAAAGAATTTAGCTCGTCTTAATAGTTGATAATTTTATGCACATGCATGATGTACACGTGAACGATGATCATGATTTTACGTGCATCAATGGTTGGTAGCCCATACACCCATGCATGATGCACAAGTAAACGATACATACTTTAGTTTAACTTTTTTTTATTTAATAATACTCATCGTATTTATGTTTATCTCTTTCTCATTATATTTTATTTGTATAAAATTCTATTTTTGAACTCACCTACTAATATTCCTAATCAAGGACTGAAAAATCGATATTATCGCCGAAATATCGGCGATAATATCGGAATTTTGAACAGCGATATTTTCAGCACAAACCAAGCAGATATCGTCATAATATCGAAATTATCGCCGAAATTTCGGTGATAATATCGGAAGCGATATTATCGTGAAATTTCCAAGCTGAAATGGTGATAATTTCGAGATATTATCGAAATTATCGCCGATATTTCCCTGGCATCCATGGGAGACGACCATGGCAGATCTGGAAATGGCTCAGACGACCATGGCAGATCTAAAAATGGCTTGGAGGTCCCTGGCAGCCATGGGAGACGACCCCATGGAGAAGAAGATGCAAGTTGCGATGGAGAAGAAAAATGGAGGAAGAAGAGAGAGAGAGAGGGAGGAAGAAGAAGAAGACAGTGATTGAGAGGGAGAAGAAAGAGAGAGGAAGAAGAGAGAGAAATGGAGGAAGAAGAAGCCCGAGTCGGTAAGCGCAAACACAATTTTTTTTATAAAAAACGAATTGATCTGTTAGGGTTTTTAAAAATATTTTTACAATTATGTTGGTTAGACCTATAAATACTAAAAGTATACATAAATAACATAAAGCTATCACTTACCATAGTGGCCTTTGAATTGAAAAGAAGTTTTTGGTCAAGGGTTCAACACCCATTGTGCTCTTTTTGTTGTAATATTCCAGATATTTTATTATTTGTGTTATTTTTTGGTGTGTGTATTTATTATTTGGGTTGGTGTTATTATTTCGATTAAATTTATGGTTTACATAATGGACTCAATTTATTGAATGATGTTTTTCTTAATTGGAATAAGTTTGGCGTGTTTTTTTAATTTTTAGCGTTGTTTTTATCCTTTAAAAAAATTCAGAATTTTAACACTAGTATTATGACCCCATGGGGTAACAATCACAGTGTTTGCCAGCTCGCTATATAATCAACTTAAATCAGTTAAATCCATCATGCAATGCATTTCCTTCCAATTTTTTATGATAAACTAATAGATAATTGACTAAATAAACATCCTGCAAAGTTTCAATAAAAAATTTCCAAGTTTTTCTTACAATTTCCGTGGTTTTTATTCAATTTTTATCAATATCGATAATATCTCGATATTTCCATCGAAATTTCCGTGTTTTTGGCCTACCGATATTTCCGATATCACCGATATTTTAGACCTTGTTCCTAATATATGTCCTTGAACTATTTTGGTAGCTTCAATCGAGATCCCAATCCAAATTGAGCTGCCTTGACACCTATTTTTAGTTGTGTTAGCATCTAACCAAGCTATCAAAGACTGTAGATATATGGTAGGATTTTGCAAAAGAAAATACTTTCCTTCTTACCAGGTAAATAGGAGCTTCTACATTCCTGCCAATAGCAATGTGACATGTGTGCTAAAGTTTTTTTGTCTGTTTTTAATGAATTATTTTTGCATATGTGTCAAACTGTGATTCGCAAGAATGAGGAGTATGTAAAGAGGCAAGTAGTATCATTTTGCAAATAGTTTCATTCAACTAAAGCAAACGTTAAACTTTTTCTATTTTCAATTTTTCTATGGGTGGTGGACCCAGCTCTTTACAAATGTTATACTAGAAGGTTCCACATTAATAAAATAAGGGTGATGATTTTCATACTTCTATTTTTTTAATTTTTTTGGAAGACATTTCCTATTGAGATGAGCGATAATATACTAAACTTACACACGCTGCACAGATGCTAGAACTCGAACCCAGGACCTTACCTGCGGGAACAATTATTCCAAACCACTACACTAGTGGGTCTTTTGCTTCATACTTCTATTTGGTACATGCACTCCTACTCCTTATTTTTAGACTTTCATTTTTATTCTATTTATTTGATATATAGAAAGCATAAGAGAAAGTAGTGCAAATGTATAAAACTAGAGTAACAAACTTGGTACCCTAAAGTAATAAATTGACATATTAACTCTGTTTGTTCGTGGAGAAATTTAGAACTAAACTTCAAATTCCCACATAAAACTATATCAAATACGATTTTACTTTACATTCTAACTTCTTGGGGTTGTAACTGCAATGCTTTTTTTATTTGATTTAGGTTCCTTGTGTAGTAGGGTTAATGCTTAGTGTATTATTAGGAGAGAATTCTAGTGGAAGAGACCATATAGAACCCAAAAAAATTAATGGAAAGGGACTGCACAAAATTAATTGTTGGAACTAGACTGAAAATTAAAGTAAACATACATAGGCCAGAAAAGAAAATATTTAAAATATAGGTTTTCTTAACCAATAAAGTTTCTAAAATTTCTTATTTAATCATTTGCATGCAATTTCTTTTCAATAGGACATGAAGGATTCAAATTTGTTCCATCTTCTAACATTGAAAAGATAAATATCACTAGACCATGAGTAAGTTGGTTGTGCGGAGTGACGGATCTAGGATTCTTTGGACAAGGAGTCATAGTGTAAAAATTTGGAAATTTTTTTAAGAACAAAATAAGACTAAAAAACATAACATTATCAGTAAAAAAACAAATTATCATATTATTAATCAAAACAAAAACAAAACAAAACATTATCAATAAAAATACATAACAATTATAAACTCTAATCAATAAACTTCATATCAATATGATAACAGAAACATAGCAATATCATATCAAAAATTTCATTCCATAAAAGAGGTTTGCGGCGGCTACCGGTAGGATGTAGTTGGCGCGGGGAAGTGGTGGTGGAGGTTGGGTGTAACAACCCAAACCTTAATTAATAATTTAATGGAGAAAAAGATAATTATACCCCTAGAATATTTTATTAGGCTTTAAGTTGACGCTTTGACAGGGAAAGAATTTGGGAAATCCACTTACACCGTTGCGTAGAGCGCGACGAAACAAGTCCGTAGACACGTAGTGGACTCGAATTGAACATGTAACGAAGAAAATGCGAGCAATTTATGCAAAAATGGCAAAATTTTAATTTTGGGAAATCAGATTTAAAAAATCAGATTCTCCCTTTCTCTCTCCTCACTCTCTTCTCCCTCGCGCAAATCCCTCCCCCGTCTGGTTTCTTCCCCCAAGCCCTCCCCACCGCAGCCACCACTTAGCCACTGCCATACCCCACCAGACATGACCCAATCTCACCGGCCATCTCCCTCGTTGCAGCTCAGTCCACTTCCGCCACGAACAGCCGCTAGACTCGTCGAGAAAAATGCAGAAATTTGCTGGATTTTTCTCCGATTTTCAAACCCTCGGTTCTCCTCCCTTCGGCCACCAAATCAAGCGAGCAAGGCACCCGGGCACCAGTTGACCCGCAGGAGGGACCTTCAAAGGGTCCAGCTAGCTCAGAGCATCTGTGAGTGGACTTTTTGTTTTATAATGATTTTATGCAAATTAATCTATTATTTGATCTTGAATAAGTTTATTTAAAGAATCGATATTTCTATGAATCGATTTATTACTTTTAAGTATTTCCATTTATATGCTGCTGAGGATGATATCCTTAAGGGATATAGAAAAAAGGAAAATCTAATTAAATATCAGTTTGAGTGGCAGCAGGCTTAAAGGTTTATTAAGACATAGTTTTATAAATTCTAGTTTGTTTTCAGAAAATGCATATATATATATATATTTCAGAAACCACCATAGGTACCCAAGATTAAATATGTTGCCTTCGGATTTTAAAGGTGACATGTGTTGCCTACGGATTAAATTGTTGCCTTCGGTTATAATGATGTCTACAAACATCCAGTTGCCTTCGGATATGTCAGCATGCTTGACTTACGCTCTACGAGCCCTAAGAGGTACCAGGGACTGTGGGAGCGGGTATGCGGATCAGGTCGACCAAGTGTCCCCTGAATTCTGTTAGGGTTGCGGCTCGGGTCGACTTTGTGTTTCCCGAGGTCTGCTAGGACGTGTCACTTCAGTGGCACGAGAATGGAATTGACAGATTATAAAGGAATTGACGGAAATTAAAGGAACTAACGGATTATAAGGAATTGACGGATTGCTAAATGGGTACACCTAGGTGGTAGATTTAAAGTTGATTTCAATGCTTCCAAGGACTTAATGTTTTAATCAAGTGTGTGATTGACTCTATATATACAGATATAAATATGAATGCATTGATTTCAGTACAAATATATATATATATATATAAGAAATGATTTAGTTTCATAACTGTTTTTACAGTGGGGTTAGTATGTTCATATGCTATTTTCTAAACTTTGTTTTTGGTCCATTCACCTTTTTAATGTTTTGCGCCCCCAGGCAGTAGTCGTGCATCAATGTGCCACCACCGGGCCGAGTCCATCTTCCGCTACATCCCTTGACAACGTAGGGTTTTGATTGGTTGTGTTTTATTTGTAACCTACTCTGTATAGATGCTCTGATATTGCCCTAGAACACATGTCTAACTGTTAGTATGTATTTATTTGTATGCTGGCAGTTGGTGTATATTTTTATATGCATGTTTGACAGGTGTAACTTTGGGATTGATCTAATTGCAGGGGAGACTCCGCTGAGTGTTTTCGGCAGAAGTCAAACCCCAGTTTTAAGTGAAGCTTGACTAGAAGGGTAATTAGGTCATTGTGGCTGACACTTGCCAGATGTCGGATACGCACAGGGTTCGGCTCGGGTTTCAAAGTGGAATTTGGGTCGGGTCCTGTCATTGGGGCTCAAGGTTTGAGAGGGAGTGAATTGTGCTTTTGATTTGAGAATGAGGGTTTGGTTGGGGGTGTGGTGGAATCTGATCAAGGGGGGGATGCTGATGTGCTGATCCTTTTTCTTTTTTCTTTTTTTAAAATATGGCACAAAACGACGTAGTTTTGAGGCCAGTCATTAAAAAAAATATTTGATGAGCCTTGGACCGAACGACGTCATTTGGCCAGGAGCTTTTAAAAAGAAATAATAACCCTCGCGTGCAGCAGCTAGGCACTGCGCAGCGAAGGCCAAAAGGGAAGGGGACTTTCATCGAGCACTTGGCGTGCACCCGAGGGGTCACCGGTGGAGTCCACATCCCTCTTGTCCTGTTGTGTGTACGCCACTGGTTGTGCACATATCTTTTATGGGTGAAATATAATTGTTTTAAAATACCAGGATGTCAAACTAATAAGTCATAATAAGTAACATTTCCTAATATCGCTTGTATAAAAAAAATATCACAACTTCGAAGAATTGTCAAATTAGAACTTTGGTGTTGTATAAAAGTCTTAAACTTATTTTCTTGTTCATGGTTGTGAATTGATCGGCGATTTGGTCAATAATATTAGTTGAACTAAGAGATATTAGTATTGAAGATTATGCACCAAATCTCGAATCATATCTCAACAAATAAACTCCCCAAATATACCATTATCAATCATTGTCAGAAGTGCTAGTTTGGAAGATATTTTCATTTTGTAACATTTTGTTAGTCTTAAAACATGCAATTTGGTCTCTGAAAACATGGGTCACGCGTCTATATTACCGACCCAACTGTTTGGTCACTAAAGGTATGATTGGTAACTAATTAACTTTATTTCTCTATTCTTTATTGAGTAACATTATTAATTTCTTTTCACACATAGATACTCATAGACAAAATTTAGATACTCATAGTTACTATAAAACATCACAATGCATTCCAAAAATTAGTATTTTGGAAAGGTCTTGATTTATTTTCCTGTTTTATTTTTAATTTAAAAATAAGTAGTCTTTTAGGATATTATTTTCTTAATATGACTTATTTCTTTTAGGGCTTTTAATTTGGTATAGAAAAAGTAAATCATATTAAGAAAATATTGTCCATAAAAACTGCTTACTAAATGAGGTTAGATTTCCTAACATGAGATTTGTGAAACAAAGACAACTGTGTATCTAGGCATATAGAAAAATATTATTGTCCACAAACTAATATGCAAGAAATATATAACATTAGGAAAATAATATCATGAAAACAATTTACTATACGAGGTTAGGATTCTTAACATGTGATTTGCAAAATTAAGACAATTGTATACCTAAAATACTATTCTTTACATGTTTTAAATTATTTCATATTAACTACTAGGTATTTGTCTAATGGTACTTTTGTTCTACAATATTGGAAAAGGTTCTAAGTTCGATTTCCATCTCCCAAGAGATTAAAAGAAGAAATCTTTCATAGGAAATGAGTCTCATAATAGTATAGACTCGTTCATAGGAGAGAGAGTTAAACATGAGTTGGAATAAAAAAACCATTTACTATACGAACAAGTCTTCACTCTATCGGTAATTGTTTCATTTAGCTTGTGGAGGTCATATGGATGCAAAGCGATATATATTTATAATGAGTTCAATATTTATTGTGACTAACATCATTATGATGACGCAACTTTATTATGAGTATGTGTATGTTGTCCTGTTATAAAAGTATCTTTGTAAATAAATTATAGTTTACAAAACAAGAGTAAAGTTTTCTATATATGAAAAAAAAATAAAAATGGCTTCATGCATGTCAGGTTAGTAAAGTTAACGGATTTATAATTAACAAAGTTGACAAGAAGAGGGGTGAAGTAATGTGAGACAAAAAATGGCTTCTTCCTTCTAGGATTTGTTGAGCATGAAAAGAAAAAGAAAGAATAAAGGGGGTGGCTCCACCTTATCCTGCTTCTATTCCAATTTTGTTAAAGGAGGGGAGCACTCGATTCCTTTTCCAATTTTTGTTTTTCTATTACACGGTGTCCAAGAAATAGAAAACGGCACGTCAGCTGGGGACCACCATCATTTATCTCGTTTAGGGACTCGTGAAACCCTTTCCTCGAAAATCACAAGAAAACAAACGAAAGCGACTCTCAACTCAAGCAATATCTACTACCAACCTACCTGCACCAGCTTCAGAACGCGCAGCACCATCAAGGTCGTTTGGAGTGCTTCGGAGAGCTTTCTAAGAATCAAAATTGCTTCTGATAATAAGTTTAGAAGCACTTATAGACCATAAAAGTACTTTCTAAAGAGGCACGTGCCATATATTTCTTTAGAAAGCAATCCCAATGAATCTTTCAAGAAGCATTTTAATTTCTTATGAAAATTTCAATATTTTTATAATAAATTGACTTTTATTAGAAGCGCTTCCTAAAAAGACAATCATCCTCTCTTTTTTTTTCTTCTTTTTTTTTTTTTTTAAATTTATAAATTTTATATAGGAAGGAACATTTTCTATTTCTTCCTTAAACCACCACGTGCAAACATTTCAATCTAAATGAAAAACCTGACAATATTTATTTGGTCTGATCCTGACACAATATTAGATTGACAGAATCAGATTTTAGATTCTATTATTTTTTAGATAGTATGTGGTCCAGTCTGACAAATAAATAAACATTTTACTTGATATTTATTTGTACTTGCTGTGGTAGCCGCAGTAAGAAAAATGATCACACGGAGGCACAGCAGTGGTAATGGGAGGGAAATGTTGATGAGAAGAGACAAGTAAAACCCATGAATATAATAATCTCGTCCTCGTCCTCGTGCAATCTTTTTCAATTCATTCACATGGATGAATATAAAAATCCATTAGGATTTCCATATCCTTATAATTCTCCCAAGATAATTCAATCCAATCCAATCCCGCCCTTTACTATCCAGTGTGCCAAACACATTATGACTGGACTGAATGTATCTATAAAGCACCAAACACATTTGAAATCTCACAAAAAGATTGTAGCCAAAGTCATATATCTGAATAACTCTGACAGCAGGTTACACACTTGAAGTGCTCATGTCTCCGACATGCCGGTAGATGGGTTGTCAATGTTTGAACTACTTTAATCAGTGGTGCCATTTACATTACCATTAGAATTGGAACCATAGACATGCCCCATTTTTGCACGTTTGGTCTCCAAGTATCTCTGGTTCTCCCTAGTTATTGGTGCCAATAATGGGACCCTGCCAGCAATGGCCAAACCATAACCCTTGAGTCCAATATACTTTGCAGGATTGTTCGTCATCAGCCTCATTGTTCGAACACCTAGATCTCGTAGTATCTGCCAAAATAATTAATCATACGTTCAGAGAGGCTCATGTGTACAACACTTCAGCAGTAGGACATTACATTGCCAAGAATAGATACTTTCACGCTGAAAGTGACAACGCATGTGAGATACAATTGACTTTTAAGAAACCAGTACCTGTGCACCTATGCCATACTCACGAGAATCAACTGGTAATCCTAGCTCTTCATTGGCTTCAACCGTGTCACTCCCATCATCCTGCAGGTTATAAGCTCGGAGCTTGTGGCCCAAACCAATTCCTCTACCTTCATGTCCACGGAGATACACCAAAACACCCCTACCAGCTGCTTCAATTTGCTTCATTGCAAGAGATAGCTGGTCTCCACAGTCACATCTGGCTGATCCAAATATGTCACCTGTGAGACACTCAGAATGTACCCTCACAAGTATATCTTTCCCGTCCTCAATTTCACCCTGTTCATATTAAAACCCTGCAAACAGTTACTTACATGAATAACATTGATCAAACACAAAATTTGTTTTCATTTATCAGACAACCTAATACGGAAAGATTGATGTAGGACAAAGATTTTTGTGATATCAGTTAAGGCAGAGAAATTGCTACAGTTAAAAGGGGAGAGAGGTAAAATAGAGGTTGAAGAGGAGAGTTGGAGAACGAGAGGGAAGGGGTACGGTAACCTAGTTCTTTATCATCAGATCAATATGCCAAAGTCTGAAACTCCATTAAAATAAGCTTAAAGCCCTTTCATGTCATCTCTGTCAATTCTTTTGCAGTTTCCATAGACACATCTAATGATTCCAAGTAACTGATTCAAAAAATTCATCCTAACAAGTCAATTACACAACAATGTCTGGTATGCGTCTCCAAAAATCAACTCTAAGAAGTGAGCAATAAAATAGCTATAAAAACAATCGCAGGTAACAAAGTCAAAGCAAGTTCCCGAACATCGACATTGTAGAATAATTGCAGGACTTCCCTGCAGACAAAAGCATTGCGAATATCATGAGTAAAATTTAACAATTCACCAATTGACAATTATTCCAACTGCCATTTATTATTGGTGTTCTGTAATAAAGGGTAGACAGTTTTAAGAGGAGAATACTCTACGTCAATGGTTTGCTTACTTTAACCATAGCAATGTGCTCAATCCCATCAAGCAATGACTTATAACAGTAGGCCTCAAATGGCCCCCACATTGTGGGTATCCGTGCAACTCCAGCCCGCTCCACCAACTTGTCCCTTTTCCTCCTATATCTGAAAGTTTTAATTGATAACCAATATCAAAATTCGAATTTCTTCCACTAATTCGAAGAGCAGGGCAAGAATCAACATTTAGTAATTACTTGTTTTAACAATGTATACCAAGTAACAATAAGATTTATTCATTACTTCACAAAATGTTAATTCTCTTAAGAAAAATGAGTGGCAGATTTATTGGCCGCTGTGGACAGTTCTGAACTGATTTAGAGCGATATAAGCTATAATTATTTAAAGCACATTTAAGATGTCAAATAAACATTTTTCTCTCACACGCATGCTAGCTAGTGGATTTCAGATTATCCACTAGTGTTTCAGTATGTACTAACATTCATCCATTAATGAAACAGTTGTGTAAGGTACCAACTGTTTAACCTTGTCAAGTACCAAGGATTTATTAGGTAACTACAGCTAGTACACTTTGGACTCCTACTGGAAAGACATAACCATCCACAGTACCTGACCAAATCAGCAATGGAAATAATTTTCAAGTTTTCTGCCTGTGCAAATTGACGAAGCTTTGGTAATCTAGCCATAGAACCATCATCATCCACAATTTCACATAAAACTGCTACCGGATCTTGCCCAGCCAACATAGCAAGATCAACTGAAGCCTCAGTGTGACCAGCTCTTTTTAGAACTCCTCCCTCCCTGTACTTAAGGGGAAAGATATGTCCTGGGCGGTTGAAATCTTCAGGTTTTGAATTCCTTGATGCAAGAGCCAAGACTGTCACAGCTCTATCGCGAGCAGAAACACCAGTTGTTGTACCACGTTTTGCATCCTATAGAATCCAATACAATTGAAGTCACCCACATAAGAGTTATAACAAGTCATAAAATGGGTCGATTTAGAAAGTAACACATTAAACATTCTAAAATTATTACATTCATATGTTTATCTTCACTATCAATCCCCAAGACACAGACAAAAATATTGAGTCAAAATACTTGCGTCAAAATCTGGATTCCGGCCACATATCTGCAATATCCCTTTCAATCTTTCCCTAGCCTTTGAGAGGTCCAACAAACTTGGATGCAGTTACAAAGCATGACTCGACCACAATGTAAAATGACAAGGAACAAGAGGCCTGTGATCATTGATAAGGTCCTTGTTTGCCACCTAATAGCACATCTAAATGTGCCCACTTGACTTTAGTTTGGGAAAGTTTAAACTACGTACCACTGAGACAGTGAATGCTGTACTAAGTTTTTCTTCATTCTCCTTCTGTGTCACCATAAGTGGAAGTTGCAACCTCTCTAAGTCTTCTCCTTTCATACTCACACAAACAATCCCAGTTCCATGCTTGACAATAAAAGCCATAGCTTCTGGCGTTGCCAAGGATGCTGCCATTATAAGATCTCCCTCATTTTCTCTGTCTTCATCATCTACAACAATTACCATCTGCAATATTTTCTTGAATTAATAATTTGTTATCTCATCAACCTCCAAAAAAGAAAAGCACAAGAAAAAAGAGAGCAAATGTATCGATTATAGACACAAAATAACTTGCTCAGAAAACGACAAACCTTGCCTTGACGTATATCTTCAATCGCCTCTGGTATGGATGAAAATCCTTCTACACTCTGTTGCACCGATACGTGGGATATTGGGGGTATGCGCGTATCCGATACGGCGCCGATACGATACGGCGCCGCTACTCTATCGATACGGTCGCGATACGTTCCTCCGGGCGATGACTTCGAAGACGACGATGATAGTGACGATGAAGTGGATTTGAGGCCGGAGAAAGTGGGTAGAGTGAGGGTTGCAGAGAGAGAGACCCGATCTGAGGTTGAGCTCGAGCCATGGTGAGAAATGGCGCGAGCCAAGAGGGCTTGAGACAGAGTCACAGATGCAGACGAAGTCATGGTTTTTGCTCTGTAATTCTGGCTATGGCTCAGAGAGATAGACAGAGAGTGAAAGAGAGAGAGACTTTCTGGGACCGTTTGAGGCTCTTTGGTTTTATCGGATAGGAGAGCTGGGCTTTGAGCTTCTCGTCTACACAAGAGGACTGGTAGAGATGAGCTGACCGTTAGATTCATCACAGGTCCAATCTTGGCCGTTGACTGAGGTTGGCAATGGGTCATCGGGGGTGGGTATGTCATTCCCATCCCCATCCCTATCCCCATTAAGCGTTCACCGACCCGCCCCATTATGAAAGAAAAAACCAATATATAATTACTTTGTAGAAAAAAAAAATACTAATTCAAGATAATGAATATATATAATATATACTTATAAGACAATATAAGAATGTTTTATATAGTATTGGAAGTTAACTAAATAAATAAATAGTGTGGCTTAAGATTTGTATAAATTATATAAGTATATAATATAATAATATAAAATATAAAACTACTTACAATCACTTTAATAGCATATTTATATATACACCTCAACAAAAAATTAATATATATACATATTCTAAACAGGGAGATTTCGAGTTGGGGATTAAAATACCATCCCTGCCCCTCCCCGAACACCATAACCCAAAAAATTCCCCGTATCCATCCCCATACCCATTTTTTGTCCTTCATACCCGACCCATTAGGGTCGAATCACCGTGAAGACCCTTACCCGCGGAGAAAATTGTCATCCCTAGGTAGGAATTAGGAAATGCTCTGCCCTCCATTAAAATAGTATTAATGAGTTTTGGGTAATGATATGTTTCCAAAATTATACACTATATTTTTATATTTTAATTTCAAGTTTGTTTTAAAAAAATATACATATGGAGATTTGAATGAAGTTATGTGAATGTTTTGAACTTATTTTGGATGAAATATCAATTTTCAATTTTTCAATATATATTATTATTTTTAAATATATATTATTTTAATCGCCGTATCGGTGCCGTATTTGTATCCTACTTTTTGGAGATTTGCCGTATCGGCGTATCGTATCGTATCGTATCGTATCGTATCATATCACCGTACCCATATTCGTATCGGTGCAACTACAGGATGATCCAGATCATTTTCATCATTTTCGAAAGAGAAACCACTAATTATAGTGGTTGTTTCTGCTGCAACTGTTCCAAAACCTAATGCATCAGGTTGTATTTCAATCCCAGTTGGTTTGGCAGCATGGGAGCTGACAAAAGTAGGGATGGTTGCGGTTCGGTAATCGCAAATTTTTCCCCGAACCGCAAACCGACCAACTATATGCGGTAAGGTGATTTTTGAAACTGCAAACCGACCACTTTTTGCTATTTACTGCATTGCCGTAAAACCGCTAGTTCGGTTGGTTACCGTTACCTTGAATTAATGGTTTAAACCGATTAAGATATTTTGGGCCTAAATTAGATAGTTTTAGGTCTTTCAAGTGTGGTCTTTTTGTGTCATAAAAATCCAATCTTCCACACTTTTAAGCCTAATTTTGATGCTTCTTTTGAAGCCTTTTGAGTTTAAGCATACTTTAACCCAAAAAGTTAAATTTACAACCTCAACTTCTCAAGCATATATAAATTCACAACCTCAACCTCAACTTCTCAAGCATTCACAACCTAAAGAAAAATCCAATTCAAAGTTAATTAAAGTTACAAACCAAAAGGAAAATGCAATGCAAAATGAATTAAAGTTACAACCCAAAGGAAAAATCCAATTCAAAGTTAACTAAAGTTACAAACCAAAAGGAATATGCAATGCAAAATGAATTAAAATTACAATCCAAAGGAAAAAACCAATTCAAAGTTAATTAAAGTTACAAACCAAAAGGAGAACTCAAGTGTAGGTGGTGGTGAGTGGATTTGAAGGACCCGGTTGCGTTGTTTGAGCACCAATGCTATCTACAAATAAAACAACATAAGTTTAGTACATTTTATTATAAGAAGAAGCATAAATAACATGAGCATAAATAAACTAATTACTTACAAGTTGTCATATGTTCCATTTCCTTGTAGAATTCAACCTCATCATCCGTTGGTTCCTTGTAAAAGGAAAATTCATATGCCCTAAGCCAATCACTAGTACACACTAATGCCTCCACCATTTTAGGATGCAAGGAGCTTCTAAAAGAATCCACAATCCTCTTGCTTAGGCTAAAAGCATTTTCACTAGCAACCATAGAACTTGGAATTGCAAAGATATCCTTGGCAACTTATGAAAGAATAGGATATCTTGTTTGGTTCCCTTTCCACCAATTCAATAGATTGAATTGTTTGCTCAAAGGGCTCTCAAAAGGATCCGTCAAGTACTCATCCACTTCATTGGATATCTCAACGGATTGCTCATCCTTCCTCTTTTGCACAAGTTATTGCATTAGTTGAAATGTGACATCAACGTCGTCACCAATTTGTAAAACCTTATCATCAACCTCATCCTCATCAATTTGGCTCACAACACTCACAACCCCTTTATACTCATTATACAATTCATTCAAACACTTTACAACTTCCTTCACAATCTCATCTTGCTTTCTAGCATCTGCCTCAAGATTGCCAAAGCTTATTTGGAGCATTTGAAGCTTCATCCTTGGGTCTAGCACATTGCCCAAAAATATAAGCTTATTTACTACATCAAAGCTCCCCCAATATTTGTCAAATTTGAACTTCATTGAAGATGATACCCGTTGCATGGTAAGATTTCTAGGATCCTTCATTTTTGCTTCTATTTGAACTTGTAAAGTAACCAATTCTAGTAAAATTATTGGGGATGTACAAGTTTTGGTTGCACTAAACTTCAATGTAGCATCATAAATTTTTTTGAGAAAATGCACAAAAGCTAATGCCTTCTCCCAATCATCATCTTTTGGAGGTCCCACTCTCTTAACCATCACTTTCATAACTTTTTCTTCCTTTAGAAAGTAAGCTTGAAACACCTCACAAGAATATGCCATCTTGTCAAAGACTTGCCTATATTTGAATGCACCTTCAAACATTTTATAGGTTGCATTCCACCTTGTAGGCATATCCATTGGCACATTTGCCATCTTGTCCATCCTACATGCAATGGCAAACTCTCTAAACTTATCCAACCTTGTCGGAGAAGAGTGAATAAACTTCACACAATTTCTTACACCCTCAATTGAGGCACTAAGCTCCTTCAACCCATCCTTAACAATTAAATTAAGAATGTGACAAACACACCTCAAGTGCAAGTACTTCCCATCCAACATTAAGGTGTTCATTGCCTTTAGACTTTGTGTCATGTACTCAACCACCCCATCATTGGCGGAGGCATTATCAACAGTAATTGTGAACACTTTTTGTATGCCCCAATCCGTCAAACATGCATATAAGGGTTTTCCTATGTCAATGCCCTTATGACTAGTGATCTTTGTGAAGCTAATAATTCTTTTGTGCAAGTTCTAATCACTATCCATGAAGTGGATCGTCACAACCATGTAATTTATGTTTTGGATCGATGTCCAAGTATCGGTTGTGATACTAACTCTTTGCTCACCAATCACACTTATTGATTTGCATCACCTTCTTGTTGATAGAGAGGAGAGAGCTCGCATGTCCTCTCTATGTGATTTTTTAAACCCGTTGTCCCATTTTTTCTAGGGTCCGTCGGCATCTCCATTTTGCAATAATTGCAAACCCCTATAATCTTCTCTACCCCATTACCATCCTTCTTTATCTGTTTTGTGCAATGTAACCACACAATTGATTTTGGGGCTTTCCTCCTATCTCCCACCACAAGCCCCACGTGTGGGATTTTGTGTTTGAGTTGGAAGTTGTGTTTCAGGTGTATTGGTTTGTGTTTGGGGATTAGAGGCATTAGATGTGTTAGAGTGGCTAGACTCCATCTATAACACAACACAACACAAAAGTAACAACATAAAAGTATATTAATAACATATTAAACTCAACCAAATTAAAACACAACAACAAATTAAACTTAAAAAAAAAAAATTAATTAACATACAAATTACCAAGTGCTAGATTCCAAAACAGATTATCAAGTGCCAGATTCCACAACAACAAATTTAATTCAACAGATTCCAAATTACCAACAGAATTAACATTAACATACAAAACAGAATTTAATTCAAGCTGAAAACATTAACATACAAAAAAAACATAATTTAATTCAAGCTATGCACAGATTTACGGTTTACCTCTACAAAACCAAATGCTCCAAGCTCAAAACAAAAACCTCCAAACCGTTAATTCACTTCAGCAAAAATCCCTGCAAAAATCAAATTTGACATTAGAAATTCCCAATTAAAACCTAAATTTCAAGACCCTATCTTTGAAACAATCAATTTCAGAAATTAAGTTTACCATAATTTACCTCCAAATCAACCAAGATAGACTTGAGAGAGGTTGAAAGCGGCTGAGTTTGAGTTGAGACAGACTTAAGAGAGGTTGAGAGCGGTTGTTGACAGTGGTGGTGGGCGGGTTTGAGTTGAGCTTGAGAGAGAGAGAGAGAGACAGCTTGAGTTGAGTGAGAGTGGTGGAGGTTGAGTTGAGCGAGTTGAGTTGAGAGGGAAGCGACAGAACTGAGAGAGAGAGAGAGAGAGAGAGGAGGAGATGAGTTCGAGACTGAGTTGCCAAAACCATACACCGCAACCGCAATTGCGGTTCGGTTCCTCAAACCGTAATTCGCGGTTGGTTTCTAGCTATTGCGGTTCCAATGCGGTATAATGTCGGTTGGTTTTTGAGGTTTTTCAATTTTTCAGTCTAAAATGCCACCCCTAGACAAAAGTGTCTGCAGTTCTATTGCCATTAGAGTTGGACAGGAGATCATCTTCTCCCAACAAAGCTTTTGTCTTAATTGATCCCTTGAAACTAAAGCGCAGTTTCCAAGTCAAACTTGGCGTGACATATAAGCACCCATTTGCCGCAAATGAAGTCCCACGATATAGACCATTGCACCCTCTGAAGATAAGAATTAATTAGGCATCAACACATACACCTGCTAATCTGAATTGAGGATATAGCAATACCAACAAACCATCCAAAACCAAATACTTCACATATATATTAACCTTATAGTGAACGCTTAAACAGTTTTGAGCTACTAACCTTAAATCCCATATAACTTTAACAATTAGGTTATGCAAACCATAATTCTCATCCAAAATTCTTTATCCCAAAACTTTTATTAGGGTTACAAAACCCAAGGTTTAAAACCATTTCTTCACTAAACAGGGAATTCCCACATATCCAATTAACTATTTGTATATCACTATGATGCTCAATTTGTCTCCCTATTTTCAACATTGCATGCATATTCAGGTATAACACCCAATTTGTAGTGTTTCTGAAAGACCAAAACATGAAAAACTCAATACTCTTTGTAATTTTAGGACTTACATTTCTAATCATTTGTCTTCCTACGTTTTCGGGTGCCGAAAACAATCAAATCAAACTAGGACTACGAACTCTATAGCAGGCAAGAGAGAGAGAGAGAGAGAGAGAGAGAGAGAGAGAGCTTACTGAGAACGAGACAGAGAGATTGAGGATCAATAGGGGTTGATAATGATGGAAGCCATTCATTCAAAGCCTTAAGGTCAAGCTCCTTTAAGCTCAGCAGTCTCTGAGAGAGAGAGAGAGAGAGAAACGCTCGCAAAAGAAAGTAAAGAGAAGAAAGAGTATAGAAGAGAGGAGCAGTACATAGAGCATAGCATAATAGGTGGCTGCATATGGTTGGTCGCCCAAAACCACCGCCAAGCAAACCAATGATTCAACAGTTCAAATTGCTCATAACAGGTGACTGCATACGGTTTGTCATTGTCTTGCTCTTCTGCAGGGTTTGGTTCGGTCCCCCCTTTGTTCTTTTATGTTTTTGTTTCTTATTAATAAATTATGATCAAGGGGACGGGCGGGGGGCTTCCAGAGTGTTGGTCCCCTCTTTGAGGGTGATGGATGATTGGGTATTCGTTGGCCATATGCTATATATACTTACTATTATGTTGAATTGAGTTTCTTTCATATAAGTTGATAAATTTTCCTCATCATTGAACTGGCGCATGTGTCAAAAAGATCATTTTTTAAGTTGTGAGGAAATGAATACTTATCAGAAAATATGGAGTCAATGATTTACTCTATTTTTGTCATGCGAGAAACATGACCTAATCTAACATGTCAAATATTTAAAGACTCAACAAAGAAACAGAAACCTTATTTATATTATTAAAAGCAACATTGTCAGTTACATTAAGTTTGAACAAGCTATCAACAAGGTAACCTTTCCCTACAAACAGTCCTCATTTGGTTAGGATGAACCTGTCATATTCAAATACAAGTTTGAAACCCTTCTTACTAAGAATAGGGCCAAACACTAAGTTCTTCCTAATTTCAAGAACATACAGCGCATCCAAAAGGGTTAAAACCTTCCCATAAGTGAACTTCAGCAGCACACTGGATGTTGATTAGTGGCTCAAACAGTAGTCAAAAGTGAAAATCACTTTTAGTGATTTTGTTTACTATCATGATTAATGGCTTGTCTTTGCATGGTAAGTGGGCTGCTATCATAATTATTTAATGGAGCATTTGTCGACAACTACATGCTGAATATCACTTTGTGATATTGGATGATAACCAAAGGAATTGTTTACATTATGTTTGGGTTTCTGCATGAGCCATTTTGACTATTATATTAACTTATAATAATATTGTCTTGATAATCCTTGGTTATATATTGCCGCTCCATTTGCTCCAGCATAGGTAAACTAAGAGAGAGAAGGTAGGAAGAAGGAAAAATCAGAGTTGTGCAACAGAAAAATTATGGCTGCCGTTAGTGAATTTTTCCACTGTTCAAATTGTACTCAATTTTTATTCCCTTTGTATTCTTGAGTGTGTGAGCTTGGGTATATTTGGGGCTTGGGTTTTCAGAGTGTTAAACCATCTCATTAATATGTTGCTGGCTGTTGCAAACGAGGGCAAAACGCCCATAGAGGTATGGTCTGGTAAACCTTGTACTGATTACAAGTATTTACACATATTTGGTTGTCCTGCGTACTATCATGTCAGGGAAAGTAAGTTTTGGATTTAAGAGCAGATGGTATGCACCACTTGCAATAACCAAGTATCTTGACAACCTGAGATGTAAATTCAAATTCAAATACTGATTTTTACTTATTTTCTAAGAACTGGGTTATCTTTTCATGTCATGAATCCAATTCCATTTAGTCGCGATTGGCGCCGAGGCATGTTTAGAAAAATATGTTGGATGTGTGAACACAACATAACACAGAAAATAGAAAACTTTGTAACCATAGATTTTCTATGTGCATGAATAAAATACTGAAAGAAGAGAATCCCATATTTCCTGATATAGAAGTTAAATCATTCAGTTCCCTCAGACATCAGCTAAAGTTCGGAAGCAGATGATAAGAAATTTGTTGTAAGCAGATATGTGACTTTTGATGAAGCTGTTATGATTAATCAGAATAAGCATGAAGGTGAAACTGAAGCAACCAAGACCATGAGTAGTTCAAAGCAAGTGGAGTTACTGAAAACTCCAGTTGTTCCAATAAGGTCTGATGTTACAGATACTAGTCCTATAGTTGATTCTGATGACGAGGACAAAGATGATGAAGAGGAGGCACCTACCCAAGAGCCTCCACAGCAACAAGATTCTATTAAAACTAGGAGACTGAGAAGAGAAATTCGAAAGCCTGCTCGGTTTACTGATATTGTGGCATATGCACTTCCCATTATTGAAGATGATATTCCATCCGCCTACAAAGAAGCTGTCAAGAGTTCAGAGAGCGTGGAGTGGAAAAAATCTATGAATGAGGAGATGAAATCTCTTCATAAAAATGAGACTTGGAAGCTGGTTCAATTACCAAAGGGGAAGAAAGTAATTGGGTGTAAATGAGTGTATGCCAAGAATATGAAATCTTTGGGAAAAGGAAATGTAAGATTCAAAGCCAGATTAGTAGGTAAAGGTTATGCTCAGAAGGAAGGCATTGAATATAATGAGGTATTCTCTCCTGTAGTAAGACATTCTTCTATTCGTATTTTGTTGGCTTTAGTTGTGCAGTTTGACCTCGAATTAGCTCAACTTGATGTCAAGATGGCATTCTTATACTATGATTTGGATGAAGAAATTTATATGTCTCAGCAGAAAGGTTTTAAGGTTGCTGACAAGGAAAATTGAGTTTGCAAATTACGAAAGCCATTGTATGGTTTAAAGCAATCTCCAAGACAATGGTACAAGTGATTTGATAGGTTTATGATGGGAAAAAAGTACACAAGAAGTCATTATGACCATTGTGTATACTTTCACAAGCTACAAGATGGAACCTTAATTTATCTGCTTTTATATGTTGAGGATGTGCATATAGCATGTAAAAGTAAAGTGGAGATTGAAAGGTTGAAGACTCAATTGAGTAATGAATTTGAGATGAAGGACTTGGGAGAAGCTTAGAAGATACTAGGTATGGCAAGTGAAAGAGATAGAGCGAAGGGCAAGATTAGTCTGTGTCAGAAGCAGTATTTGAAGAAGGTACTACAGTATTTTGGGATGAATGAAAATTCAAAACAGGTTAGTACACCTCTTGCCCCTCATTTGAAACTTAGTGCTTCTATGTCTCCTAATACTAATGAGGAGAGTCATTACATGGCTCAAATTCCATATGCAAGTGTTGTTGGTAGTTTGTTGTATGCTATGGTGTGTACTATGCATGATATTTCACAAGTTGTTAGTATTGTCAGTAGATATATGCATAATCTAGGAAAAGGGTTGGCAAGCTGTGAAATGGATTCTACGGTATATTCTGGGTACTGTGGATGTTGGTCTATTGTTTCAGCAAGATAAAGTTATTGGTCAATATGTTGTTGGATATGTGGATTCTAATTACGCATGTAATTTGGACAAGCGTAGATCCACTACAGGTTTTGTATTCACTCTTGCTGGAGGTCCAATGAGTTGGAGGTCGATTTTGCAATCTATAGTTGCTTTGTCGACTGCTGAGGCGGAATACATAGCTGTAACAGAAGCTATAAAGGAATCCATCTGGCTTCAAGGATTGCTTGATGACTTAGGGGTTCAACAGGACCATGTGGATGTTCATTGTGATTGTTTGTACCTAATCGGTCACGGCCAGGAACTGGCTGAGGGAGCTCTTTTCTCGGCCCTGGTACTTACTCGTGGAACCAAAACGTGGCGTTTCGCTGAGATACTTGGCCTTCCTGAAGAAAGAAGAAAAGTTGCTAAGTCACGATTATCCCGGCCTCAATTATAGGCCGAGGCCGAGGCCGAACAAAATTGCGGCTAGAGATATTAAAATCAGATCATCAAGTGGCAACAGGGTTCCACACTTCATTTAATGAAGTAGTGCCTCTGTTTATTGCAGCAAGCCCACTGGCCAAGAATAGGCATTTAATGCATGAGGGAAGGTGGGAAGTGACTGAAGTCAGGATTTGACGACAGAAAACAAAGTGATTAGACACAGACATTCTCACAAGAATTCTTGCAGCTTGAGAGATTGGGTGACTAACTATCAGAACAATAAATGCGTCCCCACGGCCAGTTGCGCAGAAACTACGATTAGGGCGGCGGCCGAGATTCACCGGGATTCATGGGGTCACACCACCATGCTTCACGATCCCAAATGTTGATTGGACTACCCACTTGCTCTGATCAGGCTCCACCATGCAGATTTCAAGCCTCGATTACTTCTCCGGGAACTCTTCCTATAAATACAAGGCTCAAGCTACATTCAAAGGGTTCAAACACCAAACCAAAGCCTCCCACGGAGCAACTTATATTTTCCTGTAATGCACTTTCAATATCTTTACTTGCTTTCCTAGGAGTAGTGTTAGTTTGTAAGGAAAATCCATTCATCAATATATCATACGACCCTTGATTTTCAAGGCGCCGGAGCACCATCTCTGTTATTCGCTCATTCACCCCATATATCATACGACCGCCGCTCACTGAGCAGCGCGCCGGAGCACCGCCCTAAAACCACCATCAACGCCACCACTAAACGGCCTTGTAGCTCAGGCCGTGAACCTGCCGGCCGAGATTAGTTCCTCTCTCGGCCACAATCGTTTGATTATAAGTCAAGTCCAAACAGGCGCACCATCTTCACCACTTCCATCCAAACCACACCTCGACGCACGGTAGATCGTGCTGGCACGCCCGCGCACAAACGCACCGCATCCAAAAGCAGGAAGCCGCGTGTCCACGCATATCCCCTCGGCCCGGAACTCCAGGCCGTGAGATTTGCGCGGCAGACAGTGACAGTCAGAGTGCTATTTATTTAGCAAAGAATCAAGTTCATCATGCACGTACGAAACACATTGACGTAAGGTTCCATTTTTTTCGGGAGATTATTGAAGAGGGAGATATTCTTCTTGAGAAGATCAGGACTGCCAACAATCCTGCAGATATGTTGACGAAGCCAGTTTCATTGCTCAAGTTTAAGCATTGCTTAGACTTGATTGGAATTTGTAAAATTTGTTGATTGCCTCATGGGAGATTGGGAGACGACCATTAGGAGTATTATCACAAAAGGATGGTACAGTTTGAGCCAAGGTGGAAATTAATGATTAGTGGCTCAAACAGTAGTCAAAAGTGGAAATCACTTTCGGTGATTTTGTTTACTATCATGATTAGTGGCATGTCTTTGCATGGTAAGTAGGCTGCTATCATAATTATTGAATAGAGCACTTGTCGACAACTACATGATGAATATCACTTTGGGATAATAACCAAAGGAATTGTTTACATTATGTTTTGGTTTTTGCGTGAGCCATTTTGATTATTATATTAACGTATAATAATATTGTTGTCACGCCCCGGACCCGGGGGTAGGTGGAAATCCCGCGCCCGGTGTGTGAGAAAATAAAAAGTAAAATAAAAAGAAGCCGGAACATAAAATAAACTTTTTCTTATAAAAATAGCTCCCAAAATCTTACAACTTTACAAGAAATAAATCAAGTTCTATCACTCTTATCTAATTCAGTCTCAGCTAGTTTAGTCCTTGACTTGCCCTCTAGTTCCTCTAAAAAATTAAACATGGTGAGGGATGAGAAACCACCGCTCAGTAGAGACATGAGACCTTACCACAGTAGATTGATATAACTAAATTAAGTGACATACAATCTCAGTAGGGACATAAATCTTTTTACAAGAAATTGATATGATTAAATTAAGTGACATACAATCACACAGCCAAATATCACATTAATAATAATACATGAATGAATGTTCTTCATCTACTCCCGTTAATTCATATAACTGGACAAGCAAACCTGCACGTCCCATACCATGCTTATACCACTTGGTCCCGAATGCCCATTTATATGAACTAACACTCATCTCAATCATCCCATAATTTCCCCTTTTGTTAGTTGTCTTGTCTAACTCCCTTTCGCCAGTCCCGAATCACCCAATAAAAACCATGTGCACTGTGGGATCCCTAAGACCTGGTACATGCCAAGAGTTAGACTCAACTACACAAAAGATCCTTCTCATTACCCTATTTTCCATCAACCCAAAAATTCCAGCCATCACCGATAACATATGATCATGTCAATATTAATAAAATAATATAGATAATTAACAACACTTCAACATCCAATATCAATAATAATAATATCATGCATAATATAGTGCTCACAAAATTTAATTAAATCAATCCCCGTAAAGGCCCCCCAAGAAATCCCTACCTTGATTCCAATGTTTTTACAACGTAAGATAACTCTACAATCCAACACCTTAAGTTCCTCCAAAGTCTTTCTTGTTCTACCAACACTTTCTAATATTTTTCCTCTTCTTTCTTCTCTCTATTTCTTTCTCTCTTCGCATTCATTTCTATGCAAGTTCTTAATGTAGAAAATTTCCTATTTAAAGAACAAGAGAGGCGGCAAACCAATGTTCACTTATTAGTTAGCAACAAACTTGTTATCCAAGTTTTGGATAACTACATCAAACCAATGAGAGTAAGATATACAAAATATCTTCCATATTCTAATATTTATGATAGCCACTTGTAAGTCAATTACTATATTAGCATGTGCTAAAGCCACCTCTTATATATATATATATATGGTACTTCACAATTGTCTTGACAATCCTTGGTTATATATTGCTGCTCCATTTGCTCCAGCAGAGGTAAACTAAGAGAGAGAAGGTAGGAAGAAGGAAAAATCAGAGTTGTGCAGCAGAAAAATTGTGGCTGCCATTGGTGAATTTTTCCATTGTTCAAATTGTACTCAATTTGTATTCCCTTTGTATTCTTGAGTGTGCAAGTTTGGGTATCTTTGGGGCTTGGGTTTTCTGAGTGTTAAACACTATTGTATTCTCTCATTTGATTATAATGGATGTAGGCATTGCCGAACCAGTATAAATCTTGGTGTTCTTGTTGGTGTTGTTTTGTTCCTTTTATCTCTTGCCAGTTGCTGTTTATTTTTCACTCACTGTTGGTTGATGCTTCCGCACAACACTGCATTTGCCTTCAATTGTAGATGCAGAGGCAATTCCCATGTACAGTTTCTCACCACCAGAATTCTGTTTGTAATCAATGAACGGATTTATGTTATCACAAATGTGCCTAGTAGCACTTGTATCAATCCACCAGTCCTTAGTATCATAAACCATATTGGTTTCAAACACTACAGCCACAAAATCCTCTAAACATATTTGTATAGCACGCTCTACAATGGAATCAGAATTTGTAGCATTAGATAAAGCTGTTGAAGAAGCAGAATGGCTAAGAAACTTCCTAGAGGACGTTCCAATGTGGCCTAAGCCTGTGACAACAATTTGTATACACTGTGATAGTGTGGCAGCACAAGCAAGAGCCAAAAGTGGTGTATACAATGGTAGTCAAGACATAATAGGCGTAGGCATAATACAATTATACAATTGCTCTCAAATGGAATTATATCCATTGACTATGTGAAGTCAAATGACAATATTGCAGATCCTTTGACAAAAGGCCTACCAATTGAGCAAATCAAATACATCGAGGGGAATGGGATTAAAGCCAATCCAATTAGTCATACCTGGCAGAAACCTAACCTAGTTGATTGGAGATCCCATGGTCTAGGTTCAATAGGCAAACTGGTTGGGTGAGATTCAAAAAGTTGAACACACAATTCAACTTATTCTTATGATGGTTAGTGTGTTGTCTGCTGATGTGTAGGTTATGTTTTGCATTTAATGACACTAATATCTTATTAAGAGGAGTTTATGCAAAAAAAACTCTTAATTAATGTTACCTATATGAGAGTAAATGGGAGGTCTCATTTATGAGAAGAAAAAAAAAGGCTAAGTTCTCTAAAGCTCTCATGAAACCCAGGACATGTTCAAGACCAAAATGAACAAAAACATACGAACTAGCGTTTGTTAAGATGTTATATGTGTGAGACATATTGTCTAGATTTACTGTAGCGGTGAATAGTTCAAGATCAATTATATCCACTGCGTCACCAAGTAAATCCGATATGTTTTCACTAGAGTAAGTTCAAGTCCAAAAGACACTTTTCCTGATGCATATAACATCTACTTCCTCTCATATGCATTACATTCATTTAGCATTGTAAGTATAACATTACAAATGTGGAGTCTTGAATTTCGATTCAAATGTGGGGTATTGTTGGAAGTTTGAATGAAATTCAAGGACTTTTGTCCCACATTGGTAGAAAGAAGAAAGAGTGAATTTTTTGTAAGTGTGGTAGTCCCACACTTAGTAATTGGAATTTAGGCCAAGTAGAAGCCAATTAGGCTTCAAATTCAATTTTGGCATTAAATATTAAATATTTAATATTTAATATTTAATTATCAAAAAGATGGGCCTTGGGCACTTCAGATTTAAATTAATTTTTTTTAGTTTCAAATTAATTTTTTTTTATTAATTCAGATTAGTTTAAAGAACTTTGTTTTAATAGTTATAACTCTTCTAATGGGGTTTTAGAAGTCTATTTAAATCAGAAGAGGCCTCATTTGTTTTATTTAGAAAAGGCATTCTACAAGCACATTTATATTGTCTGAGAGAAAAAACAAACAAATTCGCCAGATTCTAAGTCCTAGTGCTAGGGCTTAGAATATAGATAGTTGAATCCTGGGAGGCAGTCACCTGTAAAACTTCACACACTGAGCATGGGTGAAATTACTATATTTAGGACATTGCATCAAATTTGCAAGCCTCTATCTCAAATCCAAGTTAGTTTCATTTATTTATTGTTTACTGTATTTCAAATTACAGTTTGTTATAAATTCAATTTCGTTGGTATATATATGTATTGTTGATGGACAATCATTTTTATTAGTCACTGGTTGTTATTTTTCCAACAAAGAACCTCATCAAGGTTCCACTCTAAAGCGGAGCAAGTGTTGCATTTATTGATGGACGACTTTATATTGGTATTGGTGAAAAATTTAGCGGAACTAGGTCGGCTTGAGGGTTTCTTCAGATTCATAGGAGATTATTACGGATTATTACGGTAAGACCCAATTGCAACTACTTGTCGAGTTAAAGGATGTAATTACCTCAAAAAAAAAAGTTATGGGACTCAATTGAAACACGAGGTAAAGTTTAAAGACCTCTACATTTAAAAACCCTTATTTTTATGTCCTATGTGTATTGGAGAATATTTCTACATGTTGTATTGCATGGTACACCAGGTTCGTGTACGCGGAACATACAAAAATGACTTGAACAAACATCTCATATTGTGATTGGATTCTACGTGATGTCATCATATTATCCCGCCACCATCTCTAACTATATAGTTAGAGTCCGTTTAATAACCATTTTAATTTTAGTTTTTAGTTTTCATTTTTTATGCGAGAGTATAGAGGAAAAAGAGTGAGAATGAGAGTGGAGATGGGATTGAAAGGGAAGATTAGAGGGGGATGGGAGGGAGGAGTAACAAAAGTAAAAACTAAAATCTATTTGAAATTGTTTTCACTTTTGTTACTCCTCCTTCCTATCATTCCTTCTCATCCTCCCTCTCTCAACCCCATCTTCACTCTCATTCTCACTCTTATTTTCCTCTATACTCTAGCGTAAAAAATAAAAACTAAAATTGAATGGACATCAAACAAGCCTTCAGAAACAAATTAAATCACAATTAAGGTATGGTTGTAATGTTACAATTTAAGATAACTCTGACACATGCAATCCTTCAAATTTGGTTTTAAGCATAAAAAACCTTTAAAGTATAGTTATATGTGAAATGCATCTAACTATTTGCACAAAAGAATAAATGAAGTGCATTCGTGACACTAGAGGTGGACACAGCCTGATTCGGTCCATTTCACATTCAAAATCGGAAAACTGACTAAAATAACTAGTTGGGTTTGGTTTCAGTATGGTTCCACGATCACTTTAAGCTTAAGTCTAAATCCCAACTTCCATACACGAATCCATCAACAATCTCAAAAAGAAACAACGAAAAACAATAAATAACAGTGTTGAAAGCGTTAATGAAGGTTAACGACACTGCAAGGGAGATGAGGTGGGCTAAGAGTGGTGTGGATGAGGGAAGGAGAGGAGGTGGGTAAAATAATAATAATAATAAATTAATTGATCAAACAAGCTTTCAATGGCTTTTACATTACATCAACAGACTCGGAATTTCCCAACCATACAAAGATAATGTAAACACAGACTCAGAATTTCCCAACCATACGAAGATAATGTAAACACAGACTCAAAATTTCCGAACCATTATCTTTGGTTATTTTCACATAGGGATAATTCACCATATAGGTTTGAAGAGAAACTAAAAGGTTGCTCAGCCAGTGCAATCGAATTACAAGTCCCCAACCAAGTACCTTCTTATTTGGGAATTTCTAAGAATTCTGTTGGTACTTGTTGTTTTGTTAACTCACAATTGTATTGGCCAATTCGTAGTACAGCAAGACAAGGAAGAGGTCATACCCACGAGGACTGAGAAGTTCAGATTAATTATGTACTTAGATTACCCAATTTCAGAAACAAGAAGTTAAGTCTAAAACATATTTTAAAGTGAGATTGAGTTTGAAAACAAATGAAGCAAAATGAAATTGAAATTTGAAGTGAGAGTGCTTATGATTGCGAAAACAAATTAACCAAATGAAATTGCAAATAAAAGCAAGTAAACAAGTGTAACAAAGAGTGGTCTTAAGGGTTGGAAAACAAATTGGAGACTAGGGCATTCGATTCACCACAACAATCCAATTCTAGGTTATAAGTGTTGAGGCCCAAAAAAGTCACGAGAAGCCCAAAGACATTTAAAGTCTAATATAACATATAATGTTGGTCATGCGTTAATCCAAGCTGTATTTTGGGAATTAATTCATTAAATAAATAATAGTGTCCACGCCATGCGAAGCCAATAATACATTTTTCATATGTCAATCACCTATCAAGCTCACATGAACCCAAGTCATGTGGTTTACGGGGCTTGCATGAGGGATTGTGGTGTGGAAGGTTGCGGAGGTCCACAAGGCCCACGGAAGCTCTTGGATAATGGAGACTTTGGGCTAGCTACTTGGGAGCACCAAAGTCTAAGCCCATTACTTAGAGTTCTCCAATATGGGTGAGCAAATGAGATATTTTTCAAGCATTTCCTTTTACCCATAGGAAATAGTCATTTTCCAAATGCCTAGCTTTACCCATTGGAAACAAGCCATCTCCAGCGCTCCCTTTTACCCATAGGAAATAATCAGTTTATGGTACCTAGCTTCACATGCTGGAAAATAGCATGCCCCAGTGCTCCCTTTTAACCATTGGAAATAGGCTAGTTCCA
Organism: Prunus kanzakura; assembly: GCA_020521455.1. Taxonomy (NCBI): domain Eukaryota; kingdom Viridiplantae; phylum Streptophyta; class Magnoliopsida; order Rosales; family Rosaceae; genus Prunus; species Prunus kanzakura. Next base: position 598,243 of record BPUM01000830.1, read on the forward strand.
GCACCTCCTTTTACCTATTGGAAATAAAGGAAAACCCCCACCCTCTATAAATTGGGAGACATTTGCTAGGCAAAATCAACCTCTCTTGGTTGCTGCAAGCTTCTCAACAACCATGAGAACTCATCTTCCTTCCTCCTTTCAGCTGCTGCAAGTATTCCAGCGGCCATCTCAGCCATCAACCTTCATCCTTTGGCTGTTGCAAGCATCCCAGCAGCCATCAACCAACATCTCTTGGTTGCTCAAGCACCCCAGCAACCATCAAACCACTTTATTTCCTCCATTCGGTTGCTACAAGCATTCCAGCGGCCATCCTAGCCATTCCTCAACCATCATAACCATGTTTCCTACTTTCTCACCCTTGAAATCCATCATATTCTCTATAAAGCCTCACCAAGCATAACTCCATGCTTTTTCTTCCTTCCCAGCTATAAACACCATAGCCTTCAAACCTCAAGCTTTTCCTCCCTTTATCCTTCTCTTGAAACTCTTAAATCCATAAAGCCTCACCAAGCATAACTCCAAGCTTTCCCTTCCTTCCCAGCTATAAACACCATAGCCACAAACAACAAATTATCAACACCCAAACTCAAGCATATCCAACACCAAGCCAAGCACATGCATTCTCATTTGCTAAACTTGTGGATCTTTAGCTCCCACACTCCAAGCTCTCATGCCAAGCTCATATAATCTCATATCAACATCAGCAAGTCATCTTTAACTCTTCGTCAAGCTACTGGAAACATCACCAAGTCATCTTCAACTCTTCTTCAAGCTGCCGGAAACATCAGCAAGTCATCTTCAACTCTTCGTCAAGCTGTCGGAAACATTAGCACCAAACATGCAGACGCTGGAAGAAGAACAAAGTACTCCCTTGGGACTTGCTTCTCCCTCGGGATGCTTTGGGTCTAGTTCTCGCTAACTCAGAAAAAGGGGCAACAAAGGCTTGATCCACCACTCAATGGCAGTCCGAGAATCAACAAGCACGGACGAGCCCTTCAACGGAAAAAGACCCCAACAATAAGGATTCAAATGACAAGTCTAATTCATATTCAAAGATTGATTCTAGCTAAAGTATGATTAAGCCATGGTGTCTGGTCCTAATCTTGTATTCCTAATTCCCTAATTAGATCCTTTTGTCGAACCTAAATTAAGCATTAGAAATCCATTAAGCATAGAAGAATGTTTTAAACAACCAAGCATGTATCTAATCCCTGTTGTCATATGTACATACATACTCTTCCTATTCATAGTTCAATTAGAATTAAGGCATATGATGTCTACTCTTAATTCCAACCAAGATACATAAATCTGAATGGTAGCTAGGCATTCTGATTAGCATATAGGCAGGTAGGCATAATGAATAAGAACATAAATAATGAATCATGAATCAAATTTGAAACTTGAAATTTATAAACCCAGAATCTTTATGTTAGGTTACATCGAAACCCTAGATACGGATTTAGCTACTCATAATGGGAAAGAAACTTAAACAAAAATGAGAAAACATAATGAATGCAATAAGAGTAGAAAACCCCTTTTATGAAGTTCTTGTGGTGTCCAATACTTCTCCAAGAGCTTCCCCACGTCTAGAAGGATGTATGAAGGATATGGAGGTGATTTGGGATGAGTTTAAGTGAGTGGTGATGGCTAAGAAAGAGGAAATTCGTAGGGAAATGGAAGAAAGGCTTATTGGGACTATTTTGGTGATTTGGGGCCGTTTAGAGTGTTGGGTTGATTGCTGGAGTGTTTGGGGTTGTC